>WQNJ02000003.1:2477500-3065000 GCA_016584745.2 Phylloscopus trochilus trochilus
ATGTATTGTGTCTTAAGCAAATAAGAGATTTTACTAGTTAGTCAGAAAAAGCCCTAAAGCCTGGTTTGAAGTTCAGTACCATCACCTTTTACAAAGTTAACTAAGTTCCAGACATGATGAAAACATAATGTGGCCTTGCTTAACATTCCTAGATGGAACAGATAGAGTTATGGAGGAAGAATTTGTGCAGGAAATTGCACATTTGCACTTTTGCACATCAGTGTTAGGTTTGTCCTCCTGTGTCCCTGTGTCCCCCCTGTGTCCCCCCTCTGTGTCTCCTGTGTCCCCCCTGTGTCCCTTCTGTGTCCCCACTGTCTGTCACCCTGTGTCCCCCCCGTCCCCTTTGTGTCTCCCGTGCCCCCCCTGTGTCCTGTGTCCCCCCCCTGTGTCCCCCCTGTGTCCTGTGTCCCCCCCTGTGTCCCCCCTGTGTCCTGTGTCCCCCCCTGTGTCCCCCCTGTGTCCTGTGTCTCCCCTATGTCCCCCCCTGTGTCCTGTGTCCCCTCGTGTCCCCTCCCCCCCCCCCCCGGGGCTCTCGCCGCTTTCCCCCGAGCGCCGGGCAGTTCCCACGCTCGCGGCTGCCACCGCGCGGCCAAAATGCGGAACTGCAGCTCGGTGCCCCCGCCGTGCTCCCGCCGGAGCTACCGGCAGCACGGCCAGGCCGGGCACCGGGAACGGGCTGGCCGGGCACCGGGAACGGGCCGGCTGAGTCCGGGAATGGCCTGGCCGGGCACCGGGAACGGGCTGGCTGGACACCGGGAACGGCCTGGCTGGGTACCGGGAACAGACTGGCTGGGCACCGGAAACGGACTGGCCGGGCACCGGGAACGGGCTGGCTGGGCACCGAGAACGGCCTGGCTAAATCCCGGGAGCAGCCTGGCGGCGGCGGCAGCAGTAGATGCCGGTGGCGATCCCGGCGCTGGAGGGACGAGCGGCTCCTCGGCGCTGCGGCGGCGTCTCCGCGGGGCTGCCCGGGGTGGCGGGCGGCGGCCGCAGCCCCAGCGCCGTGACACAGCTGGGACCGGAGGAGCCGGACACCCCCGGGGCCGGAGGAGAGGGTCACCCCCCGGGGCCGGAGGAGTTGGACACCCTCGGGGCCGGTGGAGGGGGTCACCCCCCGAGGCTGGAGGAGGCGGACGCTCCCCGGGGCCGGAGGAGGCGGACATTCCCCGGGGCCGGAGGAGCCGGACACCCCCGGGGCTGGAGGAGGGGGTCACCCCTCAGGGCCGGAGATGCTGGACGCTCCCCGGGGCCGGAGATGCTGGACACCCCCCGGGGCCGGAGGAGCCGGACACCCCCGGGGTTGGCGGTGGGCGCTTCCCCATCTTGCCGGAGCTGCCTTGAGCTGTGGTGGCCGCGCTGGCGAGCGAGGCTCCGTGCCTGGGAGGCTTTGCCCGCCGCCGCTGCGGGACACCCGCGTGTGCTCGGGGCACGGGGGAAGGGAGCGCCCGGACTCCTTACGGCTCCCGGGAGCACCGGAGCCAAGAGCTGCGGGCCGTGACGGGCTCGGGAGCGCTGCTGCCTTTTCTGTGTCCTGGGACGTCCCTTTCCCCTCCCCTTTCCCACACCGCTGCATTTTCTCTTGTCTCTCCTCTACCTGCTCTTTCCATCCTGCCCTGACCAGCTCCTGGTCCCCGGCGGGTCCTCCCTCGCTCTGCCCGTGGCTATTTTCTCATTTGTCACGTTTCTCTGTCCAGCTCTCAGATCCCATTTTTGCATTCTGCCCTGTCGGTGCTGCAGCCCCTTGGTACTTTTGTTACCTCTCTCTGTCTGCTATCTTGTCACTGTTGATCCAGGTCTTCCTTCTGGACCCCGTAGAATGTCATGAGGGTATTTTTTTCACAATCTTTATCCTGTACCCCGTCTCTCACTTTGAGTTCCTCCTCCTCTGCTCTGTCACCCGTAGCCGGTGACTGTGCTAAGAGAAGTCCCAGCCTTTCTCCTGGGCTTTCATGTGGAAAAAAAACACCCTTGAAAATCAAGGGAAAAAAATTGGGAAATGAAGGGGAAAATCTTGGAAAGGGAGCGGAAAACTTAGAGACGAAGCAGAGAAATGTGGAAATGAAGGGGGGGGGAATTTGAAAGAGGAAAAAAAAATAAAAGGAACCTTGGAAATAAAAAGTGGGAAATCTTGGAAATAAAGTGGAGGACTTGGAAATAAAAAAAGGGAAAGCTAAGGAAGTGGGACACTAGAAAATGAGGGGTAAAGCTGGGGGAAAAAAGGTGTAAAATTTGGAAATAAAGGGGGAAATGGGAATTAAAGGGGGAAAAAATGAAGGACAAAACTGGGAAGGAGGAGAAAACTGGACAACAAACTTTATAGGGAAAATAAAGCAGAAAATCTTGCAAACAAAGTGGAAAACCTTGGAAACAAAGAGCACTGCCAGGAAAGCCAGCTCCTCACCTGAAGGGGCTGCTGGAGGGCACAAGGATCTCCTGAATTCCCAGCAGAAATGGGGACAGAAACACTAGGGAAGGTTTTCCTCTCCTCAGGGACCACGCTGATAATAATATCTTCCAACCATGAAACAAGAACTGGGGGTGTGTTTAACCTTAACTCCAAATAAATCTCACTCTGGATTCTTGCTGCCCTTTTCATCAAGAGTTTATTAAAAATAAGAAACAAAAGAGTCCAGGTTCCCCCACCTCGGCTCCAGGCCCCAGAAGCTTTCACCGTGCCACAGCTCCAGTCCCACAGCCCTGGGTGCAGGGGTGCTGCTGTGCTGGGCTGCTGCTGCTGCTCCGGGGTGCTGGTGGCCGCAGAGTGACGGGGTGGCCAAACAGGGGTAGCCAGTGGCTTTGTGGGCTGGTGGCCCCGGCCCCTGGCCACTGGCCAGGACACAGGAGGCTGGGCTGGGCAGCAGAGCCAGCGTGGTGGGGCCCGGCTGCTTCACCTGCAGGATGATCCTCTGCGGCACCTGCGGAGGGTGAAAAACAAATGAAAATGTGACGCTGTTCAAGATCACAGCGACACGGACTCTGAGTTTTCAGGAGGCTGACAATGACTCCAAATCCTTATTGCATGGGAATTTCTTCCCTTTATACTATTTTACAAAGCACAACCCAAGGGGTGGAAGAAGGACAAACTTCTTCAGTCACATTGGTCCGACCAGAGGGACATCAAGGAGAAGTCCCTCCTAGGGAAAGGGATGTAAACAAAGGTCACAGTCAGGAAAACGTGTCTCTTGTTGGCAGAAAACTCTCTGGGAAAGAGTTTCAGAGAACCCAAACATCATGGAACGAACCAGGGCTACAAAAACGTGCCCCAAATCTGGTGCTTTTTAACCCACAAGATGCTTGAGGTTGGTGTGAGTGCGTGAGGAGGAAGAGGTTCTTTGGCCCTGCCACCATGAGGAAGGACAAGGAGGGTCAGATTTGAGGATCTTTGAGGGTTTTCCAAACTTAAGGGCTCCAGGATTTGAAAAAGGTGCTGCAGAGCTGCCCCTCTCAGGGGTCTGAACCCCAGAAATGAGGGTGTGTGCCCCAAACCCACAAACAGGGTGCCTACAGAGGGAGGTGAAGATTGAAGCCAAATAAAAGCTCAAGTATTGGAATCTTTGCCCCCCGTTCCTCTTCCCCCTTCCCAGATGAAAGAACCAAAGAAACAGGACTAAAATAACAGGACTAATAAGAACAAAACCGAAAGACATGGAATTAAAAGAATTAGCAGAATTAAAATCCATAGGGATTTAAAGAAATGGAAACGGGAGTAAAAGAACTAAAAAAACCAACCAACCAAAAAACCAACTGAACAACCAACCATCCAACCAACCAACAACAAACACAAAAAAACCAAACCAAACCAACCAACCAAACAAACCCAACCAACCAACCAAACAAAACAAACACAAAAAACCCAACCCAAACCAAACCAACCAACCAACCAACCAACCACAACACAAACACACAAAAACCAAACCAACCAACCAAACAAAAAACCAACCAACCAACCAACCCACCAACCAACCACCACCACCACCAACAAGCACACAAAAAACCAAACCAAACCAAACCAAACCAAACCAAACCAAAAAACCCACAACCAAACAAAACCCACAACAACCAGCCAACCAACCAACCAACCAACCAACAAACAAAAAACACCCACAAAAAATCAAACCCCTAAAACCCCAGGACTTCAAACCACAGAAGTGTCTGGAGAGGATGGAAATGGGTCAGCTGGCTGCGGGGCTGCACTTGCCTGCTGCAGGAGCACGACCTGCGGCGCTGGCAGGGCAGTGGCCGTCACCTGCTGTCCCCCCAGCTGCAGGCCGGGGAAGGGCCCCAGGTGGTGCACCAAGGGCTGGAGCAGCAGCTGCTGGCCCTGGCTGCCGCCGGGGAACATCTGGGAAGCCATGGAGGGCTGGAAGCTGCCTGGCTCCCGCTTGGCCTCGGCCTCCAGCAGCTGCTGGGTGATGCCCGCGGCCCACAGGCACTGCTGGAGGAGGTCCTGGGCTGGACCCACCTCGGGCATGGCCACCACTGGCTGGGCCAGCTCGGTGCTTGGGGAGGGCTCCCAGACCTGGGAAAGGGATGAGATTTCATTTATACTAATATTAATATTTATATTAATATAGTAACGTATATATTGGTATTAATTTGTTAACATTTATATTTATATATTTTATATTTATATATTTATATATTTATGAAAATATTTTATATATTTATATTTTATATAGTTATATAGTTATATATTTTTATATTTATATATTTATATATTTATATAGGTACATATTTATATATTTATATAGGTATATATTTAGATATTTATATAATTATATATTTATATAGTTACATAGTTATAGTTACATTTATATTATTTATATCTATGTCTAATCTATATTTCTATTTCTATTTCTATTTCTATTTCTATTTCTATTTCTATTTGCTATATCTATATCTATATAGCTGTATCTATCTCTATATATCATGTATATGTATATGTATATGTATATGTATATGTATATGTATATCTAGATCTAGATCTAGATCTAGATCTAGATTTATTTCATTTATAACACCAGGGTGTTATCAATGGAATTAACGATTTAGGCGATTTGTGTTAAATGTTATCATTAATAATTATAAATAGGTAGGGGCTATCAAGCAAACTGCAGAAATGGTAAATATGTAGAAGCAATAGTTGCTGGTTGCAGAAACTGCAGAAGTAAAGAAACTAGAAAGAGCCCGGCCTTGGTGCAGGATAATGTAAGTTTCTATGATAAGATATGAAAAAAGGGAGAAAATGGGAGATTTGGTGAAACCATGGTGACCACAGTGGAAAGTCCCCAGGGATGTGATGCGAGGAAGAGGAGAGACTTCATCCACCGACCACCCTGAGGTGGGCAGGAGACCCCAGACTCCTGGAATTGGAAAACTCAACTGTGACCAAATATGGGAAACATGGACCAAGGGGTGTGTGTAACCAAAAAGTTATAAAAATGGGAAACTGTGGGGAAAACTCTGAAAGCTGCGTGGAGCACGGGCTGAGACTTGTGCTCTCCGGCTTTCCCAGCGCTGCTCACTTCGGCTTCTGGCTTTAATAAAGGTTTATCTAATTGGCAATCTATTATTGGGTCCTTCATATCAGGGGGAATTGGAGGTGATGGGAATTGTGATAAATGAATACGATTGTAACTATATCAGTATTTTAGAAAAAGGAGGTCAGTACGTGATTGGCGTCACAAAACTGATGTTTATGAAAAAAATAGGATGCAGGACGTAATTTGAAATTAGTAAAAACCCAAAAGGGAATAGGTCTTGGGATAATTGGAAGATCAGCCTTGAGATGGACAGTTGGGATGGTTCCAGGTACAGAACCTGTGTTTTTGTTTAAGGCTTATTTTTGGAATATGATGCTGGCTAACATAACACAACCCGTGAGGTTATCCAGAGGACAACGAGGAAGACTGTGAGCCTTCACCCCAAAGCCCACCCAAAGAAGAGAGAAGACCCCCTGGCAGCAAGTGAAGCATGTGCCATGAAGTGCAGTGACGTGGATTTTTAGAATTGGAAATAGGAGGAAATTTAGGGGAAACATTGATGGATCTGTATTAGCACACAGTATAGAAGTTTAGTTTGAATTGTTCTGTTTTGTACCTGAGGTGGGGTGAGAAGCCCTCCCTGTACCCTGGCTGGTTTTGCTGGTGCCTCATCAGAACCCTAACCAGACTTAATTAACCATTGCCAAATTTTTGTATATGCTTCATCTTAGATTACATTGCTGTTAAAATTGGTGCTAAATTTAAAGTTTGTTGTTTATTTCATTCACATTTATAACAGAATGGAAGGCTCTCCAAGGAGTGATTTAGAAAAGGCCTACTCCAGCACCTTCAAAAAAGGGCACTGGCTGTGATGCCTTTTTGGGGCTACCTAAAAACAGAGGCCAGACAGAATGAAGAGAATAAAAAGTGATTCTATTTATTGAAGGGCCTTCAGGTACATTTCTGGAGAAAAGGAGACTCAGAGGTGAGCTTATCACTCTCTACAATCTCCTGAAACTGGGGTTGTACTCAAGTGAGGGTTGGTCTCTTTCTCCAGGCAGCAACTGGCAGAAGGAGAGGACAAAGTCTCAAGTTGTGCCAAGGGAAATATAGGTTGAATATTGGGAAAAAGTTTTTCATGGAAAGAATAATAAAGTACTGGAATGATCTGCCCGGGGAGGTGGTGGAGTCACCATCCCTGGATGTGTTTAAAAAAGGACTGGATGTGGCACTTGGTGCCATGGTTTAGTTGAGGTGTTAGGGCTGGGTTGGACTCCGTGATCTTGGAGGTCTCTTCCAGCCTAGAAATCCTGTGATTCTGTGATTCTGGGATTCTGGGCAAATGAAGCCCCCAGGGGCTACACCCAAAATGGACAATGCTCACGGGTTTCACACTTAGATCAGTTTGGACCATTTGCAGATTGGAGGTTCATCTTCCACTTACAGCTTCAGGTAATGAAGTCATTTATCCCAAGTTTGCTCCTCCCCAACTAATTTTTTTTTACATGTCTTATGGCCTGAGGCAGTGAGGTGTTCTTGATTCTCAGGCCTGGAGAGGAATTGTTGTGTCTGAGCAAAGTGGGGAAGCAGCAGCTGATGCTGTGTGTGGAGTTCAGAGTTATGAACTGTCTTCTTTATACATTGAAGAATTGCAGGATTACAAATATATGAAAAATAGAAAAGCTAAAATCCTAAGGCATCAGCTGCATCCTCTGGGCTGAGAGAGCAACATGGTCAGCCTGGAATTACAAACATTTATTTGGTGCAGAATTTTAAAACATGGGGGAATAAAAAGAGGGTGCAGCTCCAGAAAATGCCAGGCTCTCCACAGCAATTGAGCAGCAGCTCTGCCTGTTCCCAGTTTTGGCTCAAAACACCCCAAAATATCTGCTGGCTGTACCCCATGAACAGTAGAAGGAACTCACACCATGACTTTTGGGGGGATTTGATGTAAAAACCCAGTTTTTCTTTAAAGAAAATGTTTGTGCTACAGAAGTTGTGTGGGTTTGGGGAGGGAGCTGAGTTTCACTCACCTTTCTGGATCCAGGCAAAAAATTGTTCAAGGCCTGAGGATTGCTGCAAAAACCAGGAAAAGGTTTAAGGAGGCAGTGCCAACACCTAACTAACAAATTAATGTTAATAAACGCTACAGCTAATGATCCAAGATCCATTTATGGTCGAAGAATTATGTTTTATGACCAATTTAAATGATCGAGTGGGTTCTCAGAGGCCAGTTTTTCCTCCTATAGCACTCACAGCGTTTATTCTTCTTTCCCCCATAATGGTACAAATCAACAATTATTGACAGTTTCATGATCAGAACAAGAAATGAACCATTTGGCAAAACATTGTTTGGGCAGGAAACGATGCCCTAAATGCCACAGCTCTGGGTAAAATAGCTGAAAAATGGGGTTTACTCCCATCCTTATTTTCTGTACTATTGGGGTGTTTCCAGACCTTTGGAGGATGTTTTCCACCCATTTCAGCCCTTTTGGAGAAACACCTCAGGTGGGTTTTGGCTCTGGGAGACCCAGCCCAGCCCGCAGAGAAGGCCCTGGTGGAGATCGAGGGTGGTGGAATCCCCTTTCCCACCCCAAACTTGTGGGACTTACTAAAGTACATCTGGCACTCCCCAGCTGGTGTTGGCACCTCTGTCAGCTGCAAAGAACAGAGAGAGAATGTTATGTCAGGAGAGCAGGGGGCTGATGATGATGATGATGATGCTGATGCTGATGCTGGTGGACCAGAGCAGCAGACACCTCAGGTGGAGGCTCCACTACTCCAAAGGGCATCAACCTGCAATCAGGAACCTGGAGAAGGTTCCAGGGTGGTCCTCATCTCTCCACTGGGTGGATTTCACTCAGAGTTCCCCCAGGAGGAGCTTATGTTTCACTCTGAAACCCACACCAGCAGGTTTTTGGCTCGTTTTCAGCTCCCCACGGGGCACTGGTGCCTTGCTGGCTGTGCCTGGCTTGGGATGGTCCTGGGGATCCTAAACACCAGGAGCACCTGGAGCCAGATGCTGGCATGGCTTGGCAAGAACTCACCTTTAGCATCACTAATTTGTGCACTTTTACCCCTAAAATTCCACTGTGGCAAAATGGGTTTGGAAGGATTTGAGGATTTTCTGATGATAACATGGAATCAGCACCAGGCCTCCTACTCCTAAACCCCCTTTCATGAGCAGATCTGGGAAAATGTGTTTTGGGGCTTTTCCCTCTTTTCCTCAGACCTGAGCTGGATTCCGAGGTGCAGCACTATGAAACTACTAATAAAAATTAAGGAAAACAGCAAAGGAAACATCCACTACATCAGCAAACTCTAAAGATAAAAAATTTCTTCCCCTATCAGCCCCCTAAATGGCATTTACGAAGATTTCCCCCCTTGCCATTGCCCAGTTGGGGGGATATGTCCATGAAGATGTTTTGCAGCTACCTGGATCCCTGTGATGGGGTATAGCCCTGGTTGGTGCCTGAGATGTTTTGGTTTTCTAAAACTCTTTTCCCAGAGAGTTTCCTGTAAACAAAAGACACGTTTTCCTGACTGTAACCTTTGTTTACATCCCTTTCCCTAGGAGGGACTTCTCCTTGATGTCCCTTTGGTTTAACCAATGTAATTAAAAAAGTTTGTCTTTGTTTCACCAATTGAGTTGTTCTCTGTAGAATAGTATAAAAGGGGAAAAAAAATTCCCCAAAATAAACACAGTCTTTTGTCAGCCTTTGGAGTCTGTGCTTGCTGTGGTCTTTAACAGCATCAATAGGGCTTGGCTGAATTAAAGCCAGTGATCACAGCCAGGAGGGATGGCAGCCCCTGACCTCGAGGGCGCTCCATGGGGGCTCAGGAATCACACTGGGCAGCACAAGGGCAAAATACCCTTAAATCAGACCCCAAAAATTCCATATTATTTTCTCTGGTTCTACAGTTCTCACTAACTAAGGTGCAGGAGTGAACACCAGGGCCTGAAAATAACCCTGAAAACAACCATCAAACAAGCCCCTGCAGGGGCTGGAGCTCTCCCTGTAAATACAAATATCTGACATTCCTTAGACAGAGGTGCTTACTTTGGTCTGGGGGGTTCAGGGAGCAAAGGACGCGACACGGGCGGCACCTGGCCATGGCTGAGGGCAAAATCCCCTCACTGGCACGTGGTCATTTCCAGGGGCCACCTGCTTATGTCATAGGGCTGCTTGAGCAGCTCTGAGGGCCGGGTTCTGTTGTTGGCAACCAACCCAGGACTGAGGTCACAAGGGCCAACATTCCCTTGTGGCCACCCCGTCACCCCTGGGGGCCCTGTTCCGTTGCCATGGGAGAGGAGCAGGGTGGGGATGCTCCCCTGACGCTGCTCAAGGTCACAATGACACCCACTCTGAACTTTCAGGAGGCTGACAGTGACTCCAATTTATTACCCAGGAATTCCTTCCCTTTATACTGTTTTACAAGGAACCACCCAGTGGGTGAAACAAAGACAAACTTCTTCAATCACATTGGTCAGAGCAGAGGGACAGCAAGAAGTCCCTCCTAGGGAAAGGAATGCAAACAAAGGTTACAGTCAGAAAAACGTGTCTCTTGTTGACAGAAAACTCTCTGGGAAAAGAGTTTTAGAAAACCAAAACATCTCAGGCACCAACCAGGGCTACACCCCATGACGGGGATCCAGGTAGCTGCAAAACCTCTTCATGCACATATCCCCCCCAACTGGGCAATGGCAAGGGGGGAAATCTTCATAAATGTCATTTTGGGGGCTGATAGGGGAAGAAATTTTTTATCTTTAGAGTTTGCTGATGTAGTGGATGTTTCCTTTACTGTTTTCCTTAATTTTTATTAGTAGTTTCATAGTGCTGCACCTCGGAATCCAGCTCAGGTCTGAGGAAAAGAGGGAAAGACCCCAGAACACATTTTCCCAGATCTGCTCATCAAAGGGGGTTTAGGAGGAGGAGGCCTGGTGCTGATTCCATGTTATCATCAGAAAATCCTCAAATCCTTCCAAACCCATTTTGCCACAGTGGAATTTTAGGGGTAAAAGTGCATAAATTAGTGATGTTAAAGGCGAATTCTTGCCAAGCTAGGGTTACACTCCCCAGCTGTGAGCAGCGAATAAAATGGCTTCAAAGCCAATCAGAATCTGGAGAATAAGAGATCTGACGTGTTTTCCCTGTTGTCAAGGCAGAACAAAACCAAAAGGGAACAACAACACCCCACAGATTGACAAAATGCTGCCTCAAACGGCTCCTTCTCCCCCCTTTCTAACTTAAAGAACATTTTGGAATCAGTTCCAGTCAAAACAGCAATTCCCCGGAGCCACAGTGAGTGTCCCTCATCTTGCAGCAGCCTCCTTCCACCTCCAGCACTCAGAGTTTAGTAGTTCTTAATTAAAATTTTCCCTAAAAAACACACTTTACAGGGTGACAAGAGTCTGAAGATTAAATTATTGGGAGAGTTAAAACTCTCGCTGAGGCGGGCAGTGGAGGAAAAATGTTTTTAACTTCATGGTGTGAGACAAGGTGATTAAGAAATGGGCATTTTCATGATTTTGCTTCACAAGATCTGGATGAAATAGCTTTTTTTTTTTTTTTTATATAAAAATGTGGATTGTCCTGGGCCTCTGCAGAGGACTTTATGTTTCTGAAACACCTTATGACCATATGACACCTCATGATGTCGTATGAGGAGTGTCATGAAGCGGAAAACCTGTGAGCTGAGAGACAGGTTTGGGGGGTATAAAATAACTTGAAAAAAAGTGAAATAAAAGTCAAATGAAGCTCTTCCAACTGATTTCCACAGCCAAACAACATTCATAAGGTGATTTCCACCCTGGAGCCCTGTCCCAGGGGGATATTTTGGAGCATTTGGTTGTGAGATGAGGAGACAATGGGATCCAGCAAAGGGGTCACATGAGAATGATGCCAAGATCCTGGATTTACTGCCACAACTGGCACTTCACACCTCGTTAAAGTAAAACCTGATCACTGGAGCACTTGGGGAATACACGGGGATCCACAGGGAAGCATCCTCAGGGAAAACCTCTTAATGCAGCTTGTTAATTACCACCCTTAAATCCCTATCCCTGCACATAAAGCACTACAGTGCTGTTTAATTATTTAATTGCAATAAATATTCAGAAGTTTTGAGCCTGCTGGGGTGTTTTGAACAAATCCTGTCCTGATTCTTCTCCCCAAATGTATTTGTAGTCTTTGATGCCATGATTTGAAGGATTTGGGCTCATCTTAACACATCTGAGGTGACCTCAGGTAGATTTGGGATATTTCACAGGTCTGGACATAGGAAGGGAAAGGCAGAAAAAAAACCAGGAGGGAGAAATGGGGAGAATGGTTGGAGAAAAAGGGAAATGGGGGTGAGGGAAATGGGAGTGGGAAGGTAAAGAGGGAAAAGGCAAGAAGGGGAAATGGAAAGGGAAGAAAAGCAAAGGGGGGTCAGTACAGATGTTTATATTGGTGATGTTTCTTTTTACTTGTTGCTTTCGTTCTGTTTTCCTGCTTTGGGAATGATGTCGAAGAACTGCGGAGACACTTGTGCAGTTTTACCTTTTTCTTGAAAGGGTTGTTGGCAGATTACAAAAAAAAAGAAGAATAAAAATAAAAAACAATGGAGAAAAAAAAAAAAAAACAACAACAAAACAAAACCTCTTTTGCCTCCTTGTTTCACTCCAGCACTGCCGGGTTCTGCTGAGCCTCTGCCCTGGGGCAGGGGAGGTCTCCCCAGCCCAGCCCTGCTTGTACACCCAGCACCAGGACATGGGAGCTCTCACCTTTCCCAGCTCCCTGAGCATCTCCAGGGACAGAGATCTCCCTCCTCACCCTGCCTGGGGCTGCCTCAGCTCAGAGCTTTTCCTCGACTTTCCTCTCCAGCCCTTGGCCTTCACCTCTGCTCTCAGCCCCCTTGGGCAGGGGGTGGGTCCCTCCCTTAAAACCCTTAGGATGGTGGAGGTGGAAATGGGGATTTTTTTATAGAAGCCCATGGCTGTAAGCTTTGGGGTGAAACAAAGGCAGAACCTTTATTACGTTTTTGTAGCTGTAACCTTTGTTTACATTCCCTTCCCTAGGAGGGACTTCTCCTTGCTGTCCCTCTGCTCTGACCAATGTGATTGAAGAGGTTTGTCTTTGTTTCACCAATAGAATTGCTCTGTGTAGAACAGTATAAAAGGCAGACACATCCCAAAAATAGAGGAGTCATTTTCAGTCCTTTAATTTAGAGCTCTGCCAGACCCCCTTCAGCTTTGCCCTCCTCTCTGTGGGCGCCTCAGGGGGCAGAAGTGGGATGGGAACATGAGTAGGAGAAAGAAGGCTGGGGAAGAAAAATGAACAATTAAAACACCTTTTGCTCATCAGCCCATCCCAATCCCACTGCCATCTGCTCCTGGAGGGGTCATTCCCTCCACTGTCCTCGCCCAGCTGATGGCCAGCCTGGCAGCTGGCACTGCAGGCCTTTCCCCCTCTGCTCTCAGAGCTCACACTCAGCACGAGGCACCAGGGCTACTGAGAAACCCAGCACAAATTCTCTGAAATTCTGCTGATTTCATTGACTCCTTTTGAAGCGTTTCTTTTTAGTCAAACTTGCCTCAAATTTTACAGAACTGAGGCCACACTGAGGTGATGCCCACAGAGATGCATCTCCTTGTGAACCAAGTCTCACAGACTCCTCCAGAGCAGCTCCTTCTCTGCTCAACAGAAGTTATTTACGGTGTTGTCACTGAAATGGGCATGGCAGAGCAGCCAGTGGCACTGAGAGGGACAGAAGAGCATGGTCTGGCTTGGGATCAGAGGCTGAGCTCACCAGCAGACAGCTCTGCTCTGTGCAAACACCAGAGATCAGGCGTGTCCCTGAGCCATGGCGTGGGGATGGCTCCTGCCTTTCCAGCAGCAGCTGAAGCAGAAGGCTTCTAGAGATCCCAGATCACTCCAGTCACCATTATTTCATCACCAGCAGGTCCCAGTGTGCTGTGGTGAGGGTGAGAGTGCTCACCCTTCCTCCTCTGTGATGGTGTGGCTCTTGTCTTTTTTTAACCTGGAAACGCAACTGGAGACAATTTCAGTAAGGAGGTGATGTAAAAGTGGATCCTTATTCGAAGGCCTCCAGGGGCAGATGTGGAAAGATGTCCACAAAAGCCCACCCTGACAGGGGTGAGGACGTTTTTAAAGGTTTTAGGAAATTAGCATAATTGATAAAAAGCACCAGTTAGGAGGGCAGGTGGTGCCCAGCTCTTTCTTTAAAGTCTCCCCCTTGGCACTGGCTGCACTTTGTCCATCAAATGTGTCTCAAAGAGTTGTTCTCAACCTTGGCAGCCTGGAAGAACCAGGATAGCAGAGGGGCCTTGTATCCCCAGGGCTTGGAGCTCTGGAATTTGTTTTGTCTTTCTGCCTAGGGAAAGGCCACGAAGAATGACTGAGAAAACTAGCCACTACTACAGTAGGTTACAGAGCTCCCAATATGTGTGCAAAGAATAGAGAGAACATATAAAAGAGGACAGGGCAAAACCTAAAATGGCATCATGAGTGTCCTGTGTTTCATTGGGAAGCCTGGCAGCCCCATCAGTCCAGCTCTGTGGCTCCACTTCAAATGCTTTTTGGGCAAGCTGATGTATTTCTACCTGCCAGCTGGGACCCTTGAGACACAGAGCTGAAGGTTTTCATGTTCTGCAGCACAGCTGTGTCGTGGTTTAGTATTCTCCAATTTAGTATTTCTGCTAAAACCACATGCTGCTTCTCCTCCTCCTCTACCTCCAGCTGGAGGCACAAAAGGCAAAGTTCATGGGTTGAGAAAAGAAAAATTTACTGGAAACAGCAACGAGGTGAAAAAACCCAACAGCAACTGTAGCCCTGGTTCGTGCCTGAGATGTTTTGGTTTTCTGAAATTCTTTTCCCAGGGATTTTTCTGTAAAAAACATGTTTTTGTAGCTGTAACGTTTGTTTACATTCCTTTCCCTAGGAGGGGCTTCTCCTTGCTGTCCCTCTGCTCTGACCAATGTGATTGAAGAGGTTTGCCTTTGTTTCACCAATGAATTGCTCTATGTAGAACGGTATAAAAAGGGAGACACATCCCAAAAACAGAGGAGTCATTTTCAGCCTTCTGCAGTCAGAGTCTGTGTCGTTGTGGTGCACAACAGCATCAAACAACAGCAACACTATCAATAGCAAAAGGTATGAGAAAAGAAGGATTCACATGGCAGGCCTGTCACAACAATCAATACCAACTACCCCAATTTTTCTTGACCAGAAGGAACCCCCTTGTCCCTGGAGGAGATTCCCTTCACCCCTGCCCCAGCAGTGATTCAGAATAACCTCTGGGTCGTGGCCACGCACGCTCCCAGCTACAACACAAATGATCCCCTGTCCTGGCCAGGACCAGGGCAGGCTGCCACAGCTGCAGCCAGTCAGGGTCAGCCCACCAGCGTGAGGCAGCCCAAGACTCCTGGAACAGCATGGATCCCACCTTCATGATGGCCAGCATTGTCACAGCACAACACCAATGAACGACACTCACACACTGAGATGTCCAAGGCAAAAAGGGGCAGTTTATTTACAGACCTCGACATTGATAGAATCCCAACAGACTGGAGGAAGAAAATTGTCCTCTCCAACCACACTGGGCAACCCAACAGCCCATCAATTCTCTCCTCCTTATGAGAAGAATGCAAACATGAAAGGACAGTGACAACAACAATGGGTTGTTTATGTGAAAATCCGTGAGAGACTCCATTACAGAAGGTAAACAGTCAGAAGGCTGAAATAGAAATTTAGAAAAACTTTAAAAAAAACAGAGGAGAACAGAAAAAAACCCAGGCAACAGCCCAGGAACACAGGGCACCCACAGCTACCACAGGAGTGTTGCCAGGACCCACCAGTGCAGTGTGGAGGGGCCGGGACTCAGCACTGCAGCCTTTTCTGGGTGTGTCCATCCAGGGCTGGGGACAGCAAGGACACACCTGCCAACGTCCCACAGTCCAGGGGTGCTGGAAAATTGAGAGCTGACAGACACAAAGTGCAGCCTGGTTCTCCTTTTGCCTTCTAGAGGGACCAGCCATCACAGAGGTGGCTACATCCAACCTCAGCTCTTGTTGCCCAGGTGGGACAGCACCTGCATCCTCCTCAGGATCCCCCAGAGAAGTGAGGAGTGCCCCTGGCCCAGGAGCAGAGCCTGCAGTCCTTCTTGCCCTCCTCAGGAAGCAGGAAACCACCCCAAAATGCCTCACTCTTCTTCCAGGAGCTCCAAAACTGAGTATGTGCAGGGGTTGCTCCCACACAAAAGGTGCCAGGACACAAGGCTGTTGCTGGCCTTCACCTGTGCTGGGCAAAGCTTTGTTTCCTGGGGTTGGAGAGGAACCAGCAGGTTCACTTTTTTTCCAGGGTCCAAAGAGCCATTTGTAGTATCTCACCTTTTTTAGGACCTACAGTGTAAGTTCTGTGGTCCTTGTTTGGGCACAAACCCTCATGTCCAAGTTGCAAGCCCTGCTCTTGAGGTCCCAAGGCTCATCAGAAGTGCCCAGAGTGTAATGCTGAAAGCCCCAAGTCTTTCTTTTGGAAGGCCCAAAGTTCCATTTGTAGAGTCCAAAGTCTCAGGTTTGGGCCCAAACTCTTTTTTTAGCTCCCAAAGCCCATCTAGGAAGGACCAAACCCTCCTCTTTATGATTCACTCTGCAATTTGGCAGGCTCAACACCTTCTTTTAAGCCTCTAAAGATCTTTTTTTTGTTTTTTTTTTTTTTTTTTTTTTTTTGTTACCAAAACATCTTTTGCAGGTCCAAAACTTAACTTCAGAGTTCAAACCCTCCTCTTCCCTTCCAAAGGTGCATTTTTAGAACTCAGTGCTTGGTTTAAGACCTAAGTCCTCCTTTGGAAGGCCCAAAGCCATCTTTCACTGCTTGAAGCTTCCATGGCAGTGCCCAAAGCCCTCTTAGTCAGGACCAGAGATTTATTTCTTGGGGCAGAGAGGAACCAGAACTGAGCACAGTGGGTAGCAGGCATTTCCTGAGAGCAGTCAGACCGACCCAGGTGGTTTTGGCTGGACACAGAAAAATGCCTTTTGGTTCTTCTCTGCCTCCATGCACAAGACTTTGAGAAAGAACATTGCTTATAAAAACAAGTGTGCACAAACATGGTTGGTTTGGATCCAAACAAGGGGGCTTGGATCTTAGAAATGGAACTGTTGGTCCTTAAAAAAAGGGCTGTGGGTACTAAAAGACAGGCTTAGACCCTACAAATGGATCTTTTGGCCTGCAAAATGGGACTTTACACCCTAGAAATCAGGCTTTGCACCTTCAAAAGGAGGCTTCAGATGTGAAGGACACCAGGCTTTGAGCTCTCAGTGAGGAGCTTGCACCCTAAGAGGAAGGTTTGGAACCAAAGGTGCTCTCCTGAGAGGGGATTCCAAAGCCTTCTAGTAGTAAAAAGCCACCCACGATCACTTTTGGGAGCTCCAGGGCGAGAGCACCTGGGTGGGAGCCTGGTAGGCAGCTGAAGTCTGCCTGTGCCACCACTGAAGGTGTCTCCTTGGTAGTGCCAGCTCAGGGTCAGCCCAAGGCTTACACTGAGGGCAGAGAAAATTCCTTGAAAACAATCCCAATGGGCACAGTCCCATACCTGGAAAGAACGGGACAGAAACCTCCAGCACCCCGAGTGTGCCAGCCAGGGCTGTGCCCAGGCTCAACCACAGCCCTGAGCAGGCTCTGGCTGCTGCAGGTCCTGGAAGCAGCAGGAGCTGTTCTGCTGGCCAGGGAACAGTCCTTTCAGCAGCAGCACCGGGGTGGTTCCAGCTGCCAGAGGTGCCGGGACCTGGTGGCCACAGGGCCCACAGTGTGTGCTGCCCTGTGTCACAGAAGTGTCAGAGATGTGGAACCTGTGCCTGGTGATTGTGAGCTCACCTGTCCAATGCTTGGTATCCCAAGGAGGGGGCCAGCTAAAGCTCTTTTGGACTGAGCTGGCCATTGGGATATCCTGGCTCTTCCTTGCATGCCTGCCTTTCCCCAAGTACTTTGGCAGCAGCCACAAGCACCAACAAAAAGCTTCTGGCAGCTGAAGGTGCTTTTTGGGTGACATTTGGGGTTTTAAAAATCGTTTTATTGAGCTACAAATATTTCCTTTCCCAACAGGTGATCTTTCTGGAGGAGGTGCTGATATCCTTTGTCATCCAAAGCCTTGCACTCTGTACCTGAGAGGAGCTATGGCTACAAGAAGGAATGACTTCTTTGAGTAACATTTCCACCAGCCAGCCTGGACTTTGTGAATGCCCACGGACCACGGACATGGCCACTGCTGCATCCCTAAGTGCTGAGGTGCTGACAGCCTGGAGTGAATTCTGGAGCATTCCCTGAGAACAGCCAGACCCAGGTGTTGCTTGTTTTCATCACATTAAAATTGGGAAAAGTGAAGATCTGATAACCCGAGGCTCTAGAGGGAAAGGAAGGCAGCCTGAGGCCTAGAAATCATTTGGATTTGTTGGACTTCTGGCAGATTAAGCAGGGGAACAGCCTGTTTTCCAGAAGTGTTTCCCTATCAGTCAACAGGGTGTTAGGTTTCCCCTGATGTTTCTGGGTTGGGGGTTAGAGCTGTCGTCCTTGGTGCCATCTAGTGAACTCAGCATTTAAACATTCCCATACAGAATCACAGAGTCAATTAGCTTGCAAAGGACCTCTAAGAGTCCAGCCTTTGACCAAACACCACTGTGTCAACCAGACCGTGGCACTAAGCACCACGTCCAGTCTTTCCTTAAATAATTCCTCAGGGGTGGTAACTCCATCACCTCCCTGGGCAGCCCATTCCAATAGCTAATCATTCCTTCTGTGAATAAATTCCTCCTGATTTCCAAGCTGAACCTCCCCTGGGAGAGCTCCAGGCTTGGAGCTCTTTTCTCTTCTTTCTCTTTTTTCTCTTTTTTCTCTTTTTTCTCTTTTTTCTCTTTTCTCTTTTCTCTTTTCTCAGCTCCTCTTGTCCTATTGGTTGTTGCCTGGGAAAAGAGGCCAACCACCCCCCTGGCTGCAACCTGTTTTCAGATAGTTTAGAGAGGGATAAAGTCACCCCTGAGCCTCCTTTCCTTCAGGATAAAATATCCCACTTCCCTTAGCTGCTCCTCGTAGGATTTACCCTCTAGACCCTTCCCCAGGTTCACTGCCCTTCTCTGGACATGCTCCAGCACATCCATGTCTTTCCTGAGCTGAGGAGCTCCAAACTGGACACAGCACTCAAGGTGCCAAGTACAGAGGGACAATCACCTCCTTAGTCCTGCTGGCCACACCATTCCTGACACAAGCCAAGGTGCTGTTGTCCCTCTTGGCCACCTGGGCACACTGCTGGCTCACGTTCAGCCCTTGCTGACCAGCACCCCCAGGTCTTTCCCACCTGGGCCACTTTCCACCCACCCTGCCCCAGCCTGGAGCACTGTGTGGGGTGGTTGTGGCTGAAGTGCAGGACCTGGCACTTGGTCTTGTTGAACCTGGCACTGTTGGTCTCATTCTATTGATCCAGCCTGTCCAGAGCCCTCTGCAGAGCCTTCCTACCCTCCAGCAGATCCACACACCGAATTTGGTGTGGTCTGTGGATTTACTGAGGCTGCACTTGACCAACTCATCCAAATCATCAGTAAAGATACTAAACAGGAACTGGGCCCAACGCTAATCCCTGAGGGGACACTCCCAGTGACCAGATGCCAACTGGATGCAGCACCATTCACCACCACTCTCTGGGCCCTGCCTGGCCATTACCCAGGGAAAAGTTCACCTATCCCCCATGTCCCCCATTGCCCCCATTGGCCCCATTGCCCCACACTGTCCCTCATTGTCCCTTATTGTCCCTCATTGTCCCTCATTGTCCCTCATTGTCACTCATTGTCACTCATTGTCCCCTGCTGCCCCTGACCCCAGCTTGCTGTCTCCCCTGCCCATGGTCTCATCTCTTATCAAATGTTGTTTGCCTGCAGTCATTGGCAAGGGAATGACTCCACCCCAAAAGAGCCTTTTTCCCCCAGAGAAGATCTGCATGGGCTGGCGGCAGAAGCGGAGACCTGGAGCGGGGCTTTACAACCTCGGTAGCACCTGCTACCTCAACGTCGTCCTGCAATGCCTGACATACACACCCCCCCTGGCTAACTACCTGCTCTCTCGTCAGCACAGCCGCTTCTGTGAGTACTCCTAGGAACATCTCCTTCTATCCCAAGCATTCCCAGAACCTGCAGCTGGATTTCGGAGAACAGCAGCCCTCCTTTGTTAGCCCCAGGAGCTTATGTTCCTCAAGCACTCAAACTAAAAGCCACCTGTCCTATCAAGGTGCATCCATCTCCAGAAAGGCAGCTCCTCCTAGCCCTGGGTCTCTGTCCCTTGGAGTTGAACCCTCTTGGCTTCTTGCACAGAAAACTTGGGCCAGTTTAGCCTCCCTATGAAGAACATTTTCTGTGCACTGAAATGTCCTGGGCTTGTCAGGACATTGGCAGCTCGGGAGAAGAGGAGTGGAGAGTCTTTACAACTTCAAGACCTCCATGAGGTTTTCCAGCTGGGGTTTGTTTTGCTCACCTGAGAAGCTTCCCTCCTTGCTCAGGCCGTCAGCAAGGTTTCTGCATGATGTGCATCATGGAGGATCACGTCCGGAAGGTCCTGTATTCCTCAGCCACTGCCATCCGGCCCAGGGCGATCATCAGGGACCTCAAATGTAAGCAAACTCAGCTGCTTCGACAGCTTTTCTTTCCTTCTTTGAGGGGAGAACTATTAACTTCTTTCTTAGTCATAGGAGAATTTAAGCCTGACATCCCGGGAGATGCCTACGAGTTCCTGCGCTGTGCTCTCAATGCCATGCAGACTGCTTGTCTGAGTGGAAGCAGCAAGTAAGCACAAGAAAATTCCCTTTTCAATGTTCCCGAATCTGTCAGACTCCTTGAAGTGCAGCCATCAAGGAACACTTACACCCAGGGCTTGCAATGCTAAACTCTCTGCCTTGCCATTTATTTCCAGCTCGGATGTCTCTTCTGAAGAAACTACCATCATCCATCAAATATTTGGGGGCTTTCTGAGAACCAGAGGTATGCTTCCACAACTACTGCCCTTCCTGGCATTTTCTGTGCCCTTGTGTGCCTGTGACATGCAGCTGGTCCTGTGATGACTGGCCTAGGAGGACCCACGAGCATAAACTGACACCATCAATTAACTTCCCTCAGCATCTTGATTTTCCTTCCAGTCACTTGCCTGAACTGCAAAGCAGTTTTTGATCTCTACAAGGTCTTCCTGGATGTCCTTCTGAAAATCAAGGTAAGAGGCTTGCAATTGTGCTTCAAGAGGTCCCAAGGCCCCCTGTAGCTTTCCAGAGCCAAAGCATTTGTCTTAAAATCCTCTTTTGTGAGCACAAGGGATCTTGGTAGTGAGTGGGAAGTGGAATGGATGGTGTCCTTCTGCAAAGGCTGTGGCAGTGGTCTCTCTGTTGTGCTGGGTTTAAATGGCAGTATCTCCTCTGCACCCTTGATGTACTCTCTTCCTTCTTCCCTTTGCCCTCCCCCAAGGCCCACCTGGCCCCCAGGCTGATGGGTTGGATCAGTTCTCACTCCTGATGCCCTTACACTCCATCAAGAGCTGAACTGAGCAGTGGCACTGAGAGGGAGCTCTAGATGGCCCCAGGAACCCCTGGAACACAGGGGAATGCTCAGTATCACACCCTCTGTCTGTCTCCTTACAAGCACTGCCTGCAGGGTCCTGATGGGTCTCCTCAGCTGCCTGGGTCTTCCTGTCAGCTCCTGGGAAGTGTTTGGGTGAGGGCATTTCCCACAGCTCAGCAGCTCCTTTCTCATTTCTCCAGGGAGCTTCATCCCTCACCACAGCTCTGGAGGACTTTGTGACACCCAAGCAGTTGGATGGGAAAAAGCGCTTCAAATGTAGCAAGTAAGATGATTTCCTGTGATGTATTATTAACACCAGACTCTGCATGAGGGGCCGTGTGAGATGGAGCAGAACCAGCTTCTCAGGTTTAACGCACAATAATGGGAATGGCATTTTTTGTTATTATTATGGCCTCACAGCCTGGAACGGCCTCAGAGGGTGTGAGGAAGGGAAGGTTGTCTGGCACCCTTGAGGTGAGGTCGGCATCATTTCAGCACTCAGCTCTGTGCTTGGGTTCAAGGTGTAAGAAGAAGGTGACGGCCTCCAAGGTGGTCACAGTCCATCAGGCGCCCAGGGTCCTCACCACGTGTCTGGGAAGGGCTGATGATGAGACCAGCAGGAAGCTCAGCCAGGTGTGTATGCAGCCGGGGTGCAGCTTCCTCTCTGGAGGAGAAGATTCCCCGGGGTTCTGTCATGGGGTTCTGTTCATGTTGGGCCTTTCCTGTTCCCTCCCGGGGAGGGGAGAATTCCCATGGGAAGAGCAGCCTGGACTCTGCTCTGGCAGAGCTGCTTTGGCAGGGAACTGTAGCAGCAGTGACCATCATGTCCAGGGAGGTTCAGCTGCTGGTAGGGAAGCAGACGGGACAAGTCTCTTTGTTAAGCTCGAGAATCCATTTTTATTCCCCGCACCCCAAACCAGGGAGGAGGTGAGGATGAAGAGGGCGAGAGCAGGGGCAGGGTGGTGGGTTTTATCAGGTATTCAGGGGAGGAGTCTTAGGGTTTGGGTCGAGGGAGGAGATAACACAAGGAGAGTGACAACAGGTTTCAGCCTCCTCAAAATGGGAGTCTCACCTCCTCCCCGGTCCGGGGTGGGGGGAAATATATTAAAATAAAATAAAATAAAATAAAATAAAATAAAATAAAATAAAATAAAATAAAATAAAATAAAATATTCTCAAGCTTAACAAAGAGACTTGTCCTGCCTGTTTCCCTGCCAGCAGCTGAACATCCCTGGACACGATGAACATCCCTGCTGCCACACCCTGCTACAGGGAAGAGTTTCCTCCCACCCCAACCATGGCATGTTGAAGGCTGTTTCGTGTGGTAGCTCAGGAACCTTTCTGAGCCACCTTGGTTTCTCCGTAGGTCGTGGCGTACCCTGAGCGCTTGGATCTCCGGCCATACATGTCTGACCCAGCTGGAGAGCCCCTGCTCTACTCCTTGTACGCTGTTGTGGTGCACACTGGTCACACCTGTCTCAGTGGACACTTTTTCTGCTACACCAAGGTGAGGAGCAACTTCCCTCCTGGCAGGGAAGAACGTGTGCTGGGAAGGCAAAGTATCCTGGCCGTGTTACTGGCAACCGGGGCTTTGGAGGAGTCCCTGCTGTGAAAAATTATGTTCACTTTTTATATAAATTTATAAGTTTAGTAGAAATAAAATAAAAATAGACAATTGGGAGACAGAAAAACAATGCTTGTTTGGCCGAGGTGCTGATACCAAGGAAAATCAGCACAGTGCCCCTTTCAGATCCTTTGTTTTAAGAATCCCTGTGTTGCATATTTAACAGAAACTAATGCATGATTCAAACATTCATTTCAGGTTTTTTTTTTTCTTTGAAAAGTTTCAAACCCCCCCAGGTATACAGTTTTGTCTGTGGGGCTCTGCTGAGTCTGGGTAAATCTCGTAAATCCTTCTTCCCAAGATTCTGACCACCAAAGGTTCAATTGTTCTTTATCAGGAAGCTTGGTGCAGGAATGCAGGAGGTTCCCTCTGCCTTCTGTCTGGTTAAGAAGTTAAAAAAAAAAAAAACAAACCCCATCCTTACTCTGTTACAATTTAGGAATATTCATTCATGGCATTTTCCAAACTCTGTTAATAAAAGAACAGACAATACAACCTTCCTATATTGTACATAAAGCAATCATCTCACTCTATGCGAAAAGCCAACTCCAAAATGTGCATTTATAGCACTGCTTTGGGGCTGGATGGGACTTGTTTTGGTGTTCCCTTGGTTTGGCACTTTTCTGTGCAGAAACGCTGCCCTTCCCCTCCAGAGATGGACGCCTTCCTTCCTTTGCAGGCCAGCAATGGGGAGTGGTACAAGATGAATGACGTGTCTGTGGAAAGCTGTGACCTCCACACAGTTCTGGAGCAGCAAGCCTATCTGCTGTTCTATGCCAGGTAACACCAGGGTGACGTGTTCAGATTTTTGTTTCCTTTTCCTGGTGTCTTGGTTTGGAAAGACAGGTATCTGCCAGGGAAAACTGGGGTTTCCCTGAGAATGGGGAATGTAAACCCCTCACCCCCGCCAAATTATAATTTTGCAATTAAGGGCTTTCAGGCAAAGATCTGGGAACAGGAATAACAGTTCTTTACTAGGAATACTAACAATACAAATGTAGTAGAAAAAACAAAACCACCCAACCAAACCAGCAAACAAACAAACAACAATTTTGGAGAACCCTGACAGAGTCAGAGCTACAACCTGACACCCTGTTGGTCAGGGTGTTGGAAGCAGCCCCAAAGTGAGTCCTGGCGTGGCAGAGGTGGTTCTGGTGAGGTAAAGATGATCCTGTAGAACAAGGGTCCAGGGATGGTGAGATGGGTCCAGTCTTCCTCCCAGAAATTGGGTGAAGCTGGATGCCTTTGCGTTCCTGTGTCTCAGTTTTATCCAGGCAGGAATGGTTGGCTCCCCCCACTGGGTGGAGCATCTCACAATGGGATGATGGAATGTGGATGTGTTAGTTTGGGGAGGTGTTAATGGCCCACTAGCAGAAAAATATCCCCCTGGAGGGAGGACAGGTGGTGACAAAAGATAAGAAACTCTGCCCCACCTTGTTTGAATTGCTGGGCCCTTATCAAAAGGCACCTGCCCCCCTCCCCCAGAGTTACAAGAGATAAAGAAAAATATCTCCCAACTGCTTTTATCAAATGAAATAGAATACACATCCCAGCTCCTCAACCACCTGGCTTTGCTGTTTGTCTTCTGATCCTCCTGAGTGTTTCTGCCACAGGAGACAATTCCTCCCTGCATCCTTCAGTGCTGTCAGTTCTGAACTATCCCAGGCCAGTTCTTCTCTTCCCTTGCTGGGCTTCAGGCTGCTGTCCTGTGTAAGCTGCTCCTTGTCTGCAAGGATGGGGAGGAGCTCTTTATCAGGAAGTGTCCTGACAGGACAAGGGGTAACGATTTTAAAGTGAAAGAGGGGAAATTTAGATTAGATACAAAGAAGAAATTGTTCCCTGTGAGGGTGGGGAGGCCCTGGCACAGGTTGCCCACAGAAGCTGTGGCTGCCCCATCCCTGGGAGTGTCCAAGGCTGGGTTGGACAGGGCTTGGAGCAACCTGGGAGAGTGGAAGGTGTCCCCACACATGTCAGGAATGAGATGAGCTTTAAGGTCCCTTCCAACCCAACCCATTCTGTGATTCTGTGAGATGGGGGCTGTAGGGGCTGTAAAGACAAGGACTTCCTGTGACAGGGACAGACCTGGTAAGAATTCAGGTGCCTGAACTTCCCACTGGTGACCTTGGTTCTCTGTCATGGAAATGACTTCAAAAAAATGACTGAACCCCAGGTAAGTCTTCAAGAAAAGCCCTAAACAGAGATCCCTCTTTCTTTTTTCTTCAGGTGCTCTGATTCGCAAACGGAAGAATCATCTACATCATCCCATTCCCTCCTCAGTCAGGGGGAGGCCAGCAGCCCGGCAGGTCCTGCAGGAGCACAGGGTCTGCCTGGCAATATTCAGGTGACAAACAGCCCGAGGAGCAGTGCCAGGGAGAGGGAGAGGAGCAGATCCCCTCTGCGGGGCAATGAACGCCGCAGCTGGTTCATGAACACCCCCACCACCAGCTCAGCAGGGAGGAGGATGAGAACGAGTCCTGCAGGTCGTGACAACACTCACAGGGATGCCACAGCTCCAGGGCCCTCCAACAGGGCCTTCCAGCGTGCTCCAGCACACAGGGCTGCTTGGGAACAGCCCCCGCCAAGAGAGGGGCAGCAGAGCAGAACCTCGCGGTCCGGCTACAATCTCTGCAGGCGGTTTCTGAAGCTCAGGGGCTTCCAAAAGTCAGGAAAGAAAAGGAGGAAACGCTCATTTGGAACCTACAAGCCAAAGCCATAATTAAAACCCCCTCTAGGCCTTTCGTGGATATTTTGATAGGGTGTTTCTTTCTCTTTAGGTTTTGTGGCAGTTGGTGGAAACACCAGCAGTCAGGGGTGTTGGTGTGATGGGATTTTGAAAGCTGTGGGCTTGCATGTGCCCACCTGGCAATTTCTTTTTTTTTTTTTTTTAATATGGAGTTCAATTCATATTTAAACTCAAAGGAACATGGGCTGCACGAGCCAACAATGACCAGGGCTGTACAGCTGAGCCCCAGGGTTGCTGCTCAGCAGCACCAAGTCTAGTGTGGAGCCAGGAACAAGCAGTGTCTCCCAGGAACTGGGACCTGTCCTGTTTAACATTTTCCTTAACTAAGGGTCTGCAAGCTGGGGCAGAGGGCACCCACAGCAAGTTGGCAGATAAAACCAAAATGGTGATGCTTAGGCCAGGTGCTGCATGTGACGCTGTTAAAGATCACAACTCTGCAGACACAGACTCTGACTCCAGAAGGCTGACAATGACTCTGTTTATTCCTGGGAATTTCTTCCCTTTTATGCTGTTCTACAGAGAACAACCCAGTGGGTGAAACAAACTTCTTCAATCACATTGGTCAGACCAGAGGGACATCAAGAAGAAGTCCCTCCTAGGAAAAGGAATGCAAACAAAGGTTACAGTCAGGAAAACATGTCTCTTGTTGGTAGAAAACTCTCTGGGAAAGAGTTTCAGAGAAACCAAAACATCTCAGGCACCAACCAGGGCTACACCTTTACATTTGTGCTCTCTCACTGAGCCCAGCTCCATAATTTTAATCTGGAAACAAAAGAAGAGAAAACAGGTGCTGGGTTTCACAGTGACTTTGAAGGACAGCAACAACATCATGCAAACCAAGGCTATGAGCTTCCCTTTTGAACTCAATGTCCTGTCACGTTCCTTCAATCTTGCAGAGCTGCTGGAACTAAAGGAACTGTATCAAATGTAAATATTGGTCACAAAAGGTTCCAGCTCAGCAAGCTGTTGCCGTCTCCACATTTAACCTGCATCCTGGGAAAAGCAACACACCTTCTGGAGTCTGGCATTTCCCTGCTCAGCTGCAGGTCCCATCACATCCTTCCACTCTTGCAGAGCCCAGCTTTCAAAACTTAGTAAGTCCAGCAACTGCTCCCACACCAGAGATCCTAGAAGAAAAAGTCAGTGCTGGCCTCCACGTTCCCCTTGCAGCTTCTGAAGTGCAGCACACACAGCTCTGTGTGCTCTGCTCAATGGACCCTCACACACTTTTGAGTGCAGTTCCCAAACTAAGAACATTCAGCAGCTGGAAACGTTCGGTGTTGTATCCCTCTGGGGAATGGTTTTTCCCCAGAACCACCCTGTCCTCAGAGACTGGAACCATTAAGGACGGTTTACCTTCCCCTTATCTCTGACCTATGGCTCTGTGCCAGCTATCTGTCCTGAGACAGAGAGTCTAGATAAACCCATGCTCTTCCCTGTTCAGGCTCTTTTGCCTCTGGGACCCCTTCGAGAATAAAGCCTTGGAATAATCCTGAGGTAAGGAGCCTCTTTTGGATCTCTTTCCCTATCTTTGAAGTCTACTCCCCCAAAGCTTCCCAAAATCTGAGCTAGTACAGTGGCTAGGGGGGCAGTACTTCAGCACAGAAAAGGTTCTGGAAGAAAGAGACTGGAATTCACTTTTTTTTTGCAGCCTAGGAACAGCACAGTCCACGATGTGACGATTGCTCTTCCTTCCCAGGAATCTGCAGCATGACGTTCTGTCAGCCTCGAGGAGCCAGGATCCAGGAGGAACCCCGGCACGACACTGGCTGTTCCCACCCCAACAGTGCCAGCACACCAAAGCGCTGGGCTTTCACCTGGCAAAGGTCAGCGCTCAGGAAACCACCACACAACGGCGCTGTGGGCTTGCAAAAGGAGCCGATGGCCCTTGCCCACCTCTGAACCACCGGAGGGCAGATCCCAGTTGAAAACGTCAGATAAAGCAGTTTATCTGCTCTCAGATAAACTCTGCCAGGACAAAAAGATTTCATGGACCTTCCCTTTCCAAGTACAGAATCTGATATGCACCCACGCTCAAACGGCAACACGAAATCATTTCTGCTGATAACTATTGTCCCTGTCACAGAGTCCAGCTACAAACCCAAAAACATCCAGGGGAAAGGGAAAGGGAAAGGGAAAGGGAAAGGGAAAGGGAAAGGGAAAGGGAAAGGGAAAGGGAAAGGGAAAGGGAAAGGGAAAGGGAAAGGGAAAGGGAAAGGGAAAGGGAAAGGGAAAGGGAAAGGGAAAGGGAAAGGGAAAGGGAAAGGGAAAGGGAAAGGGAAAGGGAAAGGGAAAGGGAAAGGGAGGAGAGGAGAGGAGAGGAGAGGAGAGGAGAGGAGAGGAGAGGAGAGGAGAGGAGAGGAGAGGAGAGGAGAGGAGAGGAGAGGAGAGGAGAGGAGAGGAGAGGAGAGGAGAGGAGAGGAGAGGAGAGGAGAGGAGAGGAGAGGAGAGGAGAGGAGAGGGAAAGGGAAAAGGAAAGGGAAAGGAAGCCTGGGGTGTGTTTGCCAGGCAAGACAAGGTTGGGGGAGGCAAGGGAAAACAAGTCAAAGGAGAGGCCTGCAAGGCAAGGCAAGGCCAGGGAACAAAAGTAGGAAAGAGAAGGTGGAGGGTGAGTGGGCATGGCAAAGCAAGGCAATGGAGGGGTAGGAAGGGCAAAGGAGGGACACAGGGGTGAGGCAATGCAAGGCAGGGCAGGGCAAACCAGGAGCAGCCAAGGGAAGGCAAGGGTTAAGGTTTGGGATTTGGAGGTCATGGTTAGGGTAAGGTAGGTGTTATATTTAGAGTTATGGTTAGGGGGTTAGGGTTCAGTTTAGGAGTTAGGATTAGTTAGGGTTAAGGTTTGAGGTAGGGTTATCTAAGGGTTAGGTTTGGGTTTAGTTTCTTCTGGTTTGGGTTAATGTTTAGATTTTGGTTTTGGCTGTAGGGTCAGGGCTGGTGGCTAATAGTGCTCCTTAGGGTAGGGTTTTTGTTTGGAGTTTTTGGTAGTTTTAGGGCCAGGGTTTGTGGCTGTTTGGGCTTCCTAGTGTTAGTGTTAGCATTCTGGTTTATTGATTAAGCTTGGTGTTTGTGGTTAGGTTACATTCAGGGTTAGGGGTTGGTTTTAGTTTGGGTTAGTGCTCGAGCTAGGGTTAAGTTAATGTTTAGGGAATCAGAATCCCAGGATGGTTTGGGTTGGAAGGGACATCCCGCTAGTCCGGGTTGCTCCATCCAGGGAATCTACAGCGAAAGCAGCGCAAGGAGCGATGAGGAGGGGAGGCAAAGGCTGGGTGTGGATCCTGCCGGGATCCACGAGAGAGCAGCATTGCCCTGCGCTGGGCTGGAGCGCACAGGGGCCGGGGTTGAACTCGGATTACTTGTAGGTGAACACAAATCACAGGATCCACGAGTCCTGTGCTTTCTTGACGGACTACAGGCGGTCGGTAGGGCTGGTTTTGATTTATTTTTTCGTGTTTTAGTGCTTCTTGCTTTTCAGAGTTTGGCCTGGCCTTCCCTGGTGGGGTAGACAGGAGGGGTGAACATGAGCTTTACGAGATGCACAGCTCTGTTCTGTGTGCATCCTCTTAGGCCTGACTTACTGAAGATTTCAGTGGGGAGGAGCACTCCCAGCTATATTGGGAGTAGAGGGGAATAAAAAAAAAGGTTAAAACCTGCTGATCTCCCAGCAGCTTAGCAGATGAAATGATGAAAACAACTTCTGAGTTCTGGCAGTAATGTGCATGGAGTGTGCAATGGGCTCCTCCAAGTTTTGTGGTTGCATCAAAGGGGTGAGGGAGACTCCAGTGGGGAATGCTGGCAGGGAAAGAGAACGGAATCACTGGAATGCCAGACTGGCAGACTCATTAGGTAACATATGTGTCTTCCTTCTCTGTCCCAGGCTTTTCAGAACCACCAGTGCTGCTGGCACATCTGTGTGTGGCAGTGAAGGAGTGAATGGCTTCACTGAGAGCTCTCCTGGATTGTTTTTCCAGGGCTAACATGTCCATCTTCTGCAGGTGTGGACATCTGACCCTGTCTGTGTGGCTGTAGCCCTCACTGTTGTGCTGCCTCAGTGCTTCCAGCCTGGCTGCAGCTCAAGCTACCTTGACCTACAAAATAATTTCCAGCCCCTTCCTAAACACAACGAGGAACTGTCCATTTATCACTTAAATGTTTTCCAGCCCGCCATCTAGCCAAACTCTGGCACCACTTACCACGCAGTAAACCTCAGCCAGCAGAAAGAAAAAAAAAAAAAAAGTTGTTTCCTTGTTCACAAAATAAAAAGAAAAGAACGACTCTCTGCTTCAGAGGCCTGGGGACCTTGTTTACCCTTCAGCCTGGAGTGAGATTTTATGGGCAGGTTTATAAACCCCTGCACAGCCAGCTCTGTGCAGCTGATAGACCTTTCAGTGTAGCTGCTTTAGCACCTCTGCTCTGACAGGAGCACCACTGTGGCTCTCAGGGAGAGCAGCAGAACAGACAGATGTTTTTGGCTATTGGCAGGCTCCTGTGTACTGCAGAAACCTTTACCTTGCTAAGGGAGTGGAGCCCTTTTAGTGTCTTGATGGGGAAGGGGCAGGAATTCAACGTGAGCAAGGCAAACCCATTCCTGTCCAAAACCCATTGTTGAGCCAGAAACTTGGTAGAGTGTGTAAGGGAGAAGTGCTGGGATGAGCCTTGCTCTGGAGCTGTCACCAGCAGTGTTCTGTCACCAGTGCCACAGCACTGAGGACTTCAAAACCCCTCAGTGTTCCCTGTGCCCCCTCTGGCGTGTTTTCTTCTGCAGCCTTTGGTTCATCCTTATCATAAATCCTGTAGGATTTAACTTCTAGCTACTGATCCTTTTGACAGTAATGGACCATTAACTAACTAGACATAAAATTGGAAGTGTAAATCCCTGTGCCTTGGGGAATTAGAAAGCAGGTTTAGGATGCAGGCCATGAAATGCAGGAGTTCATTGTGATGGCAAACGAGCCCTGATTAACTCTGCCTGCCCTGCACCCTGGTCTGTGCCAGATGATGAACACGAGCCCAGGAGCTCAGGCTGGTGCTCCAGGACATTTGCAAGTGCAGGGGAAAGCCCACAGTCTGGTGCTTGAGCTTCTTTATCCCATTGCCAGGGTGTCTTGGTTTGGAAAGAGAGGTATCAGCCAGGGAAAGCTGGAGTTTCCCTTGGAATGGGGAATGTAAACCCCTCACCCCCTCCAAATTATAATTTTGCAATCAAGGGCTTTCAGGCAAAGATTTGGGAATAGGAATAACAGTTCTTTACTAGGAATATTGACAATACAAATGTAGTAGAAAGAAACCCAATCAAACCAGCAAACAAACAACAATCCTGGAAAACCCTGACAGAGTCAGAGCTACAACCTGACACCCTGTTGGTCAGGCTGTTGGGAGCAGCCCACAGTGAGTCCTCCTGGAGTGGCAGATGTGGTTCTGGTGGAGCAGAGATGATCCTGAGAGAAAAGGGTCCAGTGATGGTGAGAAGGGTCCAGGGATGGTGAGAAGGGTCCAGGGATGGTGAGAAGGGTCCAGTGATGGTGAGAAGGGTCTGCTCTTCCTCCAGGAATCCAGTGGAACCAGATCCCTGGTGTTCCTGAGTCTCAGTTTTTATCCAGGTGGGAATGGTTGGCTCCTCCCACTGGGTGGAGCATCTCCCACTGGGATGATGGAATGTGTCCTGTCCCTGCTGAGCCTTCATGGCCCATCAGCAGCAGAGATCCCCTGGAGGGAGGAGGGGCGGTGACAGAGATAACAAACACTGCCCCACCTGGTTTGAACAGCTGGGCCCTTATCAGAAGGCACCCACCCCCCTCCCCCCAGAGTTACAAGAGATAAAGAAAAACAAACAAACAAACAAAAAACATCTCCCAGCTGCTTTCAACAGATGAAACAGAATGCACAGTTTTGGTTCCATAACCCCAGACACAGGGCCTTCCCTGGGAGACCACCAGGGAGTCTGGACTGCTGAGGGATTCTCTCCAGACATTGATGCTGCTCTGATTGGAAGTTTGGTGTGTTTTCCTTGGCTGGGATAAGGAGAGAAGGGAAGGCCAGAGGTGAAGGTGCCTCTGCTCCCAGGTAATGACACCAGGGGGAAGGATGAGGTGATGGAGCAGCTCTGCAGGTTGGTGTGCACCAAGTCCAGTTCCAGCCCTTCCTGGGGCCCCCAGTGACGTCACAGGGCTCTGCTCTGAGTCTGTGGGAGTGAGTTTGCTTCTCTCTCCCTTCACTAGACCTTGAGATCAGTGCCCACTGATTAAAAAAGTTAATTACCTTCCTCTTGCAGAAATGACTTGGCTTTCAAGGTCTCCCAGGCCCTTAATTGAGCATCTTTCTTTGACAGAACTTTTGATTGAATTGCAGTGAGTCACCAGTAGAGCCAGGATGGCCAGGTCAGACAGAAATGTCTTCAGGGAGCCAGCTGGGCTCTGCATGTGGTGAGTGGAGTGGTCCCAAACTCCTCAGGAATAAACAACTGCATCAGAGAGAAGAGAGGGAGAGCAGGGCTGGCTGGAGTCTGCGTGTCTGTGACCTCCTGGGAAGTGAAGTGCCTGGTGGCCAGTGGTCCCTGCACACCTGAGCCAGCCCCACCACCTGTGTGTGCTCCAGCATTTCTTTCCTTACCCTGGATGCCATGGCCAGGCTCCTGAGCTGAGTGCCTGTGCCATTCATCATGCCAGCAGCACAGGAGCAACTGGAAAAAAAGTGTCTGGAGTTCATCACCGATGGCAGGAGCTTTTGTCTGTAATAAAAAACATTTTCCCCCTCCTCTCTTTTAGAGCTTTTCTCCTTCCCTTCCCTCATTATTATTATTATTAAGAAGCTTAATGCCATATGTCTTGCTGTTTCATAAATAACCCCTGTAATCAAACAGCACTGGGTAAATGGGCAGTCCAGCTTGTGCAATTTGTTTGACAAAATGAATCCAGAAGAATATGAGTCTGTGGAGGAAAGACAAATAGAGCAGCTTGGATGAATGTGTTAACCAAGAGAAAAACGGCTTGGCAGAGCAGCTGATGCTATTTTTATCCATGCAAATGAAGTTTGGGGCTAGTTTATTAAAAATACAGTACAGAACTTGCCAGGATGGTCAGTGTCTCCTGGGATGGAGAGCAGGAAAGGTTCTCTGCTACCTGAAGGCACAGGGGGAGCAGCTAAGGAGGGAGGGAGGTGCAGCCAGCCTGGAGTGTGGCTAAGCTGTCAGGAGGAGGGCTGGCCCTGGAGCATCCCCTGGGTGGCAGGAAGGGAGAGGAACCTGCCCTGGGCTGGGAGTCCTGGCAACCATCCATGCATCCATCCATCATCCATCCATCCATCCATCCATGCATCCATCCATCATCCATCCATCCATCCATCCATCCATCCCTCCATCCATCATCCATCCATCCCTCCATCCATCCATCCCTCCATCCATCCATCCCTCCATCCATCCATCCATCCATCCATCCATCCATCCCTCCATCCATCATCCATCCATCCATCCTCAGATCCCAGAGCTACCTGAGGCTCAGGAGAGCCAGCTCTGGGCAGGGTGTGACCGTGGTCAATCCCAGATGGCCAGGGTTAGATCTGTGCCTTCCTGAACAGCTGGGCTGCTGCTCCCTGTGCCTTGTTCAAGGTGTACCTGAGTGAACTTCCTTGAGCAGGAAAAGCTGAAGGAAGCCTTTATCAGCTCCTGCAAGGCTGTCTCTGCAGTCTCTTCCGTGGGAAATCCATCCCAGACGACAGTGTGAGCCTGCCTCAGCCTGGGAGGTGCTGCAGCCTGGAGGAGAAATCCCCTCGTTCTGCAGCAGGGCCCTGCCTCTCCCTCACCATCAGGTGGCAATGCAGCCTCTGGTGCCTGCCCGGGCTGGGGAGCATTTTTCATTGACGAGAAATAGCTACTGCTCCCTGCAACTCACCTTTTGTGGATCTGCCCCCTGGCCGAGGCGGCTGAAAAGCTGGAGTTTTAATCAAAGCAATGAATTTGTTCCTAGGGAAGTGGGGATTGTGCAGAGGGGGACGTTTCCCTGCCTTCTCACCTCCTTCTTTCTCTCGGAGTACTTGGGGCACCTTGGCTCTGACTCTGCAGGCACAGCACTACCCTGTGGGCTCCAGGGGAAGCCTGTGGGATGATGAGGTGCACTCGGGGCTGCAGGGGGAAAAGCAGAGGCTGGGCCTGAGCTGTGTGCTGCAGGTAGAGGCAGGCAAAGCTGTGGTGCAGGTGGCTCACGTGTCGGGCTGCACATCCCCAGCCAGGGATGCTGGCTCATTAGCCCAGGAAACACCTCTCCCCTGGCTGCTTCCCTCCCCCTCCTCCAAGTGGGAATGCAGCCCCCGTCCTTTTTCCCCCCATTCCTGGTGTGTGTGAGTATTCTTTTTTAAGTGGCAAGCTGAATATTTTAAACAAACACTGCTTAAAATCTATAATTTATGGGCCAGTCTTCAGAAGAGGAGATCAGTCATCTCTTGGTGCCGAGGGTGTCTCTCCATCTGCAGCAGCCCCCACTGCTCTGTTCCCAGTCAGCTGGTGCAGCAGAAGGGACCAGGCTTGGCCATGGCAGCACTGAGCAGCACCCAGGAAATTCCCAGCTCCTAATGAGGGAAAACTGGACTGTCTCCTGCAGGCAGGAACAGCTCCATGCCCTCCACAGCCCTCCTGCTGGCCTGCCTGGAAGCAGCTGGATGGGCCTCACCTCTGGCCCAGGGCACAACCCTTGGAATGGGGGGTTGGAAATCTGCAGCCCCCCCTTCAGCTCCCACCTCAGCCCTGCCTTAAAACCCGAGGGAGGCAGGGTACAGGTGAGGAGTCTGAGCTGGCAGAGGCTGAACTCCCAAAGCTGGCAGATCAGACATGGTGGGAGGCTGAATCAGGATCTGAACTTGAGCTTACAGGCACTGCTGGTCACTGGGAGAGGACCCTGCCTCTGCTGTCCTCCTCTCCGTGCCCCTGCGTGTTCCCCAAGCTCAGCTGCATGTGGGAGGATTCCAGGCTTGCTTCTTAATGGGAGTGGAGAGTCTTTTGCTTCGATTAATTAATTTGCTGCTCTTCCCCATTTTCAGGACCATCTTTTATTCATGGCCAAGTAGCTCAGACACCGCTGCTTGCTGCCTGTTCAGGATGCTGGCATTAATATTTCATCCCAGAGCCTGCTCGTGCTGAACAGAGCTCACGTCCCACGTTCCTGCCTCTTCCCCAGCATCTCCTGCCCTGACCCAGCTCACATTCCCCCCTCCCATCCCCAGGCTGGGTCTCCTTGTCTCTTCACCAGTTGCATGGCTTCTCCTAGGATCACATTCCCTGGGAATTACATGTGGCACACTCAGAGCTGGGGCTTGGGGCTCGCTGCCTTTGTCTCCCGTGGCTCTGGGCAATCAGCCCTGCACAGAGGGCACCGTGCTCCCTGGGGGAATAATGGCTTCTGGGAGCAACCTGTGATATCAAGCAGCAGGGAGAGGGGAGTGACTCTCACCCTGCTGTCCCCTCCCAGGAAAGCAGGATATATATTTCAGCTGCCAGAGGAGCAGTGTGGTGCTGTGGCTGCAGCCTGGGAGAAGGCAGCTGAAGGAGAAAACCCCAGCTGTACCTCTCAGGGCAGCCGCAGAAATGAGAAAATGACACTCTCCTGCTTCTCCACCTCTCCCCTGGCTCCTGTGCATGCACTCTCCAGCATTCCTTAGTTCTGCAGGGCTCCAGGGCCAGCAGCAGCCTTTGCCTGCAGCTCTGCAGCCCCAGCAAGGCAGCGTGTTTGAAGGAGGGCAGGCCACAGTGCAGCTGTTTGGAGTGGCACTTCATTTACTGAATGGCAGCTCCATAATCCTCTTCAAATAAAAGGACTGTGCAGTCTCTGTGCTGGGAGCTGGATGGAAGGCTTTGCTCTCAGGCAGGTGGCACAAAGGGAGTATCTCCTTGCTGCATGTAGTTCCTGGGTTTTGCTTGGGCTTCGTTATTATTTGATTATTTGTTCTCTCATTTGTCGCTGGGGCTGGCAGATGTGATTTGTTCTCCCTGATTAAGGGACTCGTTTTGGCAGGGAAACCTTGCCCAGGTCTCATGGGATGGGATAAGAGGCCTTGCAAGGCACAATCTGTGCCCTTCCCTCTTCATCCCAGGGATGCCAGAGCCAATTCCTGGTACATCTTCCATCTCTTTAAGGACAAAACAGCACAGCAGCTCATGAAATGTCTGGCCCCAGCCCTCTGGCTCAGAGGCTGCAGAGCCACCCAGCCAAAGCATCACCTTAAAAGAGGTCTCCAGACTGGAGTGGGAAAAACGTGGAGTTGTGAGAAAAGGGTGGGATTGTGCTGGAGAACAGGTGCACATGCCTGTGCATCCAGACGTGCAGTGGGGACACGTTCAGTTCAGGGAATGCGACTGCAGGTTGCAGGATGTGGAGGCTGCAAGTGGCAGAATCTCCACAGCCTCATTAAACTCTCATGTCCAAATTAAATGTCAGATTTGCATATTGGTTCTGTGTTTTCAGGCCCGTTATGCAGCAGCCAGGAGGAGGCTGATGATGAGTGGGGGTGCTGTGGGTATCCAGATTGCAGCCTCACTCCTGAGAGCCCTGCAAAGCCAAGCACGTGAAATGTTAGGGGGAACGAGGGATTAAACTTGGTTTTACAAGAGTCAGGGCTCTGTGTCTCAGTTCCTGCAGGCAGAACAGAGAACTGCACGTGGTGGGCAGTGCTGTGTTGTCCAGGTCCCCAAAACAGCTTCTGTGGGTTTTTCACCACCCCCTTCCTTTCAGGAGGCAGAGGAAGGGCACAGCACTGCCTGGACTCTGGTTGTAGAGCTTCACCTCTGGGAAGCACTTTACAATTTTCCCCAGGCTGGATTCCAGTCAGATCATGTTCTAATCCAGGTTTAATTACCTGTGAGGACAGACAAGGCTCTTTCTTGCCTCCTGGGAAGCCCAGGCAGCAGGGCAGTACTGGGAATTGGGACAAAGCCAACGCAGCCCAGGTTGGTAAAGCCCCTGATGTGCACAGGAATTTCCATTGTGGCTGGAGACAGATAAATGTGTCCAGGGACTGAACTAAGCAGCACAGAGAATCAGTGATCCAGCACCTGAGAGAGGCTCATCCCTCCCTGCGGGCAGTGGGAGGTTTCCTGGCTCTGTAGTGCAGTGCTGATTATCCATGCCAGTGGCTTGGCTGCAGAGCCCTGGGTGCCAGCAGCAGGAAGGTGCTTCCCAACAGCATGCTGGAGGAGCCAAAAGAAGGAAAAGATTCCTGGTGACCTGGGTACACTGCTGTGTTCTGCCCCAGTGTCCCTGCTGGGAGCTGAAGGAGCCATGCAGCCCATCTGCTTCTGTCCCTGCAGAGAGATGGGAAGCAGGGAGGAAGAATGGGGTCTCTGTTGCTCTGGGAAGCCTGTGCCTGCTGCCCTGCACAGCTGTGAAGCGTGTCACATCCCTGATGGGCCAGATGCTGAAAGATGCTGAACATCCTTAGAAGGTCAAACTCAGAAGACAGAAAACCCTCCTGGCTAATTCTGAGACACAGCAGTGGCGGGGCCTGCATGACAGGAGACACCCGGGAGGCAGAGCAGCTCTGAGTCAGCTGTCTCCAGAGAAAGATTTGTCAATGGCTGGGCCAGTTTTCACCAGCTCCACAGCTGGTGGCAGTTTCTGCACTTCATTCCACAAGCATCTTGTGTGGCTGACATGCTGCTCCCTGGAGGGGAGCCAGGGGAGGGGACTCCTCCTTTCTCACTGGGGGTCGGTGCCTGGGGACTTTATCCAAGCACTTTGCACTGTGGTACCATTTCCCCTGGAGGGAAAGGGGCCCAGCACCAGGGAAGAGCCTGCAGGCCTGGGATGGGGAAGTGGAGGGTCTGAAGCATCTTCTCTGGCCACCTTCCCACGTGCTGTGAGCCCTGGCTCTGAGAGCAGCCCACAGCTCAGCACCTTAGGGCAGGCTCTGGGCAGGTGAGGACAGAGTAATTCCAGGGGAGTTGCTCCAGATTTACATGATTGTAAAGAGAAAAGATGCAGCCTTAATTAAACTTCTTCTGAGTCTTAGGAGGGGCTGGAATAAAACTCTGAGGTCTGCCACAGGCTGCCTGTGTGTCAGTTGTGTAATTCCTCCTGGTCCCAGTTCTGCTGTCCATAAAAGCTGGAGTACCTCCTGCCTTGGTTATGAGGGATGCAAACCTTGCAGGGCTGAGACTGCTCCTGCCAACCACCACAGCATCCATGAGTGTATTGCTGCTTCATCCCTGATCCTGGGTGGGCAGAACTGCCCCTGGAGCAAAGCCCACATTTCCCTTCCAAGTGCCCAGCTGTGAGACAGCATCCAGCTCCCTCAGCCCGCAGGGGTGGAATTCCAACAGCCCCTGTGCTCCCCAAGGCATCCCTTGGTGCATTCCCTCCCAACACCAGAGGCTGATGTGCTGGCTGCTTGTGGATGAGAGCATCCCTCGTGGCACAATGGAAGGAGAGAGCCTGAGGCTCCTGCAGGCAGGGGAGCAAGCCATGAAGGACAGCTGAGGACATGGGGTTCCAAACAGGAGCTGTGCCCAGTTTTAATGTGCCTGGCCTTTTGTGTTTGCCTCTATCCGTGCCGGGAAGGAAACTGCTGTCTCTGTATCCGTCTTTCTGTCAGAAAATCCTTAGGCTCTGAATAGATTTACTCTCCAATCTGTGAGCAGGTTAGCACCAGGCCTGTAGTGGGAGGAGGTGAATGACTCTGGAGGGCTTTATTGGCAGGACACTGCTCTGGAGAGGAGGCTGGCTTGCTCGTTATCGATGGGATCCTTCACCAGCACAGACAGCCTTGGGGATAAGGAGCTGTGGATAGTCCAAGGTGCCAAAGCTGGCTACAGGCTTAACTCTCCTTCCTGTACCCATGGGCAAATCCCTGGTATCCACCTTGTTGCTGTAAGAGCTGACTGTCTGTCACACCCAGTGCAGCATCACTCTCTCCATGCCCAGCGAGGCAGGAGTCTCCTCTTCCCTCCTGCTTCAGGCCCAGAGCTATTTGGCCACCCATAAATGAGCAGCCAGGTAGGGGGGTGTGAAAAGGACACCACCACGGAGTGCTTGCTCAGCCTGTGCTTTCTGTCACTGCAGTGATGGTGCAGACAATTCCTCAGCTGCCGTGGTGGCTGGATTCCCCAGGGGCTGTTGCTAATGCTGCTTTCCCAGCTCTTCCACTGAGCTGTCTCTGCCTGCTGCACTCATATAATCAGGGGCTGTAAAACCACTGACAACTCCAGAGACCAGAGTGGAGATTACAAGCAACATTAAAATTAAAAATGGGCCAGAGCCACCAAGTTGTCTTCATTAGGCGGCTCTGTTTTATTTGTGGCTTTTACTGCCAGATAAATAATCTTTCAGGTGAGTTAGTTAAGCTGCCCTCAGGAGCAAGAGGAGATGGGTGAGGAGAGGCAGCTCAGCACGGCCTCTGGGATTCCTGCCACAAATCAGCCACTCTGGAAGCGGCAGAACTGGTGTCAAACCAGGAGGAAAACCTTAAAACCCCACCAAGGCTCAATGCAGAATGACACAGAGCAGTCCCCTCCCCTGAGCCAATGCAGAGCTGGCTTCAGTGAATTCAGCCATTCCAGGCTCTGCCTCCCTCACAGCCACTCTCTCTCATCTGCACCCATTTGGTTCCTCAGGCTTTTCCCTCTCCCTTTCTGCCAGGCTTCTGGCTCTAGGATTGCTCCTGGGGAAAGCATGAAGGAGAGGCAGCACTATGGGTATCTGAGGGCAATTTTAGAAGGCAGAGCATGTTTGCCCCAGAATATTCCAGTATTTTTTATGGAGGAAAACACACACCTGGTCACACACACACCAGGTGTCAGTGCTTGTGGATTTCTGATAGAAACTGCAATGCATGAGTGGCTTGGTTTGACTCTGCACCAGAACCAGGTGAAGTCTTTGCTTTGTTTCCTCCTTGCACTTCCAGACCCTTTTAAACCACAGGCTGGAACTGATGACAGTTGCTCCCCCGGGGATCAAAAAGTCTCTTGCAGACCAGTGCAAAATCACAGCAGTGATGCTGCTGACACTGCAGCCAGAGGAGAGGCAGGGGAGAGGTGCTAAAATTCTCTTCTGCATCCTTCCTGGTCTGGGCTAGGGTCCTGTCCCCCCAATTAGTCCTTGACTCCTGGCCCAGGATCATGGCAAACACAGGAATCCAGCCCTCCCACTGCTGCCACTGTGTCAGAAAACTTCTCAGTACTATAGGGTCAGGTACTCTCTGATTATCTGCTTCCTCATCAGAAAACTGCTTTAATGAAATGAAATTCTTTGCAGGAAATGCTTCCATAAATAAGTCAATTTTTGTGAGAAACACGACAGCAAACATATCTGTAGGAAAGACTGAAAGCTACTATTAAATCATCCCCTTTCAACACTTCTAAAATGAAAAGAAAAAAAAGCCACTTTACGTTTTGTTCAGAAAAGAATGTTAACTGATAGTGGAAAAAAACCCAAAACCAACCAACAAACCCCCCCAAAAAAACCCCACAAAGGCTGACCTTGTGTGGGTGCAGATAGTGAAGGAGCTCTTGTTCTCCTGATCAAGGAGTCCAGACCAAGCTCAGCTGAATGAACTTTGTCCTTTTAGGATTTTAATACAAAACTTTTCCCAGCCACCCTTTGACTTCTAAATACCCTTCGCTGCAAAGCCAGAGCTGTGAGCAGGCACCTTGCACAGCTTGAAATTACACCTGCTACAGGAGGAAAAATAAATTGTGAGACACTTGGTGGTCTGTCTCCAGCAGTCTGGGGACCTTTCCCTTGGTGTGTGACAGGGCTCTGCTCATGTGGGTAAGGGAGACTGTCAGCAGGCTGTCATGGACCATCAGGAACCACTCAGGAAGCACTCAGGAAGAATTTCTTCATGGAAATGGTTGTCAGGCATTGGAAGGGGCTGCCCAGGGAGTCCCCATCCCTGGAGGTGTCCAAGGGACAGCTGGATGTGGCACTCAGTCATCTGTCACAGGTTGGACTCGATGATCTTGGAGGCTTTTTCCAGTGAATGATTCTGTGATCCTGTGACCAGGTCTGGATGCTGACTGCCACTGGAGCAGATGTGCTTCCTGGCCCCAGCTTTGTCATTCAGATTTCTCTGTGCTTCTCATTTCACTGTCTGGGGGGAAAAAATCAAAAAAACCCCACCACCACCACCACCACCACAAAAAAAAAAAAAAACCACCAAAAAACCCAAAAAACCCACAAAACCCCCACAAAAACAAACAAACAAACCCACCCACAAAAAAAAAACCAACAAAAAACCCGCACCACAACCAAAACCAAACCAAAACCAAACCAAAACAAAAAAAAATCCAAAAACCACCAAAACAAGGAAACAAACAAAAAACCCCCAAACCCCCACAACAAACCAAAAAAAAACCAAACCAACCAAAAAACCCCCACAAAACCGTGTGAGAAAGAAGAAAAGCAGCTCCCACCTCCATCCCTAAGGATGTGTGAAGCTGGCCAGAAGGTCCTGCACAACTGCAGGAGAGGTTACTCAAGCCTTGGAGCAGGGTGTGGTTGCACTGGCAGGGATGCTGGACCATACTAAATCCTCCCTGCTGGGCTCCTGCACATCAACATGTGACAGAGGGCAGGACAGAGCCCAGGGCCACGCTGCAGTGTCCCCTCCCTGCTGCAAACACTGTGGGCACCAAGGGAACTCCCCATCCCTCCATGGGAGCGATGGCTGAGAGCTCCTCTGCTCTGGAGAGCTTTCCTGCTGCGTGCCTCTCTCTGTCCCTGTGTGTGTTTTTTTGTTGTATTCCTCTGAGGAATTTGTTTTTCCCCAGAAACCCCCCCAGAGACTGTAACCTTCAGTCCAACCCTACCTGTCCCTTATCTCTGACCCATGGCTCTGTGCCAGCTATCCCATCCCAGACAGAGACTGGATAAAAACCCCTGCTCCTCCATGTTCTCCCTCTTTGCCTCTGGGTCCCCATTGAGAATAAAACCTTGGAATATACCCCTGAGGTAGGATGTTGCCACGGTTTGTGCCTGCCACGTTTTGGTTTCTGGGAATTCTGCTCCCAGGACAGAACTGCTAAGCAAGGTCATGCTGTTTGTAAGCTAAGATGTTTTCCACACGCTTTCCCATGGGAGGGGCTTCACGTGAGGGTCTCTACAAGTGACCAATGGTTCCAGGGGTCCCACCTCTAAGGTGGGTGTTTTGTAAAAAGGTATAAAATAGGTTTGGACAATAAACCTGAGGGATCTCCTCCATGGGGGTCCAGCAGCCTTCTGAACGAGTCCACGTCTCCTTCTTGGTGTCCCACAGTGACAGTAGGAGCCCTTTTTGGATCTCCTTCCCTATCCTTGAAGCCTACCCCCCCAAAGCTCCCCAGAATCTGAGCTAGTACAGCAGCCAGGGGGGCGGGAAGGGGGGGGGGTAGTACTTCATATTTTTTTTTCCCTGGCAAAATCAAATTAAATCAAATCAAATCTTTCTTGGCTCATCTGCCAGGGTGTGAGGGAGCTCCCTCCTGCCTGTGCCACCAAAGCCTTGTCACCCCACAGTTCTGGAGGGGCACAGCACCAACAGGTGTGCTTGTCCCAGCTGTGCTTTGGAGGGGGTGGCTCTCGTTGCTGTAAGGTCCTGTGGTGAGGGGGTCTATTTAGCTGTGGTTTGTTCGCTCGGCAGACACAAATGAGGTTTTAATTCTTTGCGGGCAGGCACGAGGTGGTTTCTGTTGGTCACAGGCCTCCCACGTCAGAAGCTGCCTCCGAGGGGATGGAGAGGGCCAGACAAAATGGGGATGGTATTCCGGAAGTGGCAGGATAGGCTGCAGCTCTAATATGAGCTGGGGAGCTGGGGTATTTCTTTTTGTTGTCACCAACACATGGCACTGCAGTGTGCCCTTCCCCTGCACTTGCAGTGCTCCTGTCTCCAGCAGAAAGCCCCAAATCCCAGCAAGAGGAAAGTGTGTAGATGCTGACAGGGCTGGGGAACAAACCTAAGCCTCTCTAAATCTTTCCAGAGCCTCATTTCCTTCTTCTCCTCATCATCTCTCTCCTCTCTTCCAGCACCCAGAAGCACAGTGGCATTTACTTTCTCGCTTAATGTCAATATTTGCTTTGCTTTGGAACTGTCTGTTTAATAATAATAATTCCTGAGCGCAGAGGAGAGGTGAGGCCTCTGTAACTTCAGACTGGGAAGAGTGGTCCCAACACTCACATTTTCTCTGCTTTCTCCTGGGGTTGAAGCAGCAAAGGGAACATTCCTAGATTTCAGGATCCTCACCCAGACAGCTGATTTCGGTGGGATGCCAATGCATCAGGTTCTTACTCCTGAATGTTTTCCTTCCCTCCCTTCCTTCTGTGATGAATGCTGTCTCTGAGACAGGCAGCTGCAGAGGGAGATGCAATTTCTCTTAGCTTGCCAGCCATCAATCTCCTGAACAATACCCTGCTAATGAAATGGCAATGTTATCACACGCCTGTCACCAGCACTAATGGGGCGGCCCTTCCAAACTCAGACCAGGCAGAGGAAAAGCAAGGGGAGCTCTGGAGTTTGGCTCCAGGGTGTGATTCTGATGCTGTTAAAGATCACAAGGACACAGACTCTGACTCCAGAAGGCTGACAATGACTCTGTTTATTTCTGGGAATTTTATCCCTTTATACCATTCTACAGAGAACAACCCAATGGGTGGAAAAAAGAAAAACTTCTTCACTCACATTGGTCAGGCCAGAGGGACATCAAGAAGAAGTCCCTCCTTCTTTGAAAGGAGTGTAAACAAAGGTTACAGTCAGGAAAACGTGTCTCTTGTTGACAGAAAACTCTCTGGGAAAAGAGTTTCAGAGAAACCAAAACAACACAGGCACCAACCAGGGCCACATGATTCCTCCTGAAGGCTTTTGACAAACTCTGGGCATCCTTCAGTGCAGAACTGAGAGCCCCCAGGGGAGGTTTGCTGGCCACCTCCTCCCACTTTGCAAGGACAGAAGTGTCCCCACGTGGTCACTGCTGTCCTGGAGGACCACGCTGAGTTTTCATCTGAATTCACCCTGTGGGCACCCGTGGTCATCCAGGGAGCCACCTCCTCCTGTCACCTTTGGGAACTGACATCGCCAAGTGGGCAGGAAAGCCCTTGATGCTTCTTCCTTTGAAAAGCAAATGGTTTGTAAGTGGAGAGACTCTTCCCTGACCTGTTGCTATTCCACCTCCTGCTTTTCCTCACTTGGAGCTCTTCAGATTAGACAGCAAAGAGCTCATTTGAGTGGCATTTTGTCCCCGAGGCCCTTCTCTCCACGATTTCAGCGGATCCCAAGGCACAAAGCACAATGACAAGGCTCTCTGCTTTGCGTGGCTTGTTCTTGTGCTGAGGGATTTGCTGCAGCCTGCTGAGGTGATGGGGACACACCTGGACCCTGCAGGAGGTGTTGATCAAAGCAGAGGTGTTACCTGGGCCGTGTGTCCTGGGGCAGGCTCTCCTTGACTGGTGAAGGGCTTCCACTTAAAATAAAAGCCCTGGATATGTGAACAGATGGCAGCAGCTACTGGGAGGGAATGAGAGATGAGGGGAAGTTACCAGAGGGACAATCTTTCTAAAACATAGGGCTGCCTCCAGACAGGAAAGGTGAGCTACCTTGCAGGTCTCACCCTGCTGAGAGAACTGCTGCCCTGTTCTTTTCAGCCTTCTGATGTTTTACTTTTTGAGATGGAGTTTCTCAGGCACTTTTCATGTAAACAATGATTGTTTTGCATTCCTTTCTGCAGGAGGAGAGAATTGATGGGCTGTTGGGTTGACCAGTGTGGTTGGAGAGGACAATTTCCATCCTCCAATCCATGGTCACTGTTGGAATTCTATCAATGTCGAGGTCTGTAAATAAACTGCCCCTTTTTGCCTTGGACATCTCAGTGTGTGAGTGTAGCCCTGGTTGATGCCTGAGATGTTTTGGTTTTCTGAAACTCTTCCCAGAGAATTTTCTGTCAACAAGAGACACGTTTTTGTCACTGCAACCTTTGTTTACATTTCTTTCCCTAGGAGGGACTTCTTCTTGGTCTCTCTGCTCTGACCAATGTGATTGAAGAAGTTTGTCTTTCTTTCACCCATTGAGTTGTTCTCTGTAGAACAGCATAAAAAGAAAGAAATTGCCAAAAATAAACGAAGTCAATTGTCAGTTGAAGTCTGAGTCAGTGTGATCTTTACCAGCATCGTGTGAGTGTTGTTCTTTCGTGTCAAATTGCGACAGAGAACGCCTGTGGCTCCTGTGCAGGATCAGCAGGAGAAACCTCAGCTCCTTCCCCAGGTTTCCCAGAGAGATGAGACACTGAGAAGCTGAGCAAAGCCTGAGCCCTCTTTTTCCTGAGGCTCAACATCCTCCTGCTGCCTGGATTAACACCGGGGAAGTGGATGACGCCTCCAGGCTGTGAGGAGTGCCAGAAATAAGGTGTTTGGAGCACTTCCTTCTGTGTCTGCCAGGTCCAAGTGAAGCTGAGGGTGCCAGGGGGTGCAGAAGTTAAAAGAACTTGTGCAAATCTCCTCAGTGCATCCAAGGTCACTGAGGTTCCCAGGATTTCTCTAGCAGGTGGATGCAGCCTGATGGCTTCATCCTTTAGATGAAGGCCAGAGAAAGACAAAACTGGGCATTTATTGCTTCCAAACTCAGCTTTTACCAGATACTTGAGCATCAAGGGGCAGTGAGATGTACTGTCCCATAGAACTTTAATTCATGTTTGAGAAGATAAGAAAGTTATTTGGGGAGGAGAGCAGGGAAGGGCATTCCTGGGTTTAAAAACAGGCATGGAGTATCCCAGTCATGGTTTACATGACTGCTCCCATCCCATCCTAGCTCCTGGCTGGAAAAATTATTCTTTTTTAGTAATAATTGTCACTGAACACTGAAAAACAACCATGAGAAATGACCAGAATATAACCTCTTGAGAGTGCTGTAAAATTTTTTGTTGTTTATTTACTTTAGAAAAAAAAAATAAGAAAAAAAAATCAAAGAGAAGAGTAAGAAATCTAAGGCTCTGCGATGAGGGAAAAATGCAATTTACTTTTTAAAGCTCTTTCTGATTTTAAAGTGATATACAGAAAAATATAAATGGTTCTAGAAAACTTCACCAAATAATAGAGAGAAGAGAAAATAACTACAGGGAAGGGCAGTATATTGAGGGTCATATCTGCCTCTATCTCCCGTAAAACAACATTTGCTGCAACAAAAGCAGGGGTGTTTTAGTTATTTATTGCCCTGTCAGCTACGAAATATTAAGGAAGTAAAAAAAAAAAAAATTTAATTTATCCTGGGTGAGGTCTGGTGGCCGAGAGGCTGCCCAGGAGCATCAGACTTGAATGCACAAGCAAGGAGGGATGAGGAGAGCAGGAAAATCGGGAATAGGGAAGTGGGGCTGGTCCCTTTCCTGGAGCTGAAGCCGGTGCAGGGAGTGCAAGGAAAGAAGGTGAAATGTCACAGCACCTGCTGGGCTGTCCCAGACCCCATCACACCACAGGGAGACCATGATAAGCAAGGTTTAAGTGGCAGAAATCCACCACCTTTTAGGAATGGAGTGGTGTCAGCTCTTCCTGACCCCAGTCTGTGCACTGAGGGTTCAGAGCCTTTCACAACCCAGCCCGCGAATAATCTTGTCCCTTTTATGTCTTTCCTTCACACAGCTGGGATTTGTCATTAGCACATTTTATTAGCCTTTGTTCCCCACCCCCAGTAAAAAAAAAAAAAAGAAAAAAAAATCTTAATAAAATGCCAGAACACATACTGAGCAGAAGAACAAATTGTTAATGCAGTCATTAAACAAATACACCTTTCCTCCAATCTTTGGATGGAAATTAATTACCCTGCTGGAACTGAAACCTGGATGTGTGCTTGGACTGACAGCTGGGGGTTGTGTCTGGAGCCTTTTTCAGAGGCTGAAATCAGAACTGGCCCCTTTTTCAGTCATGAGGAAGGTGGTGGCAGGACTCTGAAGGACCCTGAGGAGGGATGAGACAACAGCTCATGGGAGCTGGGTTCCCTGCCAAAGGGCAGGAGCAAGAGCTTGGAAGCCCCACGAGCAACTTGTGGGATTTCTCGTTGGCTGGAGGCAAAATCCTGGGCTAGCTGATGTTGTATTCCTCTGGGGAATGGTTTATTTCCCCCAGAACCCCCTGAAGCCTGTGACCATGCAGTTTGACCCTTCCTTCCTATCTTGACCCTACTGGCTCAGGCCCAGCTCTCTCTCCTGAGCAGAGACCAGATAAAGTCCTGTTCTTCCTTGTTCTGTCTCTCTGCCCTGGAACCCTTGGAGAATAAAGCCTTGGACTGATCCCAGGGGGTGAGAGCCTCTTTGGGAATCTTTTACCCTGTTTCCCTGAGATATTCCTCCAAAGCTCCTCAAGGAAACTGAGCCACAGGAGCCCAGGGGGGCAGGTGAGGGAATATCTCAAGCTGAGTCCTCTGTCATAATTAACATCAGTTTCCTCTTCCTGCCCATGGGAGTGGGAATTTAACACCCTTGGTCCCAAGCAGGTGCAGCACCCCGTGAGGAAACAGAGCCCCACAGGGCCAGAAGTGCCTGCTGCCACCAGCCTGGCGCCTTGGGGACACTGGCAGGACATGTAATTGCTCTGCCCCGTGGTCTGGGTGCCTTGCTAGTCCAGGAGCACGAGATAATGAACCTTTTAGCTGGGAGTAAAGAGGGAGAAAGAAAGAGAATGAATGAGCTGGGCAAGAGAGAATGACTGAGGATTCAGTTAGTTAATAAAGGGATTGCAGGAAGCAAGGTGAAGAGACAGTGGTAATTTTATGCACTGCCAGTCAGGCCCATTTGTCCTGGGAGCAGCTCCAATTTCTCTCTGAGCTGTTCTTTTTTTTTCTTTAGAAATGGAGCTGTGAAAGGGGAAGGAAAAAAAAAAAAACCAACAAAAACCCTCCCTGATTAAAATCAGCACCCAAAGTGACAAGGAAAAAAGCCATTTTAATCTCTGCATCCATAGATGGATCTTCTCCCAAATAAGTGAAACAAAAGGGAATTCAGAATATTGGCCAGTCTTACACAGCACTGGCTGAAATCATGCAGACTCTGATGGCAGTCTTGTCATATCCCAGCCCTAACCACGCAACAAAGCCAAATTTCATCTTTACAACTATTAATTCCCACTCGTACATGAATCTCTCTGCTCCGCCCTCACCCACTCCCCATTCATTCATGACCATTTAAGAATAAACCTCCCTTAAACCCCTAATTAGCACTGCAATTTTGATGTTTTAGCTCTACAAATGGTTCAAATCTTCCTCTTGTTATTAAATACTCTTACTACAGCACCACAACTGCTAACCCCTGAGCTGAGGCCAGAGAAAGGCAAAACTGGGCATTTATTGCTTTCAGACTCAGCTTTTCCCAGATACTTGAGCATCAAGGGCCAGTGACATGTACTCGTCCCACAGAACTTTAATTTCTGATTGAGAAGAAAAGGAAATTATTTGGGGAGGAGAGCAGGGAAGGGCATTCCTGGGTTTAAAAACAGGCATGGAGTGTCCCTTGCAGTCAATAGGAACTTGAGAAAAGTTTGGTTTTACTTTAAGACCACAGGATGGGGACATAAATATGAAAGGGTGAGTGTTAAATTCTGCCTGAGTTGTCCTTGGATGGGACAGATTTGCATCAGGTGGATGTGCTCACCTGTAAATTCCACTTCCCTTCAAGCTGGCCCAGTGGCAGGGCTCCTGAGCTGTTTGTGCACATCCAGATCAGGCTTTTGATCCCAACAGAAACACCCTGACCAGCCATGGCAGTGCTCGGTGCAAGGAGGAGTGGGGCTGAGCAGATAAATCACAATTTGTGTCTGCATGCAGGTGCAAGCTGCTAACACAGGAGTGTTTCTGCTGCAGGAGTCCTTTGCCTTGTTTTCTCCTGCCCTGTCCATCACCAGCTTGGCTACTGGTCAGTGTGGATGGCAGCTGAGGCAGGAAATGAGAGCACTCAGGGCTCTTAGAGAAGCTTTCAGGGCTTGTCTCCAAGGGAACAAACAGAAAGGTCCAGGGGCAGAGCCAGAGCGGTTCTTAAAGAGGATTTAATCTGATGTGGGCTGCCCCTAAGCACAGGGTCTTGCACAAAAAGGCTGAGAGTGTTCATGAGTCTGTTTAACCTCTCTTAACTCCCCTGCCTTTCCCCCTTGAACAGATGAGCACAACTGCCTTGTTCTGCTCCTGATGACTTGAGTGCAAAAAGCAGGGTGAGGTTTTTCCCTCAGGGAAGGCAGCAGCAGTGTGTGCCCTTTCCTCAGGGGCACAGAGGATGGAAACCACTCACCAGCGAGCCAAAGCTTTCATTTTTGTATCAACATGCTTGGAGATGAGACCTGTGGAGCCTGGGAAATGCAGGCAGGCAGGGTTTTGGTCAGCCTGGAGGATGCTAATGCGAGGAGCAGCAGAATCAGGGGGTCTGTGTGATGTGGTTCAAGCTCCAGGGGACTTTGGGTTCCCTTTGTTATCGGCAGTGGTGTCCTTGAGTGGAGGCTGCAGCTCAGCTCAGCTCAGTGCTGGCACTGAGGCCCTGTGATTGCATTACAGGGAATTATCAGGTGGCTGCACCTGGCTTAGAGAGCTCCAAGGAGGCACAGGGGTGCAAAAGGGAAGGCAAAGCACCGGTGGTTTATGAAATTAAAGAGTTCACGAGTGCCAAATCCACATGCTAGAGTGGAACTGAGAAATGGAAGAGGTCTCAGCAATACCTTATCAGGAGGCAGGACAAGGAAATTGGAGTTGAAAGCACTGTAGTGCCTGATTTGCTATCTCTCCTCTGCACCTTGGCTGGAGGTTGTGCCTTTAGGGGTTTGTTAGGCAACTTGGGGAGAAATATTTCGTGTGTGTTTAGTGGGTTCTGCTTGTAGAGGCCTTAGCATGCATGAGGTGGAAAACCTGTCTGGAGAGAAGGGATCCAGTGTCCCTTGTACCCTACAACAAACACAAACACAGGAGGGAAAAGGACAGAAACTGTAACATGGGTTTCACACAGCTTTTTTGGAGGTGGAGGATAAATTCTCCCCCTGCACTTCCCCCTGAGCCTGTAAACACAACTGGTGTTTGCATTGGAAATGTTATTGAGGGGAACAATTCCTGTTTGAAGGAGCCTTGGCAGCACCTGCCTCCATGGGAGAGAGGCTGGGCAGGGGGGTCAGGGTGGGCTTTTCTGGTGTGCAGGGTGTGGAGAAGGGAAGGAGAGGCCAGCATCCCCCTGGAATACAAGACCCTGCTCTTCCTGAGGGAAGGGGAGACAGTGCTTGGCCAGACCTGAGAAGGAAGCTGACAGAATCCAACAGATCCAAGTGGTAGGTACCAGCTGATGAGGAGACCTGCTGGGCCAGATGCTGTTAAGGCAGGAAAATCTGGGGAGGTCAAAATCCTTAAATGATGCTGCCAGACAAACTGAGATTGCACTTCCTGTGCCATGAAAGTGGCTCAGTTTCCTGCCTTTACCTGGAGACTGCGCTGCCAGTAGGGTCAGAGAAGCAGATCAGGTTCTCCTTTGGCTTCCTCTATCTATCTCCACTCTTCCCTCAAAGGAAAAACCTGGAAAACCTTTTGATATTCCCCGAAAAACCCCCGATATTGCTGCCTTGTCAGACTCTGGCTGCAAGCACAACGTGGGTCTGGAGATGCTCAGCAATAACATCGCTGGCAATGGCACAACAGGAAATTGGAGTAGTAAAATATTTCCCTCCTCGCTGCATCCCATTTACATGTTCATAATGAAGGTTTTTAAGGCCCTAATGACAAGGAATGCTCGGTGCTGCTAGAGGATGATTGAAGCAGCGCCGGGGTGATTGCAGGCGGTGAGGGAGGGATGGTAATCACATCAGAGGAAGCGGGGAGGGCAGCACAGCTGGCCTGGCTGCTGCCTGCCACCCGGGGGTGGGGGCTGTCCTTGTCCCCTCAGCCTGGCACAGATGTGCTCACCCACCCTCTCCAGACCTCAGTGAGAAAAAAAAAAAAAAAAGCAAAGGAAAAAAAAAAAAAACCCAAACAAACAAAAATCTCCTTCCAGCTGCAGGCTGCAACAGGAGGGAGCTGAATTTGTGCAGTGGAAAACTGCTGGAGGATGGAGCGGTGCTCAGAGCAAGAACAAAGATGCTCAGGAGAGGCAAACAGAGGGAGAGAGCCCTGGAGACATGGTTGAGGGCTCAGCCTGTTCGGCGAGGTGGGCCCAGGAGTGAACTGATGTGGTGCAGATTAAGGAGCTGCTGTTGGGTGCATATGAATCAGAGGCAGCCTTTGAAGCTGCGAGGAGGATGCTGCGGTTGTTTCATCTCTGGCAGCCAAGTCGTCTCCAAATTCTGCTTTCTGCCACCTTGCTGGTGGAGCAATGCCCCGGGGAGGTTTCTCCTTGGATGGAAATCTCCATCTGCATTCCTGGGAGATTACAGGGCAGGGCACTGCTATAGAAGAGGTGTTTGAGGGGTTGTGCACTTGGTGACAAGGGAGAGAGAGAGAGAGAAAGAGAGATAAAGGAGAGCCCATGAATATAATTGAGCATAACAGAAAACAGCAGAGAAAGAAGTTAATGGAAGGATGCATAAAAGAACAATTGAGAAAAGAAGTCCTTAGCAATTGCATAGAGCCTAATTTAAGCAGAGCATTCCCGATATTTCCTCTTTAAATAAATAAAACAGCAGAGCCCAAAGTGTTTGAGTTTTTCCCAGTCAAAGCCTTGGTATCAAACTTTCATCTATTCTTGACAGAGCAATTAAAGGGAGGGATACAGGCTCTGAAATGTAGCCAAAAGGAGTAGACTGAATATTTAATACAGTTCCAGGCTTTGAAAGTCCCAACAAACTAGTGAAATGGGGGAGCTGGTGACAGTTTTATCTTAACAAGGAAAGGGAGGGAAAAAACCCCCTTTATTCCTGCCAGCAAGGATGGCAGGGAAACACAAACTGGATGGGAAACAGGCAGCACCTTTCCACACCTTTCCAGATTGTCTTCTTGGATGTCATAATAGCATTTCTCAGACAGTATTTGATGGAGAGGGAAGTGGATCTCCCCACCTATCTTGTTCCAGCTCTTGGTGCTTGGAGAGACACAAGTTTGGGGCTCTCTGAGGTTGTCTTCTGTGATAATTGGTAATTCATGTTTTTCATAATGTTGTTATGGTGGTGGATGGTAGTTTATGTTTTTGTGATTAGCGTGCACCCTTGAGAATGCCAAAAAGCCTCCCCAGCATGAAGGAGGGCTTGGAAAAATTCGCAAGGACTTTTTCCTGCCTCTGGAGAGGGGAACAAAGAAATTACAATTCCAGTGGAGGGTGGGGAACAACCTGGACAAAGGAAGCAGAGAAATTACAATCCCAATAGAAGGTGCAGAGCACCCTGGCCAAGGATGCTCCACACCTGATAAGGACTGATGGTCCTGAGATGATCTCTTATCTGGGACATTAGGAAGTGCTCAGGAACCTTCTGCACCCAGGAAACCCATTCAGAAACTGGACCCTGCTTTAGAAATTTCATCAAGGAGACACTGAGGGACAAAAGAACTTATAGAAACCTGGGACTCACTGTAAGCCCAGCCAGAAAAAGTATAAAGCAGCTGCTTGGGCTGGGGTGGGTGTGAAACCAGGGGGAGTGTAACATGGTAGAGGTTGCACTCCTGGTTTCACCCAGTGCAGGCTCTGTTTCCTTGTCTCCTTGGCTTTGTCGATTTTCTTTGTCCAGAACGCTCGTTGGCAAATAAATAGTTTTCTATGGAATTGGCTCTTTAAATTTATAACATCTTCCGTAGTGGTAAAGGAATAAAAGAGAAAAAAAAAAATTAATTTAGGGCTGAGGACAATCTCCTGGTCCTGCAGCTTCTGCTCAGCAGCTGGGAGGGGGTGAAGGGAGAGCTGGGGAGTTGAACAGGGAGTTAAACATGCAGGTTAGCTCGGCTGCTGCCGGGGCTAAACCTGCTCATTAAAGGGATTAGCCAGCAGCCCTGGCTGGATTTAGGAGGGTGGCTGTTGCTATCAATAAGTAATCCTGTCTCCAAATCCTCTCTGGTGGCTTGGGAAAGACAGGGAGCAGAGGAAGGGTGGGAGGGAAGGAGGGACAGTAAGGAATGAGAGAGGGATAATTTAAGGGAAGCGCTAAAGGCAGGGAAAAACTCATCCCTGAGAGGGCATGGCTCGCTGAGGAGTGAGATATTCCTTCTCCCTGTGCTCTGGGGAGGATCATGGCAGCTCTGGAATGGGGCTCCACTTGCTCACTCTGTACAAGCCTCCGAGGCAGACTTGCTGGAGCAGGATTGTGCTGTTTGGTGACGGGGAGATTGAATTTTGATTAGCTCTGACACAGTCTCTTATAACCTTTTCATTAGAAAATTACCTTTAATAGAAATTGTTCTGACACCTCAGCAGCTTTTCCCCCTAATTCATTACAGACTCTCGTGGTGGGAAGGGAGGGGAGGGAAATGGAAAAGTGCCTCTGTTTTTTTTTTCTACTTGCATATTTATTAATCCATTTACAGTATAATCCATCCCCTGTTTACCTACTGACCTATTTGCTGACTTGTCTGTCTGTTCTTCTCCCTGCAGCATCCATCCAAACAGGGGATGTCTGCTGTCTTATTCTGAATTAAAATCCAGATCTCCTTTTTCCTGTGAAATGCAATTTTTTTTGGAAGGAATGTTGTTTTGGGGCAACTGCAATATTTCTTTCCAGTTTTGCCTTGAGAAGATAATAGTATAAAAGTCATGTTCTGACTTAAAATGAAAAATGATGGTGTTCCTTCCTAACAGTGTTTCAAAGCTGTGTTTCTGCTTTATCCAAAGGCATCTCTGTCTAATTTTTAATCAGAACTTCCACCCGAGCTGATGGATGGGTGGGTGTTGGAGGCAAAAGAAGCAGAGCAGGGATGGAAAACGTCTTCATGTTCTCATCCAGCATCAAAACCCGGCTGATACCGTGTACAACACAGAGCAAATCGTGTCATCTCAGCCTCTCCCCAGATCTCTGTGATGGGGAGGAAGACCAGGTGTGGGAACATAAGGAATAATCGTTATTTGCAGAGCTCTTTGAGATCCTAAAAGGGAAAACCCTGGAGAGGTGTAAAGTATTATTAAAAGGGCTGTGAGTTCTTTTCAGGCAGTTAAAGGGATAATAAATTCATTGCCCAGGAGATCTGGTAGTCAAAGTTCTGTGCAGAACGTGGTAAAAAGGGAAGACTTTGGGAGACTTTTGGGCACTGAGCAGGAGGACAGTAAAGCCAGGCTTATCAAGTTAAGTCTTATCTTGATTCTGGGTTAAAATCAGTTTTGTTGTTTCAGCAGCCCTTCCATAAAGCACTAAATGTGTCTGGAGGTTGAGAATTTGAGGAGTTTTTGGTGTTTAATCACATTTCAGTCAGATGTTTGGGCCTCATTTCTCATCTGAATTTCTTTGGCTTCATCTTGAAGTCATTGGTCTGTCTCTCTCTTTTTTTTTCTTTTCTTTTTTTCCCCCTGATTAACGAGGCCTTTAGTACCTGCTATTGTCTCCCCACAAAGGCTTTTATCTGCTCCAGTCAAGTCACTCCTCCATCTCTGATAAACTGAAAGGATTGAGCTCTCTCTGCCACCCTCCAGGGAGGATGGATCAGTGCTCTCAGTGTACTCTGCATTTGCCTTTGATCTTTTCCAGGGAAAGCCCTGTCCACACACCAGTGAATTCCTGTTCTCTCCTGGAGAAATCTTCCCCCCACCTTTTTTTTTTTTTTTTTTTTTTTCCCTATTCCTCTCCTTAGATCTTGGGGCTTCCTGCAAATTTCATTAGGATTAATTTAATTCTTCATATCAAGATTGTTGAGGGGAATTGAGTCTAAGGCTGGAAATCTGTTAAAGCTCCACTTGTGCCTCTCTCTCCCTCCCGTGTTCTCTCCTCCACGGACACCATCAGAAATAAGATTCTTAATCCATTTACCACGTGCCCCACTGATATCATGTAACACTAATTTTTTTAATCAGAAGGTTGTGAGATACAAAGTCAAACATCTTACAACAGCTAAATATATTATATCTCTGCAGTTACCCTTATCAACCAAACTTGTAATCTCATCAGAGAAGGAAATCAGATTTGACTGACAAGACCTATTTTCCATAAAACCACGTTGGACTGATGTTAATTATATTTCTGCCCTTTAATTCTTTATCAATTGAATCATATATCAGCCTCTCTGATTGCTTTGCCCGGGACAGATGTTGGCTGGCCTAGATTCCCTGCTCCAGCGACGAAACCCAGGCACCAGGTTGGCTTTTTCCTGCTGCAGCTCCCTGCCTTTCCCCAGCAGCCGGGTGGGTGTGAGCTCTGAGCTCTGCGCATCCTCACCCAGCCCCTTCCCGCCCCTGCCAGGCACACAAGGGCTGGGATTTGCCAAGCGAGGTGTGAAAAACAGGATTCGATTATTATGTAAAATTTGTAAGTTTAATAAAAGTAAAATAAAATAGACAATAAGGAGAAAAAAAAAAAACAACACAAAAAAACCCCCAAAGCTCTTTTCGGCCGAGGTGCTGATACCAACAAGATCAGCACCTCGTCTCTTTTCAGATCCTGTGTTTTAAGGACTTCTGTGTTACATATTTAAATGAGCTAATACATGATTCAAATATTCATTTTGGTTTCAAGACCCCCCCTTAAGTACACAGTTTATTTATGGGGCTCTGTAGAGTTGGGATGGAGATGATAAACCTGTCTTCTTCAACAAGGCTCAATTGTTCCTTATCTTCAGGAATTCCAGATGCCCCTCCTGTCTTCTATCTATTTGAGGAGTTACAAAAAAACCAACAATCCCATCTCTACTTTCTTACAATCCAAGAATATTCATCTATCACATTTTTCAAACTCTATTAATAAAAGAACACGCAATACAACCTTCCCATATTATACATAAAGCAATCAGCTTGCTATATGCGAAAAGCCAACTCCAAAATATGCATTTATAACACGAGGGTTTCTGCAAAGTTGTGTTATAAATTCAAAGAGCCAAATCCATCGAAAAGGATTTACTGCCAGAAGTTTTGGACAGCGAAATTGTGGGACAAAGCCCACAATCAAGGGAACAGTGATGGTCCTGGGTTTGTGACACTGGGTGAAATCGTGAGCACAGGCCTGTATCCCACCAGTTTCACAAAGTGTGCCTTGTGCTGCTGGTTTTTATACAGTGTTTTTCATTGTTTTCTCAGTCCTGTCCCAGATACATATTCAGGTATCATTGTTTCCCTGCTGCCAGGCCTTTTTGAATAGATTTCCAGGCAGGGAGATGCCCCTGAGCAGATTTACTGGGAGTGGGCATTGGGATTTGTCCTGTCTTGATGATACTGATAAGATACATATCAGTTGTTAATTGCTGGGTCGTTGGTAGACTCATCAATGGTGAAGGTCCATCTCCTCCCAGCTGCACCCTCTTTTCTTCTGCTAATGTACTTCCCTCCTGTGCTGGCAGGGATGTCACAATCTTTCAAGGGTATAGTTTGCAGGGCATGTCTTTCAAGGCGTTTGTGATTTTGGTTTTAAGGTTACAATGTAGACTTCTATAAAACATAATAAAACCGAATTATATAGCATATTTATCACGATATCACACAACCATTATGAAAACATGAATTACCATCTATTACAGTTGGGAGTCCCTTTCCCTGTGATAAATAGAAAGGACCCAATAATTGATTGCCAATTAGATAAACTTTATTAAAGCGAGGAGTCGAAGCGAGCAGAGCTGGGAAAGCCGGAGAGCACAAGTCTCAGCCCGTGCTCCACGCAGCTTTTGGAGTTTTCCCCACAATTTCCCATTTTTATAACTTTTTGGTTACACACACCCCTTGGTCTGCACGTTCCAGGGGCAGAGCTGAAGGGCACCATCAGGGCTGTGTGTGAAGGCTGAGGCTTTGTAAAGCTCAGCTTTCCCGCTGCTGGAGCTGGGCTTTGCCCAGAGGGATGAGCTGCCAGTCCCCAGCTGGTTTTGTGCCAGGGCCATGCAGCAATCACAGCTGACAAAGCAGCAGCACCTTCCCCAGGTACAACCTTTGTGCTGCTGCCCCGTGAAACGCAAAAAACCCTGCCAGGAATTGATAAATATGAAGGACCCAATAATTGATTGCCAATTAGATAAACCTTTATTAAAGCCAGAAGCCAAAGCGAGCAGCGCTGGGAAAGCCGGAGAGCACAAATCTCAGCCCGTGCTCCAGGCAGCTTTCAGAGTTTCCCCCACAGTTTCCCATTTTTATAACTTTTTGGTTACACACACCCCTTGGTCCATGTTTCCCATATTTGGTCACAGTTGAGTTTTCCAATTCCAGCAGTCTGGGGTCTCCTGCCCTCTCACAGTGGTCGGTGGATGAAGTCTCTCCTCTTCCTCGCAGCACCTCCCTGGGGACTTTCCACTGTGGTCACCATGGTTTCACCAAATCTCCCGTTTTCTCCCTTTTTTCATCTCTGATGATACAAAGTTACATTATCCTGCACCAAGGCCGGGCTCTCTGTGACTTCTTTGTTTCTGCAGTTTCTGCAACTTACAGTTATTGCCTAATATCTTCTACGTATTGATTATTAACCATAACATTCGACACAAATCACCTAAATCATTAATATCATCTGTAACCCCTGGGAGCAGGCACGTCCCTGGGATGCTCTGAGGCTGCTCAGGCAGCCTCTCCCGTGAGCCTGCAGACATCAGAAGCAATCAGCTCTCTCCTGCTGCCTGACAGCGTCGGATTTTCTCACATCTCCTGATAAGAACTAACCTAGCATTTTACAACTGTATATCTGAAATTAGTAGCAGCTTAATCTCCCTCTGCTGGATCACTCAGAGGTGTAATTGTGCAGAAAAAAGGGTATTAAAATGCAAAACGCTCTCCTGTACTTCTTCCTGTTAAATCCCTTCTTCCTTCTATTCTTTTTTTTTTTTTTTTTTTCCTTCATTTTACAAGAGGGCTTTTACTTTTTGCCTTCCCCCCGTGTGTGTGTCTGTGTGTCTTCATAAAGAGAATGAGCTGGGCACGCAGAGAGAATAATTTCTATTTCTACATAAATCTCAGAAATGAATACTTAAATTCAAGCAAAAAAATACATTCTTACACCTTTAATTTCCTCTCTATGAAGTATAATGAAAAAGCCTGATTATTTTTAATTCTTCCCTTTAATAATTCAGCAGTGGAGTGATTTAAGGCTGGGGACGATAATTACCTTTTCACTTTCCTGGTAAATGGAGTTTTAATAGAAATGGAAGCTGAAATGCTGGAATTAATTCAAACAGGTCAGCATCAGGTCATCCATAGCATCTTCTGTATAAATCATTTATCTGAAAAATGGCCTGCTTCTCAATTTCCCAGGAATCCCTACCCAGGGGCTACGTTTAAACAGAAGACTCAATGTTTATATCTTGTAAAGCATGAAGGGGGGGAAAAAAAAGTGCAATCCACATCATCTTGGAAGGATCTTTTTTTTTTTTTTTTAATGCAAATGAAACTGCTGTTTGAAGGACAGGGAAGCAGGGGCTTGTCTAGATTAGGGAAATTCAGCTGTAGCTACAATGATGGTTGGCTGTGGAAGCTTTCACAGATCCCATTATCTGAGCAGTTTGTGCTGCTCAGTCTATTTATCTTCATGCTACACCTGCTACATCTGTTTTAGAGGTGAGGGATGGAGGTGAGCAGTGTCATCTCCAGCTGAGAGCAGACCCCCCGAAATAAGGAGTAAGCTCCAACTGCTGCCCTGTGAGCCAAGAAGGGAGAGGGGAAAATAAAGAAAAATATCAGCCCCATCCCTGGAGGTGCGTTTTGTAAGAACAAGGGGAAAGCAAAAACCACCAAGGCAGGTTTGGCCAAAGCTGCTCCTGCCCTGGGGAGGATGGTGACATGGCAGAGCTGATGTACCCAGGATTTTCCTGGCACAGGGAGAAGGGGAAAGGCTTCACTGAGATTCCCACACACCGCACCAAGGTCCTGCTCTGATGGACTCGACCCCAAACCATCCCTGTGGGGCCTGAAACTGCTGAAACACCTCCCCTGAGCATCCCCGGGGCTGCTTCCAGCTGGGATTGGTGTCCCTGGGCAGGGGGTGAGCCCTGCACCTCGCTGGAGTGGAAGGGGCTGGGCCAGCAGCAGGGTTTGGCTGGAAGCAGGCAAAGCATCCGGGGGGTTAAATTTTTCATGAGAGCTAAACATAAACTGCCTCGTCTCTAATTAAGCACTGGGACATGGAACTTTAAAGCACTCCAGCTCTGATTCGCCACAAGTGTGTGGTAATGATTTCTTTTCAAATGTCAAGCAGTTTTGTTTCTATTTCCTTTCATAAATAATTGGTGCTGAGCCGGTGGCAACACCAGCATCCAGCTGGGAGCAGGAGCCTCGTGATGCACTCCTTGCATCCAGCCGGGCACCGGGGCAGTTCCAGCACATCCCAGGTGGGGAGAGAGGTTTTCCTGCTCCCGGTGCAGGGAAGCCACCACTGTTTCCTTGAGGTTTCTGAATTTATTGTATCAAGTGCTTTGTTTTCATTAAGATTGTCTTGGGTTATGGAACCAAAACTGTGTATTCTATTTCATCTGCTGAAAGCAGCTGGGAGATGTTTTTTCTTTATCTCTTGTAACTCTGGGGGGAGGGGGGTGATGCCTTCTGATAAGGGCCCAGCTGTTCAAACCAGGTGGGGCAGTGTTTGTTATCTCTGTCACCACCCCTCCTCCCTCCAGGGGATCTCTGCTGCTGATGGGCCATGAAGGCTCAGCAGGGACAGGACACATTCCATCATCCCAGTGGGAGATGCTCCACCCAGTGGGAGGAGCCAACCATTCCTACCTGGATAAAAACTGAGACTCAGGAACACCAGGGATCTGGTTCCACTGGATTCCTGGAGGAAGAGCAGACCCTTCTCACCATCCCTGGGCCCTTTTCTCTCAGGATCATCTCTGCCCCAACAGCACCACATCTGCCACTCCAGGAGGACTCACTTTTGGACTGCTCCCAACACCCTGACCAACAGGGTGTCAGGTTGTATTGTTCCATTTATTTTATTTTTACCCTTTTTTTTTTCTTTCCTCTCTTCTCCTATTAAATTGTATCACTGACTGGGAGTCTCACTGGTTTTGCTTTCAAACCAGCACAAAGATTAACCCAGCATTCAGAGTGTGGAAAGGTGGCTGCAGGGGTGGAGGATGGCAGAAGCAGCGTGTGATTTTTTGCAGGAACAAGGGGGAAATTTAGTGCCTGAGGGCCAAGGGAACCCTGGCTGGGGAGTCCACACCTAAAAAAGTGCATGGCCATCTGTGCTGTCCTAGCTGAGGGATCCAGGTGAGCCCTCCCCTTCCTGCTCAGGCACAGCACAGCCTGGAGCTGTCCCTGTGTGCTTCCCCTGCCAGTTACTCTCCACACCAATATTTCTCTATCCATTACTGTTTACAGCCACGTTTTACTCACCCTTGCCTGGGGAACTCAAGCAAATGATTGCATTGCTGGGATCCCTGTTGGTAAATACAAACACAGCAATGACCCAGCTGTCAGCAATTCGAGGGGATCAAAGTGATGGCTTTTTTTGGGGAGGGGTGCTGCTTAAAATGCTGCAGGAGTGCTGTATATCATGAAAATGTTCGTGGCAGGACCATATTTACTGTCAGGTGCCCTAATGAGAAGTTAAATAATATCCTTTCTGCTTTCCCTCCTTTCTGCTGTGTTGGCAGTGCTATAGGTGGGTGCAGTCAAAAAAAAAATGTTTTGGAGATGTATAAATTATCTCCTTGGAGAAAAGTGACCTGCTAAGGGACATCACTGCAGTGATGGAATTGATCTCCTGTCTGTCTTTGAAAGGAATTTTTCAGATTTCCCCGACTCATCCAGCCAAGGAAGGCAGATGTTTAAACCCTGATTTTGCTTGCCTCTTGCTGCATTCCATATTTAGCCCCAGAAATATCTGAAGTGGTCATGCTGCCTATCTCAAGAGGGAAGGAAGAAAATAAATCAGACAAAATAGAAGCTGGGTTGTTTGCTGCAGGCATGTTAAAGCAGCGTGTGTGTGGCCTTCTGCCTCAGCTGCAGGGCAGTGCCAGGGCTGATCTCTGTTCCTGGCTCCCATGTGTCACAGGGGCCCTGGGGACAGCCAGCTTGCACTGTCTGAGGTCACTGAAGACAAGACCTGTGTCACAGGCTTTTCACTCACGGGTGCAGTGTGTACAGATTTAAGTAAAAATATCAATATCTGTATGTACTTATGTGTAGAAGTCTCTGCCCTGGGTTGTAGCTCTGTCTCTCCCCACACACATGTGTCTGTCCCATCCCTTCCACCTCCTCCTGATGGGAGCAGCTGCAGCAATTCCCAAAAATGTTCCTCTCTCCCAGAGCCTTCCCCTGTGCTCTGGGTTCCACCCTGCCTGGCTCCCTGCTGGTGGCTTTGCTCTGGCCCCTTGCACAAGCAGCCTTTCCCTCTGTCCCTCTCAGGGATGATCTTTATGGAATCTTGTTGTGTTGCACTAAGTAGTTTTGTTACATTTGCACTGGGTGTTTTGGGTTATATATCACAGAATCACAGAATCACAGAATTTCTAGCTTGGAAGAGACCTTCAAGATCATCAAGTCCAATCCATGCTCTAACACCTCAACTAGATCATGGCACCAAGTGCCACATCCAGACTTTTGTTAAACACATCCAGGGATGGTGACTCCACCATTTCCCCGGGCAGGCCATTCCAATACTTTATCACTCTTTTTGTGAAAAACTTTTTCCTGATATCCAACCTGTACTTCCCTTGGTGAAGCTTGAGGCTGTGTCCTCTCCTTCTGTCAGTTGTTGCCTGGAGAAAGAGACCAACCCCCAGCTGACTGCAACCACCCTTCAGGAAGTTGTAGAGAGTGATAAGATCACCTCTAAGTCTCCTTTTCTCCAGGCTAAACAACCCTAGATCCTTCAGGATATATAAATCCACACAAAATGCTGTACAGCACTGCCTCTCCCAGGAACCCCTGCACACCCCTCACCTGACACCCCCTGTGCCTCACCTGCCCTGGGTCAGCCCCCACTGACCCCTCACCTGACACCCCCTGTGCCTCACCTGCCCTGGGTCAGCCCCACTGACCCCTCACCTGACACCCCCTGTGCCTCACCTGCCCTGGGTCAGCCCCACTGACCCCTCACCTCCCCCTCCCCTTCCCAAAGGACACAAAACCACTCTGAGCCACCTGCTCGGCCTCTCACTCTGCTCAGGACCCCAAGGTGCAGGTTCTGCATTGAACTGTGGGGCTGTTCCTGGGACTGAGAGCTCCTTTTGTCTTTTTGTCTTGGTCCTGGCCTCAGTTTCCCCTCTGAGGATTCATTTGTACTCCAAGCACAAACTGACTCCGTGTTCTCTGTGCCAGGAGAGCTGCTCCTGGTGGCAAGGCAGGAAAGCAGCTGCTTGAACTCCTTCATTCCATGGGATAAGGAGCCTCTGGAATGCTGTGGGAGATCCCTGGGGCTGTGGGATTTTGTGGTGTGAAGGAAGAGAGGAGCAAGCTGTAAGCTCTGGGAGAAACAAGGGCATCTGTTTTCCCCACCCCTTGGTAGAGAATTGCCCTTCACTTTTTTTGTCTTTATTTTTGTGATGAATAGAATTTTCTGGATGAGAATAAATTAGTTGCATGCTATGGAAAAGTGAGGAAATCTGAAAAATTCTGCTCTTGGTTCTCACCCCGCCTGAACAAGGCATGGACCTGCACACCATCAGGGCTCCTGGTCCTGTCCCATCTCCTCATCCCTCCCCTGGAATAAAACAGGCGCTGACAAAGAGAGGTAATTTATGAGCACTGAATAATTCAAGGGACTTCCACGCCCTGCTCTTTTTTTTTTTTTTTTTTTTTTTTTTTTTTTTTTTTTTTTTTTTTGTTGTTGTTGTTGTCCCTTGGGAGAATCCACCCCCTACCACACACAGGGGGCCTGGGAGAGGGGGAGCCTCTCCTGGGACACACAAACATTGCACATTTTCCTTTCATCCCTCCTTCCCCCTGGCCATCTCTCCCTCTGTATAAACATTTGCCTTCCCAGCCAGCCCTTTCCACACTTTGTTTTCCCAGCCTTGCACACACACCTCAGCCTGCCTGTGCCATCCTCCAGCCTCCCTCAAGAGCACTCCATTTCAATAGGAGATGGGACCTGGGAATTTGGCTTTAATATTTCATAAGCTTCCTTCTAAAATGTAAAGCATATTTGTGTTATTTGCATCAACCACCAAGAAAAAATACTGCCTTCGATTCTGCAGGCAGATCCTAACCTGCTGCCCACTTTTCCAGGGCAGAGCATAAACCCCACAATTTATTCAAAGGAAGCCTTTCTCCTATTTACATTTATATTGAATAATTTAAAACAACTTTCCCCGCTTCCATAAATTCTTCCTTGTAGGGTGGGAGAACCTGTCCATGCCTAAGGAACGTGTTCCTAAGGAAACCCAACAGCACAGCACACAGAGATGTCTGCAAACCTGGTGGCATCTAAGGGATCATCATCATGCTGGGCCAAAAACCACCTGTCTCTTTCCAAATTCTGTCCCTGCCTCTTTTGCTGTGTCTGAGATGGGGCAGAAAGAGATCAGCACAAGCTGATGGGGGAAACAAACCCAGTTTCAACAATTGTAATGCTGGGGAAAAGCTGGCAGGGCTGTGCCTGAGGAGTGCTGGAGCTGAGCTCCCCCCAGCAGCATCCAGGGAGGCAGCTCATCGGTGCTGCCCACCTGTGACAATCAGGGAGTTCATTTCAACCCACCAAACACCACTTCCCAGCTTTCATTTCCTCTCTCCTTGGGCATGCTTAGGCTCTTTGTCTCTTATCTCTTTCTAATCGTTTATATTTTCATCACTTTCCCTTCCTCGGGGTTTATCTGGCAGTGTTTTCTGAAGTTTGGGGTTTTTTTTTTGCTGGATCCAGAGTTGGTGTTGTCGTTCTACACCGGTGTCCAGGTGCACTGGCCATCACTTGGGCATGACACAGGGAGCTGAGCCAAAAAATGAACCAAACTCTCACACCCGAATGGATGGGTGAACATCCCTTGGAAGCCCAGGCAGGAGCAACCAGAGAGGAACCTCTCCAGTGAATCTCAGTACAGCAGTGAATCCAGATTAATTACCAGCAGGGAGAGTGGAAGCTTAAATAATGCCTGATTTCCTAATTTCAAAAGTGTCTCTGTCACTCTCAAGGCTCCAAGTTCTTTCCCAGAGCACAGAGAATGACTCAAATCTTACCACGTGCCTGGGACAGCTGATTTTTTTTTCCTCCCCACCATATTTTAACAGATTTTTTTTTTTTTTTAATCTATACCAATCTCAGCCTCTCTGTGCAGCAGACACAGGCTGTGGAGCAGTAGCTGGATTTCTTCTGTGGCTGGAAAAACCTCCTGATGCTGAATGGTGATTGTGAATTTGGCCAGGGGAAGCCAAAGGAGTGAAGGAGGGTGCTTGAAGCAGACAAGAGTTGGTAACTCAGCCATGCAAGATCCACAGCTCCTCTGTGGCAGGAACCTGCAAGGTTTAGGCATCTATTACGTGTTGAATCTATTCCATAATCCAAACAAACTGCGGGGAATGCCGTCCTCAAATTGCTGTGAATTAGGAGCCATTCAAACGCAGCCCAAAGCACTCGTGAACTATTTGGGTAAATACTCTTTTAATCTGGTGCTGACTCCGTTAGAAACACAAGAACCTAATTTCTGCTTGCAGTAAAACCAGAGCAAGATGTTGGCAAATCAAAGCTGACGGAGTAACAGAAGTGTTTCGTGTTTTAATTGAATGTGGAATAAATCCACCTGCACATAATACCTCCCCAGAACATTCCCCCTCAAAGATAGCTTCTTTTTCTTTTTTTTTTTTCTTTTTTTTTTTTTTTTTCTTCAGTCATTACTAGAATTTCAAGGTTAGAGATTAATTATAATGGTAATATTGCCATTTATTTTACTGCCAACTGTAGTGGGAGAATAAATCTAGCTTGAAAATAAATTGTGAGCGCTGTGTCCACATTAAAAAGCTTGTGATACTGCTTCTGTGTTAATGAAATATTATTGACTGATTCTATTGAATTTGGCAAAAACCCCCCTCCCTTGCTGCTCCTGCTGCGCCAAGGTACAAATCTTGGAAAAACAAGATCTTGTTTAAACAAGAGTTCAGCTCCTGGCATCTATCAAAGTGGAGCATCAGGAAGGAAAATGAACACCCCTTCCTTCCTTTATCTTAATCCAAAAGGTTTCCATTCTTCCTTTTCCATTTTTTTCCCCCCTTCTTTATGTCTCTGAAATCCAACGAATGCTGCAGGTACCTCCTGGCTGTGTTTTATGTTTAAGGGCACAGATACCCATTTAATTAACTCCATAACTGTGTGGTTACTGCTGGCCTTGGGATTGCACAGTAAGCAGCAGAGATAGATTAAGGCAGTAATTTCATGGCTATTTCTGTCTCTCCTCACTGCTGGTCTCTTAGGGACAGATTTAGATGTCCTTAAAGCTTAAAATTAGGGAAAATCTATTTTTTTTTTTGGATCAAGGAGAGATCCATCACCAATTCTCCTGATGGAGGTGCAGAGGCTGGAAGGTGCCTGGTGCTCCCACAGGGGACAGGGATGGAAGGTCCTTGTCAGAGAAAGCTGGGAGAACAGTCCCCTAGCAAACCTAGGCCTAGGGAAAGGAAAAACCACCTCTTTATTCCCTGTTTTAGCACCTCTTTTGCTCCTTGCAGGACACCTGCTTGCATAATTGCCTGCTCACAATAGCCTAGTGGAATTATCTTCATCTGAAGCCATTCCCAGAAATAGAAAGGAACTTTTCCCATGAGCTGCTGGCATTTGGAACCGGGGTCTACAGGCAAGCTCAGCTTTTCTGCAGTCAACAAATCCCACACAGAAGGGCTGCAGAGCATCAAACTCCTGGCTTTATTCACTCAAACTGCTGGTATGTGGTGCCCACAGAACAAATTGCCTATTAACTGGGTAAATTGTGCTGGGAAATGACAACTTCTCCTCTCCCAGCTCTCCTGGCCCACCTCAACTCGTGCACCATGACCTTGCCTGAAGTTTGAGTGGTGTCAGGACTTGAAATAGAAAATAACACGTAGGAGTAAAATGAAAAACTGGGATCACTTGGCAAACACTGCTCTTTGGATGAGCCAGGAGCAAACCCAGGGTGGGACTCAAAGGTGAGACCCACTGGTGGTTTCCACTGGCTCCTCACTCTCTCTTCACTTGTGAGAACATCTGCGGTCCACAGGGCACCAATGGCACTGGATGTGCTGGAAATTCTGATTCAGGCACCAACACAAAATCTTCTTTCTGGATACTCTTCACAAAGGCCCAAACAGTGATATCCTCCAAGCACCAAAGAGGGGCCCATTAGACTGCTTGTGTTTGAGCATTTGAAGCAATTATTCATGTTCACCCAGCTCCAAACAGCTACCAAACACCATGTGTTTTTCCTCAGTGTTAATAAAATCCTAAATGATTCTTCATTAAGGAGCCCATTAAGGCGACTGCAGTTTCCTCGAAGCTCATTAGAGGATATTCTCACCACTAAATTATCACGCTGGAGTTTTATAGGAGGCTGAGGAAAGATGCCCTATTGTGATTAATTCATGATAGATTTTTCCTCTCCTCTGCTTGCAAGTTCTGCTCCCCAGGCTCGGCTTTGCTGGTTTCCCAACTTTGGGAGGATAAAAACTGATCCTTCAGCTTGGCTTTGTGGGAGAAACAGCCCAGAGCTGAGCCTGCCACCCCTGTTTGTGGAACTTTCCTTCATCTTGTGGCCTGTCCTCTGCACAGAGAGCTCCTGCCAGTCTGAGCTAGGATTAGGATCAAAGGCAGCCCTTGCAAGGCAAAAATCTGAGGACAAAGTAGTCAAAACAACAGCAGCAAACAACAGAACCATGAAGCCCACGCTGGATGAGTGTTCTCCTCACTCCAGGTCCTCCTGAACCCAGTGGGAAGCTCCAAGAGCTGGGGATCACTCAAGTGTGGGAACAGAGGCCTCTGTGACAAAACAGAGCTGCTCGGATCTCCCACTGAGTATTAAAACCTCATTTTATGGTACATTATCCACTTGGCCTTCCCAACAATTGGTGTCCATAAATGGTGTTTGCATCCTGGAGCCAAATCTGGGGAAAGAACAAGAGAAAATCCGTCTGGCTGGGGAGGATGGAGCGGGAAGGGCCAGCACTGCACAATTATTTATGTCCACTCAGAGACACAGGGAAATGAAAGGCATTAAGAGGGCTGCCAGGCCCTCCTCAGAATGGGGCTTTAAATGATATTGATGTGGTGCTAATGGGTGCACAGTTTGTCTTCTCTGTATTACATCTCAGAGCTGGGAGCTGGCACTCGGAGAGCCAGCTTAGGCATGGTCGGTCTCTTTAGGAGGATTTATTTCTGGGGATTTGGAGTCTCAGAGAGCTGCAGAACCCGTCTGACCCAACAAGAGGATCAGGAAGGTGTCAGGGCTGTACCCAGCCACAGTGCCACTGCTTTCACTCACACTCCACTCACCAGCCAAGGGTCAGGAATCCTTAAATCGGGATTTTTTTTTTTCCCTGAATAAGAATTGGAGAATGAATCTGAATAATATCCCTGTCTGAGGATGACCCTGGGCAAGGGGCTTTGAGGCTGGCAGGGTGTCCCACACTGCCCCAGTGTGTCACACACTGCCCCAGCAAAGCTTAAAATCCCCAGGGGTTTGAGGCAGGCCTCCTTTAAGAAGCCACATTTTTCAGGTGACAGAGGAAACTTTGTCCACTCCTCCACTCCTGTGTGGCTGCCTTGGAAATCTCTCCCACCTACAGATAAAAACTCCTCATATGTGGCCTATTCCTTTCAGCTCTAATCTCCTCCGGAATCAGCTATTAAATCAAGAGTGTGTGTGATTATCTTTGGAGGAAAAGGTGCAGGGCACGGGGTCTGGAGGCAAGAGCTGTTTATTCATTCCTCCTGCAGCTCCAGCAGGAACGCTGATCCTGGCGAGGAATTAAGGGAGGAAGGGCAGAGCTGCGATTTGTTGGCTTGATCTGACAGCCAATTTTCAGATCTGGATCAGAAAGTCATAAAGGAAGTTTTAAAAGTGCCTGCATTTGGGTTCAGCTCTGTGGAGGAGAGTGTTATTTTTCACTCTGCTCTCAGGGAAGAGTTTTTAATGCGCCAGGGCAGTCAGTTTTTAAGGATTCAGTTCATTGTGGCACCGACTGAAGCCAGCTGAGAGCAGAGACAAGTGCTGTGCAAACACTGTCCTTCCCCAGAGGGCTCAGAGACTCTGGTTATTATTAAGAATAACTGAGGAAATCACAGAATCCCAAGATGAGAACCTGGCCTGAAGTACTCCCCCCTGCCCACCCCTCTGGTCTCCTGTGCTAGCTCAGTCTTCTGAGGGGCTTTGGGGGAAATATTTCAGGGGAAAGGATAAAAGATTCAAAAGAGGCTCTTACCTCAGGATTATTTCAAGGCTTTATTCTTGAAGGGTTCCAGGGAAAAGAGGGCAAACAAGGAAGGAGCACGGGGTTTATCTGGACTCTCTGTCTCAGGACAGATAGCTGGCACTGAGCTAATTGGCCATAGATAAGGGAAGGTAGAGTCAAACTAAATTGTTACTAAAGCAGGGCTTTTAGGGGGTCCTGGGGAAAAAACATTTCCCCAGAGGAATACAACATCAGCCTTGGACACTCCCAGGGCTGGGGCAGCCACAGCTTCTCTGGGCAACCTGTGCCAGGGCCTGCCCACCCTCCCAGGGAAGAGCCGATGTAAATCTCTCCTCTTTTGCTTTAAAACTGCTCCCCTTTGTCCCATCACTGTCTGCCTGCACAGTGAGAAGTTGCTCTCCATCTCTTTTATATTAACCAGTGAATAATGAATCACAGCAATGGATGTGTGGAATGCTGTTACTTTCTAATTCACTTCCTCCTGGTGCAGACCCACCCCTGAGAGCAGCTGTCCTAGGTTACAATGTAAAATTGTGCCCAAGGTCTGTATTCTATCCCCATGAGCCCTTGGAGCCAAGGTGGGGCAGTGTTCTCCTTATCTTCTGTTAACGAGCCCAACAATGCCTTCCCAGAGGAAGTTATCTCTGGTTAATGGGCCATCAAGGACCCATTTGCATGACTGATAGGATGAAATCGTACCATTGTGAGATGCTCTGCCCAGGGGGAGGAGCCAAGCATTCCCACCTGGATATAATCCAGGGTTTGAGACCTCACAAGCAGCTTTTATCCACTGAACTCTCAGAGGAAACAAGAGCTACCAGATGTTTCTACAGGGATCACTGCTTTGGCAAGAACATCTCATCTGGATTCCTGGAGGAAGACTGGACCCTTCTCACCATCCCTGGACCCTTCTCTCTCAGGATCATCTCTGCTCCAGCGGAACCACATCTGCCTCTCCAGGAGGATTTCCGGACTGCTTCAAACACCCTGACCAACAGGGTGTTAGGTTGTATCATTCCATTTATTTCACCTTTCTTTCCTCTCTTCTTCTATTAAATTGTATCTCTGACTGGGAGTCTCACTGGTTTTGCTTCCAAACCAGCACAGCAGCTGAGCGAAAGCTGCTGAGGTGTCAGAGGAGTTGTTGGGCCCTGTCAGTGCAGTGGGTAAAGGGATGCACCACACTTGTGCCTGGGGGAGTTTCCAGCCTCTTTTCCTCTAGGGAAAATTTTCTCCAGGTGTCCTGGGCAAAACACAGCCAGGACTATTCGATGGCAGCTCAGAAATGCAGGCAGGAGCAGCCAGGCCCTCGGGGCAGTGCTGAGTGTGGGGTATTTTTCCCCAGACTCAAAGATAATTATTTCTGTGGCTCCAAAGTGAACATCCCTGATAGGAGCTTTGCCTCTGATCACCAGGCAGCTGCAAAATTGCTTTCAAATTGTTCTACAATTGGGTTTTGCTCCTGAACTCCTTGGTTGAGTAAGGCATGGCAAAAACATTTGGGGAGGAGGGAGCAGAGAGGAGGCCAAGGGCTTGGGGTTGGGGAGGATGAAGAGGTGAAGGATGGGGTGAAATATTTTATTTTCAGCAGAAGGGGTGGGTCCTTTGGCCTTGCAGAGTGAGAAGCAGGGCCTGGCAGGTGGATGTGAAGCTCTATGGGAAGGCCAAACCTTTTGTGTTTATGGTTAAAAGAAGACATTTTGGGGGGGTGTGCAAACCCAGCCTGGTGTCTTTTCTCCAGCAGCGAGAGCAAAAGAGGAATCACAGCCACTGTGCAAGCGTGGAATGGAGTAAGAAATGAAACCCTCCAGGTGAAATTGTGTCCTCTGAGAAGTGAAAAGTAATTTTTCTACTGACTGCATCTGACCACAGCTCTACTCTCCCCCATCAGCTGCCAGGCCTTGGTTAACTCTGCTGCCAAGGTATCTCCTTGCAGTGCAATAAAAATAAAATACTCTCTGATCCAGCTTTCCTGATAGCAGTGACTTTGTTTAAGCAACTTTATAATGAACCCTAGCTCTCCTCCCAATAGATGCCTTGGCTATAATATCCTAGAGTAACAATGGACTAAAATAAGTCAGCTTTTACAAACTCATAAACACAAAGAAGGGAATGTAAACCAATTTCTGATCCAGTTGAGGTGCACTGAGATTTCACAGAGTGGCATGAAGCTTGAGTGGATTCTGAAATTGCTCTCGAGCCTGAGAATTCATCTCTCCTTTCTCTCCTCTGCCAGCAGAGATGTTGCTCTTAACCCCTCAAAGGCTGGCCTTGAATTCACCTTTTTTTTTTGGCGTCTCTACCCGTCTACAATTCATTTGTAGGGTTTGTCTTGAGATGTGGGGAATTCAAGGTGCTGAATGCTCAGAGCCCTTCACTGACCAGAAATGTAACAGTTCTTGGGAGAAAGGGGCATCTGGGACAGAGACATTGTCACTGGTGAGCCAGCAGGGACAGCCAGGGCTGGGGACACAGCTGGCAGCCAGAGCCACACTGCTGTGCCACCAGAGCTTGGGGGAAAACCACTGGAAAATCGGGATTATTGAGGAAAAAAAAATCAGAATTCTTGCAGAAACTGGTGGCACTGACTGGAAAATACTGCAGATTCCTGAGGCCTGCTGGGAAAAAGAGACACATCCTCACCATCCTCCCTTCAACAAATGCCCATCCACTGTGTAATTAACCCAGTTAGCAGAGACACTGATGCATGCTAACTCCATGAAACCGGCTTATTATCTGCACTGCTAATTAGCCATGGGAAAACAGGCACGGGGTTTATGAATATCCCTTTGAGAAGGGGGAGGAGGAAAGGAAAACCTGTTGAAATGGATTTTTTTTTAACCCTGTTATTCCTTTGCTTTTTAAAGAGGGGTGAAAGCAGGAACAAATTAAAGGAGGAGGGATTGGTTTGGCAGCCTCAGGCAGGGGACAGGGTGGAGAGTGGTTTTGGGAGATCAGGGTGAAAAGCTGTGGGGGAAATGGGTTCTACCATCAATTCCTGTACATGTTTGGGTCAGCGTGACCCCTCTGCCTGCCTGGCTATGTCATCCCTTGTGAGATCTATTTGAGATTGTATCCTCACCTGGCTGGAGTGGGGAGCCCTGAGCAGGGGCTGGGGATAACAGGAGCAGCACTGCAGCCTCAGGAATGTCAGAGCTGTCACTCTCACAGGAAGCTCGTTCTGGAGTTTGCTGCTGCATTTGGTATTCGGGGAAGAGCCCAATTGGCTGACTGTGCTGATGGGATGTGAAAGGCAGGATGGAGTTTTATTGCAGAGCAGTTGACCTTGCTCCAGAGATATTACTGATACACAGCTGCTATTCAACGTGGCAAAACACTGTAGTCATTATGTGAACCTGGCTGCTAAGAGACACAATTAGACTTCAGAGCTTTAGGATTCGCTTTAAAAGAAATAAAATAAAATTCAGGCATGTTCAGGTGGGAAGATGGGGCAGCTCCCTCTCTCTGTCAGGTGGTGGGATTGCTCTGGAGGAGCACAGGGGATGTGCTGTCACTGAGGGTGCAAGCAAGGACCTTTCCCCATTTTAACATCAGCTGAAGGCAGCTGAGAGTGTGGTTCTGTGGCTGCTCAGTGGGATGAGTGAGGCTTTCCTCAAAGGCTGTGAGATATCACAGAATCACTGAGGCTGGAAAAAACCCTCCAGCATCACTGAGCCCAAGCTGTGACTGATCCCCACTGAGTGCCACATCCCCTAATTCCTTCAACACCTCCAGGGACGGGGACTCCAACCCCCTTTGGACAGCCTTTCCATGAAGGAACTCCTCCTGATGTCCAACCTGAACCTCCCCTGGCGCAGCTTGAGGCTGTTTCCTCTCGCTGAGGACGCAGGAAATGTAAAATACAGGACAGCCCAGGCGAGGGAGGGAGGCAGGGAAGGTTTCTGTGCTCGCTGCTGAGCCGTAATTATGCTCAGAGCCTGTGTCAGCGATTACACTTGTTCCACTTGTACAGCACAGGGCTGGTGCCTTGTTTAACAATGCACAGCTCATTGTTCTCGCTGCAGCCCTCAACGCCACCAAATTGATATTGCTTTTCCACGGGCAGGCAGATAAGGCACGTGCTGGGCACACTGTGAGCGCCGCGATAGCATCGCCAGGCACGGGGGAGAGGGGGAACCGCCACGTGCCAGCACAGCCCCTCGTCCTGCCCCAAAAAAATCCCTCTTCCTGCCTCAACACAGCCCCTCGTCCTGCCCCAAAAAAATCCCTCTTCCTGCCTCAACACAGCCCCTTGTCCTGCCCCCAAAAAATCCCTCTTCCTGCCTCAATACAGCCCCTCTTCCTGCCTCACCAAAATCCCTTTTCCTGCCTCAACACAGCCCCTCTTCCTGCCTCAGCAAAATCCCTCTTTCTGCCTCATCACAACCCCTCTTCCTGCTTCAGCACAATCCCTCTTTCTGCCCCCCAAAAATCCCTCTTCCTGCCTCAACACAACTCTCTGCCCCCAAAAAAATCCCTCTTCCTGCCTCACCAAAACCCTCTTCCTGCCTCAACACATCCCCTCTTCCTGCCTCACCAAAATCCCCCTTCCTGCCCCCCAAAAAATCCCTCTTCCTGCCCCAACACAACCCCTCTTCCTACCTCACCAAAATCCCCCTTCCTGCCCGGGCAGCACAGGAATTCCCAGCTGGAATTACAAAGAGGAGGGCCAAGTGTGAGGGATGTGCCAGGCTGAGGCTGTGGAGAAGGGAGGAAATCCTTCAGGAGGGGATGGGAGATGAGGAAGAACTCTGAGAACACAACTGCATGGCTCGTTGGGGAGGCTGAAGTCACACCTGAGGTTATCCCTGTAAATTTAGGCTGGGCCTTTAAAACAACGGATGGTTTTAATGCCCTTCCCATCCCAAAATACGCTGCCTTCAGCTGGGACACACAGGGAAGGGCTGTTTCCATGGCAGAGGGTGGGAATCTGTCCTAAATCTGTCCCAAACCTCTCCCGTGTTGCATTTGGGAATGAGGGGAGATTAAGAAGCAGGAGAGAACTGGAAGGAGAATGGTGAGCATGAGATTGCCTCTGACAGGCAGACACAGTGGCAATTTTTTTCCCCGAGATGCATTTTTGTCCTTCACTGAAAAGTGCTCATTTGTTGTAGCAGAACTATTCAAGATTTGGAAGCATTCACAAGGAATTTTCTGGGTTGGAAAAACATGGTTTGAAATTATCAAGGCACCCTAATCTCATGCAATCAGGACACAAAGTCTGGGAAAGTCTGAGCTGAAATTTACCCTTTCACTTGAAGTTTAAACTTGAATGCTTTAAAATACCCTAAAGCTTAGAATCAAAATGGAACAATCTAAAGTTATTGGAGGAAAAGAATGACCCAATCTAAAGTGTATTTCTACTGGCCATCTGGGGAAAATTGGCAACACATCGACTTTTTGCTTCAATTTCAGATAGATTTCTGTCAGTCAGAAAAACAAAAATGTTTCCTGCCCCACGCTCTTTCCTCTCTCTGTTTGGGGCAAGGTGAGCACACTGAGGGAGGTCTGCAGGAGCTGGGTGTGTGATCTCTGCACCCAGAAGCTCTCAGGGGAGTCTCTCCCTGTGCCAGGCTGGGCGCTGTTCACCACAGAGGGAAGAAATGATCATTTTCTCTTGTCTCATCCCCAGAGAATATAAGTTTTCTCTTCTTTTGAATTAAATTTACTTTTTTTTTTTTTTTTTTTTTTTTTTTTTTTTTTTTTTTTTTTTTTTTTTTTTGACACCTCAAGCTTTCCCCCAGCCTGGAGGAGCTCTGAGAGGGCAGTGGGAAGGGGAATCTCCAGCATGGGAATGTGGGATGCTGTCCTGGCTGGACACAGCGTCAGGGCTTTCCTCTCCTCAACCCAAGGCACTTGGACTTCTCCAAGCAGTTTTCCAGAGCTTCTGCTTTATGCCAGCAACGACCCTCTGGAGTATTCCCATCTCCATAGATTTACTGGCTTAATGCTTTGTTAGAATGATAAAAGCCAGTTAATTATCCCTTATGAGATTCTGCCTCCCCACCTGCCTTCCTCGGCCCCCCCCCAGCCCGGCTGTGTATTTCTCTTTTGTTCCTCCATTTGATTTGGAGGCGAATAAATTGGGAAAGCTGGAGTGATTCATGTACTGTGGATTGCATATTGATCTGGCACGCTCTCCTCCTCAAAGCCCCCATTAGTCACGCCGATCAATGGCTCCTTCTGGATGGGAATCCGTGCTTGGGGGAGCCAGGACGGGAGGTTCTCTGCACTTCACAGCCCCTGCCCAGCCCCTTTTGTTATTCTTTTTGTTGATCTTCTTGCCAGAAATTTCGGATGCTTGAAAGTTGATGGCTCTGCCGCACTCCCAGCCCCTAAGAGGCTTCCTGAAGCAGTTTCTGAACCACTTCCAGGAGCTGCTGGTGATTATTTCTCTGCCAGTGAACTTTTTTCTGATGAGTATCAAAAGCCAGGAGGTGAAGGAACATGTTGTTTTGCAGGCTGCTGGAGAAATGTTTCCTCCTACGTGGAAGAAACACAAGGTTTTCCATCAAGAACAGGGCACTATCAGAAGAGTATCGCTCCACACGAGCCCGGCATTAGCTGATCTTCCAGCAGAGCTCATAAAACATTTTACTGAGGCACAGCAGCAGCATCTTCCTCGGAATCAGACCCAGCCAACACCTCCGCAGCTAAATGGGGCTGTTTAAACAGCCGCCAGAGAGCCATCAGCACCACCAAATTCACATCTCAGCCTCGCGACTCCCTGCTTGTTTCCTTATTTACTTTCACACTGGGAAATTCCAGGCAGGAATGTGGATCCCTGGCCCCGTTTTCCCACCCCCTGGTGCGGGGGCAGCAGTTTTAAGGCCGGTGCTGAGGTGACATACACCCCAAAATGCTGCAGGTCAGTGGTTTTCTGTCAAGATACTACACAAATGAATGACACTCACACACTGAGATGTCCAAGGCAGAAAGGAGCAGTTTATTTACAGACCTCGACATTTATAGAATTCCAACAGTGACCATGGATTGGAGGAAGAAAATTGTCCTCTCCAACCACACTGGGCAACCCAACAGTCCAACAGTTCTCTCCTCCTCCAGAAAGGAATGCAAAACCATCATTGTTTACATGAAAAGTGCATGAGAAACTCCATTACAAAAATGAGAACACAGAAGGATGAAATGAACTTTAGAAAAAACAGAGAAGAACAGGGTGACAGTTTTCAACCTGCACTTTGAAGAGTTTTGGGGGCCAGCAGATTAAGGAGCTGCAGGAAGGAACTCAGAAAAGCCAAATTGTCAGCAGGCTTAATGAAGGTCTGCAGGGGTCAGGGAAACTATTCCTCCACGAGAAACTTCAAGGGCTCAGAAATTAAAAGAAGCTCAGTGTATGACTGGGGCTAAGTACTGGAACATGAGGATAAAGCAGGAGGGCCTTTGGGGCTGTTTGATTTTCAGGGGTTTTTATATTTCTCCCAGGTTGGGTTCTCCTCAAGAGGCTTTGTGTCCTGTGTCAGGAACCCTTCTGAACCAGGCAACACAGCTCCTGGGATCTGCTGGGAGAGCGTTCCTGCTGCCCTGGGTGTGCCCTGGGAGAGGGGCAGGTGTCCCTCAGGCTCCTCCAGTTGTTCCATGGCTATTCCAGAAGCAGGAGCAGTTCCCCCAGGCTCGAAGCCCACAATTCTGCCCACACTAATGAAGCAAAATCAATTAATTCACTTCGGGAATCCTCCCTCTGCTGGTTTAGTTGAGCCATAAATTACTCTCTCTGCTCAGGGTTGGTCCCAGCCTGTCTCTGCTGGGAGCAGCACCCCCAGGAGCAGCGAGGAGCATTTGCTCTGCTTCACCAGCTGGGTCTGCTCAAAAGATCTCCACTTCCCAAACCCAAACCTGCCTGAGGCTGCTGGGGCCTGCCTGCGCCCTTCCCACAGGGTTATGTTCTCCGTGGTGCTGCGCCTATTTTTTAATCAATACCTTCTAATTTCTGTGATTAATATCCTCCAGCTTCTCACCCCGTGTGTCAGCGCTGGACCTGCAGCAGAACAGGAGAGGAGCAATGTCGCAATAGACACAAAATAAGGACACAGACTCGATTCAGAAGGCTGAAGAATGACTCCAAACTGTGTTTATTCTCGAGGCACTTCCCTTTTTACCTTTTTACAAAGAACCCACCCAAGGGGTGGAATCCTTGGACTACACTAGTCAAGTTAGAGGGACATCAAGTGAATTCCCTCCTCTGGGAAGAACTCAGGAAAACAGGATAGTGTACAATAACACATCCCTTGTTTAAAAGATTGTGCCTGGGAAAATGTTTTAGAGAAATCAAAACATTGCAGGCACAAACCATGACTACATTGCAGGGCGAGCCTGGTGCTGCCAGGCTGATAAAAGCCAACACCCAGCACCCCGAGGTGTTGCTGACACCTTCTGCCTGCCCAGCTCGGGCTGGTGGGGGCTTGGGACAGGCAGCAGCAGCTCCCCTGGGGTGTTAAACATGAATGGTTTTCCAGCTTTGCCTCTGGATTTGCGGGGTCTGAGGTGTCAGGACAATTCCTGCCCGAGCTCCACACTCCTGGAGAGCCCCCCAGGGAATGGATTGCCCGGGGGGTGATTAAGGGGACTCAGTCCAGGGTGTGTCACACCCCAGGGGCACAGGATTCTGCTGGGGTCTGCAGTCTGTGGTGAATGATAATTCATGTTTTTCATAATTTTGTTATTGTGGTGAATGATAGTTTATGTTTTTCATAATGTTTGTCGTTGTAGTAAATAGTAATAAAAATATAATTTTATAAGAAAGCCAAAAACCCTCTTGGAGCAGGGCAGAGGGCTTGGAAAATTTTGCAAGAGTCTCCCCCCCACGTCTCTGGAGGAGAAAATAAAGAAATTACAATTCCAATGGAAAGTGGAGAACAACCTGGAGGAAGAGGACAAAGAAATTACAATTCCAATGGAAGGTAGAGAACAACCTGGACCAGGATGCTCCACACCTGATAAGAACTGATAGCCCTGAGATGATCTCTTATCTGGGACATTAGGAAGTGCTCAGGAACCTTCTGCACCCAGGAAACCCATTCAGAAGCTGGACCCTGCTTTAGAAATTTCATCAAGGAAGACGCAGAGAGACAAAAGAACTTATAGAAACCTTGGACTCACGCAAGCCCTGCCAGAAAAAGTATAAAACAGCTGGCTTGGGCTGGGGTCAGGGTGAAACGGTGGAGGTTGCACTCGTGGTTTCACCTAGTGCTGGCACTGTTTCCTTGTCTAGTTGGCTTTGTCGATTTTCTCTGACTAAAATTTTCGTTGGCAAATAAATAGTTTTCGATGGAATTGGCTCTCTAAATTTATAACAAATCCATCCCCAGCAAGGAAGAGAATTGCAGATGTTCTACCCAAAATCTGACTACTCCTGTTAAAACCCAGAGCCAAATCCAGCACCATTTTCCTCTGCTCCCCTGATTTTGGATGCCTCTCCCAGTCCCCATCTGCACCCTCACCTGATGAATCTCTGCAGACGTTTGGCTCTCTGCTCTCCCAGCAGTGGCTGCTTTTCAGGGCAGCTGATCAATGGCAATGCTGTATAAAGTCTCAGCTGCATTTTTTCCTCCCCCCCCCATTCCTTCCTTTGTACATGATTCACAATTTTGTCTTTCAGGAAAGCTCATGTCAGTGAAATACGTCTCCAATGTGAAATTTCGCCAAGCTGAGGGTTTTCCCCGCTGAAAATATCTGAAACTGCAAGTGTTAGAGGTTTTGGTACAAATCTGCCTTCATGAGACTCACCACTTGGAACGGATTCAACATTTCCTTCATGGCCACATGATCTTTCACATAGGCTAGATTTGAAAACAAACTCGCTGGCTCTGCCAAAAAGGGAGGAATCCTTTCATGAAAACAGGATGAGTTCCAATTCAGCAATGATCCACGTAAACACAAAAATATAGGGTGCCATCTCTCATAAATCCTAGGCATTAAAAGATCAGCTAACAGAAAATGGCATGATTGCTTTGAAACCCACATCGTTTGCGCTGCTGGATGGAAAAACACGGCCATGGGAAATAAAAACAGCAGGACACAAATGTTAATTACTGGAGAAACAGTCCTTTCCTAAACTCTGTGTGTGCCTCCTGTGTCTCTCTGCCTCTCACTCTCTCTTCTGGCTGGAGGACTCCACCTCAAGGTTTGGGATTGGGAAGAGGAGACACAACCCAAGCTGCAGCTTCAGATCTTTTTGTAGTCCCATCCTGCTTGTGAGCATCCCCAGGCTCGTGTGCTGTCTCTGGGGTGCTGAGGATCCCCCTCCCTGCCCACCACTGGGCCCATGTGAGGAGAACATCCCCCCATCACCCAGGAGATGGGAAATGTGAAACGAAACCCTGCAACTTTCCCCAGCCTCAGAAGCTTTTTTTTTGCAGAAGTGGTTTGAGCAGGGAGCATGGAGAGGCAGGGGAAGCAGGCTGTGGTGTGATGCTGTGCACCAGTGCTCACTCCCAAACCCCTGCAGGCTGGAGAGCCTTTTGTCAGCAAGAAGAATGTCCCTGCTCTCCCCTCCTTTCCTGCTCAGGGAGCAGCACTGACCTTTCCCTGTCCCCATCTCTCCCAGCCCCACTTAGAGCATCCAATTTCCCTCCAGAACCTGGCCCAAAACCACTTTTACAGCTGCAGCCAGGCTCTGAGGGGTTCTGTGGCCTGATGGTTCCATCCATTTGCTTTGCTAGGAGTCATATCAGTAATATTGTGAGTGCTTGGAGTCACAGATAAATCCTGGTGTGGGAAACCCACTTGTGCCCTTTCCACTCAGGTCTTTCCTGTGGCACAAAGCTCCCACCCTGCTCAGGGATCAGGGAAAATTCCTTAGGGACAAGGCCTGCTGCTTTCATCTGTGGGTGAAGTTTTCCTGCACTCTTTTCCCCCCATACACGTTTTATTACGGTGCAAATGAAAGTGTCTGCTCATTCCCCACTGAGCTGTCATGTGGTGGAATTATTGGAAGGGGAGAGAACAGAAAAATTGTGTTTGAAAAGGAAGGGGAGGGAAGGGAAGGGAAGGGAAGGGAAGGGAAGGGAAGGGAAGGGAAGGGAAGGGAAGGGAAGGGAAGGGAAGGGAAGGGAAGGGAAGGGAAGGGAAGGGAAGGGAAGGGAAGGGAAGGGAAGGGAAGGGAAGGGAAGGGAAGGAAGGAAAGCTTTGATCCCGCCTCTGTGTGTCCTGGCTCTGCATGAACACCTTTCCTTTTTCCATGGTCTCATTTACCAACTTACTTAACCTTCTCTGGTGAAAATAGCTTGGAAGGGATGAGAGCAGAGGGACAAAGAAATAAGGTTACACATTTACCAGCCTGTTAATATTTATGAGGGCTATGAACCAGATTAATCTCCATGCACCGTTTCACCTGCAATGCTTCCCTTCCATATTTATGTGAGGGGAAAACAAACAAACAAACAAAAAAGAAATCCAAATATCCACCTGCTTTTAAGCACTGCGTGAGCCACCTCTCTTTCAAACAGGATAAAAGAGTTTTCCTCTGCACCTTTTTGGACAGTGGGATAATTTTCCAGGTTTCAGGCCAAGAGATGGGGTCACTGCTGTGTAGGAATTCAGAGGTTTAGGATCTGGGGAGCGGTGCTGTGCAGGTGTGTGGGATGCTCAGGAATGGGTGGGAAAGGGGCACAGAAATGCCCAAACCAGGGCTGGGGCTGGAGCCAGGGCACAGATAGACCCTGCACTGCACAGACCCTGTGCACAGACAGACCCTGCTCATTCATGTCTTGGGTTGTGGAGCCAGGGGTGTGTATTCTATTTCATTTGTTAAAAGCAGTTGGGGAGGTGTTTTTTTTTTCTTTATCTCTTGTAACTCAAGTGGGGAGAGGGCCAGATGCCTTCTGATAATGGGCCATTAACACCTCCCCAGGCTGTACCCTCCCCAGAGCAGTGCATCAACATTCCATCATCCTATTGAGAGATGCATCACATCCCCCTGGCAGCAACCCCCCTATCCATTTCCTACCTGGATAAAACTGAGACACAGGAACAGGAAAGCATCCAGCTTCACCTGGTCCCTGGGAGAAAGACTGGACCCTTCTCACCCACTGGACCCCTTTTACCATCACTGGACCTGTTTTCTGCAGGATCATCTCTGCTCCAACAGAACCACCTCTGCCACTCCAGGAGGACTCACTGTGCACTGCTCCCAACCCCCTGACCAACAGGGTGTCAGGGTGTAGCCCTGACTCTCTCAGGGTTCACCAAAATTGTTTGTTTGCTGGTTTGGTTGGGTGGTTTTGTTTTCTACCACATTTGTATTGTTAATATTCCTAGTAAAGAACTGTTATTCCTATTCCCAGATCTTTGCCTGAAAGCCCTCAATTGCAAAATTACAATTTGGCAGGGTGAGGGGTTTACATTCCCCATTCTAAGGGAAACTCCAGCTTTCCCTGGCAGATACCTGCTTGGTCTTTCCAAACCAAGACAATCCACCTGCAGTGCTGCAGCCAAAATCCCAGGTGCCTCCAGGTCTGTTATTCACAAACCCAACTGCTGCTGTTTGGGTACTCCCAATCCCCCAGGGAAGCATCTCGGCGTTGTCTCCAGGAGAAACACAGTCAATCTGTTTATGAAACTGGTTATGGGGATGAATTAACATTTAAAACCCTGCACAGTTTGCATTTCCATTTATAAATTCTCCAGTTAGGATTATTTGATAATGCAAATTCTCATCTACTGTCTTAATAGACCCTTCAGTGTTGGGGTGGGTTTGGATTTCAATTGCCTTTTATTTTTTTTTTTTCTCCTTCTAGTAATAGGATCTGCCTCACATATGACAGATTTGTCAGCGAAATTTTAACAAATAATATTAAATGAACTTTAAATGCCATTTGTATCATCAGTTTTTAATTTCAAAAGTGTCATCCCGTTGCATTTGGGGAATATGTAAATGAGCAGCTCACCTACTAAATTTTATGGCAGCCCAACGTGTCTGGAATACTTTCTGCTGATATTTCTGTTTATTTAATCCTTGCAATATAAGGGGAAGATTAGCTCTGCGTATTTTGTATATTTGCTTTATAATGACTGTGGGTTTTTGTTTTTTTTTTCTTTTTATTAATGAAATGATTTAGAGTGATGCAAAACAAGGTACAAATTATATTGGAAGTCGGATATGAAATAAACAATTCTGGAGGGGGAAAACATGCGGATTAAGGGGAAAGAAGGATACTCCTGTGCTGCTGCATGTGATGAAAATATTTAAACCCCTGTGTTCACCTGGATTTGCAATGAGATATGGTAGAAAAGAGAAATGTTACACCTGAAGTGGGGGAAGGAGCTAATTGGGGCAGTCAGACTCTGCTCCACTGCAGAGCTTTAAATTCCAGCCAGCCACTGCTCCTCCTTGAGAAGGAGAAATCCTCACATGGTCAATGCTCAACTCACTTTCTGTAAGTGTTTGAGGACATCAAAATGATGTTGTAGAGATTCAAAGCACTTTTTTTGGGTGAAAAACGACTTTTTTTTTTTTTTTTTTTGCTTGGAATTAGGGGAAGGGGATGGGAAGGAAGGTCCTTTCAGGTGTCAGGAATGACACAGGACCTCAGCAGAGCTGGGGGGAGGTGAGGATGGAAGTGCTCTGAAAAGTGGGTGAAGTCTGATACTGCTCTGCAGGAACACAGCCCCTTTACAGCAGGACAAACAACTCCCTCTGGAGCATTTCCCTGCACCATTTCACCACCCTGACCCTCTCAGACAGGACCGAGGTGCTAATTGCAATCCCCTCGTTATGCAAAGCCCAATGTCCTGTGCTATTACCAGGAGCTGCAGCCACCCCATGCCCAGGGAAGCCAGGATGTGGCAGGGACAGCTCTGGGGGTGCCTGGGCAAGGCTCAGACCTCCTGTTACTACTGGGGTTGGTGGCTCTGGCTGGGCCAGTGTTTATGATGGAGAACAAAACAGTCTCCTGCAGAACCCCCTTTGCTGTTCTGCTGCTCGTTCACCAAATCTCGGTTTCCTCCTGTCCCACTGCTGCCTCCTGAGCCCATAAATTCCTCATCATTGCCCTGAGGTACTGCCCACTGCCACCCTTGGAAGTTTTCAGGACCAAACTGGACCAAGTCTTAAAATCCCAGGATGGTTTGGGTTGGGATGGACCTTAAACTCCCCCCTCTCACCCCCTGCCATGGGCAGGGACACCTCCCACTATCCCAGGCTGCTCCAACCTGGCCTTGGACAATTCCAGAGATGGGGCAGCCACAGCTTCTCTGGACAACCTGTGCCTGGGCCTGCCCACTCTCACAGGGGAGAGTTTATTCCGGATATCCAACCCAAATCCCTCCTCCTGGGTGACCTCTTCTGACCTCACAAATCTTTGAGCAGAAGGTTGGGGTGAGTAGCCCTGGGGTCCCTTCCCACTTGAGCTCCTCTCCACACAGGAACTCCCCCTGGCTGAAGATTGTTGAGAAGAGCCACACCAAGGCTGCTGCACAAACACCCATTTCTGGCTCAGCCTTTATTTTCTGTTGTTGTTGTTTATCTCAAAAGAACCGGAGGGTTTATTCGAGTACAAACACACGGGTGGGATGGATTACACTTGTCTGTGGTGTTTTCCTGCCCCAGCGCTGGTTTCTGATGGGGGTGGCATTCCCAGGAGGATGATTTGACTCCTTTAGGCAGTTTCTGATGTGCTGTGTTGGAAGGAGGAGGAGGAGGAGGAGGAGGATGGAGCCCAAGCAGCCGCCTGTGACTGAGGGGAGCTCGGGCTCTGCTCTGCACTGCTGAGCTCATTCATTCCCAGCCAACACGGGGCTCTGGGAGTGACTCTGATATTAAGTAAGCAAAGTGCTTTGCTTATTCACAGCCTGTGTGTGCTCCTGAGAGGGATGGAGCCAGGCAGAATTCCCCCTCACACACCCAGAGCAAGAAAACTCTGTCAGGATCCTGGTCATGGCTTGTCTGAAGAGGATGAGGAGAGGACTTGCTCTGAGAACTGCCCTAAAATTTTGAAGGTAAATTTTGAAGAGAATACCTCTTGTTAACACAAAACAGCCTCTCCCAGCCCCTTGTCCCTAAGTGACTCAGCTGAGCCCTCTGTGGTACCTGCTCTCACCTCTCCTGAGGAATTGCCTCTGCAGGAGCACTCCGAGAGAAAATCATACAGATTATTTATCCAGAGAGTGCCCCACTCTCACACGTCGGGCAGAGTGGTGTTCAGATGAGTTCTCTGGGTTTCAGCCAGAAGCTCTGGTCAAAATGCTAGCTGTGGCACAGTGTCAAGTGTCAGAATTGCTGGGGAAGTGGCAGGGCCAGTCAGCAAGGCTGCATTTCAGTGCTCTCTTCATCTCTCACCTCTCCAGAGCAGATGGCATCCCAGAGAGATGGAGGAGAGCAACAATTCCCTCCCTCCCTTGGCCCTCCCCTGTCACAATCTGACACAAAAGAATGACACTCACACACTGGGATGTCCAAGGCAATAAAAAGGGGCAGTTTATTTACAGACCTTGACATTTATAGAATTCCAACAGTGACCATGGATTGGAGGAAGAAAATTGTCCTCTCCAACCACACTGGCCAACCCAACAGCCCATCAATTCTCTCCTCCTCCAGAAAGGAATGCAAAACAATCATTGTTTACATGAAAAGTGCGTGAGAAACCCCATTACAAAAATGCAAACACAGAAGGCTGAAATGAACTTTAGAAAAACAGAGAAACACAGGGTGACACTCCCCTCCTCTCCCTGCTCATTCCCACCTGGATTTCTTTGTCTCTCCTTCCCTCCCAGCCTCCCTCCTGCTTTGTCTTTAAGCCTCCGTGGCAGCAGTTGGGTTGAGGGAGCCTTCAATTTCCTATTCAGTTCATCATGGAGCAGTAATTTTCTGCACTTCCATAATTAGGGGAATTTTAAGCAAACTACCCTGGTGGATGATTACGAGCCGGATTCAATCTCTTTGCTTTGATCACCAAGGGGATGAAGACACTGCTGGAATATTTGGTGGTGTGCTCATGCCTGAAGAACCTCGTGCCAGCTGCTTCCTCCCTGCCTCTCCCTCTCCCTCAGCCCCCACCACCCCTCCCTGCCAACCCAGGGATTGCCTTTTCAGCTCAAGTGGAAGAAATAAGTGCCCCTTCCTGAAAGATGGAGCTCTGTTAAAATCAGTTTTCCCAGTGAAGAAGCAGCGGGGTCTGATTGTTGGAGCAGGGCCTAAGGAAGGGAATTGAATTTCCAGGCCTGTGCCTTGGTTTTCTCACCTGCAAAATGATGTAATAAGGGACAGGGTGTTAATTTGCTGGTTTGCTTTGTAAAAGTTCCTGTAAGTGGCATTCCAAGGGCAAATGCCTGATCCCTTGGGTCTCCAAGACGGTTTGGGAAGATCTGCGATATTGCCCTGTTCTTCTAAAGCTTTTCTAAAGTTCTTTCAGCCTTCTGATGTTTAGTTTCTGTGGTGGAGTTTCTCAGGCACTTTTCATGTAAACAATGATTGTTTTGCATTCCTTTCTGGAGGAGCAGAGAATTGATGGACTGTTGGGTTGCCCAGTGTGGTTGGAGAGGACAATTTTCTTCCTCCTGCTTTTGGTGGTGACTGCTGGAATTTTATAAATGTCGAGGTCTGTAAATAACCCGCCCCTTTTTATTGCCTTGGACATCTCAGTGTGTGAGTGTGGAAGGAGCTGTAAGTGGGAAGGAACTGTAAAGCTCATCCAGTGCCACCCCCTGCAGTGGGCAGGGACACCTTCCACTATCCCAGGCTGCTCCAAGGCCCTGGGACACTTCCTGGCCTTGGAAATCACGGTGCCTTTGAAGTGATAATTGGTTTTTTTCGGCTTTTATCAGCTTTAACACCCAGCACTGAATACAAGACCTTGCACCATCACCTTTTTGCTTGGGCTGTGCTTTACCTATCTCCCTGATTATCTCCTTTGTGCTCCAGGGCTGGGAATCCACCCAGGAGGGAAGGAACCATGGCAGCATTTAATCCCTTCTGGGTCTGGAGAGGGCACAGTGACAGAGCAGGGCTGAAGGGGCTGAGGACACCCTCAGCCTGCAGGAATGTCTGGTGAGGGCTGGAGGGAGTAGGAGATGAATTTCAGGATCCAGGAAGAGGATGGAACAAAAGTTTGGATGAACAAACAGAAGAGCTGGACCACAGTGTTATGAATAAACAGGGAAGGAGATAATAATTAGCTCCTTAAATGCCAACTTAAATTCCAACAGTGACCATGGATTGGTGGAAGAAAATTGTCCTCTCCAACCACACTGGTCAACCCAACAGCCCATCAATTCTCTCTTTCTCCAGAAAGGAATGCAAAACAATCATTGTTTACATGAAAAGTGCCTGAGAAACTCCACCACAAAAAGCAAACACAGAAGGCTGAAAGGGGAAAGCTTCCCCTTAAAAGGGGAAAGCTTGAAGGGATCACCACTGCTGCTCCCTCAAGCACCTTCGAGGAGGAGGCCCACATTGATTCTGCTCCTCATGCTGCAGAGCCAGGAGTTCCCAGGAGCTCTAGGCTCATTTTAGTCCAGGGTCCAGGGGTGTCTTTCTTTCCGAGTGCCTTTAAGTCATGGTGAGGAGGTGGAAAGCCTCCACAGACAGCTTGATGTCCTACCAGCCTGGTGGTGTCCTTTGTGGGTCTGGATTTCGTGCTGACTCGTTGTTCCTGGGGGTTTTGGTGTTAATTAATTGTACTTTGGGTTCTGGCAAGGCCTCATGGGGTCTCTGTGATTTCCATAATGGGCGTTGGTTTCAGCTTGAGAGGCAGGCAGGGGCTCAGCAGGGAGCAGGAGGAGGAGCAGACAGAGAGCGGGCAGGGAGCAGCAGAAACCCGGCAAGAGGCAAGGGCACACAAAACTGGGACTGGGTTACAAACTGGGTACAAACCATCCGAGATAACAACATGCACAACCATCAACAGAACATCCAGTGTATGATTAGGAGTCTTTAACACTCTTAGAGCAACCATCTACAGAACATTCAGCATTCAACTGGCAGTCCTGGAGTTCCACCCACATCAGCAGCAACTTTATTCCAATTTATACACAAAGATTGTGGCAGGAGCCGTCCCAGCACAGGGGAAAGAGCAGGATTTACCTGCCACAGGCATCTCTGCTCAATGGGAGGTCACGGGAGGAGGTTCCTGCTCCCAAATGTGAGCATGATGGGCTGTCAGCCCCGGTGTATTAATAGACTATTAATGCTTCCAAGTTTCCTGAGCCACGTGCATGGGTTTTCGATAGGTTAATTAGGCCATATTTCAGGATAATTACAGCTGTATATTTCTACACTAATTAAGTGGCTTTAAAACATACCCACAACGTGGCTCAGTGAATCATAATTAAACTTCCTCTGCTTCCTGCTATACACTATGGAACTAATACCCATAAAAGACCCGAACGCTGCTCCTTGCCAGCAGCAAATTGGAGCTGGCAAAAAAAAAAAAAAAATCTTATGGAATGTCTGCCTCTTTTTTTTTATTTTTAATAGAATCATGTACAAACTAATTCAAAATGAATATTGCATGAGTCATCAAGATGCTGCAGCTTCCCTCTCTTTATTTTTATTTATATTTATCCTCCCACGTGAGCTGTCACCTGGAGGAGACGGCGGCGCTCCAGGGTGAGGGCAGAGTGATTCATTCCTGCTTCACAGAAGGGCTTTGCTTCTCCCTCCCTTACAGCTGGACAAGGCCTAAAATCCATGGAGAATGATGTTGGAATCTCACACTTCTGTAAATCTCCAGCTGGTGGGGAAAAGGAGACAATTCCTGGCTGCTGCCTGCCTGTCACTGGTGCTCACAAACTCCTTGGTGCTGCTTAGCTGGAGGGCTGAAATTGCTTTTTCCTCTGCTTTTCCCTCCTCCTTTTTCCCCCCTGCTCTTTTGGCATCTGACCCCTTTCAGTCTCCACTTGACAAAAACACCAGTGCCTTGGCTTGTAATTTTGTCCTTCCCTGAATGACCCCAGTAATTCTTTCCCTGCACAGGTAGGTTCCTTACATCCTCCTCCAGGTGATCTAACACTTTGTTTTATCACACCTCCTGCCTCCTGAGTTGAGCTGTTCCACTCTTTTCCCTGGCTGCTTCTAGGCTTAGTGTCCTGACATTTGAGTCTGGGGGCTCACAGACTCTCCTACAATAAAAATAATCACCAAACTCTTCTTCATTCCATCAGATTTTGCCATTTCTGGTGGAATTTTTTCTGAATGAACTTAAATGTCCATTTATTTTCATTCCCGTGTCTCCCAGCCCTTCCTGGATGTTTTGAATGTTGTTCAAAAGTTTAAAAGGGCTTGGAAAACTGGGACTAAGTGTAGGGAAATTCAGACTATATCTTTTTTTTATGCATTTTTCAACTGATTTGCTCCAGTTGTATCTCCAAGCTTTCGATGGGAGCTTGCAGCAAGCATTCCAGTGGAGGAATTAATAATTAGATGGAACAGTGATGGGTGCTGTGGAAAGAAAATGATGGAGATGGACACAGAGGTAGATCAGCCTGCCCGAGAGAGAAGCTAATTTTGAGCAATGTTTTAGCACATTTATGGAAATCCAGTGTGATATTCACCCAGGAAACTCATTGCAGGGGTTGAGTTCAGCTGCTCTGGAGACAGCCAGAGCCATGTGAGCAGCATAACCAACACCAAGCAGCTCTCATTTCCCTGCTGGAATTTTCCCAGCTAATTCCTGATGCAAAGCAAAGCAAAATTCTAAACTTCCACGCGGAGCAGGGCTTCACACCCGGGGTCCCTCTGCCATTTTTATGAGTTACCTCACCTAATGAACAGATTCTGGGAGAGACAGAGCTCCCAGACAGGCAGGGAAGCCAAATTTGGAGGATTATTGATGAATTATTCAGCCCCCTCTGCCCGTAACACTGACATGTGAGCAGGAGCTTAATGCCCTGAGGCACCATTTCATTGTGGGAGGACAGATCCAGGTTTATAATCAACAATACTGCATAAAAGCCCCTTATTTACATGTGCAAAGCAATTTCTCCTGGGTCTCAGGTCTTAATCTCAAGTGTCTCCTGTTTGGGAACAAAAAATGAAGTTCTGGGTGAGGTTCATTTTCTGTGGACTACGTCAAAAGCTCTTAGGGAGCGAGGGAGGCAGGAAAACTGCTTGGTTCATCACTTATTTATTTCTAATGAATGAGAGAGGAAAAACGCAGCAAGACAATCCAGGTGAAGTCTCAGGGAAAGGTTTTTAATGAGAGAAGTGAGGAACAAGTTATCCAGGAGAGTCACTGAATCCCCTCCCTCAAAGGCTTGCAGGAGGTTTTGGGTAGCTCTCATTCTGCTCCAGTGAAAGGCAGAGGGATGCAACTGCACAGGCCTAAGACAGAAAGGAAGAAAATTAAATTACAGGTCAGCTGAGACAGTTATGATGAAGACATTTCAGAAGTGTCACCGAGCGTGGGAGCCTTGGCAATGTGCAGATTCCCCAGGATGGATAAAACCTGATTTAATTCCAGCCACAGGCACCTTGTCCTGCCCCAGCCATCACTGCTGAAGGTGACTTTTCTATTGAAAAGCAGCAGGGAGAGAAGAGGAGGGAGTTCAGCAGATCTGGGGAGGCTTTCCCCTCTCTCCTGTCCTTGGAGTTCAAGCTGCAGCTCCAGCAATTGCTTTAGGGGCTGCTTCTCCCCTCAGCCAAATTAAATCTGCCCCAAGCCTTCCTCAAAGCCTCCAGGAATTACAACAGCAATGCCTTAAAAACAAACAAACAATCCAACCAACCAACCAATCAACCAACCAACCAACCAACCAAAAAAACCAAACAAAAAAACCAAACAAAAAAAACCAAAAAACAAAAAACCAAACCAAAACCAAAAACAAAAACAAACAAACCCCCCAAACAAAAAACAAACAAACAAAAAACCACAAAAACCAACCAAACAAACAAAAAACAAACCACAAACAGAAAAACCCCACACAAAACCAAAAAAACCCAAACAACAACAACAACAAAAAAGCCAAAGCACTGAATTTGTGTCACTTTTAGACCTGCAAGTGAGGATTTTAAAGCTGCTGGAAATGCCCTGTTCCAGCTCCGAAGGAAGGAAATCAACCTTTCCCTCCCAGGTCCTGGACAAAGCTTCCCAAGTGCCAACTAATGCAGCTGATGCTGCTCAGGGGACTTTTCCTGTCCCTGGAGGGACCCAGGGGCTGTGTTTTGATGAAGACCTCAAAGTGCCCTGCAACACTTGTCCTGGAAGGCTCTGTATAAAACCTTAACCACTGCCATTAATCGCTCTGCTGTGCTGCTGCTGACTTTGATGTGGCAGCAACTGCAGCCTGGAACGAGCTGCTGCCTCTGGAAAAACATCCCTGCACAGGGAAAATACCCCTGAGCTGGAAGGCAGAGCAGCAGGAAAATCAGGATCTGCAGCTGAGAGGGGTGAAGGGGGGGTGCTTTGGCAGAGGTAAGGGGAGAGTCAAGGCTGGATGGACCCTTGGGATGCACCAGGCATTGCTTCCAGAGGTGGATTTGCTGCAATAACTCCATCCCTGAGTGCAAACACGGGAGGGTTTGGCTCTGAATACCAATGGGCTTCGTGGCTGTGTGGGCAGGCTGAGGAAAATCAGTCCCACCTCCACCTGCAAAAGCCACCTCAGGCCCCAGCAGGCACCACTGGCACCTGTGGTGACATCCAGCTGAATCCTGGGCAAGAGGGTAAAAGCAGCTGTGAGGTACTTGGGTGTCTTGGGTTATGGAACCAAAAATGTGTATTCTATTTCATCTGTTGGGAGCAGCCCACAGTGAGTCCTCCTGGAGTGGTGGCAGATGTGGCTCTGTTGGGGCAGAGATGATCCTGAGAGAAAAGGGTCCAGTGATGGTGAGAAGGGTCCAGGGATGGTGAGAAGGGCCCAGTGATGGTGAGAAGGGCCCAGTGATGGTGAGAAGGGTCTGCTCTTCCTCCGGGAATCCAGTGGAACCAGATCCCTGCTGTTCCTGAGTCTCAGTTTTATCCAGGTAGGAATGGTTGGCTCCTCCCACTGGGTGGAGCATCTCCCAGTGGGATGATGGAATGTGTCCTGTCCCTGCTGAGCCTTCATGGCCCATCAGCAGCAGAGATCCCCTGGAGGGAGGAGGGGTGGTGACAGAGATAACAAACACTGCCCCACCTGGTTTGAACAGCTGGGCCATGATCAGAAGGCACCCACCCCCCTCCCCCAGAGTTACAAGAGATAAAGAAAAAACATCTCCCAGCTGCTTTCATTTCATTCTATTTCAGATGAAATAGAATACACAGTTTTGGTTCCATAACCCAAGACATTATGTTTGAGGGCTGAAGGAATGGACAGGAGAGGGCAGAGTCCCCCGTCCCAGGGGAGACACAGGACAGGAGCAGGGCAGTGGGGCTGGGGGTGCAAAAATGAGGGGCAGGGGCTCTTTGGGGTGCAGAGGGTCCCTGCCAGGCAGGCTGGAACAGAGAAGTTCAGGGAGTCCCTACACGTTACCAAAAAGCTTTTCAGGATGCAGGTGAGCTGAATAAACAGAAATTGAGTGTGTCCAAGGCTGAGGAGAGTCTGACAGCTACAACTGCTTTTGGGGACAGCCCTTCCTGGCAGGCAGCTCCTCTGAGCTGCACAGCACGGGATGCTGGCTTGGCTGCATCCCTGTGCTCCCACCTCCTGATGAAAACGGGACATGATCCCCCCAAAAAGCCACAGTCACTCGTGTTTCTCTTGCCTACAGAGCTGGTAGCAGATTAAAGGATTTGTTGGAGGAGTGATGCTCTCACCCCTGGCCATTGTAATAAACCAATAATCAAATAAAGAAGTGACTACAATAAATTAATGTATTTTACCAGAAGCCAGGCAAGACTATCCTTTTAAACTGTGCCCCCACCTCCTGATGAAAAGGGGGCATGATCCCCCCCAAAAAGCCACAGCCACTCGTGTTTCTGTTGCCTACAGAGCTGGTAACAGATTAAAGGATTTGTTCGAGGAGAAATGCTCTCACCCCTGGCAGTTTTAATAAACCAATAATCAAATAAAGAAACTACTACAATAAATTAACATCTTTTACCAGAAGCCAGGCAAGGCTATCCTTTTAAAGCCATTGTCAGAGTTGTAACCGGTGAGACGAGGGAGGGAGGGGAGAAGAAGGAGCAGCGGAGGGGAAAAGCAGGGAGAAAAAAAAGGGAAAAAAAGGGAAAAAAAGCGTTTAACCCCGGTTGTTAGACATGCGAATCCCACATCTCATTTCCAGCGGCCTTACAGCGTGTGTGAGTGCTGATAAGGCCTGTGTGAAATTGCCAGCTCGGGCCGAGGCGTGGATGTGCCATAAACCATTTCTTTATTGAGCAGATAAAGGAGCGAGGCCGGCTGAGCATGACTGAGCCATTAAACTCTCCAGCCGAGCAGGAGGGGTGAAAAGAGACACCCGTTCCTATTAGGAACACCATTAGTTAATGAGAGTTTGTGTGTGTGTGTGTGATCAGAGAGGGTTTTCACACACACACACCTGGCCCCAGGTTCTGTGTGGGTGCAGCAGGGTGGAGGGAGAAATGGGGGGGACACCTGGGAGAGGTGTGCAAGGAACTGAGGGTGAGGGGCAGGTAAATAGGGAGAAATGCAGGTGAAAAGCACATCCCAGAGGAGTCTGTGAGGGGCAGGTAAATAGGGAGAAATGCAGGTGAAAAGCACATCCCAGGGGAGTCTGTGAGGGGCAGGTAAACAGGGAGAAATGCAGGTGAAAAGCACATCCCAGGGGAGGCTGTGAGGGGCAGGTTAACAGGGAGAAATGCAGGTGAAAAGCACATCCTAGGGGAGTCTGTGAGGGGCAGGTAAACAGGGAGAAATGCAGGTGAAAAGCACATCCCAGGGGAGTCTGTGAGGAGCTGGGGGACTGGGCCATGCGCTGCTGCTGCCTGGAGGAGTGTCCAGCTGAGCTGGGCTGTGCTTTGGGTGATAAAATGTTTTTCAGCTCTGCTGGGTGTTTTTCCAATGCCTGCTGTGCTTCCTGCGTGTGTTATCCCTGCACTTTTGATTGCAGAATTGTAGGATTGTGGCATAGATTGAGATTGGTTTGGTTTGGTTTGGTTTGGATTGGATTGGATTGGATTGGACGGGACCTTAAAGCCCATCTCCTTCCACCCCCTGGAATAGGTTCCACTGTCCCAGGTTGCTCCAAGCCCCCTCCAACCTGGCCTTGGACACTTCCAGGGATGGGGCAATGCCTGGCCACCCTCACAATAAAGAGTTTTCCCCTAATATCTCACCTAAAACTTCTCTCTTCTCAGCCTGATGCTGCTTTACATGCAACTCTGCCTCTGGTGCGCTGACTGGTGATCAGCAGGGTGAGGAAAGGAGAGAGACGTGCAGCCCTCGGGCTCTTCCAGCTATGGATTCCTGTCCTTTCCCCAGCCAGGCAAGGTCCCATCCCAGCTGCTGGCAGTGTCTGAGGTGGCACCGTGTGGCAGACAGCTCCTGGCCCTGTCCTCACTGCTAATGGAACAGTGCACCGGGGATGAGCGGGGAATGAGTGGCCGCAGGGCTGGGGAAGGCTCGGGCTGGAGCAGACCGGCGCAATCCGAGCAGATGGCCACATTAGCCCTGCAAAAGAGCAGCCTCTCACTCTCTCTGCTCGTCGCTGGCCCCCCAGCCGGTCTCAGCCTTTCCAATTTTCTCAGCGAGCCTTTGACAGCTGCTCCAGGGGAAATTGTGCTGCCGGGGCGAGAGGAGCGGAGCCCTCACCTCCTTTTCATTACCCACGAGCACCGACTCCCTTTGTCTTCCGAGGCAATTTCATAGCCGGTGCACAAACACGGAGCCATCAAAGGAGCCTTTCACTGGGCTGGCACGGGAGACAATGGCAAGCAGATACACCTCCATCAACAAAGGGCTGCATTTCCATTTTGATAACAAGCGTGCTGGCTCCCTGTCGAACACCCGCCTCCTGTTTTCCCTCTGTTTTGCCTCTCCTTCCCCCAGCCAGCCCCAGGATGGGGTGTACAATAGCATTTCCCTTCCCTCCCCTCGCCGCTTGTGCTGACAGATCTGATAGTCCTGCCTGCCACGCTCTGCCCTTCCTTCCAAACAGCAGAGACAGAGAAAAGCAGGCCTTGCTTTGCTCCCTTGCAGTGTTATCTCCCTCTCTCATGCCCTCATCACCATGCCACCGCAGTGATGGGACAGCAGAGATTTAGGAGCTGCCAGAAGGGTGTTTTCCTGGGTGTGTGTGCACTGGAGCATTCCCAGGGCTGAGTGTGGTTGTTATTTTAGCAGGATGCAAGGAGGGGAGGAAGGAGAGGGCTGAAGTGACACGGGGCTCCCAGCCAGCTGACACCTGCCAGGTGCAGGGATGCTGCTCATCCCTAAACGTGGCCCTAACAAAGACAAGTAGCCCACCACCAGAATTAGAGCACTCCACCCATTTCTAAATTATTCACCCTTGTCACCTCTTCCCTAAGCTGATTATCTCAGGCAGATCTCAGGCACGTGGAGGAGATGAACAATGCTGGTTCCTCTTGCTTTGTGCAAAGCTGAGAGAACCAAGCACTGAATTTTCACCCCGCCTTGCCCTGCTGCTGCCCTGTGGCTGAGGTGCTCCCACCAAGACCAGCACCTTGTGCCTGTCTGCACTGGTGAGGGGGTGCTGGATGTTGTGTCAGAGGGGAATTAGCAGGGACAGCTCCCCTGGGTCACTGCTGGCTCCCAGGCCCTGCAATATTCATGTCCCCACAGCCAGGGGAAATGTGAGCACCTTCCCCTGGGAGCAGCTCCCAGCTGGGCTCTCCTGGCAAGAGGAATCCATCAGAGAGAAGCTCCAAGCCAGTGAGGACAGGAGGGGGAGAAATTCTGCTCTGAGCACTCAGGCTCCCAAGCAGCCCTGCCTGGATGTGGCAGGTGGATCAGTGGATCCCAGGCAGGAGAGGAGCAGAGAGCCCCAGCTCTGTCCTTAGGGCCCGCCCCCCGACAAAGCACTGGGCTGAGCACGGCTGGGAGAGGATCCTCAAACGTGGCTGTGAGATGTGACACGGGTTCACACTTTGCTGCTGTCCTGGGGCAATCCAGGGAAGGGCTGCAGTGCCAGGAGCTGTCCAGAGCCCCGGGACTCCCCCTCCTTTGTCTCAGTCTCCTGTAAGGAAACCTAACAGTAACAACTCCCTCTTGTGATGGTGAGCACCACAGGCACTCGCTGCTGGTCCTCAGAAGTGGGTGGGCTTTACTCCCCAGAGGTTTTCAGGGTCATTATTTCATCTGCCACCAACTGATAAAATCTTCAGCCTCAGCAGAGGAGCAGATTCCTTCTCAGGCTGATCCTGGGAGGATGAAGAGATGCCTGGATTGCAGGACCTCCTGGTGCCACGGCACGGAGCAGGGGCTGGGAGAGGAGCAGGGGCGAGAGCTGAGGCTGATCTGGAAGAAAAAAAAAGAGAGAAAGGGTGAAAGGCAACCCAAGGAAACACAGAGTGGGGTGTGAGGAGGGTGAGGGAATAACACAGGAGACCTTTCTAAAGGAACGGGGAACAGAAAAGGGAAGGAGCCTTGCGCACAGTGGATTGTTCACCCAGACCAAAATGCCAACTAAATTAGGACATTGTAGGTCACTGAGCAGGGATTGCACAATGGCCGAGTCTCTAACAAAGGTTAAAACACGGAACAAAGACAAATAATGACAGAGCCCAGAGCCAGTGACCATGAACTCCAAAGCAAAGGGAGTGCGGCGCGCGCCGGATGCGAAAGCAGAAGAAATTGTTGTTTGCAATCAGTGCTCAGTGGGCCAGGCTGAAAATCAAACGGCTTTGCAGAGCCAGAATCCGAGATGGGGGACGCAGAGAGGCAGCTTTGACAAGGCCTTTCAATAAAATTAATACACTTCAAACGCTTGGTAGGAACGAGGAGCTGACATCAGCTCACAGACAGACAGGAACATGTTTAAAATGTGTAATGTATGAATGTCAGAGCGAAGAAAAGAAGCCCTGGCTTCTCTGAGCTGTTCTGTGCAGCTGTCTGGGAATTTTTCAGTGAGATCTTTGGTTGGGAAATCACTGTTTAGCTAAATTGTAGCTGTTTGCATTGAAAAGGGCAGTTTTGCTAAACTTCTGGGTTTGAAAACATTCGCAGAAAAGCACTGCAATGGTTGGGGTGTGCCAGTTCTTGCCTGATTTTCGAAGGAAATGGAGGAAATGGGGTCACACCACACATGGCATCAGCGAGAAAAGGCTTTTCTGTCCCCTCCTACAACTCCTGGACCCTCTGAGAGATTTTATTCGACTGTGACAAAGGGACAGGGGGTCTCAGTGTCATGAAAATCTACATAAGAGGAACTCATGAAGGAAAGATGTTGGGGAAGCTGATGGGTTTTGACAGGAAACACCAGCACCCATTTTCAGAGCTGCTTCCTCTCTTCTGTCCCCCACTGTCCTGCTTTGGTCCCTGGACTCTCACACCCTCCAGCTGGGCCCAGAATCCCAGAACTCCTGGGCTTTCCAGTTTCCAACTTCTCCCTGATCTCATCCAGAAACCAGCCCTGCTCTCCCAGACAGGCAACCCTCTAGGTGACTTTTGGGGTTGCTATGGCAGCAGAATTGATAACTCCCATCTAAAAAGGCAATTCAGTGTTGCAGAGGATGATCAGCAGCATCCATCACACCCATACCTCATAGGTGCTGGGCTAAATGACCACCACAGCTGCTCAGATGTATTTTTCACAGGTCCTCGTGGCTCTCTGCTGTCACTTGGGCCATCCCAGCCTGTGGGAAGTGAGTGAAAGACACAACATTCTTGCTTTGCCACAGATGTTTTCCTTCCCCTCAGATAAGTCTCGGGAGAGGGTGGCTGCTGCCCTTTGGGGGGATGCTTTGGGTGCTGTGTGCTCTGACAGATGCTCCCTCAGCTCCATATCTTGTTCTGCTGTGAGGCTGAGATAGCAAAGTCTTTGCCAGATTTCCTTAGGATCCCCTTTTCAATACCTCAGATCTGCCTGGCAGCCGGGGAGGTTGTACAAATGGGAGGAATGTGAGGGTGCAGGGGATGGAAAAGGCAGGGCTCGTGGTCTGTGACATCAAACCAGTCTGTTATCTCTGCCTCCAGACTGAGGGCAGAGCTGGGAGTAATCCATCCTGCAACTGTCTCCAGCAGCCTGGCTTCAGGTCTGAACCTGACAGCTCTCCCCGCTCCTGCAGGGACACAGAGTTTGTCCCCTCAGGCTGCTCCTTTTCCCACAGCCCTGGATCTGGGAGCAAAGGCATGAGAGCACGGCACACCTGAGAGCACAGCCTGGCTGTGAAACCTCCTGGCTCCAAGGGATTCAGGTGACAACAGCTCAGGTGACAACAGCTTGGGGAAGACCCCGTTCCTGCTCCAGACATCTCAGGGGTCACCACATCCCACCTTTCTTTTTGACACAATCATGTCCCCATGAAATAATGCTCAAATGTTCATTTTTTGACAGTAATGTTCAAAGCAAACACTGCTCCTATCCCCTCTGAAATCCCACGCAAAAGGACAATGATGAGATCCAGCTGCTTGCACTGCAGCACTCAGTAAATGCTGCCATTTCCACAGGCAGCACCAAGCATTTTGTTGGTGTTAATATGATCTACACAGGCTTAACAAGACCCCCCAAATCACTCCCTCACCATGCAAATAAAGGCAGGTTTGCTCTTGCATCTTATTTTATTATTGATTGTACCTCTTTCCTTTAACCCTGAGATGTTGCAACAAAGAAGGAAGCCCTCTGCAGCCCCCCAGACCTGGGGAACCCCTGTTCCCCCTTCCTGGCCTCAAAGCAATCAGAGCAGTCACTGCTGCTGAGCTCTGCTCTCCCTCCATCTCCCTTTTGACCTGCCTTTTATCCTTTTATTTATTTTTTTTTTAGGCTGTTTCTCAGAGCTCTCTGAGCCTCGCATTTCCTCAGCTTTGATTGTAGTGGCTGAGGTAGCAATAGCAAGTGCAATTTTCGAGCTGTGTTTCATGGATGGTTTAGAATAAAACCCTGCATTAGCCTGAGCAGGCTCCAGGGTGCTCTCAAAGCCCCTGCTTGTCACACACACCCTGCCCTGCCTTCTGTCCCCTGCTCACAGGTGTTGTATTCCTCTGGGGAATGGTTTTCCCCCAGAACTCCCTGAAGCCTGTGACCATGCAGTTTGACCCTTCCTTCCTTCCTTCCTTCCTTCCTTCCTTCCTTCCTTCCTTCCTTCCTTCCTTCCTTCCTTCCTTCCTTCCTTCCTTCCTTCCTTCCTTCCTTCCTTCCTTCCTTCCTTCCTTCCTTCCTTCCTTCCTTCCTTCCTTCCTATCTTGACCCTACTGGCTCAGGCCCAGCTCTCTCTCCTGAGCAGAGACCAGATAAAGTCCTGTTCTTCCTTGTTCTCTCTCTTTCTGCCCTGGAACCCTTCGACAACAGTGCCTTGGACTGATCCCAGGGGGTGAGAGCCTCTTTGGGAATCTTTTAGGGAATCTTTCCTTGACATATTCCTCTAAAGCCCCTCAAGGAAACTGAGCCACAGGAGCCCAGGTGGACAGAAGGGGGGTATTTCACACTGGAGTGACACCATCAGCAGCACCTGCCCAGGGCTGCTGGTTCCCACCCCCATCATCTTCCTCAGTGGTCCCCCAAAGTGAGAAAATGATTGATTTGTTGCTCCAGTGATGGAGATGAAGGCTCCTGCTCTCTGGGGGTGTCACACCCCCCCAGTTCCCTTGTGCCAGGTGCTACAGGGTCCCTCCAGCAAGGGCTCTAAATCACCATTTACCCTCTGAGGATTTTCCAGCCTGCACCTCAGCCCTCCTGTCTGATGGATAAATAACCAGGACAAGCCCCAGGATGTCAAAGGCTCTCCCTCCCTCCCTCCAAGGACTCATCCATGCAGCTGCTGTCACCTTGCCTGCATGAATCCCACGGCAGCCCAGCAAACTGCTGCCCCAGCACTGGGAAATCGCTCCCTGGCTCACAGCTGTTCCAGTCCTGCTTGGAGCCGCTGGGATTTGCAGCTCCATGAAAGTCTCTGAGCACCCCCGGGGCCCTGAGCACCTTCATGAATAACAGCACTGGGTATGGAAATGATCTGGGAGAGGAGCAGGCACAGCCCCTCTGGTGTCTCCTGGCTGAGGGCACCTCGTCCCCTCGGGTGTCCCTGTCACCCTCACCAGGGATCCGGATGGAAAAGCTTCACCCAGCCCACAGGGATGAGGGGCAGTGTCTGTGACAAGTGCCCAGGCACACGGCAGGGTGCAGAGGGAGGGGATAACACAGCCCCCAGCCCCTCCCTTCGCTGCCTGCCCACGGCCAGGCACAGCCAGGAGATTTTTCTCTGCCAGCCCAACACGTCCAGCACAACTTGTGCTGTTCCCAGTGACTCACTACTGAGATATCTGGTAAATACACACAAAAACACCTCTTGTCACCCTGGGTCACCCCGAGCCTGGGGGGAAGGCTCTGGAAGACAGCAGGTTCCAGTCCCTTCCTTCCAACCTGTTCTTGCTTCAGCAGCTCAGGTTTCCTCTGCGTTTCTCAAGTTTCCTCTGCGTTTCTCGAGTGGGGGAGCAGGGAAGGGTTTAGCCAGGACCTCATCAAAGCTGGAGCCAGGGAAGCAGTGAGCTCTGGCCCTCACGAAATGGAGTTAGGAGGTGTGATGGGGCTGCTGGACAGCCCTGGTCTGCAGAGGGAAAAGTCCTGGGAGCAGAGGAAGAAGGGCTTTGTATTGAGGAGCAGCAACACAACACAGATAAAGAGCGAGGCTGGCTCCATCCATGGCCTCCAAAGATCTCTGTGAAATTGAGGCAGCTGGGAGGCCTTGCTCACAAAGCCATGGAGGGCTGGTCCCAGTGTCAGGATGGTTTATCCAGGAAATCTGCCCTCCTTGGGATCAGGCAGATTAACTGGCCCCAGGGCTCCTGGTGCCCATTGCAATACCCCTGGCACCACACCTGCCTGCCCTGGCACCTGAGGCAGCAGCACAGGCTGCTGCTGGGGCCACCAGGTCACACATTTTGGCACCGAGATTGCTGGCTGTGCAAAAGGGGAGCAGCTGGGCAGGGGGTTTGGGCCAGATGGTGGCCAGGATTAGGGGTTTTTCAGGATGCATCAGAAACCTCGATGATCTAATATTGCTCCAGATGTGAAATGCCTTAATCCACAGGGAGGAGGTGTTTTTTTGGTGGGGGGGAAGGGACAGCCTCTGCCAAATCCCTTCCTGGAAAGGAATTCTCTTGCCTGGCAGGGGGTGGTGGTCTGGGAGTGTATTAAAAAATGACAGAACATAGCTGGCTCACCACTCTTCCCTGCCAGGCCAGGCACGGAACCTCCCTGCACAGCAGCTCCCATTCCCCTCTACTCAGTGGTTCAGGCTAAGGGACTTCTGAAAAAATGCCTTTATTACAGGGATTGTTATCGTAAGTAGGTTAAACCATCATTGACAATGCCAGCTACCCTGAGGAGAATAATAATAAAAAAAAAAATAGTGACTTGGAGGCTGGTGATTTCAAGCAGCTGCCCATCTCCCCTCCCAACCCCACTCTGACTAATTCAGACCTCAGGCAGATGCCTTTTGGCTATGATCTCCAATGCACAGAAAAAGCCTTATAAATAACCACCATTGTCCCGAGATTGCCATCTCTGCCTCTCCTTTGTCGCCCTCTCCCCGAGGCAGAGTCGGAGGCTCCCATTTGTGCTGAGCAGAAATGCTCAGAAACGCTCAGGGCAGGGCTGCTCGGAGCTCCCATCTCTGCTCCCAGCTCCTCTCCTGTTGTATTCCTCTGGGGAATGGTTTTTCCCCCCGAACCCCCTGAAGCCTGTGACCATGCAGTTTGACCCTTCCTCCCTATCTTGACCCTACTGGCTCAGGCCCAGCTCTCTCTCCTGAGCAGAGACCAGATAAAGTCCTGTTCTTCCTTGTTCTCTCTCTCTGCCCTGGAACCCTTGGAGAATAAAGCCTTGGACTGATCCCAGGGGGTGAGAGCCTCTTTGGGGATCTTTTACCCTGTTTCCCTGAGATATTTCTCCAAAGCCCCTCAAGGAACTGAGCCACAGGAGCCTGGGGGATGGAGGGGGGATATTTCACTCTCCCTGTGCACAGGGGTTTTTCTGCAGCACAAGCACCAAGCTGTGCCCACCTCCTGCTCCCAGGTGAGAGGAGGGGGCTCAGATTTGGGTGTCTCCTCCCTGCTGAGTGAATTGTCCCCTTGTCCTAGGGTGGCTTTATGGTGCTTGTATCCCCAATCCTCTGCTCTGGTTGTGCTGTATATTCAGTTCTGTGCCTCTAAACTGGTTCTGGGAGTGAAGGGGGAGAAAGAAGCAGCAGTTTGTGCAGTTTGTTTTGAGAAAACTGCCTGACTGCCACACGGCCTGGCTGCGGCCTTGGTCTGAGGCACGGACAGTGCTGGGACAGAGATCTCCTGTGCTCTGAGTTAGTTTGAGCTGCCTGAGGCAGGGAAGTTCCCTGGAATGTTTTTCCTTTTTCCTGGGACTGTTTCAATCTGCTCTGGACTGAAAACCCCAGAGGAGCAGCGAGGGCTGGCACCTGCGGCCTGCGGGGCCTGGAGCTGCGGAGGGAGTGGGGCTGGTGAGGGACTGAGTGAGCTGAGCTGCACCCAGGGCAAGGCCTGCCTCAGTTTGCCATCTCTCTTTGAGGGGTTTTATTGTTTCATGTTATCCATTCTTTGTGCTTGTGGGCTTCTTGTTTGTTAAATAAATAGTTTTTTCCACTTTTCCTCTGCGGAAGTTTTTTCCCAGACCGGCTGGGGGGAGAGACTGTTTGGGTTTTGCTTTCCAGAGGAACCCCTTGGGAGGTTTCCTCCCAAATTTGCCCTAAAACAGGACACCCCTTTAATTTTCCCTCCTTGATTTCACCCCTGGATGGGCTCATCTCTGTGTTCCTGAACACTCCCAAGCAAGGGAGATTTTACCATTCAGGAAAACACATGCCTGAGCAGGGTTTGTAAATAAGGACTGTGAGCCTCAGCTCCACTTTGGGTTCCCAGCTGGACTCCCAGAGGTTTTCCATGTGCCCCCTGTGTCCCTGCAGACCTTCGTGGCTCCTTTTAGGACAAAACATAGTGAAACACCAACCCCAAAGGATGATTGTTGAGGGAAACTGCAAAATTCTGCTCCTGAGCAGGGTGACAGCCCAGGATTATTTGTGAGAGGTTATGCTGGGACAACATCCCTGAGACAGAGGGTTTCCCCTCTGTGATGATACACCCAACTAATGAATTATTCCAAATTAACCTCATCCCTTCTGGCCTGAGGGGTTTAACACAGATGGAGACCCAGATTCCCTGCTCCCCTCTGGACACCAAGGGAGGGAGGATGGAGCTGGGTTCTCCCTGTGCAGGGCAGAGCAGCTCCTCCCAGCCTGATGGGGAAACACCAACGCCAGGGGGTATTTTCCAAGGATAGATAAGGGAAGCAGAGCTGTTTCCTGGAGCTGGTTTATGGTAGTTTTCACACTTACCAGCTGTTTGCACATGAAATTGTTTCACACGATTAGGCAGGTAACAGCACCTCTAAGCCCTGTGTCAAATATTATTACGCAATAAAATAAAACAAAACCCTGAGGGAAATCTTCTTGACACACACCCTGATTTACACCCTGCACCGTGGAGATAATTACATTTCAGTGTGGTGTATAAAAGGCAGCAGAGGAAGCTGGTGGGGAAGGTGCAGCTCTCTGCAGTACCTGCTCAGTCAGAAGTGTCTTGTTAATCATTGTTTTACAGGAATCAAAAAAACTCCCTGGAACAAAGAGGGACTAACAGGCCTGATCCCCAGGGTGGCTGTGAGGAGGGCTGGAATTAGGGCTGATTGGGGAAGACAGCTCTTGCTGAACAGGTAACAGGGAGGGGGAGCAGCATGACCTTTTCCTGCCTCTTCATTTCCTAAACAAGTGTGGAACTCTCATTATTGCCATCTTCTCATCCTTGTTCCCAACAAGAACAAAAACACGGCTGAGGGTGAAGCTGTAAATGTGTTTGGAGATGTATGGAGCTGGTAGAGAGAGGGGCCTGGAAGGATGGATTTGGGAGGGAGTTTAGTATCTATAACAAGGGTATGTATCCCTATTCCCTATTCTCTATTCCCTATTTCCTGTTCCCTATTCCCTATTCCCAGTGTTCCCTGTTCCCTATTCCCTATTCTCTGTTCCCTATTCTCTATTCCCTGTTCCCTGTTCCCTATTCTCTGTTCCCTATTCTCTATTCCCTGTTCCCTATTTCCTGTTCTCTGTTCCCTATTCCCTGTTCCCTATCCCTATTCCCTATTCCCTGTTTCCTATTCCCTGTTCTCTATTCCCCATTCCCTGTTCCCTATTCCCTGTTCCCTGTCCCTATTCTCTATGCCCTGTTCCCTATTCCCTGCTCCCTGTTCCCAGGATAAGGGCACTGGGCTGTCTGGGAGCTGTGTTCTGCCTCTGAGCTCTGCCTGGGAAGCAGTGCTGGGTTCAGTGGTCACTGGACCTGCTCGGCAGTCCCTCTGCACCCTGCCTGAGTGCAGACAGATTTTCCTTCTTTCCCAGCTCAGGGGAAGGCACTTCCCAGGGAAATCCCAGGCAGGAGTGAGATTTAACCTGCCTCCTTGCCAAAGGGATCCTGCTGTGAGTTCAAGAATTTTAACTTCTTTTTATTCCTTCTCTTTCTTGGAGGTTGGTGAGACCAATCCTTTCAGGGGGTGAAAAAGGGATCCCAAAAGTCTCAGTCCCCACCACCTTCCCTGGTGAGAGAAACTGTGGCCTGAAAGTGCAGCTCTGAAGCTCTGTGGAATTTCCAGGTGAAGCCTGGGCTGGGGACAGTGGATGAGTTGAGGGGAGCAGAAAGTGGGATTTACTGGACTTTGCAGAAGTGAATCAAGTTCTGACCCACCCACCCTTTGCCTTCCTGCTTGTCTGAGCATAGCTGAAATCAACACTCAGTGATTAGAAAAAGAAGAGAAAGAAATTAATTACTCCTAACAAACTTTTAAGATCATGGGTTCTGCCTTCTGAAAAGTCTCCAAATCCCCCTGAAAAGCCAGGTCCATGCAGTGCACTTTGCACGCCAGCAGAGTCTTAATTCCCTGCCTGATAAAAGCAGAAGGAAAGATAAAAAAGCCTGCAGGCAAATAGGATTAATTGTGTGTCAGAGGTGCCTAATTAGAAAGAATGATGGACTGGAAGGCAACACACAGGAGGCACGAGCCAGGCCAAACTGCTCTCAGTGGCCTCTTCTGTTTCCAGGAGCAGCAGCTCTGGGCAGTGTAAATGCTCCAGCAGCAGCGAGTCCCTTTTCCCCATCTGTCCCCTCCATCAGGGGTCTGGGAAGCCCTTCCCTGGCACCTCTCCTGTGCCAGCGTGACCTTGGGACAATTCCATCCATCCACATGTTTCTTTACTCCATCCTGAAAAACCGAGGCGTTCAAGAACCCGTGTTCCTTCTCCCCTCTCAGGGCCTGTCCTTCTGAGCCCTCACTGCTGCAAGGATCTTGAGCACCTGGAATGTCTGAGGCAAGTGTTTCTCCTCACTTTCAACCTCAGGGAGCCTCGGAGTCCCTGGACACAGAGTTGGCTTCGTCAGGACTTCTCTGTGCCCAGAGATGGAGCCGGGGTTGCCATCCTAAATGGAAATAAATGGCCAGCAGTGTTGCACTGGAATTTTCCACGAAGAGGAGCAGCTGGAGGGGATCTGGTTATTACACGTGATGGGAGGGTGCCAGTCTCCTCTCCTGCTTGGAGGCTCAGAGAGCGTGAGTGGGACTAATTTCATTTCACCTAAAGCATTCAGCGAATCCTTTTCACCATGTAAAATCCATTGCAGTTTTCTCATTAATCCTCCAAAGTACAGACACTTACTCCAGGCCTAATCCCACTCTGCTATTGTGTTTCTCTCCTGCAGCCTTCCCTCATCAGCTTAACAAATTCCCTGATTTCAATAGAAGATCCAAAGCTGAACATGCTGGGCATTAAACTGAAACCTTCTCCCAAGGGCTGCTGCACCTTCCTCATTCCCCAGCCTGAGCAGGGATGAATTCCTGAAAGAAGGCAGCAGAGGTGGAGGTCATGAGCTGTGACATTTAAAAATTGCTTCTCTGAGCCCGTGTCAGGTGAGACAAAAAAATGTAAACGTGTCCCAGGCAAATGAGAATTGATCGCAGCCGGCTGTGGGGGCCAGATTCTCCTCTTCCCTTTGTGTCTCTGCCGGGAACGATCCCAATTCATGCGGGGAAATAGATGGAGAGTCCGGTGATAAGGCGCTGGATCTAATTAACAACTTTGTCAAAGGGCTTTGTTTCAGAGGCTCGGCTCCGCCACCAGCACCCCCCATCCATCAGCGCTGAGCAGCCCTCTCTGTGCACAGACAGGGAGCAACGTGCTCAGGAGCTGCTGAACCCCAGCCCTCCTGCTGGACCCCCGCAGACAGAGCTGCTCTTCCTCCAAGGACTTGGATTTCTTCTCACTTTTGTGCCTTCCTCTCCTTTGTGTTCATTTTCCTCTCCGCACAGACTCCCATCCCTCCCTTCCCTTTGCTGTTGGTTCAGGAGCAAGCTATTTCTTTCCCTCTGTGCATTACTTTGCCACCTCTAAGAGTGGGAATGCTGACCCTTCCATCTGCTTGGGGTTCCTAAAGGGAAGGCTGAACGATGGTTATAATAATATTTTCATCTCCAACCGCTTGGCTCTGCTCACCCGTGTCGCTTGAGCAGCTGTTCCCCTGATTTACACCATGAAATCCTGTTCTTCTCTCCCAGTCCAGGCTGGGGGTCCCCTCTCCAGTGTGAGCTGTAGCAGGGAAGTGTTGCTGTATCTCCTGGGTGGTTCCCTGATTGGGGTGGGGTTACAAAGGGATTTCCAGCCAGGAAGAGCTCAAAAATCTCCCTGCTTTGGGTGTCTGTCAAGTTTTAGGCTGTTTATCAACAAACAAGTGTAAACTGCAAATAAATACCTGCTCCTGCCACAAACCTGACCTTTCCCAGCTGTTCACCCACTCACAGCCCACTCCCCATTCCCTGGCAGCCTCAGGTGAAGCCACAGCTCAGTTCTCCTCCTCCTGGCCCTGATTTTGCTCTGAGGATGCACCTAACACCTAAATAAGTTCCTGAGACACATCTGCCCTTAGACCCCCTTGACACTAATCCAGGCTGGTACCATTTGCTCTCCTCCCATTTATAAGGTCTGATTCCCATGTAAATGTTTCATTTGCTTCCGAAATTACTTTGATCTCTTCTGAATTTTTTATCTCTTTTTATTGCATCCTGGGATCATAATCCTGCTTTATGTCCTGCCATCTTTTGGAGAGGCCAAATGCCTGCTCTGCATTTGTTTTTCACTCTGGCATTTCCACTGTGCAATTGGCTACATGAGCACACTTCTGAGGGAGAGACTCACAGTGGAAATTAAGCATAAAAGACTAAATGTTCCTGTTGAGCTGTGAGCTGTTGTGCTGCTTTGTTAAATTTTTAAGAATATTTGGTTGGAAATGGTCCCTCTTTTTGGTTTAGTTTTTACAAATCTCCTCTGAGAAACCATGGCAGCCTTCTGGAATATGCAGGGAAGACTTGTCTGTTTTAATAAAAGTGAGAAGGGGAATCAAAATAAACCCAGAAACAGTGATAGATCCTCTAAAATTAGCAGCCTCACAGGCATCCTAGGAGAACTAACTTGGGGATGATGGTGTGACATGCACAGAAATGGGGGGAGAGGCTTTTTGATCTCCTCAGCCAAGCTCCAAGCACGACGTTGGGTGGAAAAGCAACGTTGTGAGTGGAGTCAGAGGTGTGATCTCCTGGGAGCACAACCTGCACTCTGGGGGAAATGGGCACTGCTGGCACAGAGCTTTAGCCAAGAGAAGGAACACAGGGAGCAAGAGGGATGGGAGGGGGAGTGTGGGTGAGAAGCAGGCTTGGAGGAGATGAGCAGGGTGCAGAAGGGAGGTTTTGTTGTGGGAAAACCAACAAGGTTCTCCGTCTCCAGCACATTCTGGTTTGTAAAGTGAGCTCACCCGGCTTCTGAGCCAAAAGAAAACAACAGCACCTGTCCCATAAAGTCTGAATTTCCCAGCATTGATTTGGGGGTGCCTCACATTTCCATGCAGGATCTCCTGTGGTTTGTTCCCTCCCCTCAGTGAGCCCTTCCTGCTGCCCTGGGTTCGGGAGGGGCTGACCCTGCAATCCTGGTGAGGAGGTGCCCGTTCCACCTGCACAGGACCCCGGTGTCAGCTGAGTTTCCACACCCAGCCTCTGATCAGCTGGCCCTGAGACACTCCTGCAACACAAAGCACAGGCCAGGCCTGGGGAATCCTAAAAGCAAGAGCCTGCCTTGATCAAACCCTGTTACACTTCAACCCTGGCTGCCTGCACATCTCCCAAAACAACGTGCAGCCAACAAGACAATCATGGCCCCAGACAGACCAGGCTGTCCCTGAACAAAGAGTTGGATGCTGCTGCAACATTTAAAGAGAAATCACTTTTCCTCAGCCCCAGCTGGATAAAAATGCACTGGCAGATGGGGCTTGGGCCAACCCCATTTTTTGCCTTCACCCCCTCCTTATCACTGCAGCAAGCGAGGTGCTTTCACTGTGAGGCCCAGAGTTATGGCTGTTATTAAACTGGAATATTTTTATGGACTTCTCCACTTAGAATATACAGGCGTGTTTACACACAGAGCCCTTTTGCTTTAATTTAGTCCTCTCCTTGCCTGCACCCCATCAAGTGACTTCTAATAAATGACCGAATAAACGCATTCAGATAGTGCTGTAATGGAGAAAAATTCAGTGTCTAATGAAGAGATTGTTCCTACCCCAGGACTGTAAAGATGAATGATGGTGACTGTGGTTTGAAAACTCCTTTTAGTTTAAAATATTGCTCCTCGGTAAGGGGAAAAAAAAAAATAAGAAAGCATGAAGGGGAAGAAAAAAAAAAAAAAAAAAAAAACAAAAAACCAACAACAAAACAACAAACTCCAAAACAATTCTGTGTAGTTTTTACCAGTCAGGATCTGCTTGCACACAAAACAGAAACTGTCACAGCCAAAATTGCTTCATATATCATAGCCCAGCACCAGGCAGATAATGGCAAAGCCAGTTCTGATCAGGGAGTGATTATTGCTCCATGCTCTGAGCACTGATGTGCAGACAACTGACTGCAGCTTGATTTCCCTCAACTGGATTGATCTTTCCAGGCTGAAATTAAGAATGTGATCACCCTGATGAGGTGTTGACCCGAAGGAAAATTCCTAAAAGGAGCCAGTCCTTCCTCTCTCGCACTCAGATTTTCTGTTTGCAATAAGATGGTGTCTTTTCTGTAGCTCTGGGTGCTTAAAGTGAGGAAAAAGAGGCTTTTTTGTCTTTCTGACCTGTTACTGACAGACATCAAATTATCTCAAGATCATCTTGGACCTGATAGAAATCGGACCAGTTACCAGATTGCAGAAATAGGAAGCAGAACAGAGGGAAATTGCGATGAGATCATTTAGTTTGGTGTCACTTTGCTCTCCCCCAGCTCATCCAACGTGATCCTGGAGCACCCACACTTTCCCAGGCTCTGTGTGTCTGCAGATCCCACAGAATGTCCCTTTTCCCCAACATTTTTTTTGTCCCTAGGAGCTTCAAAACAGGGACATTTCCCACTGGTACAGCACCAGCCAGACAGGATCTGCAGGGGAAAACCACGGCACAAACAGTGATAAGAGCAACAATTAAACTCTGTTCACTACAAGAGCTGTGGCCACCTCTCCTCCTTGCTTATTTTAGGCTCTCAGAAAGGACAGAAAGCTGGGAGAACCCCAGGTTTTGCCCACATTTGGCAATTCCCACATGCCTGTTCTCAGCATTTCACTGCTGCAGAACAAGCCCCAAGCTGGGAGAGGCATCCAGTGGCCAAAGGATCAGAGGAGCAAGCAAACGACACAGGGAGAAAAGCCAAGCACTGATGAATCCCCTGCTGCTAAGACAACAACAAGTCAAACTTCCACCTTTCGTGGCTAAAGCAGCACATTAAAATTAATTGAATGAGCCTCAGCTTCCATGAAAAGGATGTTCTGTGTCTGTTGGTCTGAATCCTTGCTTCCCTCAGAGATACATTTTTTTTTTTTTTTGTGTGTGTGTGTGTGTCATTAATCCAAATTCAGGCTGTAAATTCTCCTCCTTGTAAAGCACAGTGAGACACCAGGCCCGGGATCTGCCAGAGTTTGTTATTGAGTTTGTAATGTGCAATCGTGGCGATGATTATAATATCAGCAACTGGATTTCATCTGTCCCCACACACTGGAGCAGGCGAGCTGAAATGAGCAGTGACAGGAAAATGGGCTTGTTTGCACATAAATCCTTTAATAACCGGCAATTTCAGGAAGAGAATAGGAGGAGGAAAAAAAAAAAAAAAAAAAAAAAAAAAAAAAAAAAAGAAGTTGAAGGACAAAGAACTCACATATTGAATCCTACACTGAAGTTAAGTCGTGAAAAACGTGTCATTAAAGGCTTTCAACGTGCCTTGAAGAGTGGTAAAAGCGACCAAAAAGGGTTAATTCTGCCCTAAATCTCTCATCCAGACCACTATTTGCATGCCTTTTAAGGCAGCCAGGAAATTACATTAATTTCTCTAATGTGTGCAGTGCCACAAGTTCTTTTTTTTTAATTACAATGATCAAAATATTGCTTAAAATTAAAGGCAGCTGCATTTGTTTCTGACGGATATCATAATTGCAATTGTAAATTGGGAAATGTAATGTTTCCTGGTGCTGCTGTGAGTAATGGCTCTGAAATCATTACAGATAGGTAGATATAAATAAACCAGGAGATCTGTGAAAATAGAGAAAAAGCAAGCTAAAAGGGTAATTAGCTGAGCGAATGGGAACAGAGGAATCCGGTGCTCAAACAAAAAAAAAAATAATAATCTAAATATTCAGAGGAGCTCTGTGACTGTATTCATATCACGTTGGGAAAAAAAAATTCCAAAAAGGGAGGGGAAAAAAAGAAAAAAAAAAGGAAAGGAAAGGAAAAGAATTAATTTGAACTTTGAAGGTTTGTTTTTTTTTTTGGCTGTCCTTATAAATTCCTCTCCATGAGTGAGAATCGCGCTGAGCCTGATTCCTGTGGGGTTATTCCTGCCCTTGGGCTTGACTCGGAGCATCCCTCACATCTTGTGCTGATCCCTGAGGATCAGCAGGTGGAGAAGTGGATGGTCCTGGGGCTCTGAGGCTGCTGGTGATGAGAAGCCAAGTCACACCTTTAACCCAGCCCAGGGGAGGATCACTCCCTTTTTTTTGGGCTCCTTGCCCCAGGGTTATCCCAACCCAGGATGCTGCTGCCCTCGGGAGAGGGATGGAGCTGTGAAAGAGCTGCAAATACTGGGAAAAAGCCCTGGAGCAGCCAGCAAGGTGCAGCTGAGCCCTTTTTGTGTGCCTAAGAGCCCTTCCAGAACAGAAACCGATTCAGGAGGGGTGTAAATCCAGAGGAACGCGCTGTCCATCCCTTTAGGTTTTTTTTAGGGAAAAGAAAAATGAAGTTTTCTGGATCTGAGGCCCGGGCAGCTGGGAAATGGCCAGCTCAGCAGCGACATTTATCAGCAGGCCCTGAGATATAACAAGCAATCACACTCCAGCTGGTTTCCCATCAATAAGCAGGGATGGAATATTAGTAACAATTCCGTGGGATTCGGAAGGCAAACACTGAAAAAAAAAAAAAGAAGAAGAAAAAAAGAGCAGTTGCAAACTGGAGAGCTCAGCCTGGGTTCCCTGCTCTGCTAAACTCCCTTCTCCAACAGCTCCAGGTGGTGCTGCCATGCTGGGAATGGTGGGATGGACAGATGAGTCAGGGAGGAGAGAAAACAGATGGCGAAGGGGAGCAGTCGAGCGCTGTACAAACCCCTGGAACATCCCCAGCTGGAGCAGCTGACCACGGGGCTGGAATTGTTCCTAGCACAGGCAGGACACAGTCATCCAACACTGGCTTGAGGAGACTTCCTAGAAATAAAATTAGAGGCACAGGAAACAGAAGAAAAGGAATTATAAAAATAAAAATTAATAATATTAATAATAATTTAAAAAAAAAAAGATGTGGAGCTCTGGTGCTGTGGGACAGCCCGAACTTGGCTTTCAGTGTGGTGCCCACAAAATCTGCAAGCACAAGTAGAGCTGAAGTCATTGAACATCTGCTGGAGAGGTGCATGTCCTTGCACGTGTGAGAAGGCACTTGGAGCTTAATTGGAGCTAAACCAAGCACCAGAATTTGACTATCCAGGCAAAATTCTGAGAAAAGCCAGTCCATCCCATAAAATTACCAAGAAACTCTTTCCCTCTGCTCTGGGTGATGAGAGCAGAAGCCCGGAGACTTCTCAGGCTTCATTAAAGGCATGGGGATCATTATTTTCCTTCTTCAGCCGGTGGAATCACCTCCTGAAAGGATCTTTTGGCAGCCCGGAATGAACCTAACGAGGACAGTGAGCGATGGGAGGGCCTTTGTGGCTTCTATAAACACTATTGATTTTCACATTCACGGGGAAATGAATTAGGTGCCAATTGTGCATGAGCTGAGCCCCCTTGTCTCCAGGACTGTGAGAACAGAACTGCAGAACACCGGGTGCCCCCGGGGGAGGGAAAGGTTGGGGAGGGAGGGAGGGAGGGAGGGAGGATGTGGGATTGGAAAGGTTGTCTCCAGTTCAGTCCCCTGCTACTGTCAGCCGGTGCCTTAGGAAAGGCCATTTCCCAGCTGATCAGGCTGATGGTGAAGTACGAGGAAATGGGTTTCGAGTCCGTGATCCTACCTGGCTACTGCCTCATCTCAGAATTCCTTCCTAAAGGGGACCAGAGGAGAGAGAAAACGGTGGGTGCTGAGTGAACGAAGTGACAATGAGCCCCTCTCTGCTCCACAGCCCTTGCACAAATCCAGCTGCACGTTTACATCCTCATGCCTGACAGATGACAAAACAGACGTGCAGGCATCACCTCTGTGCCAGTCACAGGGAGCAGAGCCCTTCCAGAGCTTCAAACCTCCCGTCCCAGGCAGCCCTGCACCTCTGGGGGCTGCAGGGCTGTGGGGGTGGCAGGCAGTGACAGGATGCTGTGACCCCGGAGCCGTGACAATGACACAGCCCCGTGTCAGAGAGCTCTGCCTGCTGCTCTAACCCATCATCCCCGCCATGGAGAAGAGCTCAGAGCCCGGAGATGGGGGTGGTTTCATCTTCTGCAGGGCTGTAAGCACTCTGAACCCTGCGTCTAACATCACTCAGCGTGTGACTGCTTAATCACAGTAATTAGGGAGCGTGGTAGGAACCTGTGCAGGGTGAGAGGGAGGGGCTGCGCTCAGGAAATGGATTCCCTGTGGGTCAGGTCCGTCAGGAAGGGATCCTGCCCATCCCTCCCAGCTCCCGGGCTCGGGGCTGGGCAGCTCGAGGCAGGGCACCAGCAGCTCCCCTTGTTCCTCCTTCCCTCCCATCCCCAGCTGGGGTTTTACTCTCCAAAATCACTGAGAGGTCACTCCTGGCTGCTTGTTCTATTCCTCTGGGGAATGGTTTTTCCCCAGAACCCCCTGAAGCCTGTGACCCTGGAGTTTGACCCTTCCTCCCTATCTTGACCCTACTGGCTCAGGCCCAGCTCTCTCTCCTGAGCAGAGACCAGATAAAGTCCTATTCTTCCTTGTTCTTCCTCTTTTTCCCCTGGAACCCTTTGAGAATAAAGCCTTGGACTGATCCCAGGGGGTGAGAGCCTCTTTGGGAATCTTTTACCCTGTTTCCCTGAGATATTCCTCCAAAGCTCCTCAAGGAACTGAGCCACAGGAGCCCAGGGGACAGTGGGGGAGTATTTCAGCTACTCTTGAGGAGAAGGGCAGGTGCTGGTTAATTAGAGAGGTGTCCCTGGGAGGGGAGGGGGTGACAGCATCACCCCCAGGAGGGTGGGAGTGCTCTGGGTCTCAGGGAGTGCAGGTGGGGCTCCTCAGCTGGATAAACCCTCCAGCCTGGCACAGAGCACTGCTGGCACCCCAAAGGCACGGCCAGGCCGGCCTTTCCAGCCCGTGGCACTCGGGGGGAGTGCCTGGACACCCTCAAAGCCTCTCTGGAGAGCATCTCCCTCCTGTTTCAGCCCCCCTGAGCTGAAAAAATCCTCTGAGTCCTGTGCTGGGAGCAACTTGCAGAGGCTCAGGGCAGCTCTGCAGCAGCTGTGGAGCTGGAATCTCCCGGTGAACAAACCTTTGCCCACACCAGCGAGCACATCCTGCTGCATCACCCTGCCTCCTGCAGTGCTCCCTGGGCTCTCTGCTCCTCACACCTGATGCCCCCCGAGCTGGAACAAAGCACATTTCACGGCAGCAGTGCTGACCTTTCCATCCTCCCATGGGGTTCAGAGCCACCCCACCCCATCCCCTCCCCGCCGGCTGTGACACCCCCGCGGTGGCACACACGACTCGGGTCACACTTCAGCAGGCGCTAAAGGGAGGCGAGGATTAGAACCTGCCCCCAGCCAGGACAGAAATAATCCTGACCCCACAACGCTAGAGCCCTGGCTCTGGCTTAATGAACCGTAAATTCCAGCTTAATGAGTTTTTATGCTGAGGAGAATAATTAATGTAATTAGTACTGATATGAAAATGATGGCACTCGGAGCCTGGATTAGGAGGGGGAGGGGAGGCTGGGGGGGTGGGAGGGAGCTTGGAGAAAGTTCGTTCTGTCCGTGGTGCTGTTCCACCAGAGGAGCAGGGCTGGATGCATTCTTGGCAGCCTTTAAAACCTCACCTCCCATCTGCCATAAAGGGGGAGAAAATAGAGCGTGACAGTAGAGAGAAAAAATAAAAAAATAAAAAAAAAAATTAAAAAAATGATAAAAAAAAAAGAGCTCAGCCTGCCCTGTTTGCAGCAGGGATGTCAAACCTTCAGTGCAGCCCTTCCCTGTGCTGGCCTTGGATTTACAGCTCCTCCACCCCACTCTGAACATCCTCCACCCTCCATGGGGCCTGCCTTTTAGTTCTAGGAGAAAATATCCTTTATAAAGTTGATTAGATGGTAAAACAACAGCTTTTCACCTTACACTACGTAAGTACCAATTTACTTATCCCGTGTAAGTGTTTTGATAGGTTTGATATATTTAGTGCAGCCCAAGAGCTGTATTTTAGTCTCATACCTATGAATAGATGCATAAATCTCTACACAGCCATCAAATGACCCAGCAGGGTATTTTCTGTTCTGGCTGTGGCACTGATCAGACATTCAGCACCAGAGAAAGGGACCACAAAGCTCAGTGCTGACCCCGAGGGCCACGAGGAGATAAAAAAGGAGCTGGAAGGGATGTGAGTTCCCAGCACCTCTGCTGCAGTGGGCAGCTCTCACCTGTGCAAGGTGTTGCTGATGCCACACTGGGAGTTTGTGTGACTTTTCAGCTCAGGTGGGCACTGGGGGCAGCCTGTGGGTGAATGTTTCAAAAACTGCCAGGCAGGAGGTAAATCCAGATTCTTTTCCCCTTTCTGGGAAGTAAGCACAGTCCTGGGGGGAGATGCCAGGATCCAGAAATGCAGGATAAACCTGTCTTTGTGCAGGCTGAGGAGAGCACTGCCAGCACTTTGCTCTCACCATCCTGTGTGATATCCTGGCCCTGAGGAGAATTGTGGCTCTCCTTTGATATTTTCTGAGGAACAGCCCAGAGAATCCCTGCAGTTCCCAGCAGAATTGTGTCAGCTCCTCTCCCACAACCCAATAAACTCTCCCCAGTAATAACCAGCTCTGGCTGCTGCTGGTGCAGGCTGCATTCAGACCCTCCACCCTCCCTCCATGAACCCCCCCCCCGCCCCATCCCTCTGCCCCAAATCTGTAGCCAAATTTTCCCAAAAAGGCCTTTCCCCAGAGGCAGAGGCTCCATCCTTGTGCAGTGCTGTTCAGAAATACCCCAGGGCTTTTTCACTCTCAGAGTTAGTGCTAAAAAAAATGCCACCAATAAATGGTTTATTGATCAGTTTGTGCCTGATAAGGAACCTCCTGAGGGAGCTGTGGGTGCTCAGCTGGGCTGGGCTCACCCCCTGCTCTCCCAGCAGTGCAGGTGCAGTGTCTCCCTGCCTCTGGAACCAGCAGTGAGTGCCTGCACAAGGAAATCAGGCCACTGGCAGGAGAAGTGGGCTGGAGAGGAGGAGGAACCCCCCTTTTCTTTCCCTAAATAGCTGCTGGCCCCGAGGACTGGCTGTTTGTGACTTAATCTATCCCACCCACGTGCAGGGGGAGGCAGGAGGAGGATTCCCAAACACAGTGAAGTGAGGCTGGCATCTCCTGAGCACCCTGGCTGCTCTGGGGGCAGAGCTGGGGCAGGGAGGTGCAGCAGACACTGCCCTGGAGGTCACTGAGCTCTGCTCCTCTGCTTACCTTTGAGTCCTGTGTCCCCTGTGCTGCAGGCAGGAGGGGATGCAACAGGAAAAGTGGGATATTCCAGTCCTGAGGAGCCTCTGGAACAGGCAGCAGCTCCTGGGAGAAGGCAGGAGCGCGTGTGGGTGCATTTGGGGGGCTGCAGGACAAGGGATGAGGGATGTGGAGGACAACTCAGCAAGAAGGCAGCCCTGGGAGCAAGGCAGACACCAAACACCCCACACAGGTCCCACAGGCAGGACAGGAGTTGCTGTAACTCTTCAGCTCACTTTTATTTAAGTTCTGTGATCAGTCTTTTCCATCTGCAAGAGCTTTGGTGTCAGTGCCACCGACACATGGAACAGAACCCGTGACATTTCACCCTGGTAACAGGAAGAGCAGCTCCATCCTGGAGGCCTTTTCAACCTGAATGACTCTTTCTCCTACAACACCAGCTCCTCCCATGCACTGCCAGCCCACTGCATCCCACTCCACCAGTTTCCAGTTGGACTTGTTCAGCAGTCTACGCCCCACAGCGCTGCTGGAGGGCTCAGCCTCCAGAGCAGGGATCTTTTAAAGTCAATTGGCACCGTGTCAGCAGGAGAGCACCTCCCCTTGGCCCTGATTTCAGCACCTGCAAGCTCCCCCCAGGCATGGGCAGCCTTACCCTGGAGCAAAGTGAGGATGCAGCCCATGGCAGCAGGTGCAGGGAAGTCTGGAAAGAGCCATTGGGCAAAGGCTGTGTGACAGCAGGGAAAGGGAGCCAGGAACGAGAGGCCTGGGTCAGAACCATTGCCAAGCACAGATCTGTAAAACCAAAACACTGGACTCACTGTTTCTTCCTTCAGGGTTTTCCTTCAGGGTTTCCCCCCTTTTCTTAGGGTGCAAAGGAATTTGGTGGCGTGTGGCCAGTCCCTCTTGCCTTTTTTTTTTTTTTTTTTTTTTTTTTTTTTTTTTTTTTTTTTTTTTGAGTTCAACTCAGCTCCTCAGGAGAGGCAGAGAGAACCAAGACATTCCTAGAATAAATACCTGTGCTGGCACAAGTCAAACTGCTGCTTTGAGCTGAGGCTTCTCCTGCCTTTTACCTTGTCAAGGAGGATTGAAATCCTTTTGCTTTGCTGCAAGCCCAGTAAAACCCTTTGTGGCAGACTTCTGTGGGCAGCTCAGATTCAAAGCTGCACAAGGCAAGCAGAGTTGTTTTTTTTTTTCTCCTGTAATGCTGCAGTTTGTATCCCTGCCTTCCCCGTCCTCATCAAAGGATCTTCGTCCCAGACATGGGCAGCAGAGAAAACCACCTGCAACGTGTTCTCTGCCTCCTCTGGCAAGCAATCATTTTGTCTGGCTTCTTTTCCTCTAGTATCTGAAGACCTGAACATATTCCACTTCTCATTTAAATTCCTGGATCTGTCTGAAACCACATCAGGTGAAGGCTCCAAAATCAAACCACAGCCCAGGCAGGGCTCTGCTGTTCCAGGCATGCAGGTAGGGAAGTTTGGAAGGGATTTTTGCTTGCTTTTTCTTCATGGTCAGTGGTGCTGGGTTGATTCCAGGACATCAGAGACCCGTGGGGCTTCCAGCACCTCCCCACCTTTCCAAAGAGAGGGAGCAAAGGCAGATTTGGCAGATTCAGCGTGGGGTGTACCTTCAGTTCAGAGCACACCAGTTTCCAGCTCTGTGGTAACCAGAAAGCACCCAAGGTGTGTCAAGGAGAAAACCAGAGAGAAAAATGCATTTTCTGAATTGAGACATGGAGCACTGGAGTCCTTTGGTGTGAGGGCTGAATCCTCTGGAGAGTGGCAGAGGAAATGTGGATGCAGATGGCTCCAGAAAGGTTTGCATCAGTCAGGACTGGCAGGCTGGGACTGAAAAGCTGTGTGGAGTGCTGGAAGGCTGTGTCCTGGTGACACTCCCCTGATCCTTTGGGAATGAGGGTGCTCCGTGCACCAGCACGTGGCAGAGCTGCTGCTGCTGCCCATTGCAGCTTGGCCAGAGAATGCATCCAAAACTCCCCTTCATCCACGCCTCAGCCAGCCAGGCACCCACCTGTCATTTATGTGAGGCCACCCCCCAGCAGGAAAACACCTCTCCAGGTGCAGCAATTCCCCCCACAAACCTTGTCCTGGGGACCAGCCACCCTCCTTCTCGAGCACAAAGCAGCAGCGTGCCCTGGGGAAGGGCTGGGAAGAGCTGGGGGTGCCCTGGGGAAGGGCTGGGAAGAGCTGGGGGTGTTTTTTTGCCATTCAGGGGCCCGGGGGATCCATGCACGTGGTGTCATCCCTCCCCCCCGCTCCAAGGCTGTGTTGCCCGGCTGAGCAGGGTGCAAACTCCTCTCCCACATCCCGAGGGGTTTGTCAGCCTGCAGGGAGCCCAGGAGGGAGGCAGAGTGGCACAGAGGTGGGGAGGAGGAGGAGGAGGGACAGGCAGGGTGAGTGAGGCTCGAGGGGACACAGCAAGGGCAGAGAACAAGCAGAGGCGCTGGGATCCAGAGAGACAAAAATCAGCGCACGGCAGGAGCTGGGCTGGGGCACCCGTGTGGTCACACCTCCTCTGACAGGAGCTGTCACCTGCCGGGAGTTTCATTTCTCACCTGTACCAGCAGCACCGTCAGGTTTGGGGTGCCTGGGCAGCAGGATCAGGGCGTGGTGCCCACCCCTCCCTCCCACATGCCCTCAGCTCAAGCACCCTGACGTTTCCCAGAGGGATTTTAGTGTCTGCAGAGTGCCAAATCCCCTGCAAAGCAAAGGGAATGCCCTCTGGCCACCAGGCTTTATCCCCTTGTTCAGAACCATCCCAGCCATCACCTCCTCCATGCCATGGGTGGAACAGGTGGAAGTTATCCCTGAAACCAAGCTCTTGGGCAGGATGTTCATTCCTTCTCCTCCTCTTCCTCTTCTTTGCTTTTATGTACATTGAAGTGGATATCGATATTTCTTTGTTTTCTCTAATACAGGTGAACACAAATGTGATGTGGAGATAAATTCCCTTCTCTAAAACACTGTGGTCACAGGAATGCACACGTTTGGATTTACACACCCACACACATTCCAATATATAAAAAAAAAAAGGTGTAGTCCCAAAACTAAGATGCTTTTATAAAAGTTAAAAGGCCAAATTCCTCTATTGGCTTTTATCCTTTGTTAAGAGCAAGGAGATTACCTGAAATCCTGATTTATTCTTCATATTCTGCCTGAGTTAATTTTAAAATTCCAATCAACAGATGCGAGGAAGAGAGGGGGGAAAGCTCGTGGGGGGCCACGTCAGGCTTTGAAGGGAAAATTAGAGAGAATGTTTTTCTTTATAATTATTTTCTCCTTTGGGTTTCAGGTTATCAGACCTGTTATTTAAAGGATGCTTTCTCCAAATGTGTTGACTCCAAAATATGTCCCCCTTTAAAAGAGTCAATCCAAGAGATTGGGAGTGGGAGCAGGAAGGGAAAAGGACAGAAACAAACCGCCTAAACCAAGTCCTGATCTCTATTTTTGGGTTGGTTTTGAGCATCTTTCGTTCTAAGCATCTTATGATTTTGGTTCAGCAATCTTGGCTGTTCAGCTCTTCACAAAAACGGGGATTTGCTATCCTCACTTCCGAGGGGGGAAAAAAAAAAATAAAAAAAGAGAAATGAAAAGCCACAGCCAGAGAAATAAAAAGCCACAGCCTCAGCTTTGAGCACTGGCTGTGCTGTAAAGCCTCACACAAGCTGCAGCGAGGGCTGTGAACAATCCACACCCGGCCACTCCGCTGCAAAGAGTTCAGGAACTGACACAGCGGGGAAAAAACCTACGGACACCGGGCTGGGCTGGGCACATCCCATCCACCACAGGGCAGCTGTCACCCACAGACACATGCACACACACAGAGCCAGGAGGAGAAAAGAGAGATGCAGGTACCGGAGAGGAGGTGGGAGGAGGCAGAGTGTTCCCTTGAGCGTTAGCAGGCCAGGCAGACACTTGGAACTAATCACGGCGATTGCACCCGGATTTGGAAAATCAATCAATAAAACGAGTGATGGCAAAGGGAGGAGGGGGCCTTGGTTGTTGAGCGACAGGAGAGGTGAAAACCATGAGTTTCTTCCTTTTTTTTTTTTTTTTTTTTTGTGCAGTGTTGACACTTTAAACATACTGTTCCTTAGGACAGATGTAAGGAGCCCGGGAGCCGGGAGGTGGGCAGCAGAAGGAGATGTCGGAATGGTGAGGATAAAGATCTTGTGGGAGGTCTGACAAAGGGGCATAGACATGAGGGATCTTCTCCAGATATCGATCTTCATGTGAGTAACAGCGGGTCAGGTAATCACTCGCATTCGATATCTCTGAGTGACACTTTCCAAAGTTCTGCAAGTAGAGACAAAAGTCAGCGGGTGAAAACTCCGGGATCGCCGGCCGGAATAAAAAAAAAACCTCACAGCCCCTCGCTGAGACACACAGAGAGCGAGCAGGGTGGAACATGAACCACTTCACCCAGCTCGCTGCTCAGGAAAACGGGAGACCCGGGTGATAAATCCTCACACCGCAAGGTTTTGGTCTCGCTCCCTGAAACGCCCGGCTCGCTGATGAATATGCATGGCTTGGCCACGGTCTGTAAATACTCTGCTCGCAGCCAGCCGGAGGAAGGGCAGTTTGTTTTCACGCTCTCTAACCCTCTGCACACCTGAGTTTTGGCAGAGCGGTGCTTGGAGGCATCATCCATCTAAGGCAGGCCCGTGCTCTTCCATGGAAAGGGCGCCTGTGTCCTGCCGGGGGCTCGGGCTGCCAGACCCGCTGGCTGTGCCTGATGCTTGGGTGGGACACTGGGCTCCACCTGTGTCAGCAGCTCCCCGGGAAGCCGGGTTTGTGACTCAAATCAACTACACACAGGACATAAAACCACTTCCAAACCCTGTCGGCCCCGTGTTTCTCCCGGGTGTGGGTGGATGCTTGGCTCTTCTGGGGAGGGAGCATCTCCCACAGCCCAGGGCTGCGGCTCCCCAGAGGGTGGCAGCAGATGGGAGCGATTCCTCCCTGCTCCCAGACCCTTTCCTGCTTTGGAAACCCTGCAGGACGACCCAAGCAGGATGGACATTAAGCCAGGATGCTTTTTAAAACCAACCTGCTCTCAGGGGGGCTCAGCAGGAGATAATTTCTGCTCCAAGAGGGAGCAAACAGCGCTGGGAAACGCTTTGCTGCTTGTGGGGCTGTCTGAAGCAAACAACTTGCCCTTGAGTCCTTCCTTGTTCCCTCTCAAAACCCCGGGAACAGTCAGTTTAGTGGGAAGGACAAGGGTTTGACCCTCAGGAGACAAACGCCTGGAGGAATGGAACAATCCACTCAGCTCATCTGCTGCCAGCTCCTGGATGAATATTTCACCAGGATGCTTTAAAAAAATAATAAAAAAAAAGTAAAATAAAAACATCCTACAGAAAACAAAGTGTCGACAGTAATTTATTGATGGCTCAGACCGCTGGGAGAGGCACAAAGGCAATTTTGGGAACTGCCTGGCTGAGCCCAGCCAGGCAAAGTTTGCCTGAGCCCCAGGAAAACAGCAGCAGTGCTGAGGCCAACCTCATTTTCGTTTCCCTTTCACTGGCAAAACTGTTGATCCTACAGATGGAGCTTTTAAAAAGCCAGTGGTGGAGTTGCTGTGCTGGGATCCTACATTTGGGTGGGCCATTCCCACAGGTTTTGTCCACTTTAGCCTTTTCATTGCCGAGTGACAATGAGGACAAGGGCAGCATTAGAGCTTTTTAACCAGAGGAACCCAAGCCAGGGGCCATGAAAAAGCCTCAATAACTTTGCCTCAACCTTAAATAAATGTTTGCTGTCCTTCTGATGGCCCCAGCTGATAAAAAGACATAAAAGAAGGGGTCACAGATAGGGGAAATGGGATGTGCAAAGTCCTATCCCTGCCCAATCTACTCTTGAGAACTGTCAGACTCAACAGAACCCCTTTCCACGCCTGCAGGGGGGGAATAAAACCTGTATTCAGCCTCCTCCTGTATTTACAGAGATCATTAATTTTCTGTGTTAAGCTAACCTGAAAGGGGAGCTGTCTTAATTACAGAAATTTAGTAAGACAAAGCAGGCAAGGGGGTTTCTTGTAATTTGTTATCAATTAAGTGGGAGGGGAGGTCCGTGAGCTTTTTTGAGGAGAGCAGAGGATTTGCTGGTGCTGTGTTCAGCTCTGATGGACAGAGAGGTCTCCTAGGAGAGATCCTCAGGTAACACAGGTGGAAGCTGGGCTGGGTGTGATCAGGTGGCAGCAGCAGGGGCTGTGAGGCTCCTTCATGGGCTGCCTGTGGCAATGCAGGGGCTCAGGAGAGCATTTCTCTTCCTGCTTATCCCCCAGTTCATGTGCCCACCAGACAGGCACCTGTGAGGCACTGCCAGAGGCACCAAGTGCAGTTGTGTCAGCACTTCTGTTTGCACAGGTGAGTGCAAACAAACCCTTCTTTTCTTGCTGGGCCCTGTTTCGTGCTCACTCCTCCCAGGTGGAGTCAGGAGGAAGAGAATTCCCTGTGTCCTTTTACCTTCCCTCAGCACCTGAGCTGGGGGTTGCTTTGCTCCTGCTCTGCTCCCTGAAATCATTTACAGAGGGGCAAAAGGGAGGAGAACAAAGCCAGCCTGGTGTTTTTTAACACATTTAGCAGCCGGTGCCCTTTGACTTCCTTCCCCTGTCCCACTGTGACTTTCCCCTAATCTAATTTATCTTTAACAAAGTTTGAAATTAAATTAGGGAAAATGAACTAATTAAATTGAACTGGCACACGATTCTAGCACCTTCCCCCACCTGACTTCTCCCACTTGCCTTTGTCTCCAGCATGACTCCATGCAGTTCTTCATTATCTGGGTTACATCCCCCCCTCTCAGCTTTATTTCCAAGAGCTTGATTAAAGGGGATGTCAGCAATCTATCCATTGCAGACAGCCTGGCAGATTACCTTTAAACAGGCTTTATTTGATTGAATTAGGGAGCTTTCATTTCTGCCATGACTTTAACTCAACCCTTCTCCATCCCTCCACACCCAAATTCCATCTTTTCCTCTATTTGCAGAACATCTCTTTGGGTAGCAGGAGGTGTGAGGCAGCTGACCACGGCCTGTACTTTTAATCATCTTGGAATAATGAGTTCTCACTGGTCTGAAAGTGAAAAACTCCTTCTCAGTGACCTGAGGACTTCTCTGCTGTGGTTTTTGGGAAGTCTGAAGATTTCACAGGTGAGAGTTGGACGGGTAATGGTTTTCTCTGCTTGGCCAAGCTCATGGCAAACACATTTTTGCACTTATGGAATGTGTTCAGCTGTGTTTTCCTGGCTGGGAAAAGCCTCTGCTGCTCAAAACTCCTGAAATTTTGGCCTGACCCTCCTCATCTGTCGGTTTTGAATTCTGGGCTGCAGCACTGGGCAGGAAGGAGCAGCTCTGTTGAGTGAGAGCACGACAAAGCTGCTGTCACACTGTGGGCCAGCCAGTGCAGAGGGTGTGGCTGTTGGGGGACAGAAAATACACTGGGAACCAAAACAAAGAAGTCTTTCCTCGTGGTGTTGGGAGCCTCACACCCTCTCCTCCCCTGGGTCTGAACTCCCTGCTCGGGGTGTTCAAGCTGTTTTTCCACTTCCAAGTATGGCCATGATTTTAGGGCTCTCTGGGCAGGTTCCTGCTCTGTTTGAGGCTTTATCTGTGAGGGAGCTCTTGGATGATCCCTGTCCTGAGGAAGGAACAAGCACTGATGTGCCAGGGATGAGCAGGAACCAGTGGTCCTGAGCTTGGGCTTCTGTGAGGACAAAACTGAGGGCAAGTGGGACAGAGGGACTCTGAACCCCCCTGGGTTCAGGGAATAAAAGGATTGAGCTGAAATTCCCAAAATACAGAGCAAGGGCCTGTGGTGATGGATGCATTCAGACACATGCAAGTATTATTTATGCAGCAAACTTGCTCAGGACATTGCATTCCTTCTCACAGCATGCTTTTCCCTTCCCCTGCTGCCTCTGGTACCTACCTGGTCCGTGTTCCTACAGCACCTGACACCACCAATCACCCCAAACATTTCCCTCCTTGCTGTTTCTCTCACAATTCCTCCTCTCCACCCTTTTGGAGTCAAGGCAGGGCTGATATCCTCAGTTAAAAATGGGAAACTAATGAGGAGCCACCTCTCTGCTTTATTTCTCCTGCAATTTGGAAATGGGAATCTGAGCCCTGGTCGCTGATTTGTCGTGTTCTTGATCCAAGCCTGATGGTTTCCAGCTATCCTTGCTTCAACAGGGACAAGAAATTCCCAAGCAAAACCGAGAGCTGGAGTGTGGGGAGGTGAAGGGGGAGGAAATAATTAAAAAAGCATAAAAAAAATTAAATTGCCCTGATCTGTGGTGTGTCTTAGCAGGGAGATTACACCTTCAAAGCACCATATGACTGGCTTTATTTTTACTTCAGAGAGACTGGGAGGATTTCCAAATTTGGATTTGGAGGATTACTGTCCTTTTTGCTGACAATAAAATTCCCCACCCTGGGGAGGACGAGGCGAGACCTCCCAGGATGGATTAGGGAGCTCTTGCCTTGTTTGGAGCAGTGGGAGCAGCCCAAGAATCTGCTGGGAATGGGAGGTGAGGACACCAGGGAGAGCGGCTGGTTTCAACCACCCCTTTCCTCAGGGCTGGAATTCCCATCCCAGGGAGGAGGCTGGGAGTGCCTGGGAGTCGGGTGACAAACAGCCCCCCACAAATGGCGAAAAGGAAAAAAAAAACAAAAACAAAAAACCAAAAAACAAAGCAAACCCAAGTCCAAAACTTACTGTCCACTCTCGCTCGTTACGTCTACGAAGACCTTGATCCTCATTCTGGGAGCAGGGGTGGGTGAGACACCGCAAGAGAGAGAGGTTACGGATCTGCTCCGGCCTGAGCAGCTGCAGACACTCACCTAGGAGGGCTCCTGCTAGGGCAGGGGAGCTACAGGGCTGCTTCCAGCACGGGAAAACCAGGGAGCACAGGGACAGAGGCAAACCGGAGCAGCCCCCAGCACCCTCACCCCCAGGGCTCCTCACCTCAGGGTGACACTGCACAGGGTTGCACAGGGGGGCTTTGTAAAAATGACCTTTCCTTTCCTTTCCTTTCCTTTCCTTTCCTTTCCTTTCCTTTCCTTTCCTTTCCTTTCCTTTCCTTTCCTTTCCTTTCCTTTCCTTTCCTTTCCTTTCCTTTCCTTTCCTTTCCTTTCCTTCCCAAGGATCCAGTGTCCTTTATCTTCTCCAAGCCGTCCCTTTCCTTCCCCAAGCTGCTGCTCCTCTTGAGCCTCCCCTGATCCACCTGGGGTGACCAGGAGAGGCTCAAGGCCCTGCAAAGCACCTCTCCATTTGCTGTCTGCCTTTTCTCCTCTCCCTTCCCTTCCTTTTAAACCCACAGATCCTTCCTGCTGCTGGAAAGGCAGCAAAATAAAGGGGAAGGAGCAAGGCAGAACCTGGAGTCACCACAGCCTCAGGAACACGCAGGAGTGAGGGAGAGCTGGAGCCAAGGAGAGGGGCACCAGTGGCATTTCCTTGGCCAAAAAACTCTTGGAATCATCCAGCAAAGGTGGGAAAGGAGAGCTCTCTCCCTTCCAAGGTCATGGTGGCTTTAATACCTGAGAAAAAGCTGTGATTATGGGGAAAAGGAACATAGGAAGCCATTAAGTCACCCTGGTTTTAGTGTTTCCACTAAAAAAGTCATCATTCAAAGGGTTACTGGAGATGGTTCAGAACAACCAACCGAGTCCTGATCACTCCCAGCCACAGGAGCTGGGCTTGGAAGGGTTTGGTGACACTTGAAAACGTCAGGAGAACAGAGCTCAGTCTGTGTCTAGTTTTGAGAAGGAGAGCACCAAGGAAAATAATCTCTCCCTCTCCCCCAGACTTGCCACCTGCACCAGCCTCACGCCACGCCAGCCCTGTCACTGTCACATGCACAGTCCCTCTCTGCCTGCCTCTGATCCACGGAGCCTTTCAGCTGCAGGAAGCTTTAGGTGTTCCCATATTCTCTCACATCCTCTCCCACCTTGTTCTTTCACACATGCACATATGCTCCATCTTCTCTAGAGTTACTTCCACATGCACACAAGCCTTTCTTTTTTTTTTTTTTTTTTAATTTTCCTTTCAATCATTCCCTTTTCCTTGTCCTGGCCTGGAGAAGCCTGCTTAGCATCTCTGGCTCCTGATTCTCCACAGGTGCTGCAGAAATTCCCCAAACCAGAGCAGGAACTTCAAACCCACCTGGAGCTGGGGCAGAGAGTGGGGGCAAACCCCTGCTCTGCCACCAAGCCAGCACCCCTCTCCCCCTCTCCCACATGCCTGGCTGCAGGAAGCAAAGGGAAAACACAGCAAAAAGAGCATGCAGAGAGAGGCAAGGCAAAGGCATTCTGGGCAGCACCCCCAAATAAAAACCAGGGCAGCAGAGAGACAGAGAGAGAGAGAGAGAGCAGGCAGGGAGGGACAGACGGGACGCAGAGGGAGCGCTGCACAGGGAAGGAGGGATCCGGGGAGGGGGCAGTGGTGCCTCGGAGGGATGCAGTGAGGGAGGCAGAGTGCCGTGAGAGTACCTTGAGGCCAGAACCTGAGGGGAAAGGGCCTAGAGTGACATGCGCTAGCGTAAGTTGGGCTGGATGGTTGCATACTCGACTAGGTCTCCGCCAGCATGGATGGAGGTCCGAGGGCTGGGTGACGCGGCCAGAGCCGACGTGTCCAGCTCTGCATACTGGACATCACAGTCCTTGTTGCCAGGGTTCTGGAGAGAAGAGAGCAGCAAGGCGGTGGGGAGGGGTGGGGGGGACACCAGGGAGGAGTCGGGGGGCACAGAGGGTCCGTGCAGATGGTGAGGGGTGAGACAGGACACGGGGTGGGGTGGGGTGGGGAGTGAAGGGGAAGAAAGAAGAAAAGGGTGAGGAGGGAGGGGAGGAGGAAGAAAAAACAGTTAAAAAAGAGGGAGGTCGGGAGGTAGTGAATAATCAGTCAGGTAAAATCCCAACTCAAAGCGAAAGTCCCCGAGGTGCTGCTCCCCCAAATGCAGAGCTGAGCGACCCAGCACTCCCAGCCACTGCCCCCCTCACTGGGGCTGCTGCCAGCAGCATCTCACTGCTCTGATCTTCCACTGAACCCCTCTGGGATCAGCATTTCCCTTAGCTGGGGCTGGATCAGTGAATTCAAACCTTGTCATGCACCTGAGCTGTCTGTTTTCACCCAAGAATTTGGGATTCACTGCAAACTCAGCTTTGGGGAACACGAGTGAAAGTCCTTGGTTTGAAATTCGGCTTTTGGGAAGGAGATGCCTGGAGGGAATGGCTTTAAAGCCAACACTCCAAAGGCATGGCCCCAGGGGAATGACACTGCTTGGCCAGCACTGCTGTTCTGCCCCATGTGGGGACTGTGGAGCTCTGAAGGGCCTCGTTCAACACAAGGCTTGGCTGCACAGCTCGGGCACTGCAGATTGACTCTGCAGCACGACTTTTGTCATTGTAACACGGTCTAAGAGATGCTAAAAGCATCCTCCTTTGGCATGGAAATATTTATGGGTGCTCCCTCACTAAGCAGGCTTATCAGCAAGGGCTGCATGAATGGAATAGCATCCAATTTGTCTGATCATTCCTAGCCAGGCATCTTTCATGCAGATAATAACGGGAGAAGCCTGGAAGGCAGAAGAGCTCAGAGAGCTCGTGGCTCCGTGGGGAATATGGATCACCTTGGGGCCAGCAACCCCGGTGAGGGGGATCCTGGCTTCTTGCCCCGTGGAGTTCCTTTCATCCTCACTTTTGGGGCTGGCTGCAGTGCCAGCATTAGCCAGGCACCTGCTGAGCCTCTCTGAGAGAGGAGAGTTGTCTCTTCCAAACAAAACAGCTTCCCAGTCCCTCTCTCCCCTTCCCAAAATGCTGCATCGCGTGGCAGTGATGCAAAAGGTGTTTAATTTGAAAGTGTTCCTCTCCTCTCTGTTTGGAAGGGTCCTCAGCCTCCTGCCAGCTGTGGCTGAGCCGTTTTTAGAAGTTTATAGCCCTGGAATGAGCTGGTTGAGTGCCTGTTGCTGGCAGGGGTTGTTCACTCCGTGATTATCTCTGCCTGCTGCGCTGGCCTGTGCCAGGGCTCGGCTCCCTGATCCTGCCCCTCAGCCACAGGGATGAGGGGGATGATGGGGAACGGGGCTGCAGCAGCATTTCCAGTGCCCAGCAAAGCTGGAGGCTGGAGCAGCAGAGGGCTGGAGGTCACCTCTGTCCTGCCCTCGGTGGCCAGATGGCAGTGGCACCTTGTTGGCATGGAAGCTGCACATCCTATGGAGCCTCTGCTTCTGGACCCGGAGTTTGGACATTTAGGAAAATTAGCAATGTCAACTCCAGTCTCAGACCTAAATCTAGGCCTTGCAGAGCTCTTTCCCCCTGAATTTTGTGTCTCAGTGCCTCCCCTACTCCTGGAGGAAGCCAGACAGAGTTTTACCTCCTCATTCCTATCCTGTCTCACTCTGCCTCACTCCTCTCCTGCCTCCTTCCCACGGGGAGGGGGTGTTTTCTCCATGGATTTCCCTTGCTTTCTCCCACTCCTGGGCTGGCTCCTGCTCCTTGCTGCCTGTTTGGAGCAGGATTTATTACAATATCAATAATGTGCCTTGTATACAAGGCCCAGCACTGCCTCACGCGAGCGCTCGGCGTAAATCATCACCAGCGGCACCCCGGTAATTGCCCTGCAAACCCAGAGGAATTATTCTGCTGTCTGCAGCAATGAAACTTCCCCTTCTACCTGTGCAAATGGGCCCTGCTGACACGGACACTCATCACAGCTTGGCTCCTACACTCGCTCATGCCCCCCACCCCTCCTCTGGCTCCCGCTGCCTCTCGCACGCGCACGGAGCGCCCACCTGGCACAAAAGCCCTGGCAGAGCACACCTGCCTTCACCCACACACCTGGAACACACTCTCCAGCCCCTTCCTGCTTTCATCTCCTCGCTGTGACCCCGAAACTGCCAGAGGGAAACGTTGCAGGCAGCCCCCACACCCCTACACCCACCCCTGCAGCCTCCGAGTGTCCACGCCGCTGTCCTTGGGCATTTCGAGGCTGTCAGCTCTGTGCTGGCTTCCCCACAGCCTGCAACACCTGAAAACACAGATTCATTCCCAGTTCTGCTCCCTCTTGCAGGTATCCTGACCCTGCAGACCTGCCCCAGCCTCTCCCCTTGTCCTGGTCCCGTGCCAGCACACGTCCCTGCTCACGTCCCTGCACACCCTCTTGGAGGTTCCTCCTCCACCTGCCTCTTTTATTTTCTCCTGGCACCTCTCCCATTCCCCCCTCCCTCACTCTTTGCCGTCTCTAATCACTCCCTGACTCCCATTCCGGGGCTGTGAAATCTCAACCCCAGGCAGTGGCTTTTGTGATAAATCTGGTTCATCCCAAATTACGAGGTTTTTGCACAATTCATTGAAAGCTGAATGCACCCGCCCCATTTTCCTGCAGAATCCGCTCCCTTCAACTCTCATCTTCTTCACTCCCCTCCCAAGCCAAATCTGCAGATGAGGTACAGGCAGAACAAGAATATCCTGCCTTTCTGCTGTGCCTTTCCCTCCCAAGGATCCCAGAACCACGGATACCCCGGAGCAGCATCTGCATTTTGAGCACGGTGGGAGCAGGGCTGGACCAAAGTGAGGCTGCCAGGGACCAGGGATGTGCTTCCCTCCTCATCCTCCAGCTGAAGCAGCCCTCAGGTGAAGGACTGGGCAGGTCTTGCTCCATCCCGTGGAGGTTTTGGTAACCACTGCTGTTCCCTGGGGGTTCCCACCCCTCAGAATCCCACTGTGCCGTGAGAAGGAGGCTTCTGCAGAGCTTTAAGGGTGAAAAAAAGGTGATGCAAGCCACGTTTTTTTTTTCCCTGCAGGGAGGAAGGCCAAGCTTGTTCTTTTGCAAAGCGTGGCCGGACAACGCAACCCAGCCCTGGCCTGGCTGTGGCAGCACGTCCTGCCTGTGTGATCTGGGAAGAATCCAGCAGAATCAGCACTCCTTGGCAGCCAAGGACACCCTTTCCTCCCTTGCCAGCCCCAAACTCGAGCAGCCAGCTGCCTGCCCGAGGGATTCAGCGAGGAATGGGAGCAGGCTGCATCCTGCTGCTGGGGCAGAGAGCCAGGTGCAGGTACGTGCTGGGTGAGCCAGGCAGGCTGGCCAGGGACAGCCACAGCTGTGCCAGGCCCGTGCCAAGAGCTGTGGCAGCACTTGGAGTCGCCCAGATGCCACGTCCTTGCTGCAGAGCCAGTTCTTCGTGGGCCCAGTGCAAGGAGAGCTCCACAGTCCGTCACCTCCTGGCTGAATCCACGGGTGAGGAGGAGTGCCAGGCGTGGGACATGGAAATGCATCTTCTCCGGCCAGCACCGAGAGCAGCAAACTCTGTTCCCATGGTTACGGAGCAGCAACCCATCAGGCCCCATCTCACATCACTAACTCCGCCACTTAATTAACTGACTGCTCGTTATTTCCCAAAATGAGCTCCTCCATCCTCCTGCTTGCCTGAAATTCAGCTTTTCTGATGCTTTTCAGGCTGCGGTCTCGCTCCAGCATCCTGTGTTTCATTTAAAGCTCAGCAAGGATTAGAAAGAGCTGGGGAGCAGCCCCAGGACTGAGGCAGGGCTCCGAGGGGGAGTTTTCCTTTAGGGATGAAGTAAATAGGATCACATCCACCCTGCTCAGCACTGAACTGTGGCTTTTGATTTCCAACGCCCTTGGCGCTGCCTCACTTCAGACTTGTGCCAGCTGAAGGTCACTGGGCCCTGTCCTTCCATTATCTGCACATGGCAGGGTCACACAGGATGAGCTGGGTTATAATTAATGGTGTTCATGACAAATTACTCCAGCCTGGGCTGGTATTTGTATCAAAGGTGTTTATAATACACCTGCCTCCAGCCCAGGAGTTCACTCTGCTGGGAGTGCAGTGCTCTGACTCCTGGTGAGGAGGAGTTTGGGACAGGCCTGAAGGATTTCCATTGGGATATCCTGTCTCCTATGGATAAAAAACCACAGCATCCCCATGCCACGGGGTGAGGGAGGGAAAGGATGCTGTCCAAGGCCTGGGAGGAGGAGGGTTTTGTGTTTTCTCCTCAAGAACCCCCTCTAATCTTACCTCCTTTCTGCTCCCTCTGCCTTTGCATCTAACATCTCCTCACTCCTTGCAAAGCAGCCTTTCCCATGTGACTGCCAGCATCTCCTCCTGACCCTTAATCTCTCCCTGCTGCTGCTGCCTCACATTAACATCTCCCCATCCGAGACTGAACAAATCCACACACCAGAAAAAAAAAAAAAAAGAAGAAAAAAAAAGGAAAAAAAAGAAAAGGGTTTAAAGAACTTGTTGTTGTCAAGTGAGAGTCAAACGTTGGCTGGCACGCTCTGCCCTGCAGATAATTGCTTTGTGAAGCTCTCACTGCTGCTTCCCTCAGCTGCAAACTCTTAACAGGGGCTCCTTGCAGGAGGGGAGGAGTGGCCAGGGTGGGGTAGGTGGACTGCAGGTAGAGAATTTGGGGTGGGCAGGGCGTTCTACCCATAAAGGCACAGCTCTGGCACCTCTGGACAGCTGACTTAGGGTGGGCTGAGCTCAGAGGGTGGAGGCTGCTTTCCTCCAGGATGGGATAATCCCGGACTGTGGGTGGTGGGGACCTTGCTTTTTTAGGGTGAGAGCTCCTGTGTGCCAGGTGAGGCTGGGCTGAGGTGGCAGGCAGTGCCACTGTCACCCTGTGCTCCTTACCAGTTTGTCACTGTAGGGAGAGGGCTCGGGGGCTGCCATGTCATAGTAGGGGGTCTGCAGAGGGAACTTCTGGATCTCCTCCTCGTGTTTCATGTTGTCCAGGTGAACAACCTAGATAAAGGGGAGAGAAGAGGGATGAGAAGAGCAAGGGTTGTCCTCTGGCACAGCCTGGGGCAAGCTCTGCTTCAGGTGACACCACCACCAAGCACCAACTCCTTCAGGCCTCAATATCCACCAAAGGGACAGAGCAGAATCCAAATTACAGCTTTTAATTACTGCCAGACTCTGGGAATTCTGGGGGAACAAGTCACAGAGTCATGGAGTCACAGAGTCACAGAACAGTTTGGGTTGGAAGGGACCTTAAGGATAATTTGGTTTGAACCTCCCACTAGACCAAGTTGCTCAGAGCCCCATTCAACCTGGTCTTGAAAAATCCTTACTTTCTGCCCCTCAAACTCAACCCAGGAACTTCCGTGCTTTTGCACCCTCCATTTCCCAGAATCCAGGTGCTGTGAGCACTGCTTGGAACCAGTTTTCCATGCCAGAGGCGAGAATTTGTGGGTTTTTACCTGGATGTCTTCTGGAGTCAGGTGGCTTTTCATGTCCTGTTTCCTCCTTGGTGGAGGGGCAGGCTTGTGGGATGGAGGGAGGTCAATCCTGCAGGGAAAGAAGAGGCTGCTGAGTGGAGAGCAGGAGAAAAGCTTCTGCTGCTTTGATGTGCCCAAGGGTCTGATTGTGTTTGTCACCAAGCTGCCAATACAATCACACAGATTATCCTCAGGAGCTCCCCGGTGCCCTTTGTCTCACCCCGATTAGAATTGTTAATGGCAATGAACTCCCTCCCAGCATTCTGTCCCGTGTCAGACTGCAGGTGCAGCTGGGATACCTGCTTGGGAATGGCTGTAGAGCATCTCCTGGGAGGTGCTCCGTGTTAGGGCCTTGCTTGGGAATGGCTGCAAAGCATCCCTTGGGAGTGCTCTGTGTTAGGGCTGGGAGGTACCAGACAGTGACAGCACGGTCATGCCAGCCCCACTCTGGCAGTTCCTCTGGGATGGCAGCCCTGCCACAGTTTCCCAGGAGGAATGTGGATCCTCCTATGGGATGGCAGCCCTGCCACAGCTTCCCAGGAGGAATGTGGATCCTCTGGGATGGCAGCCCTGCCACAGTTTCCCAGGAGGAATGTGGATCATCCTATGGGATGGCAGCCCTGCCACAGTTTCCCAGGAGGAATGTGGATCATCCTATGGGATGGAAGCCCTGCCATGGCTTCCCAGGAGGAATGTGGATCCTGCTCCTGGACATTTATCCCTGACCCTTGCCAAGGATCAGCTTTTTACCCCAGAGCACAGGGATTGGCAGCCACGATAATCCCAGCCTGGAGACTGTCTCTGCACATTCTGTTCACATGCACAGATGTGTCTAATCCTTTTACAAAACTTATTAAAACTCTGATCCACTAATTAGCTGGCTGCCCCCCTCCCTTCTCTCCGTGCAGACTCCACCAGATCTGACGGAGATGGGCGCCTTCCCTTGGATTCCAGCGTGGGACCGGAATGTGCTGGTGGCAGGGAGGGCAGAACAGGTCCCCGGGGCTCTGTAAAACATTGACTTTGTGGCTCTACAGAAAAGAAATGCTATTACCTTGGGGATCAGCCTGCACAATGGAGGCAGCACCTCTGCAGAGCTGGGCACGGTTGTGTTTCTATTCCCAGCTAAAGTGGCTCTTCCCTGAGCCCGGTGGAGGGCCATTGTGGGAAGTGGATTGTCAGGATGCATCTCGATCACGGGCCCGCTGCTGTTGATGCAATTTCACCTCCTGGTGCTGGGTTTTTTTTGTTGTTTGTGCGTCTTTCTGCCTCTCCTGCCGCTTCCCCCCCTGCTCCTCTCCCGCTATCCTCCAGTGCCCTCTCTCAAATGGGATTAAATGGAGCACAAAATGTGCCCAAGGTGTAACAACAATGAGGTGGGGGGTGGGGGAACATAAAAAGCAACCTCTGGGTGCTGGGCTTTCCGTGCAAGGTGGGAAGGGAGGGAGGGGGTGGAGAGCTGGTGACAAGACAGAGCTGCTCAGCAGAGCCCAGGGTGAAGGCTCCTGAAGAGGTTCCTGCTCCATAAAGTGACCTCCACACCACTCAGTTCCCTGCCTGGGATCTCTGCTGCCCTGTGCTGGGCACGGCAAAGCAAGTCCTGCCCAAGAGGAGCCTCTGTGGTGGCTTCTGTCCCTGCTGTTGACAGAGTTTATGTCACCTGTAGGTCCAAAACTGCAAGGCTGGTGGATGTGGGCCCTTCCCAGACTCTTTGGGATGCATCCAGAGGTGCTCAGGATCTATCAGAAACCCCTCTTGGATGGCAGGATGTGATTCAGTCTCATTCAGGAGCCTGAAGCCACTGAGAAAGGAGGAATAGACCCTACAATAGATCCTACTCTACCCACAGAGGGGGACAGTGGCACCGAGCCTCTGCCCCAAAGATGTGCCACAGCATCTTGGGGAGCATCCCTGCGCTCCAGCTTCCACTCCAGGCTTGTGCTGAGGGCTCAGAAACAGGAGGGAGCAGGATGGGGAGCAGCAGGAAAGCCCCAAGGAAGGGAAGCGGCTCAGGGGAGCGAGTCAGAACCAGCAGCAGAACCTTTCACCGCCAGGTCCCCCCGTGGTGCAGGCAGGGGAAGGGGCAGAGGTGCTGTCCCCCGGCCCCAGAGCAGCTGCAGCCTGGCTGGGCTCTGCTCTGCTACTCACAGGTCGTGGTCGGTGTCGGAGCGGCTCTTCTGCTGCCGCCTGTAGACGACGATGACGGTGACGGCCACGCCGATGATGAAGACGGCGGCGATGACGCCTCCCACGATCCCGATGATGCCCCCGGGGGCACTCTGAGGTAGTGGCTTGTCTGCAACACACAGGGAAGCACAGGGGAGAGGGTTAGAACGCCAAAACGAAAAAAACCCCAAAAAACAACAACAACAACAACAAAAAAACAAACAAAACCCCAAAAAAAACCAAACAAAAAAAAACCACAAAAAAACCAACAAAAAAACCCCCAAAAAACCAAAACAAAACCAAAAACAAACAAACAAAAAAACCCCCACAAAAACCCCCAAAAAACAAAACAAACAAAAAACCCAAAACAAAACAAAACAAAAAAAACCCCAAACAAACAAAAAAAAAATGGGGCTGGGGTGGCGCTGGTACCCCCAGGGATTCCAGGAGGAAAGGTGGGGATGAGTTCCGGAGCTTTCCTGAGTGTCCCCGTCCAGCAGCTCCATGGAGGGAGCCAGATCCCATTGAAATGCACTGCTCAGAGCTCAAGAGGGACAGAAATTGTGGCCACCACTGTGTCTCCAAGAGTTAAACACCTCCTCACTCCACTCTGCCAATTCATCTTCAGGTGTTTATTCCTGGATCCGCTTTCCTGCCTTTGTTCAGGCCTCAAAGGAAGAAGGGTTTAGGGAATAAAGGTGCTTCCAAGCATTCATGTGGACCTGCTGCTTGATACTGTTGAAGTATTTTGAGAGCCTTCTGCTGGGCTTTGTCACAGAGTCCTCACTGAGTCCCTGGTGCTGCTGGAACGTTCTGAAAACGAGCTAAGGAGCAATGCTCCATTGATTGGGGTGGAGCAGAGGTTTGTGCACCCCAAATCACTCCAAAAAAAGGACATCCCCAGTGCAGGATTTAGGGGCAGGAGGGAGATGGGCCCAGTCTTGCATTTCATCCCCTGCTCTGTGACCCGGGCCAGCTCCTTGGTGACAAACACGGGCCTCATCCAAAGGAAACCCATCCCGATGGGAAAGCGCTTTGAAACCTGCGATAAAAGGATTTAATTTGCTCTACCTTCCAACCTAATTAAACTTGAAAACTAGCTAATTGGTACTTTGTACTTACAACTCCGGCAGTGATGAAAGGAGGAGATAATTGGGATGGAGGAAGGAGGAGGAGGAGGAGGAGGAAAAGCTATTCAGGGGAGGGGAGCAAGACAGGGATGAGGGAACAGGGGGCTCTGTAGAACTTGTCTGTCACATCTAATTTTTGTATTTTTCTTAATGCCCTGGCTACTGGCTGCTCTTAGAGACCAGATTGGGCTAATGGATCTTATTCTGCAGCAATTTTGGCTTTGGGTACCAGAATCTCCCCTAAACTACCCATCCCCAAGGCCTTGGAATTAGGCCCACTTTCCATGTGCAAAGTAATAAAACGAAATGTATGTGGCTATAAAACATCTGCACACACTCCCAAACCACACAGGACGATGAATCCAGGACTTTTCAGGGTGAAAAACCTGCCTTTTACTCCCACTTCACCTCCATGGGTCCAGCCCTTGCTTATCCCAAAACCCCACGTGTCAGGTGCAGTCTCAAAAGGCTGCACTGGATCATTTCCCAGGGAATGTTCCCAGATCTCCCCTCCCAGCCAGCCTTCCCAGATTTGCTGCTGTCACCCAGGAGTGAACTGAGGTGTGCAAACATCTCCCTGGGAATCAAACATCTCCCCCCCACCCTGCTGCTCTGGTCGATCCCAAATTGCACAAAGCACTCGAGCTCCCCACCCCAGGCTGAGGGATTCGCCCTGGGAATTGCTGTGACACCAGTGCCCTGTTCCCTTTCCCACAAAATCCTGCTTTTCTCCTGCCGAATTCTGACACCCCGGAGCATCCACGGGTCAGCATCCCACCCTGCCCCCGCCTTCCCCTGCTCCTTGATGAAGAGCTCCCAGCTTTGTGTCACTGGTGGCATCAGAACCCGCCCTGGCAGCCACTTTCCCTCCTCTTCCCTCCTCCAGAAGCCACAACACCTTGTAAATAATATTTGTGCTTCCAGACAGTCTCTCTCACAGCTGACATCTCGACATCCAAACCTCCCCCCACCCCAAGCCCAGCATTGGGGATTGGGGCTGTAAAGAATGTCCCAGTCACTTTGGCTGGGGCATTTCCCGTGATGGATGAGCCGCTGATGGCTCTGGGGATGGCAGGGACCGAGCAGGGAACGAGCAGAGAAACATCAGCCTCCTGCTGCCGCTGTAAATCAGGTGTGTGTGTGTGGCGGGGGAAGAGGGAAGGGAAATAAGTAAATAAAATGGATCTCCAGGAACTCGGGTGAGGCTGGGCAATAGCAGGAAAGGAGCTGAGAAAATTTAGAGAGGGAGGGAATAGAGCAGAGGAGGGAGGGGTGAGTACAGGGCAGTGGGTGAAGACAGCAAGGGGAGGAGGTGATGCCTTCAGTTTTATCTTTCATGTTTTTCAGGTTCTGTGCTGCCCAGGGGTGCAGCTCTGAGCTCACACTCAGGGTCACTCAGCTCTGCTCAGAGCAGGGACACAAAACAAATCCTGTTCCTGCTGCACACCAAGGACAACTTTCAGCCCAACAGCACAAACAAGGGTGGCTGGAGGGAGGAACAAGAAGGATGGGACCTCACAACCTGAAACTAGAATTGGACAATTAAACCCCAATATGCAAATGGAGCAAAACTTATAAAATCTAAGATTGTGATCAGTCAGCCATTTTGTGCCCATTTTGTGCCGATTTTGGATGCATTTTATGTCCATTTTGTGACCATTTTTTGTCCATTTTGTGCCCATTTTGTGCCCATTTTGTGACCATTTTGGGTCCACCTTGGGTGCAGCCCTGGCCAGGCTCTTGTCCTGCTCAAGGTGTGTCCTTGAAGCCCTTTCAATAAATCTCTGCTTTATTCATTCTCCAGCTCTGCCCAGTCTGCTCCAGCTCAGCCTTCCCCAGGCATCAGAGGGGAGTGAAAGAACGAAGGAGCACAAGGAGAACTGCAGGTACTTGGGGTGTTTGTGAGAGTCCCTCCTCCTTCCCAGGCTCTCTGTATGAACACCCCGGTGTCAGAGCCCATCTGGGTGGCATCTTGTGGGGGACAAGCCCCAAACCATGACACAGCCCTGTGACAGCAAACCCTGCCCCCACACCTGCAGCTCCCCTTGCTGAGGACAATCTGAGCTGCTCAGAAGTGCTGGTCAGGGCTTTGCAGGGCTCCAGGCAGGGAGATGGCAGAGGTGGCAGTGCTAATTGCTGGCAAGAGGAGGAAACCCCAGGAGGTGAGGAAGAGAAATGAGAGAAGAAAGTCCTGAGAGAGTAGGAAAGTACCCAGGATAGATGAAAATGAGAATTAGAGAGAAAACTTTCTCTTCCCTCTTACTTTTTAAAAATTATTATTATTATTTTCCTTTTTAACCTATTTTTTTCATCTCTATCTATTGTTTATTCCCTCCTGGGGAAGTTGGTACAGTTTGGAGGGCACCACCAGGGCTTTTCTGGAGAGGAGGGTGGCTGCCAAAAGAGGAGAACACCAGGAAAGCCTCAGGAGATGCCCAGGAGTGCCAGATGAGGATTCAGTTCCACTGACAGGGCTTTTGGGGCAGCCCTGGGAAGATGTTTGCAAGGCTTGTGAATCAGGATCAGAATAAATTGGCAGGACAGCCCAGGGGCCTGCAGACAGGAGTGGGAAAAGGCTTTGCCAATTAAGAATGCAAACCCCCGTGCTCTGTGTCACGCTTGAACAACTTAAAAATCTCCAAAAAAAAAAAAAAAAAAGGGAAAAAAGAGAAAAGTTTGTGTGAAGCAGCTGGCAGTGAGGCAGGTACCAGAGAACCCAGAGGGGCTCCACAAACAGCTCAGCCTTATCTGGATGTCTGAGGGCTGCTGGGAAACTCCTCGTTCCTGCTGGAAGCTGAATTAATTCACAGTATTACAATTAAGGAGAAAAGAAGGGCGTCCCACCCCCAGTCTCTTTCAGAGCTGTTCTGTTCATCACTTTGTTCTCCCACGGCTCTTCTGGAGAGGGAGGCAGACACAGGAAAGGGAGGGACGGGGTTATCTCTCTCTAAAGCATCATTCCCTGCCTCAGTCCCCACACCCCAGAGTGCCCTGCCAGGCTGGCACTGAATCCTCAGAGGGGAAACTGAGGCCAGGACCAAGACAAAAGACAAAAGGAGCTCTCAGTCTCAGGAACAGCCCCACAGTTCAATGCAGAACCTGCACCTTGGGGTCCTGAGCAGAGTGAGAGGCCGAGCAGGTGGCTCAGAGTGGTTTTGTGTCCTTTGGGAAGGGGAGGGGGAGGTGAGGAGTTAGTGGGGGCTGACCCAGGGCAGGTGAGGGGACAGTGGGGGCTGACCCAGGGCAGGTGAGGCACAGGGGGTGTCAGGTGAGGGGTCAGTGGGGGCTGACCCAGGGCAGGTGAGGCACAGGGGGTGTCAGGTGAGGGGTCAGTGGGGGCTGACCCAGGGCAGGTGAGGCACAGGGGGTGTCAGGTGAGGGACGTGCAGGGGTTCCTGGGAAAGGCAGTGCTGTACAGCATTTTGTGTGGATTTATGTATATATAACCCAAAACACCCAGTGCAACACAACAATTCCCAGTCTCCTGGCGGCACGTGCTGCCTTCCCGACAGGAACCCCTGGCAGAGGAAGATCTTTGCACCCCCCAGACCAATCCAGCCCCAGCCCCAGAGCTGGGCTGAACCCCGTGCCAAGGCTGCCAGTGTCTCCCAGCTCCCAGGGCAGCCAGGGATGCCCGCTGGACAGGGATGTGTATCCCGGCGGGATGCGCCAGGCTGGGTCACAGCGCCGAGCTAATGGCCCTGGCTCTGACAAACCCTTTGTCCCAGCAGCACAAACAGCCTCGGGGCTGGTGGCACTGTCTGTGACTGGCTGCCAAGAGCCAGGCCAGCCTCTCCCAGCGAGGGACAAAGGGACAGAGGCACCCCGGCGGTGACGCTGCCGGAGCAGCAGTCAATAATCAGCCAGGCACAGCGGGACAAGCAGCTTGCAGGAGAGCAAGAAAGATGTTCCCCAAGGCAGCGTAGCAGCCAGGCAGGGATGGAGCCGCTGGAAGGCATCCAGGGAAGGCTGTGGCACAGCGGGAATGACTCACTGGCTCTCGGTGTGGAGGGAGTGATGTGGAGGAATTTGTGAAAGGAACGGGGAGACGGGCGCCTGTCACACTTTTGGAAGTGAAATCTCTTTCCTGAGAGCTACTGGAGTGGCTGGGACATTTACTGGGACATTTACTGGGGCATTTACTGGGGCATTTACAGGGGCATTTACTGGGGCATTTACTGGGGCATTTACTGGGACATTTGGCTCATGAAGCAGCCTGGCTGCTCTTGGGGTCAGGGCTTGAGAGTGGGATGTGCTGCATTCCCCACCAAGGGTCTGGGCCTGGCTGGGCCTGGCTTTGTAAAGCTGGGCTCTCACAGCTCATTCTGTGCTTTCTGCACCCAGAGGGACATCCTGAGCAGGTGGGGAGGAGCAGAGATGTGGGATGGAGTCTGGGCAGGCAGGAAGGCTTTGTTTTGGGGGAGACAACGGGGTCTTACACTGGTCTGTTTTCTGCTCTGGCTGTCTGCCCTGGATTCAGCTGCCCCAAGGAGAGCCTGAGCCCCACCTCATTGCTGAGGCACTGACCTGCATCCCCCAGGTGGATCTGGAAGCTGGGCCAGTCTCAGGGCTGGTTTACAGCAGCTCTGAGCTAATTTGTTCCAAGAGAGCTGCACACCCTTCTCCCGTCTTTGCCCCCTCCCAAATCCAACCTGATCCCTCTTTGCTTCCCAGCAAACCACCACCACACCACACAACACCTCTGCCAGACCCTCTGCTCCGAGATCTGCCTGCACCCACAGCAGTTCCAAAGCAGGGTTCCTGAAGCACCAGCCCCCTGGCTGCTGGGCTGGCTCAGATTTTGGGGAGCTTTGGGGGAGTAAACTTCAAGGATAGGGTGAAAGATTCAAAAGAGGCTCCTACCTCAAGGGAGTGTTCCAAGGCTTTATTCCTGAAGGAGTCCCAGAGGCAAAGAGGGAGAACAAGGAGGAGCAGGGGTTTTTATCCAGTCTCTGTCTGGGATGGGAGAGCTGGCACAGAGCCATGGGTCAGAGATAAGGGGAAGGTAGGGTTGGACTGAGGGTTACAGTCTCTGAGGGGGCTTTTGGGGGAAAGACCATTCCCCAGAGGGATACAACAGGTTCCCTTTCCATTTATCAGCTCCCCACAGCCAGCAAATCCCCATCACAGCAAATCCCCATCAGCTTCCTGGCTGGCCAAGGCGCTCAGCTCGGGGCTGCCCTGCTCACAGCCATGGGAGGGGGGGATTGTGATCCTTCCCTTCTCCTGGAGCAGCCAGCCTTGCTGGATTTAATGCAACCTCAGTGCTCCATCCACCCCTGCTCACAGCACTTACAGCAAAGCACCCTGTCCCCAGCCAGTGCCAGCCCACACTGTCCCCAGCCTGGGCTGTCACCATGACCTGCTGGAAGGAGACTTTGCTGGGCTCTTTCTGCCTGCTGGTCCTTTGAGCAAGACAATGAGCTCAGACGATGCATATTTATAATGCACCCCACCTGACACATTCCAGGGAGCCTGAGACGAGTTCACAGAGCTAAATTAAACCGAGCTGAAAAGCTTGGCAGAACAAACACTTCCCCGGGTTGGGTCTGGAGGCAGGAGCGGGATTGGGTGATTGGAGACACGCTCCAGTGGAACACACACCCCCAGCAAGGAGCTGCTTCCCAGCCTTGCTGTGATGCCTTTTGTTTGCAAAGGGTTAATGGAAAGCTGTTCCCAGGGGAGCCCGAGCTGGGAGAAACAGTGGGGCTGGCAAGGCCCTGGGGGTTTTAAAGGGATCTGAAGAGGGAGGAGAGGTGGGGAGGGCTTCTCTAGGCTGTGTGCAGTCAGTGAATCCCTTCTAGGGACAGCCAAGCATCCAGGGGATGAAAGGGATTAAGGAGGGCAAGGCACTGCTGGGAAAGCTGCACTGCACGGGTGGCACTGGACCATGAGTGTGTGAGGCTGAAGTGCCTCCAGTGCTTCATTCCCCGGCTCCAAAACCTTCCCAGCTCTTGCTTTGATCCTGGTTTGAAGGGGAGAGGAGAAGGGGAACACAGCAGCTCGTTCTGCTCCCACCTTGGCCCCCTCAGACCTTGCTCCAGCTCAGGCCCTTCCCTCACTACAGGAGGGGGTGACCAGGATGAAATTCTGTCCTGTGCAAACACAAACCCACGTCCCACAGCGTTTGCAGCAGCACTGAACCCCTGGCAGGATCCAGGCCCAGCTCTGTCACCAGGTGCTGCTCCTCTGGTGGCAGAAGGAGGGGCAGCTGGACCTCAGCTCTGGAACAGGAGGGATCTGGTTAGGAAAGGCAGGTTTTCTGAGCAGGATGAGTGTCTGGGCTTCACTTGGAGACAAAAGCATCACAGTAGTAATTCCCATGTGAGTTATGTAACCCCAGCAAACTTCCACACGTGCTCAGGGGAAATGTTTTCACCTGGGCAGGGTCTTTTGGATGTGATTTTCAATATTATAATGAAGCTTGTTCAGCTAGAGGATGCAGAAGCCTTGAATGTTTTGCCAAGCTAGCAATGCACACGCAGACATCCATCAACATCTTGATTTTACACGTCCTTAAAGCCTGTTAGTTCCAGGAGCTCCTGGAGTAAGGGATGCTATCTGCTGTCTGTTCCACTGCTAGACAACAACATCTTCACCTACCACATCCTTAAAACTGGCCGGTTACAGGACGTCCTTGGCTGAGGGATGCTGCCTGTTCCCCTGATTAGGTCTCTTTTTTTCCTGATTAGCCTTGAAAGCCTGCAATGATCTGGCAGCAGGGAACATCCTGACTCCAGGTAATCTTGACCTGTCCCGCGTTTTGCAGCGCAGGCAGCTCGAGGTTAAACACCAAACCCGAGGCAGAGCTGCTCTTCTGCCTCCGTGCCCTGATATCAGTCAGATGGAATTTTCTGGGCCGTCACAGCCTCTCCCACCGGGGTGTTTGTTGATGTAACTCTCGCTTACACAATCAGCCACCAGGCAGGCGAGTGCCAAGGCATGGCTGCGATCCTGACAATGCCTCACTCCCCTGGAAATCCCCCCTCTGCACAGGCTGGGCCCCCCCAAATGTGCTGCTCACCTCCCACACGGCGCTGCTGGTCCCTGCAGAGGGCTGCTGGGAGTGCCCTGCTTTTCACTGCAGCTCGGGTGGGACGGGGCCAAACCAGCCTCCCCGAGGGTGGTTAAACAAACAAATGCCCCCAGCCCTCTGCACTGTCCTTTCTCTCCCTCCCACAAGTGGGAATCCCTCTATCCCCTCTCTAATTCCCTTCCACTGAAAGCCAGGAGTCTGGGTGTCCCCTGGGTGCTCAGCTCGTTCCTCTTCCCCCTGCCTGGGTACTGATCACAGCATCCCCTGAGGATCCCTGACCGCTGTCCTTCCCTCTGTCATTTTTGCCAGCCCAACTGGCACTTTGAGGCTTTTCAAGCCTCTCTCCAGCCTCTGATGAGGTTTTGGGAGAGCCTGGGAGTGCAGTGTGTGGATCCAGCCCTCCCTGGGGTGCCGGCTTTGAAGTGGACACTGGGATGTGCTTGGCTCTGGTGGGGATTTCACACACATTCCAGCCAAAGGGAATGGCTTTGCCATGCAAGGCGCTCTCCAGAAACCACCAGTTTGGCTCTCTCCTCCCCTTCCCTGCAGGAAGCACCATCCTTGGTTAAATAACATCTGGTTAAAGAGCTGCTGGCCACAAAAACATGTCTGGAATGTGGCCCCAGCCCTCGGTGACCTCCCTTTTCATGCTGCCAGTGGCCACTAATGAGGATGGGGTTTGGATGCAGCAGTGGGAGCAGGGGGTTAACCCCACGGGATCCAGCAGGGATGAGGATTCTGCAGAGCTCTGGTGGGAGCCCCACCACAGATTCCTCTTCCTGAGCTGGTTTTTCCTTTCTGTGCCACTCTAGCAGAGAGGGGGCAAGCATGACCTTGCAAGCACAACTCTCCAGCCTCCTGGGGCAGGGCAGGAGCTGCCAGCTGTGTGAGGATGGAGCTGCTGGATGCTCCTGTGGCTCTGGTGCTGCTGCCGCCCCTCCTGCCCCTCACACACCTTCCAGGACTGTCCCTGTCCCTGTCCCTGTCCCTGTCCCTGTCCCTGTCCCTGTCCCGGTGTCCCCAGCTGTCCTCACTCAATCCTGCTCCAGGAGAGGGACCTGGTGCAGAAGACAAGTCCTCTTCCTGGGCTGGCTTTTCTTCCCTGTGCCACTCTGGCAAAGAGGGGGCAAGCACGACCTTGCTGCCACGAATCCACCCCAAACTCACCTGCCCCCTTGGGCCAACCCCACAGACCCCGGGACCTGCAGGATGGGGAGCACCCCAGCCTGTTTTGGGGGAGAAGATGAGCCCTGGAGAAGAAGGGAAATGTTCTCTGGCATTTCCTCTGCCTCGCAGCCCTTAATTTTAGTTCTGCTTCATTTCCTTGCAGCTTGGCAGAGTAATGAACAATCAAATCCCTTTAGTAATTTATTTCTTCTGCTGCGCGGTTTCGAGGAGGTGATGACACTTGAAATTGCCTCTCCTGGAGGGATGGAGGGGCCGGATCCTGCAGCCCATTACACCAGAGTGTGCCTGTCCTGCTCCCAGCAGCCTGCCCAGAGCACAGCCTGCTCCCAGCCCCGTGTTCAGCCAGAGCAGCAGCCCTGCTCCCTTGATGAGTCCATTAAGGTCACGCTATTACAAGCAGCCACCAGATGAATTCTGTCAGAGAGAAGGCACAGGAACTGCAGCTCAGGCTCCCATCATTTGTGTTAATAGAGTTAATTTGCTCAACAATCCCCAGCAGCACTCCTGGGAACTCTGCCTGGCCCTGTGCCCCGGGCCGTGTTTGTCTCCTGTGGCCGTCGGGGTGTTTACAGCACCGGGCAGCTGCGTCCTGGATGTCTCCAAAGGATGAGCTCACCTCCCGTCTGCATCCGTGTGCAGCCACCCAGGGGATGCACGGCAGGGTGAGGAGGAGATGCTCTGCATCCCTGTCACCTGGCCAGGGAAAGGGGGACAGTCCTCTCCTGTCCCCAAGCAGCTGCAGCAGCGAGGAGGGCTCTGGGCCTCTCCTCTCCTCTCCTCTCCTCTCCTCTCCTCTCCTCTCCTCTCCTCTCCTCTCCTCTCCTCTCCTCTCCTCTCCTCTCCTCTCCTCTCCTCTCCTCTCCTCTCCTCTCCTCTCCTCTCCTCTCCTCTCCTCTCCTCTCCTCTCCTCTCCTCTCCTCTCCTCTCCTCTCCTCTCCTCTCCTCTCCTCCCCTCCCCAAACCCCGGGGAGCTGCAGCCATCCTGACCCCAAAGTGACTCTCCAGCCTCCTGTTGCAGGGGCAGGAGCTGCCAGGTGTGTGAGGATGGAGCTGCTGGATGTTCCTGTGGCTCTGCTGCTGCTGCCTCCCCTCCTGCCCCTCACACACCTTCCAGGACTGTCCCTGTCCCTGTCCTGGTGTCCCCAGCTGTCCTCACCCAATCCTGCTCCAGGAGAGGGACCTGGTGCAGCCTGGTGCAGGCTTCACATTCCCAACCCTTTTCCTGATTTCTCCCTCCTGCTCATGACATTGAAAGGCTCCTCACGGACCCTCCCACCTCACCTGACCCCTGAAATGATGGAAGCACTGATGATCAGCCACGCAGCCCCGTGTTTCTCAGCTTGGACACAGGGAGCTCCAGCAGGGACCAAAGGGAAGGGCAGGGAAGGGAGCAGCCAGCCAGCAGGACAGAGAGGCTGAAGGACAGGCCCTGGATACAGAAGCCAGGCTCACCCCGGGGATACAACAGCAATAAACAACATCCCTGCCCTGTTCCACAGGCAATCCAGCAGGTGGATGTGGTCAAGGGGGATGTAATGATTCAGAAAATGCAGAAGATTCAGAGAACTGCTGGTGAGCTGTCTCTGGAGACCAGCACACGTTTGTTTGTGGCTTCTGAGATGACAAAACAATTTCCCCGTGTTTGAGGATGACGAGGCTGAGGAGCTTGCTGGACAGCATCTCCTTGGATACTCCACTTATTATAAGCAAACAGAGGGGTTGAAAGACTCAGCTGAGGAGATTCCTAACTCGCTGCTGTTGGTTTTTTATTATTTGTTAAAACAGTTAAATTTGAGAAGGTTAAATTGCAGCAGAATGGAGGAGGGCACGGAGAATGACTCGAATCCTACAGGGTGATTTCCTGGCACCACCGAAAAAGCAAACACAGGCTCCAGTTAATTAAGAATTAAAAGGCAGGAATATAATCAATGCCAGTCTGTGAGGTTCATGGGAAATGGGCCTTGTCAGTCAAACACAATGTCATTTTTCTGCCTCCTAAACCAGTCATGTCATCAAAGCAAGTGCAGAGACGGATGGAAAATAGATTCAGAATGACTGACAGGATTTGGGAGTTGAACACAGAGGCTGCCAGAGCTGGTCAGTCACAAGGTCACCCCCTAACCCAGGGCAAGCATAAATCTCCTTCTCCCCACCCCAGTCCCCTGCTGGGTGTCAGCCTCTGGGCTCAGCTGGGTGCCAGGAGAGGGGAGGGGACCCCTCTGTTGAGATACTCCCCCGCTGTCCCCCCAGGCTCCTGTGACTGGCTCAGATCCTTGAGGGGCTTTGGAGGAATATCTCAGGGAAATAGGGTAAAAGATTCCCAAAGAGGCTCTCACCCCCTGGGATCAGTCCAAGGCTTTATTCTCCAAGGGTTCCAGGGCAGAGAGAGAGAACCAGGAAGAACAGGACTTTATCTGGTCTCTGCTCAGGAGAGAGAGCTGGGCCTGAGCCAGTAGGGTCAAGATAGGAAGGAAGGGTCAAACTGCATGGTCACAGGCTTCAGGGGGTTCTGGGGGAAAATAAACCATTCCCCAGAGGAACAGAACAGGTTGGCTCTTGGCTTGCTCCATCCTGCTGCCTGCTCATGGGTCTCCCTGGGGAGCTGGTTGCTTTTTGGGTGCTGGGCTGTCTCTGGTGAATCCAGACCTGGGGAACAGTTTTAGGGCAAGTCTGTGATTCCAGCTGCTGCAGGGATTCAGGCCGGTCAGAGCTGCTGGGATCCCAACCTTCCTGCTCGGGCAGGTCTGGGATAAAGGTGGAACACCCTGAGAGAGGCCCCCCAAAGCAGCCCAGTGTCCAGGGTGGTGTTTGCAGGGACACCTCTGTCCCTGGGCACTCAGCACTGGTGTCACTCAGCACTGGAGAGAGCTGGGCCTGAGCCAACAGGGCCAAGATAGGGAGGAAGGGTCAAACTCCATGGTTACAGGCTTCAGGGGTTTCTGGGGAGAAAAACCATTCCCCAGAGGAATACAACACTCTGTGAGACAGGGCCTTGAGGAAAGGACCTTCTAGAGATGGGACAGGGGCCTCAGAGCCTCTGTGGAGGGTGCAGAGCTGCCTGTGCACATCCCTCCTTTTGGGGACAGCTTCCAGCAGCCTCCTCTTCGCCTCCCCCCGTTCTGTTGCTCAGGTAACCCTTCCAAGGCAGGTCCTCCAAGCAAGATTTTTAGGTCAGTTATAATTGGAGGAGCTCACACGGAGCTATAAAACATCAGTTAATACGCTGGAACTATCTAGTTAAATGCCAATTATAAAAACCCCATAAGCTCCTCAACTCAAATATATTAATAACATAATTAAACATTTATTGCTGATGCAAATTAAAAGTTCAGTTAATCGGACGTCAACGGAACCGCAGGAAGTGACCAGTTAAGTAACTAATTTCTGTTTAATTACCATTCCTCCCCGTTGCAAAGCCCCCCCCATGCCATTATTCCCGGGCAGTGTTTACTCCAGCCACTCCAGCTTGGCATTCCCAGCCCATTCCCCTTCCCATTCATAACCCCAGGCAGCTGCAGCATTCAGAGCACAGCTGGCAGCAGCTGGACTGGGCACACTGGGTGGGTGGGGGACCTTGGGTGGAGCATTTCGGGCTGGGATCAGCTCCCTGGGCGTGTGCCAGCAGGAATTTGTTGTTTGTCCATTGTCACTGGAAGGACCAGGAGCTGCAGCAGTGGGATGAGGCTGGAAATGAATTCCTGGAGGGAGGGAGGGAGGAATTTCCCCTGGTGAGCAGAGCCATAGGGATGGATTCCCTCCTCCCCTCCCTCCAGGCCACGGGCAATCAGTTAAACCTGACAGGTGTGAAGTTGGCAATTTTCTTTTCCTGTGAGGAAAACAGGCTGGCGGGAGTTTGAGGGGGACAGGGAGATGAGGGAGGGGTAGGAACGCTCCCACACCCTCTCTCCGTGGGGCTCAGGGGGGATGGAGGGAGGGCAGGGGCACCTGGGACTCAGGGGTGAGGTTGGAAAAGGGCTTGAAAGGCAGGAAAATCAGAACCCCCTCCTCTCACAGCTCCTGTGATCCCTCCGGATCTGATCCCTAATCACCTCCCAGGATTCAGCCAGTGCTGAGCTCCCCAGCAGGCCACAGCACAGAGGCAGAAAAACCCCATTTACTGTTCACACTCAGACCGTTTTCCTCCCCAAATTCCCAACCACCCAGACAAAACCCTCTGCCTGCTTCCTGCCAGGACCTGGGTTTGGTCCAGCAGTTGTGAAATCTGTGGAGGAGGGAGCATCCCTAACTCACCTTGAGCCCGGCTTAGTCAGATGAGGCCACGTTCACCTCAGCTGCCGGGGTGAAGGGAGCAGCTGGGGTGGCAGGGATCCATTAATCACTGCCTTTCAATAATTCAGCCCCTGGAGGGTGAGACAACGTTTTTAACCTGCCTTTCAGGTGAAAATGTCAGCCTGGCTCTCTGATTCCTGCTCGCTAGGATGTGAAATTCCAGCAGCACAAGATGCATCCATTTTATATATATATATATATATATATGTATTTATAAAAAGTTAAAAATTTTATATGAATATATAATATATATTTATATAAATATATTTAAATATAATAAGTATATATAAATATATTTGTATAAATATATTTATATATTTATTATATGTAAAAGATATATAAATATATAAATATATTTAAATGTAATAAATATAAAAATATTTTTATATATATTTATTATACATAATCATATATAAAATTATATATATATAAATATATATAAATTATTTTTTTACAGGTTGAGCCTTGTTCTGCAAACATAATAAAATTTATATATATATTTATATTATATAAAAATATTTAAACATATAAATATATTTAAATATAATAAATATATAAATATATTTTATATAATTATATAAATAAATAAATAAATAAATAATTTTTTTTTTTCAGGCTGAGCCTTGTTCTGCAAATACTCTCTAAAGCCAGGCTGCATCTAAACACGTCTGGGAAGGCTGTGAAATGCCTTTGGCGGAGGAGGAGGAGGAGGAGGAGGAGGAGGAGGAGGAAGAGCAGAGAACCAGCCCCCCTCGCCTTCTGCCAGGCACCACTGAGGGCATCTGAGGCTCAACAGCACTTCTGGTGTCACAGGTCCCTCAGCTGGAATCCATTTGCATAAAGCAATTTCCTCCAACAAATATGTTCATACAAATCCAACTCGAGACTGCAAATAATTTGAAAGTGAAAAAAAAAAATAAATAAGAAAGACAAACCCCAGCCCTAATCAAACATATTTGTTGCTACAAGTAATTCAGCCTGCACCTTGAGTTTCTCTTGGTTCTGTTTATCCAGCAGAAGCTGGAGGAGATTTAATGGGCTGTGTGTGACCTTGAGTGCTCTGAGCTGAGCTGGAGCAGGACCTGCCTCTCACCTCACAAGGAATTTGGGATTGAGGGTCACGTATCCCAGCAGCCTGACCTGTTTGCAGTGCCTCCTCACAGGTTTGACATCTCCCAGCCCCTGTCTCCTCCTCTGTCTGCTGGAGCCCTTTGGCTCCTGCACTTCCAGCCCCGATTCTGTGCATCCCTGGGAGATCCCCCTGGTTCTGGGTGTTGTGCAAGGTGTTAATCCCAGCTGCCTGCTCCAGGGATATCGGGCAGGATCCCTGGAAATACCCTGATTGCCCTGGGCTGTGTCTCACCACAAATCCCACTCCAACTCCTTTGTTTGGGTGGAAATCAAACCCCGTTGCAGCCAGGCGAGCTGATGGAACGCACAGGCTGGGAACCTGGCTCTGCACCTCCAGCAGGGACATTCCAGCCCCCAATTCCTGGTGCATCTCCCAGTTCCGGGGAGGTGAATCCCACTCTGCACACAACAGCCAAGCTCTGGCTCCTCTCCTCCTGCCCTGAGCTCCTGCCTCACCCCTCTGCTGCTCCTCAGCCCCTGTTGGGGCCACCAGGGCTGTCCTGTGCCCTGGGGAAGGGACCCAAGCCACGCTGCCCCTTTTCCATGGGCCACAGGCACTGCTGGCACTCCCACCCCCAGCGTGTTTCTCTTTGGTTCCAGAGAAACCCAATCCTTGGGGGCACTGCCTGGGGGGCTGCTCCTGCTGCCTGCAGCCCTCTGCAACCCGAGCTGCTGAGGAGAGGCCTCAGGCCGTGGCTTTTATCCATCAGCGCTGAGCTCTGAAGGCCTGGCCTGGGAAACCAGAGCAGCATTTCCCAGGGGCTCATCCCAGCCAAGACAGCCCCTCCTGCCCCTCTTCCCCTCTCAGCCCCAGCTCTCCAGGGCTCCTTTTGTTCCTCCCCACGCCCAGGCTTGGCTGAAGTGGCTGAGGCAGCTGCTGGGAGCTGGTTCTGCTGTGGTCACTCCTGCAGGAGAGCTGCACTTGCAGCCCTTGCCATGGCTAAGGGGGGAAATGAGAGGGGAAAACGGGTGGAGAGACAGACAGAGCCCAGAGAGGGGTCACAGGTTCCCTTGGTCACCGTGGAGCCTGGCTTTTCCTCCTCCTCCACAAGGAAAGCACTCCCAGGGCTCTCTCTGCTCTCTCCCAGGGCAGAAGGACTGGGAGCTGGCTCCGTCAGCAGCACAGGAGTTTGGGGGATCCTCCTGCCAGGCTGCACACACAGGGCACTGAACACAGGGCACTCACTGCTCATAGGGCACACAGGGCACACAGAGCTCACAGGGCACACAGGGCACACAGAGCACACAGGGCACACAGAGCACACAGAGCACACAGGGCACACAGGGCACACAGGGCACACAGAGCACACAGGGCACACAGGGCACACAGGGCACTGCACACAGGGCACACAGGGCACACAGGGCACACAGGGCACACAGGGCACACAGAGCACACAGGGCACACAGGGCACTGCACACAGGGCACACAGGGCACACAGGGCACTGCACACAGGGCACACAGAGCACACAGGGCTCACAGGGCACTGCACACAGGGCACACAGAGCACACAGGGCACACAGCACACAGAGCACACAGAGCACACAGGGCACTGCACACAGGGCACACAGCACACAGAGCACACAGGGCACACAGCACTGCTCACAGGGCACACAGGGCACACAGGGCACACAGAGCACACAGGGCACACAGGGCACTGCACACAGAGCACACAGAGCACACAGGGCACACAGGGCACACAGAGCACACAGGGCACACAGAGCACACAGGGCACACAGGGCACTGCACACAGAGCACACAGAGCACACAGAGCACACAGCACTGCACACAGGGCACACAGGGCACACAGGGCACACAGAGCACACAGGGCTCACAGGGCACACAGGGCACACAGGGCACACAGAGCACACAGAGCACACAGAGCACACAGAGCACACAGAACACACAGAGCACACAGAGCACACAGGGCACACAGGGCACACAGGGCACACAGGGCACTACACACAGGACGCTGTTCACAGGGCACTGCTTACAAGGCACTGCTCACAGTGCACTGCTCACCAGCCTGGCTCCAGTCTCCTGCTGCCCTGGCACAAGCCCCAGGGACAACTACTCCTTCCCAGCCTAATCCTGAGCATCCCCCTCTCCCTCCAGCTGATGCAGAACAGCTCAAATCCCAATCAGCATCCCTCTCCCTCTGTGCTGGGGAGCACTGGGGTTTGGGTCAGATTTAGGCTCAGGCCTCCAGCACATCACCCAGGGGCTGAAGGTGGGTGCAGAAAGCCCTTCCCAGGGAGTTTCCCACTTTCCCAGAGGAATGGCAGAGGAGCTGCTGATATCAGTGCAAGGCCAGCAGGAGCATTTCCTCTGCTCTCCTGCCTGCTTTGTCTCTCCCTCTTTGGCAAAAGCCTGGACCTTTGGGAACAAGGCTTCCTTTGTGGCCTCTGTTCACAGCCAGGAGAGGCAAAGTGTCCTTCCCAAGGCAGGGAGCAGTGACAGGGACGTGGGGAAACGCCCTGGGCTCACCCTGAGCACCCCTGAGCCTGCAGAGGGGTTTGGAAGCACCACAGCCACGGCAGGCACTGCAAAAACATCCTCAGTGTCCCTGCACCCTGGCCCTGACACCAGCTAATGCCACACTGCCAGGGAAATATTGACATTTTCCCAATAACTTGTCCCATCTGCTGCAGCCAGCAGTGAGAACTTCCTCAGCCACAGACGCTTCTGACTTTTCACAGATTTTTGGATGGATTTTTCTGCCCTGCATTTTTCTAGCCACTTGTGTTTAAGCTCAGGTTAACTTTGGGGCTCAGCCAAGGAATTTCAGTGCTTACATCAACAAAGGGAAGCTGTCCCAGCCTCCTTCAGCCTATTCTGGATCTGCTCTCCAAGAATTCCACACCAAACCACTATGCCAGTGGCAAACCCAGTCCACCTTCTCCAGCCCTGTGCTGTTTTGGAGATCTCTCAACCCCAAACCTTCAGCCTCCACCAGCGAGCAACTCCCCTTCCAAAACACAAATACAAATTATTGAATTTTTTTAAAAAAAATATATAAATAAAATATATAAAAATATAAATAAAATAATATAATAATAATAATACTGCATATCCTGGGATATTTCCAACCCAAAGCACTGGAAAACAGGTGAACAAGAGCCACTCCTGCTGCTGTGCCTCCCCTCACAGTCACTGAGTGCACAACGACGCAGCCACGGATGCCCCCCAAAAGAAGGAGAAAGTATATATTTTTTTAAAATTCTTTATTTATAAAAAAGTACATTTTTTTCCACAGCTCAGCCACTATTGGTTGTTTTTTTTTTTCTTTATACAAGTAAAAGGAAGGGTGATGCAACACCCCACCCACACAAATTATAACCATGAAAATACCCCCCACCCCCACCCCAGGACTCGAAATGAACAAATTACAAAGGATGGAAAACAAAACAAAACAGAAAAAAAAAAACCAACAAACCAAAATCATAAAAGTCCATTCCATTATTATAATTATTTTTATTTTTTATTTTTTACAAAAGCACTTACAACACAGATTACAAAATTAAAAAGAAAAAAAAAAGAAATAAAAAAAAAGTGGGGTTGGGGTTGTTTGTCTGTCTGCATTTTCAATTCCACAATGATCATTACAGCCAGAGGATGAAGAAAAAGAGAGATAAAAATCACTGGAGCTGAGGAATCATGTCTTTAAAAAAAGAGAAAGGCCAAAGAAAAGAAAACCCAGATCCTCCACGAGAGTCCCTCCACCAACAGCAGCGGAGGCTCTGACTCCGTGTGCTCCTTACATTCACCCAGGGGAATCACACCTGGAAAATCCCCCTGGTCCCAAATCCAAGCTCAGCCTCCTCTCTGAGGCTTGGCTTTCCTCTCCCCACCCTGCTCTCCCCCAGCCCCTCTGCCCTTGGTCCCCCACTCCGGGCTGAGTTTGGGGGTGATGGGGAAGGAGCCAAGACCTTCCCACCCCCCCTGCCCCAGGGACCCCCCTGCTCATCCCAAGGAAAAGCTCCAGCTGGCAGCAGATTCCCTTGGGGATGGCAGGAGTGCAGGGTGGGGAGGGTGAGGAGCTCTTTCAGAGCCCATCCATGAAGGACAGGCCGTGCTGGCAGTGCCCCTGCCCCCACAGACCCCAAACTTCAGTGCTACAGCAGCAGAGGTTGAGGGAAACTTCAAAGTGGATTTTAACCCGCTGGCAACCTGGGATCCCCTCCTTTCCACACAGGGAGACCTCCCAGCCTGCAGGAATGACCCCCACAAGGGCGCTGGGGTTTTTCCCTGTGTCCAGTCTGGCACCCAAACCCCCAAAAATCGGTGTGTGCGTGTGTGTGTGTGCTCGTGCATGGCAAAGGGAGACAGGCAAGCAGAGCAGCAGCCCCCCCCTTCCAACCACACTCCCCTCTCTGACTGCCCCCAGATTAATCTCTGGGATCTCTCTCTCTCCCCCTAACCCTCCGTGATTTTTGCTGCACTGTTGTTGTTGCTTCTCTTTGACTCAAGATCAGGAAAATGGCTCCCTTTGTCCCTCATGTCTTTGCAATCAATTTGGTGCAACCATCTCAGCTCGCTGATTTATTTCGTGAGGAAATCTTCAGGTTGTTTTTTATTTTTTTTTTCTTAATTTTTTTTCCCCCTTGCTTGAATGAAAATGATTTAACAGGGGGAAAAAAACCACCAAACCAAACAAACAACAAACCTGTTGTAATTAAATAAGGGAAAATAACATCACTAGGGTGTATTGCAAAGAATAATCCTAGAGAAAAGCCCCAGCAGGGAAACAGCTGGGGTGTGTTTGAATATAATGCACAGGCTCCTTGTGGGTTGTGACACTGCTCTGTTTGCTGGTACAGCTCCCTGAATTCACACCGGGAAGGAAATGGGGGATTGGCCCCGATTCACCTGAATTTTGGCTCACTGACCTCTCTCTCTTTGCCTGCTCAGCTTCCCCACCTGCCCTGAGGTACCACCAGCTTCGCCACCCAGGATGAGGGCTCGGGGAAGGGAGAAGCACCAGGCTGAGGGCTGTGTTTGTTCCCTGGCAAAAGCCACCAGGAATCCCTCCTGGACAAAGACCCCAGCCAGGGGAGGTGATGAGGCACTGACACCCAGCCCCCAGCAGCGTAAAAACCCAACCCAGGCAGGGCCAGGGGGGGCTCACCAGTTGGGGACTGGTGTGAAATGGGACATTTCCTGGAGAGCAGCAGCTCCCTAGCACCGAGGAGGAGGGGAGGAGGCCCTGGACAGCTTCCCTCTGCCAGCTGGAAGCTCCCACTGACTCTTTGCCAGGTCCTAGGGGCATTCTCCACCTCCTTAGCACCTCTGATGAAAGCGGGGGGTGGTGGAGAAGCAGGGGATTTGTCACTTGAGGCAGCCTGAGGGTCCCAGAGAGGTGGCCCAGCCCTGAGCTCAGGTGTGGCACTGCAGCCTGGCAGGATCGGGGCACAGAGGGACAAGTGACAGCAGCAGCAGAGCACAGACCTGCCCAGGCTGGCCCTGCTGCTGAGCCCTGAGCACTCTCCCTCCCTGCAGAAGCCCCCAGGAGCAGGATGCACGTGGTTCCTCACTTTGGCCTCTCTCCTGAGCTCAGCCCTGCCCTCAGGGAGGAACAGGTATCACTTTCTGCTCGAGGATGGTGGAGAAACTCATCTAATTCCCTTCAAGGGCCCCCTCAGAGCAATTTAACCCAGGGAAGGCAGTGATGCTATTACTGGACCAAAACAGCTCTCAGATGAAGCATCAATCTGATTTTCTTCCCCCACACTTCTTTTTTCTTCCACCTTGCTCTGGATTAATGGCTAATCACCTGGCTAATTACCACCCCAGGAGCGTCTTGGCCCTCTAGCTGACCTTGCAAGGGACAGCAAGAAGCAAATGACAGCACAGAGGTGGCATTTCTCCGTGGCTGTGGTGATAATGGCACCAGGGGAGCAGTGCTGGAGAGCTCAAGGATGAGAGAAATGCAGCACTGAACCCTGAACTGGCAGGGTGCCTCGCTGCTGTGCCAGGCAACGCTGTCTAAGGATCTCCCACTCAAGGTTCTGGATGAAAAACGATCATTTGACCCCTTTTCTGAACCACTCTGAGGAGGTAAGTGCCTGAGCTAAGTCCTAAATTTGGGCTGGTGCAGAAAGGGCAGGAAAAAAGTGCTGCAGCAGGAAGGGAATTGTGCACAAGCTCTAGCTTGGAAAATCCACATAGCTCCACTCTCTCCTTTCCTTTCCCTGGGTCCCACTGGGGTTTTGAGCCCTCAGTGGGCAGTGTGTGTGAATGGGCAATAAAGAAGCCAAGGAGGCTACAGCTCCAAAAATGACACCTTCAAAGGCAGACTAATAACTCCCGAAGCAGATTTCTTGGGGTTCCTTTGGTCACCCCTGAGCCTGGGAACAGCCACACAGCCCTGATCTCTCCTTCTGCCCCACTTGCCAGGCTTTGCACCTCTGTTCCTTAGACCTGTGGGGTCAGTGTGGTGGGAATTTGCCAGACCTGAGCAGCAGCCTCTGCCTGAATGTAAAGAATCACTGCTGGACCTCCATAGTTTGTAACAGATTTTGTTTTCTTCCAAAGGCACCTCCTGACAGGGTGTACCTGTGCTGGGAGGGATCTGGGTCTGTGCCTGCTGATGCCTCCCCAGGGTTTGGTGCTGGAGGCACTGCCATCATCCTGTTTCAGAGTCAGATCTGAAGGATTATTCCCTCGAGAGATGGACCCTGCTGGGAACGCTCCCTGCACCACACACGGTGCAGGCTCTGCCCTGATCCAGATTACAGGGTCTGCCTCTGGGGGAATCAAAGCCCTGTGTGTGCTGCTCTCCCAAGGCACTGGAGGGAAGTCATTCCCACCCCTAATCATCAGTAATCAGAGATTTGGAGAGATGTTAAGAGGTTTTATTTCCTTTATTGGGGGCTTTCTTGCCAGCAGGGTGGCAGAGGACGGAGCTGGGGCTGTTCAACCCAAGGGATCCCGAGGGAATCTCTGCCTGCCCTGGCTCTGAGAGGACACAAAGCAGCCTTCCTGTGGCATGTGGCTGCCGTGCCACGAGCCAGGAAGCCTGAGGGGCTGGCAGGAACAGCAGAGAGATTACAGCCCTACAATTGGATTGCCCACTGCCCTACCCCGCTAATGCAATCAGAGCGCACCGGGGAGGGCTCAGGCTGAGCTCCCCGTGCTCTGCAGCCAGCACCTCACGGGAAAGGAAAGCTTTGGAGGCTGCCTGGATCAGAGATCTGCCCTGGCCTCATCTCTGTGGCTCTGCCTCTCCACCCTCCTCCTCCCTTTCTGCAGCAGGATAACCGCTGTGGAACAAAACTCAGCGGGTAAGGCAGGAGGAGAATCAGTCCTGCTATTTTTAGATGTCCGTGATAATACAGCTCAGAAAACTGGGGATTTCTTTTCAGACAAAAGATTTATTTATACATCAAATTTAAAAAAAAATAAAATAAAAATTATAACCCAGGAGAAGAAAAATAAGCCCCAACCCAGCGAATCTAATTTGGAGATGGTCGGTGTGAGACAGAGGGCCCTGAAGTTTGGAATCCCATTTATCCACAGAGCAGAGATAGCAGCAATCCAAACCTCCCCAGCACAACGCCCTGGGCTCGAGGCAAGGAGGGCGAGATCAATACCCCAGGCTCAATCCCTCCTACCCTGTCTGCCAAGGCTGTGCTCAGGAGAGGGATGTGATATTGGAAAAGTGGCAATCAATGCCAGCTACGTGGTGCAGCCACAGGCTGGGGTTGCTAGGAGAGAGAGAAAGAGAGAGAGAGAGAGAGAGAGAGAAGCACCCCCGTGCTCTGACCAGAATAAAAAAAAATTAAAAGTGTAAACACATGACAATTAAGCCTTAGTGGTACAATAAAATAAAACTCAGGGGCTGGTGCTGCCCTGCCTGGGTGTGCAGAGCAGAGCTGAAGGCAGTGAATGTGTGGAAGCAAAGTGTCCTCAGTTGGTCCCTTCCCCGGCGGCTGTGCCCGGCACAGTCGTGCCCCAGTGAACTGCTCTGTGGCTGGTACCAGCGACAACAACAGCGACAAGAACAAAAACAGCCAGCCTCTCTCTGAGCCATCACGGGGGGAAAAATGTCAGCAATAAATACTCCTTGTCTTTCATTTAAAAAGAACACTCAAACGAAGACAGAAAAATGAAAAGCCAGGCAATAATAAATTGTAGGAGGAAAATGGCAGTTTTGTTTCCCTGCTCTGCTATCAGCCCCTGCACATGGGGTTTGGTCTAGGGTTTTTTTTTCTTTTTTTCCTCCCCTTTCTTCTCATTTTCATTTCATTGAGTCATTAAAAACTGGGTGTGGTTCTCACCAGGTGAGCAGCAGGCAATGGGAATGTCACCCAGACCCCACCGGAAAAAAAAAAAAAAAAGAAAAAAAAGCCATTAGGGGAACAAAAACCCAAAATCCATTCACCTGATAATGGCACCTGTGTTTCCATTGCCATAAAACTCTCCTGGCCGCTGTCCTACGGACAGCCCCCGCCTGCCCCCCTCCCAAGGTTAAAAAAAAACAAACAAAGAAGACAACACACAAACAAATTTCCAGTGTTTCAGGGGGGTGGGTGTGGGAGGAGGAAGCCTGGAGGGGAGGGAAGGGCACTCTGAGACATGAAGACACAAACAGAGTGTAAATATACAGGCTGGGCAACAGTCGTTAAAGCAAAGAGTTAACACCTAAGCCACCGACCAATACAAACACCACAGAAGGGGACGAAAGTCGTCGAAGAGAGAAATTAAAAAGCCAAAACCAAAACCGAGAGAGAGAAAATAATTACCCGACCTCCCGCCCTCCCGCACGAGCCCCGCCCTCCCCACCCCCCCGCCAAAAAAAAAACAACCCAAAAAAACACAACCCCCAAAAATGATCCGTAAGCCAAAGTCCCGCTCACACCCCCAGCCCCGTTCCTGCTGGGAGCATCCAAAAAGTCCGTGCGGGGCGGGCGGGGCGTGCGCGGGTGTGCTGGGAGGGGTGCAGGGCAGGGAGGGCATCAGCGTGTGTGTGAGTGAGTGTGTGTGTGTGTGTGTCAGTGAGTGTGTGTGTGTGCGAGCGTGTAGCAGAGGGGCGTGGAGCTACACGTACCACTCCTTTTTGGAAATAAAAGACCCGTCGTTCTGCGACACCATGTTCTCGGCCAGGTCGAGCTGCTCGGGGTCGTACTGGAAGCCGAGTGTCCTCTCGTCGTAAGGTTCGGGGTGGGCCTCGCCCTCGTCCACGGTGAAGTAAGGCCTCTTGGCGTCCTCCTCATAGGCCTTGGGGCCGCCCAGCTTGCGCTCGCCTCCCGCCTCCTCCTCCTCGTCCTCGTAGGTGCTGCCGCCCAAGGGGCCCGGCTTCTTCTCGTCGTCCGAGTCGTCGGGGTACTGGAGGTTCTGGGCCATGGGCGGGTGGTGCTGCGGGATGCCGGCCTTGCTGTAGCCGTTGCCGTACACGTGCTTCTTGGTGCTGTAGTCACCCTTGAAGGTGTGACGCCGGCGCCGCAGCACCACAAAGAGCACCACGGCCACCAGCAGGACCAGCGAGACGCCTCCCACTATGCCCCCAATCACCGGTGTGGGGATGTTCGGCTGCACCATGGATTTGTGATCATCGATTGGAGACGGGGTGTAGGGGAATTCTGGGTAGGAAAAGACAGATGGAAGGGGGAACAGTGTCAAACCATGCGGAAACGCGCCCTCCTCCCCTCCACGCTCTCATTGCCAGGCTGGGCCGGGGTGGTGGGGCGGGGGGGGTGAGGGGGTGGGAAGATGAGGGTAAGGAACAGGGAAGGGAAAAACTGGGGAAAGGGGAAGAGGGCTGTCCTCACGGGGGTCAGCTCTGCCTCAGCCAGGGGGAGGTGCCGTGCCAAGCTGGCCAAGCCTCATGCAGGAGCCCAGCAGGCTGGAAGCAGTGGTTTGCCCTCCCCAGCCCTCCCGGTGTCTCCGGGAGCGCTCGGATCCCGCCAGCCCCGTGTCGTGAGGCCGGACGCGCTCGGTTTTACCGCTGACAGAGCCCCTGACAGCTCCAGTGTCCCACAGAGTGCTCCTGACAGGGAGCAAGAGCCCAGACCCCGCCCCAGGGTGGGCACTGAGCTGCTCATGGTGGCCCATGAGCTCTGCATCCCTCTCCTCACATCCCAGTCCGGATCAGAAGCAGCTGGGGCCAGAGGGCAGCAGCACCCTGTGACCCCCCACCACCCACAGGTGCCCTGTGGCTGCACAGAGCTGCTCAGAACCCTGACCCCGTGTGCTGACCCTGCAGGCCCCCCCTCCCACTGCTTCTTTCCCTTCCTTGGCCAGCACAGTGCCACTCCTCCTGCTAATCTTGCTCCTACAGTTATCCTGACCTATTTAAAAAAAAAAAAAAAAAAAAGAAAAAAAAGAAAAGAAAAGAAAAAAAAAATTCGAAAAGAGGTAGAGGAAAAAGAGATGAGAAAGCAGCTCTCTTCTCTTCTCTTTCATGCAGTTCAACACCTACACTTTGGCACAGATAAAGTTTGAGCCAGGACTTCAATCAGCCTTCCTGGGCACAGTTACAGCCCCTGGCCAAGCTCAGAGCCTGTTGAACACTCGTGTCCATGAGGCATTAAACACCACATGGTTGTCTCAGCCCCTCACCTGCCTGCAATTTAGGCAGCAGGCGCCTGGTTACTGCCCTGGGGCAGCCTTGTCTTTGCACATGAGGCCTCTCCCAGTGCTTTTCCCACCCCCAAGGCCTGTCTGCCAAGCCTGGAGCCTCCTGGCCTTCTCTCTTCCCCCCAGCAGCCCAAGGAGAGGTGCAGACCCAGCAGCAAGCTCAGCATCCCTGAGCACAGCCAGGGTGGGGTGACGGGGAAAGAGGGGCTGAAAGATCCCAAAGGGATGTGAGGCAGTGTCTGCTCCCTGCCCCCTTCATGTCCCTGCTGGCACAGCTTGGCCCAGCCACTGAGAGAGAGGGGGAAAAGAGCTTCCCCCAAGTGAAGGCACTGCAACAGCTGCAGGTTTTGGACAAGGGCACTGAATTCGAGCAATTGCTGGCCTGAGCCAGAAATATTTGGTTTTTTTTTTTTTTTTGTGCCTGGAAGATGATTAATTCCTTGCCTTTCCTGAAACATCAACCCCACAACAGCCTCTTGGGTTCTGCAGTGCTGGCTTGCACAGAGAGCAGCCACTGGGCAGAGTGGGCTGGGGGACAGATGGAGGGGCCCTGCTGCAGCCAGCACCAGGAGCAAGATGCTGTGCAGGCAGGAGCCAGCGTTTTTTCCCCCAGACAGCCTTAGAGGAGCAGCAAGGGCACGTCTTGCAGCACGGGGAGCTGGGCTGTGCAAAGCCACATGTTGCATCAACAGAAGGCCTGTCCCAGCCAGCTGGTGAGTGCAGAACCTCTCTGCAGGGACACCAGGGACAGTCACGTCCATCCCCTCGTGGTCCCTGCCTGCTGAGGGCTCAGCTTCAACCACACAACATCCACACTGTTCCCTCTACCCCTGCCCAAGCCACCTCCCTGGGGCTGCCCCTCGCTGTCCCAGCCTCTGTGGTGCCCAATTCCCAAAGCTGTGCACGGAGCAGGGGAGCACCTGGAGGCTGAGTGGGGGCAGGAGAAGCCCATTGAGGTGGCTCAGGCACCAGGGGCTCCATCTTTCATTTCCCCACAGCTCTGAAGCCCCCTGATGCCCTGCTGCTCCCTGCAGCAAGGCTGACTCTGAGCCTGGCCCCACAAAACCCACCCTGACAAGCCCCAGACGTGGTGTGCAGATCCCTCAAACCACATTGATCCCTCTGCCTCCCAGCTCTGGAGAACAGATCCGAGAGGAAAAGCCTGTGCCTGATTTCTAAAGGAGCTTGGCCCACTTTCCTGATAAAAGCCTCATTAACAGTCCAGGTTGGTGAAGAGAAGAGGGGGGATGTTTTCCCACCTTTCTCAGGAGATATTTATTTTTTCCCTGCCCTTTGTGCTGCCCACCCCTGATGTAGCACTCACCACCCCCGTGCCACCCCCAACGCCATGGACACGAGCAGGAACACATCCATCCATCCACCCATCCACCCATCCATCCATCCATCCACCCATCCACCCATCCATCCACCCATCCACCCATCCATCCATCCATCCATCCATCCATCCATCCCTCCATCCCTCCATCCCTCCATCCATTTATCCATCCATTTATCCATCCATCCCTCCATCCACCCATCCATCCATCCCTGCATCCATCTCCCATCCATCCATCCATCCATCCATCCGTCCATCCCTGGTGCATTTCACACGTTGCTCACACAAGGAATTATTTTCCCCCCTCCTCCCATCCCCATCCTCCTCGCCATGCCAGAGAGAACAAACCCAGACTGTGGGAAGGGATAAAGAAGCAGGACAGGGGGAGGATAAGGCGCCAGCAGCCCCACATCACCCCCTCCTCACCCCCAGAGCTTCCTCCCTCCTCATCCTCCCAAGGGGGGGCCCTGGGGCTGTGCTGGGTGACCCCGGGCCGGGGTCAGTGTCCGGGCAGGAGGGGGTCCGGCCACTCCGGAGCCCGGCACTGCCACTGGATGGCGGCACAGACCGGGGCTGGCTCCGAGCAGGGTGGGCACTGCTGCGACCCTCCCCGGGGTGTGGCTGTGCCCTGTGACAAGGTGCCCCGGCCCTGGCAGGTGCTGAGCGGGGACCAGCCTGTCACCTGTCCCCGCATCCAGGCCCATTAACCACCGGGACAGCTGCCAATCCCACAATTTGGGACCCACCCCGTTCCGTGTCCGGGGTGCAAACAGAGCAGCGCCAAGGAGAGAAGGGGGAAGTGTGGGAAAAGGATCTCCCCCCACCCCTCCTTTTTAAAAAATTTTTTATTATTTTTTTGTGTCCAAGGGGGGCGTGAAATTCCTGGAAGCCGGTGCGATGCCTGAGCGTGCTCGGGGGGCCCCACGTGAAAAATCCATTAGGAAGAGTCTGGAGAGAATTAAAGCCGCTGTGAAAAGCGAGCCTGGAGAAACAGGAGACAGCGGAGCCCGGGGAGGGGGAACAAGCCAGGCTTTAATGCCAGCATGAAAAGCCTCCCCCCCCTGCCTGCCACCCCCCAGCCCTCATAAAAAGAGGGAGTGCTGTGTGAATGGGAATTAAAGCAGCAACACGATCTGCCCGTGCCCGCCTCTGCCAGCTGTTGCTTTCAGCCCAGCTTCCTGTCCCCGTGCCAGCAGCCGGACCTGTGGGACAGCAGCTGGGAGGGCAGCGAGACAGGAGGTGACCCCGGGCTCAGCCTGGCACCTGGCCCAGCCCACAGGTTCTCTTTGATCCCTTTGCAAAGCTCTGGGCATCTCCTGCCCTCTTCCTGCAGCACCCCAGGGCTCAACAGTGAGGCTACAAAGTTCCCCATTGCAAGAGCGGCTTCAAAAGTACAGTTTGGGTTTGGTTTTTTTTATTTTAAATCCCATCTTTCTCTTAATGGCTGTTTTCCCATAAAAATGAGGCGCATGCAAATCATCCCACCTGCCCATCAATCCTTTATCTGCTGCTTTTTTGAACCTGCTGGCCAATTCTAGTGCAATGTGACAGAAGGAGCTGGAATTATCCCCGTCAGAAAGCTCCTGGAGATGGCTGGAGCGGGATCCTTGACAGAGGTGGGAGCTAAACCTCATTAGACATCAGAGAACCCAGAGGGACAGGAGGCTGCTCCCAGGGGCAGGAAGGGCCCAGATCAGAAAAAGGCTATTTTTAAACACCCAGTAATTCTTCTGTGATATGCAGATCCACGGGAAATGAGCTTTCCGAAGCTCTTCTGCTCATCTGCTGGGGTATTTTAAAAGACTACTTCCTGTGGACGTGCTTTTCCTTTAAGCCCCATTACCATCCTTTTCTCCTCAATCCTAAGGACCAAGGGAAAAGCCAGCACCAGCCCAGATTCTCCCTGTACTGAAGAAAATGTCAAACTCCATGAGGAATTAGCTGCTGGACATGTGTCAGCCCAAGCTCTTCCAGAGGAAGACTCTGGATTTCCTTCTGCCTTGGGAAAACCAAACAGCCCCACAATGTGAACAGCAGCTCCAGGGAGGAACAGGAACCTGAATTCCAACGTATTCATGGGGCTTCCCAGTTCCCAGATGGCCTCAGCAAATACAGGAATGGCCCTGTAGGGTTTGTTCAGGAGCCAGATTGCTGATGGCAAACCTTCCCTGCCGGAACTGCCCACGCCACATGATCCCAGGACTTTGCTCCTGTGTTATGAACACGAGGGAAGATAAGGAGAAACCTTGGGACAAAGCTGCAATTCGAGAAGCCCAGAGCACTGCTGACCTTCTCCCTCCCCTCTGCACCTCTGCATGTCCATCTCCAGCTGTCCAAGGGATCCTGCTTCCCTCTCCCTCCCGGGGGTTCCTGCAGGGCGGGTGGGGGGGAGGTGGAGAAACCACTGGCAACTAATCCAGGAGTTCAGCAGCTGCCACTGGCGTGTCAGAGTGTGACGGCTCTCAGGCCAGATGCCAAACGTGTCTTAGGTTTTAATCTCTCTCTCAGGTCACCTATCCCCTGTCAATCAGGCCCTGCTCCCCTCGGGGGGCTGCTGGCACAGATGCCACCAGACAGGATGCACGGCCACTCTGGGAGATTAGCATCAGCCAGACCCCCCCTTGGGGCTGGCTCCTCTTTGCATCCCCCCGGCCCTACATCCTCCCACCTAAATCTGCCTGGCTTTGGGAGCACCTGCTGCAGGGCTTGGGATTTAGGACTTCCCAGAAAGGGCTTTCCCAAGCCTGGTGCTGTGTGGCAGCAGCTCCAGCCAGCCCCAGGGGCTGTTTGCAGTGACCTTGCTGGGACAAGAGCACTGCTGGTGTGTAAATAACTCCCTGCTGGGAGCCAAGCGAGCAGGGGGGGTCAGCAACCCCTGCCAGCTTTTCCTCCCCACTGAGCCTGTAGCACATCCAAGGGCTGCAAAACTGCTGGCACAAGCTCTCCCTGCTCCCCCAGCTCTGAGAGTCTCCTTCAAAGGCCCATTTGCCTTTTTTTTTTTTCCCCTTTCTCCTTGTGCTTCCTCTGGCTGGAGCCAGTGCACAAGTGGGTGAATGTCTCCCGCACAGGGCCAGGGCATGTGCAGGCTCTGCTGCACCCAGAACAGCCCTCTGTCATGAACCCATGGACATTCCCACATGGAAATGCTTTATTCCTGCCCCCTGCAGCAGGGCAGCCCTGTGCATGCAGGTTTGGGGAAAACCATTTCCACGGCCAGGATGAAAATTGGGAGCCACAGGTGTGAATGTCCATGGCCAGGGCGAAAATTGGGATCACACAGATGTGAATATCCATGGCCAGGATAGAAATGGGATCACACAGGTGGATGTCCATGGCCAGGACACAAATGGGATCACATAGGTGTGAATGTCCATGGCCAGGATAGAAATGGGATCACACAGGTGTGAATGTCCATGGCCAGGACACAAATGGGATCACACAGGTGTGAATGTCCATGGCCAGGATAGAAATGGGATCACACAGGTGTGGATGTCCATGGCCAGGACACAAATGGGATCACACAGGTGTGAATGTCCATGGCCAGGATAGAAATGGGATCACACAGGTGTGAATGTCCATGGCCAGGATAGAAATGGGATCACACAGGTGTGAATGTCCATGGCCAGGACACAAATGGGATCACACAGGTGTGAATGTCCATGGCCAGGATAGAAATGGGATCACACAGGTGTGGATGTCCATGGCCAGGACACAAATGGGATCACACAGGTGTGAATGTCCATGGCCAGGATAGAAATGGGATCACACAGGTGTGGATGTCCATGGCCAGGACACAAATGGGATCACACAGGTGTGAATGTCCATGGCCAGGATGCAGATTGGGATCACACAGGTGGATGTCCCTGGCCAGGATACAAATGGGATCACACAGGTCGATGTCCATGGCCAGGACACAAATGGGATCACACAGGTGGATCTCCATGGCCAGGACACAAATGGGATCACACAGGTGTGAATGTCCATGGCCAGGACACAAATGGGATCACACAGGTGGATCTCCATGGCCAGGACACAAATGGGATCACACAGGTGGATCTCCATGGCCAGGACACAAATGGGATCACACAGGTGGATCTCCATGGCCAGTTCTCTTGCAGGACCACCACACACGTGCAGTCCCTAAGCACAGCCGTTGATTCTGTCACCCACCCTCCCGTAATAAATAGTTACATGTCACACTACATGGCTTGCCTGCGACTGACAAAGGTCCTGCAAGGCAGGAGAAGCTATTATGGGAACAGATTGCTGGAATAAAATATTAAATTTCCACTTATCAATCTCTTTAATGCGCCATAACTCTCAGAGAAGCATTCAGCCTTCTCCCTCTGAACAAATTGCCCTCCCCATCAGGGGGCTAAACCAGCCCTGCACTCTTCCTCTCTGGGGCCTGGAGGGAAGATTTTGGGTGGCAAAAGGGGGGAGAACAGGGAGACAGAAGGGGGAAAAGCTGCTGCAGGGTTTTCTCTGCATCAGCCTTCCGTGTTGTGGTTTTTTTCTTTTCTCCCAAGGCTGGCTGCTCAGTAGATTGAACTCCATTTATTGCATGCAGCTCTTGAAAGAGGTTTCGTGGTCCACTGACAATCCCTAAATTGCCTGCAAGACCCAAACAAATGTACCTGTAATAGCTGAGTGAGGAGGGCTGAGCCCTCCCCAGCTCCGGCCTAATCGCTCCTTAGGGAGAGCTGGATAAACATATTCAGATCCCATGAATTATTAAAGGATATTTTTATTTTATTATTTTTTTTTTAATGTGGTGCAGGCCTGGCCTGTGGGGTTGGCTGGTAATCCCTCCTGGCAGGGCAGCTGTGGGTGTGCCCTTCATTCCCCCTCATTTAACCTCCACCCCACAAGCAGGACCTTTGGGAAGCAGCTGAGATCACAGGCAGGCAGACACCAAACCCAACCCCAGAAATGCTGCCAGCCCCCCCTTCCTCTGCCAGCCCCGTGCTGGTGAGGCATGAGAACGATGCTCCACCAAAAAGAACACCAGGAAAAGAGACAATTCCAAATCCCAGCCAGGGGGGAACACACAGTCCCTCGTCTCTAGAAGAGCCTGTGCAGGTGAGCTGGTGCAGCCACCCTCAGTGGTGCTGAGACACATCCAGAACGGGCAGGAAACACGAGGAGAGGGCAGTGCCTGTGTCCTGACACCTCAAGTGAGATGGGGAGGGTTGGACAGGCAGAGTGACAGCAAGAACTGGACACAGAGGCTGTGGAGGAATGGGCAGTGAGAGCCTGTTACTCTCAGAGTCTTCTTCAGTCCCTATTCCACCTCCTTCTCTGTGCCCAAGGGCTGAGCTTGGAGGTTTTTAAGCTCTGCTCACTGTTTCAAAGGTGCCCCAACGTTCTGGACACTGTGTGGGATGGATTTCTACTGCCAAAGGGAGTCAGCTCAGTTTGTACCAGGCACTGGCCCAGGAACACCGAGGTGACAACTCCCCTGGAAGAGCCAGCAGCTGATCCTGGCCATGACCTTGCCCTGGTTTGGGGTGGTTGGGCAGGGCTGGGCACAAAGGGCTTTGTTCTTCCAGTGCCTTCTGCTGGCAAAAAAGAAACAGCCCCCAGAGAAATGCCTGTACCAGGAACAACTCAGCAGGCAGGGATCCAGGACAGGAGGTGTGAATTAAAGACCTGCTACAGTGATAATGATCATAAATAAATACCGGGTAATTAGCATCTAATTAGCACATCCCATCCATTGACCTCCAAGCACTTGGATAGAGGAAGATTAGCCTGGTTTGCCCACGTTACAGAGAGGGGAGCTGAGGTGCTGAGGGTGCCAAACACAGAGCTGTTGCTAATTTTAGCTGCCCCAGACTGGGCTCTACGCTTGCTCAGCATTTACCACCAGGGAAAGCTGGTGGAGGGGGCTGGAGTTTCATCACTCTCGGCTCAGACAACTCCCCAAGGAGCAGCGTGGCAGGAGAGGCCCTGACTGCTGGACAGAGGAAGAGGTAACAGCCCTGGGAGGCTGTCCTGTGTTCCCCATGCCTTGCAAGCCCCCAGTGCACCTCATTCACCTCACTGCTCCAAGAGGCACTTCCAGCCCTCCTGAGACCCACCAGTCACTGCCTGATAACCCAAATGGATCCTTTTACCCCAAAGGAATGGGATAAATGTCCCTTTCCTGCTCTCAAAGCACCCACAGCCACTTTTCCCCCTCGGTGATGTCTCACAATGTCACTCTGACTTTCAGAAATCAGGCTATTGCCATATGTTATTTCTTCTCTCGAAGCTATTCCCTGACATGACTTTCTCTCCCTGACACTACCTAAGCGTGCCCATGCCTCTCCCTCCCTCCTGTGGCCACACTGCCTTGCAGATTCCTTCTGTCTCCTGTGACATCCCAGCACCACTTCCCACCGCCTGCATCCTGGGATGTTGTCCCTTCCTGGAGCCCAGACAAAGCTCCTCAGGATCCGTGGCAGGCAGGTGAGTGAGCTCACAGAGCGACACTGGAAGGAGCTCGAATGAAGACTCATGAGAATTGCCCAACACCAGGAGCACCAAACACCATCCTGAAGAAGTGACTCATCCATCTCCTGCCTTTCTGGCAGTCCACATCCTCATCCTACCCCTTGCTCTGATCAATATCTCCCTGACGTGTCTTTGCTGTTAACATGTACAACCACCTCCGAATCCAAAGCAGAAGACAAAGGGAGAACAAATTGATTTGGTGCAAGAAAGGAAAAGACCACGAGAGGAAAGGAGGAAAAAAAAAACCAACAAATTCCAAAGCCAACCAGTGCAACACCAGTCCAAAGCCAAGAACTCCGCCGCCCCGCTCGCACCGTGAGATTCCCACCCCTGGAAAGAGACACTGGTGACTGAGGAGGTGGAACTGGGAGATGCCAGCTGCTCACACCTCTGTCTCCCTGCCCACCTTCTCCTCCACGTCCCAGAGCAGCCCAGGTGCTGTCCTACCTGTGACATTGACTTCCACCAGGCCCGAGCGTGTCCCGATGGCGTTGGTGGCCTCGCAGACGTAGGTGCCGGCCAGGCTGTAGGAGACGGGCCCTTTGAAGTAGATGGTGTTGTTCTGGATTTCCACGCTCCCTGGCAGGGTCCCGTTTGGCCTGGGGGGGACAGAGACCACGGTTGGCCCCAGAGGTGACACCCAGCAGCGTGGCAGAGGTGACACCAATGTCCTGGGTCTGTGCAGGTGCAGGAGCTGGAGGTGCTGGCTGGAAAATCCCCATTAATGCAGGCAGGAAAGGGACACGACCTGACCCTGTTTTACCCCAGTTTCCCTCTCCTGATCAGCCAGTGTTTGTTTCAAGTCCAGCTCAAGGGCAGCAGTGTTGATTTAGAGCCCTGCCCATGTCAGAACAGTCAGGTAAGTGTGAAACTGGGATAATGCAAAACGAAACCCGGAGATACTGAAAATAAATGAACAAAGGCAGATGAAAAAATAATAATAAAAAAAAGCCCCTGTGTGTTAGGAAAAGACACACATGGCCTGGTTATTCTTAATTACTGAAGCAAAGTAAAGTAATTACTTCTCTTAGGCAATTAAAAATTACTCAAGTAATTCCTTCCCCTCCTCCCAACCCAAATGTGCACATATTGTCAGCAATTTATAAGAAACAAAAGGGAATAACGGGGGTATAATTAGGACTGTAAAGAAGTGCCTAAATGCATGCATTTTGCATGTCTACATATACACAGATGTACAGGAAGCACAGTTCTCCCAGCTGCATCAAGCCAATGACCCCAAAGCTGATGGAGAAACACCTTAACCGTGGTCCTACAGAGCCCTGAACCTACAAAACCAAGAGCACAGCTCAAAGGGTGGTGTGGGTGCTCAGGAGGCTGCTGCCTCTTCTGACAGCTCCCCTGGCTGCTGCTCATCACCATCCACATGGGAGGAGAGGAAAAGCACTGCTGGGCTGGACATTCCAGGCAGCAGCAAAACAGCAGCAGCCCCCAGGAAAAGGAGGAGGGACAGGAATGGCTTGAAGTGGCATCCCTTCTGCCTTGGGTGCCTTTTTGCCTCTGAGGCTTCTCTGGAAATGTTGTGAGGAACCCAGAGAGAGCCCTCGGAGTTTTAAGTCAGACTGGCAGAACCAACAGATGGAGAGAGCTGGGGATGGAGAGCTAGGGAAAAAAAAGGCAAGAAAAACAATCCTCTTCAGACTTTCCCTTTGAACAGTTTGATCTGGGAAGTGGAATGAGACAGAATATGCTCCTTGCAAAGCCATGTTGAGAGCCTCTCTCCTGATGACAAATGCCAGCTGAAAAGAAGAAAGGATCCATTTGATCTTCCTCTTTTAAAGCTACACGAGCGCTTGCAGAGAAGAAAGAGCAGCAGAGAGAACCACATCAGGTTGTCTCAATTCCCACCTGGCTGCCCAGACACCCCTCACTCACTTTTCAAGTCCCTTTATAGTCTGTTCAGCCAAAAGCTGGAGACCTGAGGACAAGGAATTGTTGCTGTTTAACGCCAGTCATGTGAGGGGCTGCTGGAGCTGATTCTGGGGAAAGGTTGTTCACACACAGACAAATTTTGTGTTATTTGTGCCCCTTCAAAGCAGGGAAATCCTGGGTTCTTTCCCAGCTCTGCTGCTGAGGCACTTGGTGGTGCTGGGCACATGAATCACCTTGTCACATCTCAGCTGCCTCACGTCACCAGGGCAGAATGTTATCCCAGTGAGGTGAGAAGAGGAAGTTTTCCCTGGATATTGAGGCTGCACTGTGCTGGCAGCCACCTCCATCACAGGCACAGGCTGTACCTTGGAGTGACACCGCTGACACTCCTGGGACCGGGCCCTGAGTGACCAGAGGGGGAGTGAGGTGTCTGCAGAGACTCCTGGTCCCTGCTGGGAGGTGACACTTGCTCTGGGGACACTTACAGCTTCCACTCGTAGGTGTGAGCTGGGGGGTTGGCATCAGATTTGCAGATCAGCTTCACATCCTTGCGGTTCAGGAACCAGTTGCCATCAAAGCCCTCGATGGTGACTTCTGGCTCATCTGCAGGGGTGGGGGGAAAGGGAGCAGAGCAGGAGGGGGAAGGGAGGGAGGGAGGGAGAGGTTGTGAGAAAGGAGAGGGGAGGAAATGGAATGGGAAGAGATGAGGGGGGTCGGGTGGGAAAAGGAAAGAGATTGAGAGGAGAGGAAGTGATTGTGGGAAAGGGGAGAAAATGAAATAGGAAGAGATGAGGGGGCAGGAGTGGGAGAAGGAAAGAGATTGCAAGGAGGGAAAGGTGATGGGACAAGGATTGTTGGAAAGGAAAAGGGAGAAAATGAAATAGGAAGGGGCAGGAGTGAGAGAAGGAGAGAGAACACGAGGAGGGCAAGATGGTAGGACAAGGAATGTGAGGGAGCGCAAAAGAGAGAGAGAGAGAAGGGGACATGGCAGAGGCAGAGAAAGAAGACAAGAAAAAGAGAAAACCCGCAATTATTCCAAAGGATCTTTTCACTTTTCACTCCCCAAAACCAAGACAGCATCCCCTCCAGCAGCCCCAGCCCTCCCCTCACAAACCCCTCCTTCCCCCAGAGCGTATCCCCCGGGCAGGGGGGGAGCAGGGAGCCCTCCCGGCCGTGCCCAGGCCCCCTTACACTGCACGTTGAGGGTGATGCTGTCGGTGAACCTCTCCAGCTGGTAGTTGACCACGCACATGAGCTGCTGGCGGTGCGCCTCGCGGCTGGGCACCAGCCGGTACCGGCTGATCACCGTCACCGTGCCGTTGCCGTTCCGGATCTCCTGGAACTCCGCCTCCCCCTTCAGCTTCGTGTCCCAGGTGACGGTGCTGGGGGGTTTCCCGTTGGAGGAGGTGCAGGTGGCCACCAAGATCTTTTCTGTCCTGCCAGACTTGGCAATGAGGGGCCTCTTGGTGCCCTCCATCCAGTTTGTGGGCTTGGCTGCAGGGAGTGCAGAGAGGAGGAGGAGGAGGAGGAGGAGGAGGAAGAGGAGAAAAGGGTGCAAAGGGATGGTTAGAAGGGCAATCCTGCTCTGTTTGCCACATCCCAAGAGCCATCTAACACCACTGAGGCTGTGACAGAGCGTGTGGTGAGCCCAGGGCTGTGCAGATTGCCAGCAATAATTCCCGTGTAATAACTGCTTTATGGCAGTGCCTGTGCACCCTGCACCATCATCTGTGGGGAAACAATGGTGGAGGTGCCCTAAATGCCCAGATATATGGAAAGTCAATCCTTTCCTCACAGAGGTTTTCATCCTCTTTCCTCTGTGTTAGAAAGGAACTACAATTGGAGAGAAAACCACTCATGTAGACCTTGGGCAGGGTCTGCTCACTCACAGCCCTGAGCTCCAGAGACAAGCTCGGCTTGAATTTAGGATCAATCTGTTGTTTCTTCTCTCTTGACAGCCCCCAGCTCATTAAAACTCACCACTCCCACAGGGCCTGGTCACTGTTACTGCACCTGCGTTGGGAGTGTAGGTGGAGGGAAAAGGGGAATTGGGACCTGGAAAGCAGCAGAGGTGTGACAGCTCAGCTGTCTCAGAACCACCTGCTCTGTGCTCCCTGCTCTTCACCTCTTCCCAGTCAACTTAAAAATCCATCACAGGCACAATTTTCACCCCAGGTTCACCTTTGCCCTGAGCTCCCAGGACATGAATCTCAGGTTCCCCCTGCAGAGCCTTACCCAGCACGGTGAGGTTCAGCTGCCCTTCCCGGTTGCCGGTGGGGAAAGTGGCAAACTCACAGATGTAAACCCCCTCATCCTCCAGCTCCAGCCGGGACAGCTGGATGGTGCCATCCTTGAAGGAAGGGTTCCGGAAAGTCACCCGCTCCTTGTAGGGGGACAGGATGGACACGCCCATGGCGGGGTTGTAGATGGCCACATTCTGCTTGGTGCCGTTGGTGGCCTTCTGCCACGTCACCTGCGTGATCTTCACGTTGGGCAGCGGGTTGGTGAAGCTGCAGTGCAGCACCACGTCCGTGCCGATGAACCCCGAGACGGAGTCATTGACCAAGACACTCTGAGCTTGCAGCCCTGCAACGAAACGGCAGCACGTCAGCCTTTGGGTGCTTCCCAGGAGCAGTGTGGCTCTGGGCACCAGGCTCAGCAATTCCTCTATTTATTCCTCTTGTTTCTTACTGGCCTGGATGATACAGGAGCAATTTGTGGTTATGACCACCTGCAGCTTCATTCGTGGTCATAAACACCTTCCTCCCACTATGACCAGCCCAGCCCAGGGCTCATCACCACCCAAAGGCACAAGGTTGGATCAGTAGCACCTTCTTCCCACTGTGACCAGCCCACCCTAGGGCTCATCATCACCCAAAGGCACAAGGCTGGATCAGTAGCACTTTCTTCCCACTGTGACCAGCCCACCCTAGGGCTCATCACCACCCAAAAGCACAAGGTTGGATCAGTAACACCTTCTTCCCACTATGACCAGACCAGCCCAGGGCTCATCATCACCCAAAAGCACAAGGTTGGATCAGTAGCACCTTCCTCCCACTATGATCAGCCCAGCCCAGGGCTCATCACCACCCAAAAGCACAAGGTTGGATCAGTAGCACCTTCCTCCCACTATGATCAGCCCAGCTCAGTGCCCATCACCACCCAAAAGCACAAGGTTGGATCAGTAACACCTTCCTCCCACTGTGACCAGCCCACCCTAGGGCTCATCATCACCCAAAAGTATGGAGCTGGATCAGTAACACCTTCTTCCCACTATGACCAGCCCAGGGCTCATCACCACCCAAAGGCATGGAGCTGGATCAATAACACCTTCCTCCCTTTTGTCTTCGGGTGACACTGAATCAGCTGTGGTAAATATGCAGGGCATGTGTGTCTGCAGGCATGTGGAAGCCCTGATGTTTATCAGCACAGCACATCCCAACATATGCTAACACACACTCAGACATCCATTTAATCCCCTTGGAGCTGCAGCAGTAATTAAAGGAGCTGCAAAGACTCAGCCCTCATTTCAGGGCAGCAATAATTCCCATAGGAGAACGGCTTTAAGGCACTGCCTCTACACCTTGCACGATCCCCCTGTGTCACCCAGATCGTTTCTGTGGCCTTTTGATAACCCCAGAAGTGGCTGAATTTAGGAACCTTCCACTGTGATCCTGTGCAAGGTGCTCCTGGAAAGTGGGAGCTGCAGTTCACGACAGCTCTTCTGTCTCAGTTGATTCCTCCCCTGACAGATGGAGAAGAACATCTCCCACTAGACTGACCCTGAAATTCATCTTTGCTGCCACTGTGTCTTTTCCTAATCTGTGTGTTTAGAGATAATGCCCTGGTAATTATACAGCCAGTGTTTGTATGATAAATACAATAGAGAGGCAAGGTGGTAAGAACGAGAAAAGCGGGTTTTGCTCCCTGCTGCTGGGAGAATCTGCAATTGGATGGATTCTGGGAGCCAGGGAGAAAAGGAAAGAAAGGGATAAAACAAACCAAAAAAAAAAAAAAGGATGCACAGAGAGTGAGGAACATGAAAGAGTAATGGAATGGACAGAGGGGCTGGGGAAAGAAAAATGTAGAGCAAGAGAACAAGACAGCACCTCCTAACAGAAATGTCACCCTGCTCTGTTCTTCCAGGGATGAATGGCTCCCTGTCCAAGGCTAAAATGAACTCCTCAGTGTTGGTCCCTGTGGCAGACGTGCCCTGGGACTTCTCCAAGTGTCTCCTTCCTGCAGTTTCACCCACACACAAGTGCAGGCAGACAAAGCTCTTCTACACCCACCCACACTCCACGTTGCCCCCTCACTCCTGTTCCCTGCTGTTCCCAGCCTTATCTTAATCCCCACATCTCATCCACACCTCTTCTCTCTCCCTTCTCCTTCCTGTGACCCTGAGGACAAGCCCCAACAACCCAGCCCGGCCACGAGACGCCACCAGCTGACCACAGCCATCAACACTTCTGACCGAAACTCGGCCTCCAGAGCTTTGTGTGAACTTGCCCCCTGTTTCCCGAGCCAAGCCCCACACCCCAGCACTGCAGCTGGGTGCTCAGGAATGTTTTCCAGAGCTTCTGACAGCCACAGCAAAGCGCTGGTGCCCTCATGTGCCTGCACGCACGAAGCCACCGCGTCTTCTGGGGCTGGCAGGGTGCACCCTTCCCCTCCCAGCACAGCCAGAGCCATTTTCCCCACGGTTTTCCCTCTGCAAGCAGAGGGTAGGGATGTCCCCACTCTGAGAAAGGCACATCTGGACCATGTTTCCCCTCTGGAGGATGTCCCAGCGGCAGGACGCAGCGATGGGACTTTTCTGCCACCAGTGCCCACAGTGTCCTCCCTGACGAAAGGAGGGCACAGGCTGGGTTTAGATGAGGCCACGCTGGGAGCAGAGGGAAAGATGGGTGGATAGGGGAGGGGGGAGATGTCTCCACCACGCTGTGCAGCATATGCTGCTCCTGCCACCCCGGAGGTGAGCGAGCCTCTTGCAGCATTGCCCACACCCGCCGAGGTGAGGAACAGCTTTGCCAAGCAGTCTGCCTTGGAAGGCTCCAGAGCCTCCCAGAGCGTGTGGGAGCTTGCTGGGGAGCACTTCAATCACGTAGCCAGGGCCTTGGGAAGGGCCCAGCCTGGGTGGGTGTGCTCAGCACCCCCTCCTTCTCCCAGGGCCGGGGGAGCGCGGAGTCATCAGCGCCTCTTTCACCAAGGGCTCGTGCCCCCAGCAGGGCCTGCCTGGGGCTGGGGTGCTGGCACAGCTGCCTCTGCTCCTCACAGCAGCTGGCTCTGCTCCCCACAAGCTCCCTGACCCCCCAGTGGCGCCCTTTGAACCGGCATTTCCACACCCCAGCAATGCGGGGAGCCACGGCTCGGCGTCTCCTCGTGGTGCCCGGGAGCTGCAGAGGAGCCAAACTGCAGACAGGAGAGGGTGGGAGGCCACCAACTTCTCCTCAGAGCCACCCCTGCAGGGCTGGCAGTCCCTCCTCGTGGGACATCTGGATGAGCACGGCCGGGCTGAAGGCCGCCACTGATGGGCAGCCAGGATGCGCCCCTCAAATGAAGATAAAGTCAATCAACCTCCAGCCACTCCAGCAGGGAGTGTGATGGATAGCACAGGGGAGGTCAGCCCAGTCCCTCACTCCATCCATCATTGCTGTGCCCTTCCTTTGCGCTGCAATTTCCCTGAAAATTAATGAACTGACCCTTTTAAAAATCAAGTTATTTATCTTGACCTTGAGCAGCAGCCACAATTCCCAGCTCTACCCTCCCCCTGCCACGGGATCCATGCATCAATACAGGCTGGGCTTGGACATAAACTGAAGGAAAAGTGGACTTTGGAGCTGATAAACCTGATCCTGAACCCGGAATGGTCCTGCAGAACCCTCCTGTGCCCAGGTGTGAAGAGCCAGACTTCTGGCCAGGGAAAAAGCTGGTGCCCGTTGAGTGAGGACAGCTTGCCAACAGCCAAATGCTGCCAAAGCTGGGATTCAGGCCCTTACACGCAGCAGCTTTGACAAAAACACATTCCAAACTTTCTTGAGGCTCCAGGGGAAAAGGGAAAACAAAAAAAAACAACCCAACACCCGGCAGAAGAAAAAACAAAACAAACAAAAAAAACACCCTGAAAAACCCCAAACACAGCGCGGAAATTGCGTTTCCTTTCCAGGTGACGGAACAACTCTTTTGCAAGACAGGAAAGACTCTTTCTGTTCCACTCATCCAAGCCTTAAATCAGGGAAATAACGCACCCATTCTCCTCCAGCAGCACCCACACCTCAATGAGGAAGGAGGAGTGAAATATTCCCTCGCTCGCCCTCCTGGGCTTCCTATGACCAGCTCAGTTTCCTTGAGGGGCTTTGGAGGAATATCTCAGGGAAACAGGGTAAAAGATTCCCAAAGAGGCTCTCACCCCCTAGGATCAGTCCAAGGCTTTATTCTCCAAGGGTTCCAGGGAAGAATGCAAACAAGGAACAAGCATGGGTTTATCTATGGCTTGGGACAGACAGCTAGCCCTGAGCCAGTAGGGTCAAAATAGGGAAGAAGGGTCAAACTCCATGGTCAGAGGCTTTAGGGGGTTCTGGGGGGGAAAAAACCATTCCCCAGAGGAATACAACAGTGGAGGAAAGGGGTTTGGGAAGTTGCTGGATCAGCTTCTCAGCCTGAATCAGAAGCCAGAGGGCAAACTTGGCTGCTGCCACGCTCTGGGGAGCACTTGTTTGCAAGGTGACTGAGCTGGGCTGGCGGGCCTTCCCTCGCCCCGCTACACACTCAATAATTCATCAGGGCAAATGCATAGATAATTGATGGCAATGAGCACGCACGGCCGGCAGAGGAGGAGAAAATAAAATCACTAATCAGCCTCTGGAGAGGTTTGAACATATTCAGCTGGATGTGTGTGCGTGTGAAGCGCCCGGGATCCGGCGCCTTTCTCCTCTGCTGAACGATCCGCGTGGTTGGGAGGGCAGGGAAGAAGCCTGGGATGAATCCTGCCATTTTCACACCCCGTGCCAGATCTCCCAGTGCCCACCAATCCGTGCTGACACCTCCCAGGGGCAGCCAGCACCCGAGCAGGGATAAGCTGGATAGGTTGCAGCTTGCCCACTTGGCGTTTTTTATTCATTAGTTTTGTGGTGTTATTTTTTGTCAGGGACCAAAAAGGGGCCCAGCCGTGTGCCAAAGACATGTTGGTGCCAAGACCTCATTAGTGCAGACCTCGGAGATCCTACTGCTCCACCTTGGCCTCTGAAGTGGTTTGTGTTGATGCCTTTCCCCACGATCCCAACCCCAGATATTCACCGAGGCCTCGGGGGGCACCGAGCACAGCTCGGGGTGCCCCGGGGGCTGGGAAGGAAGGTCTGCACTCCCTGGCTGTCAGGGGCATGGGGGACGGAGCAGGAGTGGCAGCTGGTGGCTCTTGGACCTGAGAAGCCTTTCTCCTAAAAGCCCAGGAGGTGCTGTTCCAGCGAGGCTCCCACACTTGCAAATCAGGTTCTTGCTCCCCCATGTAGAAAGCTCTGGAAATGATCTCCAGGCTCTGGGTGAGCTCTGTCACAACCTCGCTCAATGCCTCTTTGTTAAGAGACATGTGAACTGCACTGTGCTTTGCACAACCTTGCCTCTGCTCAGCCTCTCACCAATTTCTCTCTCTCCTGCTCCCTGATACTCATCTGGCCCCGAGGGCACTGAAACAGCCCTTGGCAGGAGTGTGATGAGCCACCCTTTGGTGTGGCAATATCATGACTGATGCAGATGTCACAGGGATCGCTCCTGAGAGTCTTAGTCACAGCAGCTGGGACCTTACAGAAGGACAAATCAATGCATCACGCTTCAACCTGCACAAACTCCCACAAAAGGCACCTGATTCTGTGACAGCGCCGTGGCCACAGGCAGAGATGTCCCATCCGTGGTCCAACGTCTCTCACAGACACTGCAGATTTTCCACGAAGGGACAGTGGGATGGAACAGGAGCCCAAAGCTTTCCACTTGGTGGCACTTGAAAATGTCTCTCCTGGTGTTTCTGAACTCATCTTCCCAAAGGAAAACAAGGTCTGAAACACAACTCTGAGCCTCCAACAGCCCAAAGGAACATCCCAGGTGTGCCAGGCGGGGTGGGAAACACAGGAAAGAAGATCCTAAATCCCAGGAGGGGAATTTCAGGTGGCAAGAAGCAAAGGTGTGAGGTGGCGCTTGGCCAACAGGTTGGGGTTAGTACCTCTGCTCTTGCCAGGGAAGCTTTGCATTGATTGCCAGGCATTTAAATCAGGATTCTGCTGCTCTTCCAAGAGCACAGGGCCTGCCTCGCCCTGCTGGGAGCCCCTTGCAATGAAGGAATGGGCTCCAGTGAGTCAGTGGGCTCCAGTGAGTCACCCCCAGGCCCTTCCTGGGGCAGCAGACTTTCACTGGAGGTCTCTCTGTCATCCAGTGATTCACTCCTGCAGAGCTTGAGCACCACAGGGATTGTAAAACTTGAGTTTCCAACACAAGGGGAGGGAGAGCCTCAGAAGGGAGATGAGAGAGATGTGGCAAGATTATAGCTCCAGGTGACATGGCTGCACATGCAAGGCCTGAGATAACGCTGGGATGGGGTGGGGGCACCCCAAGAGAGAAACTGCACGCCCAGGCATCCCTTCCCCCTTCCCAGTGGGAGCTGGGAGAGATTTATGGGAGCTGTCGGGAAATGGCAGCGCTGCACAATGGCCCGCCTGGCCCTCAGCCAGATAAATCCCTCTCAAACAGGCAAGGACTGGGCTGGGCCTTGGCTTGCAAATGGGAAACACGGGGCCCTCTCCTCAGGGTCACTGGTTCAGACCCAGATCCAGCCCGTGGCAGCAGAGCAGAGATGATTTTATCCCAGCACCAGTCAATGGCTCGTATCGAGTGAGGCCTCCAGCCAGGCCACCATTGGCTGCCTTTGGGATAAAGCCTTCTCCTGCCCATGCAGGATTTCCTCTTTGGCTAAATGGAGCACAAAGCAGCCCCAGGAGCCCCTTGAATGGAAGCTCTTCCCCAAAGGGCCTGATCCATCCATGCTCCACTTATTCCCTGTTACACTTTGGGAAATCTGGTCACTGAGGCACCGCTGGGATTCACGCACAGGCCCCAAGCAAGAGCAAGGCCATGCTTGCCCCAGTGCTCCTGGTAGGAAGAGATGAAGGAAAAGCAGAGGCCAGGGTGGGATGGGCCACAGACTGAAGAGACAGAGATGACCACCAGACTAGACCACGAGCTTGTCAACGCTGCAAACACCCCCAGCTGCAGCCAGCCAGGAAAAGGGCTGCAAAGCAGAGGAGTGGGATGGGAACAGCAGCCTGCCTCTGCTCCCAGCCCTCACTCCCTGCCGTGCCTTCCCTGCCTTTCTCACAGCTGCTTTGCTTCACCCCCCAAGTCACGGGGAGGGGAACATGCCCCATGGCAAAAGCAGGGAGGCTGGCAGAGCCGGGCTCCTGCAGAAAGAGCTGACACAGCACTGGGTAAGGCCTTCCTGCAGTAAAGCTCCCAAAGCCCATGCTCAGCAACAAAGCACAAAGGCTCCCGTCGCCCGGCCCGCCCCAGCCGCACGCAGCTGATCCTGGCACCCAGCTCCAGCTCCCACACACCTGAGCACACAGCAGCCTGCCCCTGCCCTGCCTGCCCTGCCCCAGTGCTGCCCACCAGGCCCATTTTCCCCTCTCCTTTTGGGCTGGATGTGACTCTAGCTCCTTCCTCAGCTCTTTTCCCACTGTGTGCTCTTGCTCACACTTGTCCAGGTGTCACTGCTCCAATCTCCTTTCTCCTGCAATTTCCACGTCGCATCTCCTCCTCTCCCCACTGCCTGTCTCCAGGATTGCCCTCTCCAGCTGGTCAATGCTTGTGCCTTTCTTTGACTTGCCCTCCTTCCGTGGTAGCCTTAAAAATCTTTCTGCCCCTGTTGTGTCTCCACCACCACACTCCAGCCCACTCGCTCACCTCTTCCCATCCCCAGCCACTCTCCCACCAGTCCAGGATGACATTTTGCACTGGGAAAAGCAGGCAGCTGGCCAGGCAAAGACAGAGAACCAAAAACCCAGGACTCTTCTCTCCAGAATCATCTCGTTGCCTGCCAGCAAGGAAAAAAACCAAGGTCTTTTTGCTTACCAATTCTAACCTGTAAGCAAAAGAAAGGGGACCACAAGCAGAGCCAATGCTTATTTGGTGGTTGGGTGGGGAAGAAAAGCTGGAAAATCTAGTGTGGAGGAAGGGAAAGAAACTGGAGCTTTGAGAAGATGGGAGCTAATTAAGCTGAGACTGTCCTGAGACCTTATCTTGATGGGCTGAGTCCCCAAATGCACACGAGTGTTTGCTCTGCTCTGCCTCTTTCCCGGACTTCCTTGTTGCCTTGGATGTTGCTCAAGGAGTTCTGGTCCAGTGCTGAATCTCCTCGCTATTAGAGCTCTCCAGGTGCTAAGGAGGAGGGATTTAATGAGGAGCTGTGAAGAGGGGATCAAGATAGCAACCCATGGAGAGCCTCATTTCCGAAACGAGGGAACTTGAGACTGAAGAGATTCAATAAAAACAAAAATAAACTTGATGGCACAGAAAAACGAGAGAACATCAGATCCTTCCTTCCCTCGCTGGTCTGTGGGCTCGGGGCTGGAGCAGGAAATGGGGGGAGCTCTCAGGGCTGGAGCAGGGAATGACTCACTCGCCTCCACAATGGGAACGGGACAAAGCCGAAACTCTGCTGACTCAGGCGTGACTTCAGTGCCGGGGTTAATAACTGGCAGCCTCCTCTGGCTGGCCCCACCAGCCAATTCCCTCTGTCCCCACTCAAACCAAGCCTCTTTCATCAGGATAGATGCCCGGGCACAGGAAATTATCAAAGATCCAAACGCTGGTCTCTTCTGTCCAAAACGTGGTGAAAAACGCATCCCTGCCAAGCCACGCTGGTGCTGGCCAGCCCTGTAATTTTCATGGAGAAGATCAAAACTCCGACTTTCCTACAGCTGAAATGCATGTTTAGCAGTCACAGCTTTCTGCCTGTGGTTTTGCTTTCCTCCCATTATCTCTCAGGATATAACATATTGCTGATATCTCACTATCTCCTGGAGTTAAAAAGAAATGTTTCCTTCTCTCCCGAGCAGGAATGCCACGCTCTGTTCTTCTGTGATTTGTTTCAAAAGACAGAAACAAGCAAGTTTTTTTGCAACCAGGAGGATGTGATGTATGTTCTGGTGGCTGACAAGTAGGGGAAAGCTTTGCAAACAAGACAAATGCAAACATGGCACACCAACAGATGCAATGGACAGACACCCTTGGCTGGCTCCCTGCCTGGGATTCCTCTTTTCATGTGCTTTTATCTTGCCCTAGAGATATCTCTGCAGGGAAGTGGGAAAGGCTCAGACCTCCCAACTTTCTCTGGGTTGTTTAAGGATTCCTGCCCGTGAACAACAGCCCAGAAATGACAGTGAGTACAAAGAACCCCAAATCCCGTGCTTTGCTTGATTTCCAGCCTGCTGCTGCTCAGCTTTCTTATCATCCAAACCCCCAATGCAAGGAATTTCTACAAATTTCACTTCTTCCAGGGTTGATGATCTCCACAGAGCAGAGGCAGACACAGCTCCAGTCCTACCTGGGCCCCATCTGCAGGAATCGCTCTGCATATTTATGGAAAGAAAGAGCTTTGCATCTTCAAAAGGCTTTTCAAACAGCAACTAATTAATCCTCCAACACCCTGAGAGGCAGGAAAGAGTTATTACCCCTGCTTTCAGGGGTGGGGAAATCAGAGGTGCTGAATGACAAAGAGATGTGCCCAAGGCCACCCAGGCAAGCACCGGCAATCTCACCTGGCTGGAGGTGGGGATCTGCCGAGGATGATGGCAATTCTCACCCCAGGAAGCAGGGATGGATGGATGGATGGATGGATGGATGGATGGATGGATGGATGGAGGCTTTTTCAGGGCGGCCCCACAGCCCCACCCACCACTCATGCAAATGGCCAAGTCGCCCTCATTTCCATGGCTGAGGAAACCCGAGGGAGATGAAGTGGAAAATCCATTTAATAGGCAGAGCTGTGGAAACCTAAATATTGCCCAGCCAAGAGCTCCACGGAAGGTTCCCCAAAACGTGGCTCACGTTTTTCCCAAGCAAGAGCAAACTGCTTGCAAGCAAATCTCTGAGATTTTTGTGCTCAGGACGTGCCAGAAATGAGGAGAGATTTTGAGGCTGGGGGTGAGTATCCCATTCACCCTCTCAGCAAAGCCAGCCCCACATTTCTGAAATACTCCACATACTGAAAAAGAGTGGGGTTAGATTAGATTTGAGGAAGAAATTCTTAACTCTGAGAATGAACCCAGAGAAGCTGTGGCTGCCCCATCCCTGGAAGTGACCAAGCACAGGTTGGACAGGGCTTGGAGCACCCTGGGGTCATGAAAAGTGTCCCTGCCCGTGGCAGGGGGTGCAATGGGATGGTTCTGTGACCCCCATGCTGGGTGGAGATGCAGCTCTCACACCCATTGAGGTCCCAACCTCCATCCAGGCTGTCTGAGGAATGATTGCTGAGCTCAGAGGGGCCTGCAAGAGCCAGGACTGTAAACAAGTGACAAGACCACCCATTGAAGGCAGGCTGAGCAGGGGAAGGGGGGAGGGAAGCAGGGAGGGAGGGTCAGAGCCCAGCAGGGAGACCTCCCACCACGGGTCAGGCTCCCCATCCTCTGGGGTGCCTGGGCTTTGCTTTCCTGGGAGACCAACACAGGCACAGCCTCTCCTCCCTGCCCAGGAAGGTGAGGGCTGTCAGCAAGGGCTCCCAGAGACCAGAGCAGAGGGCAAGGCAGGAGCAGCAGGGAATTCTGCAGAGAAAAAGATGATTTGTCCTGCAGAGAGGAGTCCACAAACTCCCATTTCCCTTCGGGCACCTCCCAGTGGGAGCATTACTCCTTCTGCTGAGTTAACTGGGGACTCAGACTGCAGAGCTGCATCTCCTTAGTGATTGACAGGCAATGAGGGACACAGGTGAACTTCCAGGAAGAGAAATTAAAGATTTTTTTTCCATGCCTGATTATCCCATTCTCCAACAAGGTGGCTTTGTGCTTCCAGGTAGCCCCAGGGAGGAGCTGGGTTGTGCTGGGACACTCAGGGGGATTTGATGGCAAATGTCCCTCAGGAGGTGGAGTGACACCAGTGCTGAGTGCCCAGGGACAGAGGTGTCCCTGCAAACACCACCCTGGACACTGGGCTGCTTTGGGGGGCCTCTCTCAGGGTGTTTCACCTTTATCCCAGACCTGCCCGAGCAGGAAGGTTGGGATCCCAGCAGCTCTGACCGGCCTGAATCCCTGCAGCAGCTGGAATCACAGACTTGCCCTAAAACTGTTCCCCAGGTCTGGATTCACGAGAGACAGGCCAGCACCCAAAAAGCAACCAGCTCCCCAGGGAGATCCATGAGCAGGCAGCAGGATGGAGCAAGCCAAGAGCCAACCTGTTCTGTTCCTCTGGGGAATGGTTTATTTTCCCCCAGAACCCCCTGAAGCCTGTGACCATGCAGTTTGACCCTTCCTCCCTATCTTGACCCTACTGGCTCAGGCCCAGCTCTCTCTCCTGAGCAGAGACCAGATAAAGTCCTGTTCTTCCTTGTTCTCTCTCTCTGCCCTGGAACCCTTTGAGAATAAAGCCTTGGACTGATCCCAGGGGTGAGAGCCTCTTTGGGAATCTTTTACCCTGTTTCCCTGAGATATTCCTCCAAATGCCCTCAAGGAAACTGAGCCACAGGAGCCCAGGGGGCAGTGGGGGAGTATCTCACCAACATCCCATTCCCAGCCTCGTGCTGGAAGAACCAGGCCTGGATCCTCAGGGTTAAGCAGCTCAGCTGGCCTGAACTGACAGATTTTATTGACTTTCATGGTGATTTCATTGACTTTTGTTCAACTGCATCAGCACTAGGCCCCCCCTGTGTTGTTCTCAGGGAGTAACAAGGCACGTGCAGAAGGATGTGGATTGCCAGATGGATTTTCCTGTGCCACTGGGGAGAGCTCCAGGGAGTCATCCTGGTCTTCCAAAGACCAGGAGGTCAACTGCTCTCAGGGGACTCCTGTGTGCTTTGTCCCAGCTCAAACTGGGGGCTGCCACAAAAATGGAAAGCATGCTGTGAAAAAAATAACCAGAGCTGGTGGAAAACTTCCCAACACAGCATATTTTTCTGATGGAAAGTGTCACTTAGTCCAAGCCAAAACCATTTACTGGAACATGCTGATTTTGGCAAAATTCGATTAAAAAAAAACCCAACCAAAAACAATTTAAAAAAAAGCCTTTTTGATAAGTTTGAAATGTTTTTTCCTTGTGGATTCTCGTTTCTTCTCAATGGCATTATGGTAAAACACCGAGCAGGAGTGCAGCCAGGGTGGGATGCTTTGGTTGCCATGGCATGGGGACATTTTTGGATGAAGCAAGGCCAAAGTTTTCTTTTGAAATTTCCTTTCTGTGTAAGTTTTCACATGACAGCCTCAAAGCAGAAGGAGAACTCCCTCTGAACCACCCAGCATCCCCATCCTGCCTGAGTCATCCCCAAGGCTGACCTTTCCAACAGCTCTCACCCCCAAACACAAATCACCTCCCTGTGCCTCTCCCCACCTCCCCTTTCCACAGCCCACTCCAGGCTCTGATCCATCTGGATTCATCCTCTCCTGGGTCTCATCCCACCCTGTCCCTGGGTCAAGAGTCTGCTGGGGGCTTGGGCCAGCCCCTCCAAGCTGTGTGGGACCCCCAGCCCCGCTCCAGCACCTCTCCCTCTGGATTCCCTGTCTATCCCTCCTTCCTGACAGACGGATTTGCTCCCACCCTGCACCTGCCTGCTGTGCCCACCTCCTCCTCCTCCTCCGTCTGCTGCTTGTGCCTTTCCACTCTCTAACAACTCCAGGGGAGGCTGCTTGAGAGAGCTCCTGTTCCTCTCAGATTTGGGGGCAAAAAAAAAAAAAAACCAACAAAAAAAGAGGGAGAGACAGAGAGAGAGAGAAGACAAGCCAGACTATTGCATTTTTTAGCAGACATGACAATATGGACACAGTTCCTCCAGAATGCTGTGCATATTTTAAGGCAAACTTTACCCCAAAAATGTCAGCCAGCTCTCCTGGTGGGAGGAAGAATGAAGGAATGAAAGGGTCCTCCAGGTTTCCAGCAGAACTTTTATCTTGGAAAAGCTGGAACCTCCTGAGCACCTTCCCCAGCACACCAAGTGCCTGCTGCCTCCCTCAAGGGCTGGAGCGAGGATGGATGCTCCAGAATTCCACATTTCCCACAGGAGCAGCTCTGGCCTTCACCAGGGGAGTGCCCAGGATGGGGGAAGTGGTTCTGGAGACAAAACACTGGAGGCAGAAGCAGGGAGGCCTGCAGGGGAAATGGGCTGGGCTTTGCCCAGGGGGGCTGTGGACTCTCCATCCCTGGAAGAGTCCAAGGTGAGGTTGGATGGGACTTGGGGGAAGCTGTCCCTGCCTGTGGAATAAATGTTTTTTTTTTAAGCTCCTTTCCAACCCAAAGCATGCTGTGGCTCCATGCCTTGACCTCCCATGCCAGGACCATCACTCAGGCGAGGAAGGAAAGGAGGAATTGTGCAGAAGGAATCCCTGGGAGACAAAACCTCCTCCCCGTGGTCCTGATGCTCCACAGAAGGATGGGACCAGCCTGGCTGTGGCTCCCCTTGGTGCTCCACCATCTCTGGATGTGGCAGCTGGGCTGGAGTTGCTCCCAGGCTGCACAGTGTCACTTGCCTGTCACCCCAGCTCGAGCTGAGAACTGCTCAGAACCATCTTGACTTGTTGCTTAGGCACCAGAGTGACAGAGAGAACACAGCTGGATGCTTGGCTACCTAAGGAGATGGATGGGAGGATATAAATAGCTAATGGCAAGAGGAAAGAGGACAAAAAGTCCCATTTCCAATTTGGTAAAACACTGACCAGAATAGTAGTGGAGGAAGACTTCCAGAAATAAGCATGTGGGTATTAAATGAATGGAAAATGAATGATAAGAGAAGACAGGGGAAAGAGACTGAAAGGAGATTCTGAATCTGTTTGAACAGTAATTGTCCCATCCTGGAAAAAGAGTTTATGTCACCTGGGTGCCACAAACGTTACTGGAGGTGACTTCAGAGTGACAGCAGGCAGTGGAGAAGGAAGATAAGTGTGTAGATAAATGTCATTAACCCCTGTTAGTGCAGGGCTTAGGGAGTTCAAAGGCTCAAGCTGCAGTGAAGGGTGGAGGTCTCAGGGACTGTGTCTGGCTTGTCTGTAAAAACTCTGAGGGGAGGCAGCTGAATAAACCAAAAGTTTGAGAACCTGAGAACCTCCTGTTTGTGATGCTGTCACAACACCAGGGCTTTGACAGTCCCAGGGAACTCTCAGCAGATCAAGAAGGGGAGAGGAGATCAGCCCAAGAATGCCAAGGTGGGTTCTGCACCCGAGGTCATTCTGACCCACAGGGACGGAGCAAACAGGGCACAGAGGATGAGAAGGATGTGCCCCAAAGGGGAAAGGAAGAACCCTCATTTAGGGGAGGGACACACCTTCCTCGGGAGAGATCCCATCAGAGAGAAACAACAGCCCTGAAAAGGAAAATAACAGGCTCTTCTCAGGGAGAGCTGAGAGGGAGCCCAGTGTGATCCCCACGGCTGTTCCCAGCCCTGTGGGCTCCCCAGGCTGGGCAAACACTGAGGCAAGGACTGGGATACTTTGCTGTGGATGTCCCTAAGCCAAGGACTCAGACAGGGAAGCAACACAAAGCCCAAGAGGAAGAGGAAGTTTACAGCTGTCCTCAGAAAAGTCAGCGTGGCCTTTCCTCTCAGAGCTCCCACATCCCCTGGGAAAGCACAACAGCTCATCTGCAAGTCTGCACAGCGCCCTGGGGGAGCTGGAACCCGGGCCTGACAACTCCCTGGCCAAGTGTGAATCCAAAGTAATTGCACTGTTTGCTCTGGGAATACTCCAGCTGCACTTGGCATAACAGAGAAGCACTCTGAATTCTCTCCTTGTAGGACCTGCAAGCCCCCGGTTCTTTCACACCCCGAGGATTTTCTCTCCTCCCCTGCCTTCTTTCTTTCCGCTGCCCTGATTTTCGAAAAAGGCGTTCGGGTTTCTGCCTTCGCTCCCTGCCTGTGCAATGAAACCTTTTTATCCTCCACACCTGCCCTGCAGAGAGGGGGTTCTCTGGAGCAGACACCGAGGGCAGGGTCCCTTGGGGATCAGGACAAACGATCTGCAGGCAGCTGCTGGGGCTGCAGGGTTAAGCCACTTTAATTACCTGAGAGCAGAGCACCAGCCAAGCAAGGAATGGCCAGTGTGCAAAGGCAGCCCCACAGCAGGGCTGGGATGTCTCACCAGGCTCCTGCTGATCCTCTGTTAGATTAAATTCTTGGGTGAGAGCTGCCCTACGGTTTTATGGCAGTGGGGAAAACTGCCCTGCACCAATGTCTGGCCAGTGATCCCAGAGCTGTGCAACTGCAAACCTCCCACCTGGGTGAGACCACTGCGAAATCCAAGGAACTTCAGCAGGGCTTGAAACTGTTGTTTCTCCATTCCTAGCCCAGCAGAGAGGCAGATCCCTTGTCTCTCTCTGCCCCCATCCTACCAAGCCCTTCCCAGCTCCCAGCAGCTCCCCATGGTCCCCCCATATCCCTACATCTTCCTCAGATGCCCACAGCAAACCCAAGGGAAGGAAGATGGTGTTGGGGTGTGTTTACATGTGGGCAGAGGGAAGGGAAGGCACAGATCCTTCCCAAGGGACTCAGGTGCAAGTCAGGGCTGAGCAGCAGGGATGGCCACTTGGGTCACCCTGGCTTTGTGTGGAGGCACCTGAGGCTACAGCAGGGCTCCTTCCCACCAGGAAGGTGGCAGCCTGTGCCTACCTCCCCTCTGCCTCCTTCCCAAGCGCTCCACAGGGCAGCTCAAGCTGACCAGGGGATCCTGTCCCCTCCCAGCTGGCAGTGCCTCTGCTGCACAGCCCTTCTCAGTTCCCTGCCTCCATCCCTTCTCCCCCACAGCCTGCAGCCACTGGGGAGCCCCAGCGGGGTCCCACGGGACTCAGGGTCCCCACTCCTCCCGTTTCCCTGGCCCTGGCGCTCGGGAAGCCGCACCCTGACCTCTTCCAGCCCCGACTTGCTTTCCCAAATTGGGCCGGTTTTGGGCAGGACGTGCCGGGACCTGCCGCCTCCTCCCCAAGCCTTTGAAGGCAGCCACGTAGGCAGCTGCACCCCGCAGACTTTGGTGGGGAAAAGCCACAAACCCGTGAGTCACCTGGCTCCAGCCTCTGAAGGTTCCTCTTCCCTCTCTCGGTGGCACAAACAGACCTAAGGACAGCAGGGCTCCCTTCCCAGAAACTCCTGGGAAGGCAGGCTGCTGTGCTGGGTTTGGGAGCGGGATTTTGGAGCTCAGGGTGCGAGAAGGGGAAGCTCAGGGTGGGAGAAGGGCAGGTCCCTGTGCAGGATTTTGGAGCTCAGGGTGGGAGAAGGGCAGGCCTCTAGGCAAGATTTTGGAGCTCAGGGTGGGAAAAGGGGAAGCCTTTGTGCAGGATTTTGGAGCTCAGGGTGGGAGAAGGGCAGGCCTCTGTACAGGATTTTGGAGCTCAGGGAGGGAGAAGGGCAGGCCCCTGTGCAGGATTTTGGAGCTCAGGGTGGGAGAAAGGCAGGCCCCTGTGCAGGATTTTGGAGCTCAGGGTGGGAAAAGGGGAAGCCTCTGTGCAGGATTTTGGAGCTCAGGGTGGGAGAAGGGGAAGCCTCTGTGCAGGATTTTGGAGCTCAGGGTGGGAGAAGGGCAGGCCCCTGTGCAGGATTTTGGAGCTCAGGGTGGGAGAAGGGCAGGCCTTCATGCAGCCTGCTGTGAGAAGGGGGAAGGGGACAAGGGACAGGGATTCCCGGTGCCACAGCAGATAACCAGGGCAGATGGCTCCCTGCAGGGCAAGCCCCAAGTCAGGGGGGTCTAGTGTTCCTCAGCCTCAGCAAAGGAATCTGCCTGGCTGGGGGATTCTCTGTGCTCAGCACTGACCCATTTCCCCTTTCCCAGAGAGCCCCTCTCCCCCTCAAACCCATTCCCATCCCATTCCCCTGCTCTCCCTCTCCCCACGGAGGGCTGAGGGTGAGCTGGGTGTGGGCAGGAGCCCCCTGGCAGGCAGGGCACAGAGCAGGGTGTGTGCACAGGGGACATTTCAGGGAAGAGGAAGCACGTGCTGTATTCCAAGCACACAGGGCAGCTCCCAAAGGGCTCGGGACAAAACGCTCCTCCTGGGATTTCTGCAGCTCCAAACCCCCACCAAGGCCCTTTCCTCAGCCAAAGGGACAATGGGGACCTGCCATAAACAATCCCACAGGATCAGCACACGGACACCCAGCCCGCCCCCACTGCTGCCTCGCCTCCCCCTCAGCCCAGCTGAGGCCAGCAAGACACAATGTGTAATTAGGTTAATGAGCTAAGCAGGGATTTTAATTGGGATTCCCCGATTTACTGGTCTATCTCCTCGTTTTGTTTTACTGCCGGTGCAGGTTCCTAAAAGCTGCCCTTGCTACAGGCCCTGATATTGGAAAGGTCTTACGGATCTTTAATTGTATTTAATCATCGAGGTAATTAATGATCCTTGAGCAAAATGGAGATTGCATCTAGAGGAGCTCCAGTCTTGCCCTTCAGCATCTGTTGTGTCTGGGCACAGGAATTCTGCAGGCAGGCAGGAGAGGGGCTCACACAGAGCGAGACAAAGGGATGGAGGAGAGAGGAGAGCAGTGGGAAGAGAAGGGACTGGGGGGGGAAAAAACTCATTTGAAATGGAGAAGGAGCTGAGTGGAAGAGAGGGCAGCGGGGAAAGGGAAACAATGCCATTCCTTCTCCTCACAGACAGGAGCCATTCAGTTCCAGAGCCCCGAGTGCTGGCTCAGGGGGGATGGATGGCTGCTTGTTCCCTGTGTCCCCAGGCTGGACAGCCTTGACCAGCACTCAGACAACTCCCACGAGACAACCACCTGCCCCTGCTGTTCCCTCCTTTCCTTTCCATTCCTTCCTTCCCTCTGGCACCGTTTCACACCCCTTTTTTTCTCAGGGAGACATTCCCAAAGTTCAAAACCTTGAGCTGGAACAGGGGAGAGGGGGAGTGATGGGCAGCAAGTCCCAGCACGTCCCCTCCTCTCTCCCAGGCCACAAACCCTGCACCTCCCATCCCTGCTCCCAACCCCTCCGCTTCTCCCAGAGCACAAACAAAGCCTGTCCAACCAGAAACGGGGCTGCCTGCTCCAACTTGCCCCAGAAAGGCAGATTTAGTGAGAAATGTCACAGGCAAAGCAGCAGGGACGTGGAATCAGTCCCTGTGCCTGTGTCTGGGACGTGTCAGAGCTGTCCTGAGCAGGGATGTGTGAGCAGGGAGCTGGAGGAGGCTGTGCTGGCTTGTTGAGGAATGTCCCCTGGCTCCCAGCCCCAGTGACAAGGGACAGTTCAGCCCAGGTAAAGCACTGCCCTCCCCTCCTCCAGCCCCAGAGAGGCTGAGTGCAGGGCAGTTGCACAAATTGCAGCAGTGCAGCCTGGTCGTGGGGTGATACTTGGGACTGCCCCAGTCCTCCCCAAAGGAAAAATCCAGCTGCCACAGCAAATCCACCCTTCTCATTCCCGTTCTGGCGGGCTCTCTGTGCTAGGGCAGGTGTGAAGGGCCCTGGCATGGTGCTGGAATGAGCCTGCTTTAATTCTGTCATTGTAAATGAGCCCCAGCGTGGCTCCAGATCGGGCCCAGATAAGCTCTGTGAGTTGGGACTTGCACAGAGGATTTGTTGGGCTGGGCTGGCGTTTCCAGCTGCCCATAAACTGAGCTCCTGGAGCTTGGGGCAGCCTGGAGGGTTGGGGGCAGAGTTCCCCTCTATATAGTGCAAGCCCAGGTTTTCCTGGGGCTCTGTTACCATGGGAAAGGCACTGTGCAGAGCCAGTCCAGACTGGGAATCTGCCCCTTCCCACTCTGGAACCAGCTGCCTTCCCAGGCAAGTTCCAGCTTGCTCAGGCCGTCAGCTTGGCGGGGCTCATTTCTGGTGTTTTCTTCTCCTTTAGTGCCTCCTGATCTGCCCCAGGGCTTGAGAGAGGGCTGCCTCCTCCTTCGGAGCATTAGCAGCCCTGCCAGTTTTCCCCACTTGGAATATTTCATGCACAGGCCCTTCTTTCTCCCACGCTCCCAGCCCATCCACCTTCCCCATCCATCCCACTGGGGCAGCTCCAGGTGCTGGCACAGCTCAGGTGCTGTCCCTGTCCCCTCAGCCCTGCAGCCACAGCACCAAGGGGGAGCACCAGATGGGGGATACAGGGAGAGGCAGAGCTCCAGGAGCTGTGGAGGGAGGAGTGACACCCAAAATGGGGGCACAAAGTGAACAAGGAGTGACACCCAAAATGGGGGCATGGAGTGAACGAGAGTGACACCCAAAAATGAGGGCACAGAGTGAGCCAGCACAGAGGGGACAGCAGGGGAGGACATTGTTGTATTCCTCTGAGGAATGGTTTTTTTCCCCCAGAACCCCCTGAAGCCTGTGACCATGGAGTTTGACCCTTCCTCCCTATCTTGACCCTACTGGCTCAGGCCCAGCTCTCTCTCCTGAGCAGAGACCAGATAAAGTCCTGTTCTTCCTTGTTCTCTCTCTTTCTGCCCTGGAACCCTTGGAGAATAAAGCCTTGGACTGATCCCAGGGGGTGAGAGCCTCTTTGGGAATCTTTTACCCTGTTTCCCTGAGATATTCCTCCAAAGCCCCTCAAGGAAACTGAGCCACAGGAGCCCAGGGGTGGGCAGGGGGTGTCTCAGGATGTCACAGGCCTGTCCACAGGGATGGAAAAGGGGCACTGCAGTGAGGAATAAAGGGCTGGAAGACTGGGAAAGCCTGGCTACGGATGCTGGGTTTGGTCCTGCTCCCACAAACTCCTCATGCTGGCAGAGCAGGGTCCAGCCTCTCTCCCAAGGCTGATCCCCACAGCCCCTGATCCTGGGAATGGCTAAGCTGATTGCAGCAGCCCTGCAGATCTGCATCAGCCTCTCCTCCCTCCCAGAACAAAGATCAGGCCCCTGATTGTGTCATTTATTCCCCTGTAAACAAAGCAGCCAAAGGAGAAACCCAGCCCAGAAATGAGAAACTTTCCTGGAGACGCAGCTGGGCCAGGCAGGAGGAGCAGAGCAGGGATGAGGCTCCTGGCCTGACCTCTCTGCTGCTGCTGGAGCTGCCTTGGGCTGGAGGCACAGCAGCATCATCTACAGCCAGTGCAAAGGTCCATCCTGCCCCACAGGACCCTCAAAAAAAAAGCACCTGCAGGAGAACACAGCCAGCCCTCGTGCTTCAGGGCAGGAGCTGATCCTGGCTTGCCACAGCAGGGAGGAGCTGCCCCTTCCAGGCATGTTCCCTGCTGTCCATCCTTCCCTGCTGCCACCACCACCAAGAGCTTCCCCTGGGCTGAATGGCAGGCCCGAGGTCCAGAACCAAAATTTGCAGCAGTGGGGCTCAAACCCTTCAGCCTGCCTGCAGGGGCTGTGTTATATCCCATCAGGGAGCTGCTTCCAACAGCTCACACCCTCCTGTGGGGGGCTGGGCTCCAACATCCCAGAATCCCAGAATCACCAGGTTCAAAGAGACCTCCAGGATGGAATCCAACCCAGCCCCAACACCTCAGCTAAACCACAGCACCCAGTGCCACATCCAGGCTGTCCTTAAACACCTCCAGGGATGGTGACTCCACCACCTCCCCAGGCAGGCCATTCCAATACTTTATCACTCCTTCAATAAAAAACTTTCCTAACATCCAACCTAAACTCCCCCTGGTGCAGCTTAAGGCTGTGTCCTCTCCTTCTGTCAGCTGCTGCCTGAGGATCCCTTCCAGCTGGGGACATCCTGTGATTCCACCACTGCTGTGCAGCCTGACCTGGTGAGCAACCCCAGCTGGGACCCCCCAGAGGCCCTGAGGAGTGTCCCAGTGCCACCAGGCCCCTGTGCCCTGCAGGGGAGGAGCTGCTGGGCAACACCAGCACCCACAGAGCTGGGGCACCCTGAGGAGCAGGGCAGGAGCAGGGGCTGGGCCCCCTCCTTGATAACCTCACCCTGTGCCCCCACAGCCCCCTCCAGCTGTTTTGGGGAGCTCCCCCTCAGCCAGGGTTGTCCCAGGGAGGGGCTGGAGCTGTCCCTGGAGCTGCCCAGCCTGGCTGTGGTGCCTTCTGCTGGGGGCTGGAGTGTGAGGGTGATTTAGGGCAGCCAGCAGAGCCCTGGCTCTGGCTCTCAGCTCTTCCCAGGAGGAATGGGAAGAGGCAGCGTGGCAGGCTCAGCACAGAGGCACCTGACTCACACTTCCTGTGCCTTTTCCCTTTCTCCCACCCTCCACAGCACCTCTGGCTCTGTCTCTCTGGCACCTCTGCCCTGCCAGGAGGAGCAGCCTGAAGAATTCACAGCAGAAATTCAGCGTACAGGGAGCCAGGAGGGTGGGAAGGGGAGGCTGACATGGCCCTGTCACACTGCAGAGACACTGCCCTGTCACCCCTGCCTGGAAAGCTCTGCACTTCACAGACATGGACACAAAGCCATCACCCAGCTACTGCAGGCACCCCAACAGGAGTTTTTAGCCACTAAACAGCAAAAAGCCCCCACTGTCCGTGCTTGGCACTGCCAGACAAGGAAGGATCAGGCTGAAGCGTGCACAGAGATTGGTTGAAAACTCCTCTTGATTCACTGCCTTTGTTGGTTTTTGTTTTTTTTTACAGAGGTGGGAAGAGAGCAAAGGATCTTGAGGGGGGCAGAGAAGTCACTGCACAGCCTATGAAACCTTGCCAAGTCACTGGGAAACCTCTGAGCCACTGCTCAAATAGGTTTTAAATGGAGTCCAGGCCTTCCTACACTGGGGGTGATGAAGAACAAACTGAACTGAGAGTTTTTCAATGCACACACTGAGGACAAATGGGTTTTTAATTGATAATGCCAGGAGCTGGAGCCAGGGGATCCATCAGCATGTCCTGGCACCCCTCAGGACTGCAGCATCCCACCCCTGCTTGTGTTCAGTGAGACATTAACAGGAGCAGGGGTGCAGGAGCAGTGCAAGGACTCGCAGCAGCTCCAAGAACTCCAGAAGCTGCTGCCAGAATTCATCTCTCAGAGGCCATCTATGGAGAGCAACTCCTGCAGTGACAGCAGCTCCCAGCCAGGTGCTTTGGCTTGGACTGTCCCCTGCAACACCAGAGCTGCTGTCCCAGGGCAGCTCTGGGCTGGGGATTAGCTGCAGAGAGCACAGGAGATGATGGTTCAGCTCCAGCCCTGCCTCATCCCCAGCTTTGGGAGGCTGGGATGTCCTTGTCCAGCCTGGCTGTGTGTTCTGCTCTCCATTCCCCTCAGGAAGCTGTTCCCAGCCTTGCTGTCACAGTTATGGGACCATGTGAGGACTCAGGCAAGGAGATGAATCTTGGAGAGACAGTAATTACTTGTGTCAGATTAATAAATTAATAAATCTCCCATTTATTCTCCAGATTTAATTTCCAGCCCTTGCGTTTTCTCTTCCTGTCATGCAGGCACGCCACGAAAAAATACGGGAAGGCACAAGAGAAGCAGGAAAGGGGAGAAGGAGGCTCCAAGGAAGTGCCACCTTCCCCTGAAGGTGAAGCTGTTAAGCATCTCCAAGCCACTGAAAGGGCTCCTAAAGTTGCAGAAAGGTGAGAGGAGGAGGAGAAACTCTGCCTGCACGACGAGCAGCCCCCCGTGATGGAAAAACCCAGCACACAGTGCAGACACCTTCATCTTGGCTCCCTGTCTGCACTCGCTGCAAAGGCAAGGAAGAGAAATTCCTAATTCAGGCACTCTGCATAAGAAATCTACCTTGGGCTGGAGAAATCTGGAAGTGCCTATTTTTTCTCCCTTGGACACGAGGAGGTCTGGATGATTTGCTCCCTTTCTCCCTTTTGTTTCAAAGCAGGGAACTCTCTCAGTGAAACCGAGCCTTTCTCACCGACCTGGACAAGAGGGAGAGCTCTGCTCGCCCACAGACTTCCCCAGCCACTGCTAAAATCTCTTGTACAGGAGACCTCAGCCTGTGTTCTCTCAAGGAGCTGCCGAGCTGGAGAACCCATTTCAGGAGAGCCTTTTCTCTCCAGAAATGACTTCTGAAGTGCTGCTCTCCTTCGTGGGTCTTAACCAGGACAGCCACAAGGGGAACATCGGCTGAGCCCGTCTCCTCCTCCTCGGCACCACCGCTCTTCTTGCCCAAATTTCTGAGCAGAACTTGCCTTTCCCCTTCTCCCTTTGCCAATCCCCCCATCTGAGGACAGCCAGGCGGATCGGATTTCGGGCTCATCACTGAAAGATGAAGCAGCGTTTGTGCCCGGGGCTCAGCCCAGCCTTGGTAAAACGATGCTTGGTCGCAGCCCCTCCTGCCCAGCCCGAGGCAGGGGCAGTGGAAACGCAGCTGGGTTTGCTGCAGGGGAGGAGCGTGTCCAGAGGAGGCAACGAGGCTGGTGAGGGGCTTGGAACACAAACCCTCTGAGGAACGACTGAGGGAGCTGGGGTTGTTCAGCCTGGAGAAAAGGAGAATTAGAGGTGATCTTATCACTCTCTACAACTCCCTGAAGGGTGGTTGCAGTCAGCTGGGGTTTGGTCTCTTTCTCCAGGCAACAACAGACAGAAGGAGAGGACACAGCCTTAAGCTGCGTCAAGGGAAATACAGGTTGGATATTAGGAAAAAGGTTTTCACAGAAAGAGTGATAAAGTACTGGAATGGCCTGCCCGGGGAAATGGTGGAGTCACCATCCCTGGATGTGTTTAAGAAAAGCCTGGATGTGGCACTTGGTGCCATGGTCTAGCTGAGGTGTTAGAGCTGGGTTGGACTTGATGATCTTGAAGGTCTCTTCCAACCGAGAAATTCTGTGATTCTGTGATTCTGTGATTCTGTGATTCTGTGAGGCACTGCGAGGACCTGCCCCTGCTTCCCAGCTCAGCAGAGCTCAAGCGGAGCATCCATGTAGAAATAATAGGAAGGGGAGGAAAATTAGGATCCTACTGTGGGGCCATCAGGTCTTTTCCATTCCTTTCCCAGTCACACATCCCTGGATGACCCGGGGTTCCCTGCCTTGCTTGCAATTTCTTGCTGGCAAACGCACAGGAGGACGGGAGGATGAGAGGCTTCTTGCCAAAAAAAGATAGGTGGGCAGAGCAGGAACAGGAGCGGAGACATCAGAAAAGCCAACAGGATCGACCTCTCCTGCTCAAAGCATCCTCTCCTGTGCATCCCAGCCAGCAGCAGGCTCACCTGGGCAGGTGCAGGGGGGCTAAGCCAGAGCTTTTCCTTGTTATTTTGGGGAGGCGGGAGGCGAATCCCCCAAGGACCGCCGCAGCCCGCGGCCACATTCCGGGCGCAGAAGGTTAAAAAAAAAATAAAGGAAAAGAAAAAAAAAAAAGCCAGAACAAAAGGCAGCAGCAGCTCCCTGCCCCCCTCCCTGCAGATGTCCGCTGGCTGCTGCCTAATCCGCCCGGGCAGGCAGGCAGCAGTGTCACCCCGCGGGGGGACAGCGCTGTCCCCTCCCCAGCGCCCCGCACCAACCGGGGGGGCCAGCGGGGCCGGGGGCGGCTCATCCCCGCTCCGCCGGCAGCGGGAACAAAGCGCCGGGCCCGGGAATTCAGCGCAACCAACAGCATTTCCATGCTAATGAGCGCTCCCGGTTCCATCCTGCCGCCCGTGGCAAATTGGAGCGAAAATCCAGGCTGGAGAAGGATGCAACTTTTATGTCCGACGAGCGTCGCTGGGCTCCAACACCAATCCTCTCCCTCGGTTTATTTTTAATTGACTCCTACTAAGCCGGAGTGCATTTTCATCCGTTCCAAATGGAGCAGCTGTTGAAACTGAAAATCAGCAGCAGAAAGTGCGGACGTTTCTATTTTGCGGTGTTGGCTCCTCAGCGCTCCCATTTCCAAACCTCAGCAGCCCGCCCAGAACAAAGGATGCCTTGGTGCAGAGCATTAACCCCATCCTGAAACCTGCGAATCCCCATCCTTGCAACCCTCACAATTCCACCTGAAACCCTCACATTCCACCTGAAACCCTCACATTCCATCCTGAAACCCCCACATTGGATCCTGAAACCCTCACATTCCATCCTGAAACCCCCACATTCCACCTGAAACCCCCACATTGGATCCTGAAACCCCCACATTGGATCCTGAAACCCTCACATTCCACCTGAAACCCCCACATTGGATCCTGAAACCCCCACATTGCATCCTGAAACCCTCACATTCCACCTGAAACCCCCACATTGGATCCTGAAACCCTCACATTCCACCTGAAACCCTCACATCCCACCCTGAAACCCTCACATTGGATCCTGAGACCCCCACATTGGATCCTGAAACCCTCACATTCCACTTGAAATCATCACATTCCATCCTGAAACCCTCACATTGCATCCTAAAACCCTCACATTGGATCCTGAAACCTTCACATTCCACCTGAAATCTTCACATTCCATCTTGAAACCCTTACATTGCACCCTGAAACCCTCACATTGGGTCCTGAAACCCCCACATTCCACCCTGAAACCCCTGCACTCTCACCCTGCATCCCTCGTGTCCCCCACCTGCACTCCTGACATCCCCATCCTGTACCCCTTGGTATCCCCATCCTGCACCTCTCACATCCCCATCCTGCAACCCCTGCATCCCCATCCTGCATCCCTCAGCTCCCCATCCTGTACCACTCACATCCCCATCCTGCACCCCTAACATCCCATCCTGCATCCCTCATATCCCCATCTTGCAAAATCTGCGTCCCCATCCCACATCCCCATCCAACCCTCACATCCCCATCCTCCATTCCTCAAATCCTCATCCTGCACCCCTCAAATCCCCAGCCTGCAACCCCTGCATCCCCATCTCACATCCCTTCCACCCTCATCCTTCAAACCCTGCATCCCCACCCTGCACCCTTCACATCCCCACCCTGCAGTGCCCGGTGGCTGGGTTATCATCCCTCCCTGGATGCTGCTCCGAGTGTCACCAGCACGGTGACAGTGCATGGTGAGCCTGGAAAAGCTCTGCCCCCCAATCAGCAGGGTTATCCTGCGCACAGCTGACCAGCACACAAACCCCAGACATCAGAAACAAGCCCTGGCGAGGCTCTGGCCCCTGGAGTGGACAGCTGGAGCCCAGGAGCTCATCCCAAGGCTGGGATTTAGCAGGCAGGATGTCGGGATCAGGCACCAGAGCTGACAAAGCTGGGGCTCTGTGCTGCTCACAAAGAAGCCGTGCCCTCCTCCACAAGGCAAACACCAGCTGGTCAAGTCGTGGCCATCCCACTGCTGAGTCCCAAGGGATAACAATCCCCAAACCTGGCACTACAGAATACTCTGGAGAACCCTGGGGATTGCCAAACCCCTGCAGCAAGCCAGAGCCAACAGGGAAATGCTGCAAATGGGAGCACCTGGGATGCAGCCCAGGAGCTGGGACAGGATCAAGAAGGGATTGGGCTCTGGGGTCTGGCTGGCTCTGAGGACACTCAGAATTCAAAGAGAGAACTCAGAATTCAAATTTCCCCTGCAAAGAGGGGCACAGCCAATTCCTAGGGGTGTGTGCCAGTGTTTTTGCAGGTAGGCTGGCCATGGAGTCCAGGTGCCTGCTGGAGAGGTTTCTGTACGTGGCAAGAATTGCTAATGAGGGAATAAAAGCTCAGCTTCCTCAAGAGTTTGCAGCAGGGTTTCTACAGGAGCAGTCATCCAGGACCTGCCTGGATCCCTAATCCCAACAAAGCCAGAGGAAAACCAGGCCCTGGTGTAGGAAGGATATCCTTCTCTCCTTCTCTTCCTTGGAGAGCAGCATCCAAACCCCCAGCAGGAGCAGGAGGAGGGGGGGTGGGTACAGGTGACACTTTGCTGGCACATGTCAGCAGGGCTCCCTCTGTAAATAATATCTCACACCAGGGGCATGCAGAGTGCCAGTCAGCTCAGGTGCTCTGGCATGCTTGATGTTTGCTGGGAGCTGAGGTGTTCAGAAAATCTGCCACTGACCAGTGTGCTCCCATCTTCAAATAATTGATTAATTAAAAGCTGACCCTGAGCTTTTTCCTGAAGGTCTATCCCTAGCTCTAAACCCCAAAAAAGCCATTTTTATCTTTTGCCAACCAAACAAATCCAGCTTCAGACCTCTGATTAAATATTTACAACTTCGCACAGACCACAAACAAGCTCCACAGCTATTTATTGCTGCAAAGGCAGCTGCAGCAAGAAACACAGAACAAAACAAACAAAAACCAGCCAGGAACGAACGGTGTCATCCACATCAACAAGTTTCCCTTGTGTGCTTGAGTCAGCTCGGAGCCAGGGGGCATTTCAAGCACGTTTCACTGGGCTCAGAGCTTGGGGACCTGGTGCTGTTGGAGCTCTCCCAGCTCCAGATGCCTCCCAGCACCCCTTTCTGGAGTGTTCCATGTGCTGGTGATGTCAGTGGCCCTCACTTTGGATCTCACTACAAAGCCCCCGTGATGCCTGCAGAGCTGGGTGAGGGTGGTGACTGGCTGGATTTGTCACTCGTTCATCCCCCTTTCCACGCCCAGTTTGGGGCTGGCAGTGACATTTATGGACACAGAGATGAGATGAGGGTGTGCAGGAGGCACTGAGCAGCCACAAGGGTCAATGTCTGTCCCTGGGCAGTCACAGCCAGGGCCAGGTGTGGGACACAACTGCAGCCAAGGTCAAAACAAGGTCCCTGTGCCCCTTTGTACACCCCATCCATCCATCCATCCATCATCCATCCATCCATCCATCCATCCATCCATTATCCATCCATCCATCCATCATCCATCCATTATCCATCCATCCATCCATTCATCCCTCCATCCATCCCTCCATCCATCATCCATCCCTCCATCCATCCATCCATCCATCCATCCATCTATCACTCCATCCATCCCTCCCTCCCTCCCTCCCTCCATCCATCCATCTATCATCCATCCATCCCTCCATCCCTCCATCCATCCATCCCTCCATCCATCCATCCCTCCATCCATCCATCCCTCCATCCATCCCTCCATCCATCCATCCCTCCATTATCCATCCATCCATCCCCCATCCATCCCTCCCTCCCTCCACCATTTTCCCCAGTACCCTCCCATCCCCTGGAGCACCAGGACAATCAGGGATCGTTCCCCACCGTTGCCCCGATGGTTATGAGGAATAAGAAGGCAGCTGTGCCGGTGTCTGGGCGCTGAGCCAGGCTGGGATCCCCCTCCCCACCTGATCTCCCGGGCTCAGGCTCAGGTTTCTGACGCACGGCATCAAATAACCCATCACTCAGGGCGAGATATTATCCCCTATTACCAATTCCATGCAAACAGCTCTGCTCTCCCCAGGATTAAAAGCCAATTAAAGAACCTTGCCGTTCAAGGGGAGAGGAAGAGGAGAGGAGGGGTTTTTGTGGGGTTTTTGTTGGTGCCTGGCTGGCAGGAAATATCCCCCATAAGGGCTGTCGATGAGCTCTTTTCAGACCAGATTGATTTTGCTCAGAGCCATTTGGGACTCGTGTCTCCAGAGGAAAAAGAGAAACACAAAGAGGACAACAACAAAACCCCCACAAGCCGTCTCCTAAAAAGGTAAAAGAAAGGAATTTTATTTGCAGGAGGATCAATGGTGTTTGCTGAAGTCAGCAATTGGTGTTTTGGGTTTCAAAGCTTTCTCAGGGCAAGGGAGCCTTACTCTCAAGGTGAAGAGCAAGCTCATAAATCTGGGAGAAGCTTCAAGCCCAGAATCTGCTGATTCCCCACTGCAGGGAGGGCAGAGCCAGCAGGAAAAGGGCATTTGCTCTGCAAACAAGGAGCAGGATGAGCGCCTGTAAATCGCTGCTCACGAGGGAACAGGTGACATTCAGCCCTGCTGCACTCAGATCTGGGATAAAGGGGAACACAAAGGTGACTTGAAGCCAGCTCTGCACTCACAAGGGCCATGTGAGCACCTGGTTCCTCATCTCAGCTCCCAGCACAAGCCTCAGGTCTGATGCTGGGAAAACAAAGCTTGTCCTCAGCACCTGACCCTGGCCCCAAAGCCTAAAATCATGGAATGGGTGGGAAGGGAACTTAAAGATCAACTTCCCACTCCCCTGCCATGGACAGGGACAATTTCCAGGCTGCTCCATGCCCTATCCAACCTGCAATGCCTCCCATTGCCTCCTGCCCTGCGAGCAGACTCTCCAGAGGTGCCCAGAGCAGGGGGAAAAAGCCAGAGATGGGAAAATCTCCAGCTGGGACTGCAGCCAGCACAGCCAGACTGCACCACAGCAGTGCACGGAGACAGCTCACCCGGGATTTAGGAGGAACAAACAAAAAGCCTCGCTCATCAAAACCCCCAGACTGCCTTTGCAGCAAGTGTCCTACCCCAAAGGAGCCCTGGGTTTAGGATCACAGGACAGTAGGGCTGCAAAAGCCCTCTGAGTCCAGTCTTTGCTCAAACACCCCCTCAGCCCTAAACCACAGAGCCTCCCCCAGCCTGCCCCTGTGGCCCCCCTGCCTCTCCCAGCCCCAGTTTGCCCCAGTACCACCAGTCTGGAAGCAGCTCCTGCCAGCCCCACCGCTCAGAGCAGCTTTCTGGTGCCAGGGGAAGGGGGCCAGGGGAGCAGAGCTCTTGCCAGCGGGTGTTCAGCACACCCACCCCCCTCAGCAGGCAGGTAGGTGACCCCTCAAGGTCCCCTGCAAACCTGAATTATCTTCTGTTTCTCTCAGGATGCTAAAGGAGCACAAAAACACGTCTGTCTTTCTGTCAATCTGTCACTTTGCCTTCGCCTCACTCTCGTCTGTCAAACATTAGCCCGGATCTGACTGTCAACAAGCAGATATTTATTTGTTGTTTCCTCTTTTGTTTGCATTTCTTTTTTCCAGGCCATTTCCACTTGAGATGCACCCAGGCGGGCAGGGCCATGTGCACACAAACAGCAGGGCACCATCCTCACTCTGTGCCAGGCTCTTTTTACTGGGAACACAGGGAGTAACTCGCTCTGACAAATGACTCCTGGCATGAAAACCAACGGCCAGGCTCCTCTTGGGCACACACCTGGGCAAGGTGAGGGGGTCTGGGCTGGGCAGAGATGATCTTTGAGGTCCTTCCAACCCAAACCAGTCTGGGAATCCATGGGAATGGCTTCAGGGCCGGGGGAGGGGCAGAGCCCCCCTGTCAGATGTGCCAGGGGCTCACCTGAGCACACCCACACCTGGTGCACTGGGCGCTGCACAGCCCAAACTCTCACCTGCACAGACCCAACCTCCTCTGCAGAGCCCAAACTCTCACCTGAACACCCTAAACCCTCACCTGCACAGCCCAAACTCTCACCTGAACAGCCCCAACCCTCCCCTGCAGAGCCCAAACTCTCACCTGAACAGCCCAAACCCTCACCTGAACAGATCCAGACCTCACCTGTACAGCCCAAACCCTCACCTGTACAGCCCCCACCCACCCTGCACAGCCCAAACCCTCACCTGTAGAGCCCAAATTCTCACCTGCACAGCCCCAACCTCCCCTGCAGAGCCCAAACTCTCACCTGAACAGCCCAAACCCTCACCTGCACAGCCTCAAGCCTCACCTGAACAGATCCAGACCTCACCTGTAGAGCCCAAACTCTTGCCTGAACAGCCCCAACCCTCACCTGAACAGCCCAAACCCTCACCTGAACACATCCACTCTCACCTGCACAGCCCACACCCTCACCTGGCTGCTGCCACACACCTGGCTGGGAGACCCAACCTGGAGGGGAAGGGGAGAGCAGAGAGCAGGAGGAGCCTGGGGACAGCACAGCCCTAAGGGGGGACACAGGGAGGAGCCAGAAGGATCCCCTCCCTCTCCCCTTCATTTCCGCCCAGGATTAAAAAAAACCCAAGGAATATTTTTCCTGCCTGGATTCTTTTTCCCGGCGTCCCCCGGCCCGTCTCAAGCCACCCCGTCGCCATGGCAACGGGCCGAAGGAACAGATGGGCCTGGCAGGCAAATCCCCCTTCCAGGAGAAGGCTCAGGGCCACGCGCCTTGGGGACAGCCTTGGGGACAGCCTTGGGGACAGGGACATCACCCCCTCGCCGGCACCTTCCCCATCCTCCCGCCGTGCCCAGACCCCGGGGGCACCTCGGGCTGGCTGTGCAGGAAGGAGGGGCAGGGATACTCCCCTCCCAAAGGAGCCTGGACTGCCTGAGAGCCACCTGGCTGTGGGGAAATCCGCGTTTTCTCAGACATCTGGAGCATCTCCCCGCCCGCCTCCGGCAGACCTCACCCCTGAACCGGGGCGTTGCACAACAGGACGGGCACGGGGGACAGAATTCCCATCCCAGACGGATTCATCCGACCAGCCTGGGCCGAGGAGAGGGGTGGGTGAATCCACTAATCTCCCTGTGGATTAAGCATCCACGTGGGGCCGTGGCTTTGGAGCAGGCAAACAACAGCTGAGCCCTCCTGGAGATCCCAGAGCTCCTCTGGAATAGCTGAGAGGAGCAGCCTGGGCACCCAGAGAGGAGAGGGTGTCCTTTCACCTCCTCCTTCACCTCCTCTTTCCTCACCCTCTTTGCAGACAGAGCTGCAAACCTGATGCAGCTTGTTGTGCTCAGCCCCAGAACTGGTTCTTTTTTTGGGGAGAAACAGCAAGAGTGAAGCTACACTTCAAAGCCTCCAAAGCTGTCTGGGCCTGCACAGGTGAAGGACTCTCTGGTGGGGAAACTCAGGCTGAAGGCAGCAAGAAACTCTGCAGCAAGGAAAGGAAAAGTAAAAAGAAATGGCTGTTCCTGTAGGAACTTCAGCTGCCTCAGCTGCTCGAGCCCCTTTTCTCCTGAACAACCCAAAGGAACACCCGCTCTCCAGAGCCAGTTTTGGAGCTGTTACCACCACCCCAACTCCCTGTGCTCCACACAAACCCCTGTGGATGGAGGCCGAGTTCTGCAGCCCTGTCCCCATTCCCACAGGGGCCACACCGCTGCTTTCCCTGCCCCTGGAGTCCCCGGGAGATTCTGGGATTGGGAAGCTGCATTCCTCAGGGCTCAGGAGGCAGAGCAGGCTGAGGAGGGGAAGCAGGGCAGGGGATGACGGCACTGGGGGGCTGCAGGGAGCGGGGAGCTGAGCCCTTCCCTTCCCTTCCCTTCCCTTCCCTTCCCTTCCCTTCCCTTCCCTTCCCTTCCCTTCCCTTCCCTTCCCTTCCCTTCCCTCCCCACAGCCCTGGCAGGCTCCCAGGGGTGCTGGGTGCTGGCCTGGGGGCCCAGCCCTGCCCAACCTGCTCCCAGCCCACACCCGTGGGAAGCTCAGGAGCCCGTCCTGCCTCTCAGGTGTGGCCCTTGGCCCGCGGGCTCCTGCTCCGCTGCCAGCTTGGGAAGGAGGAGAGGGAAGGGCAGCAAAGCCTCCCGGGGTGGATGGCAGCACCAGCACCCCCTTTTTGGGGCTTCCTCTCCTTCCCAGGGGCTTCCCAGGTGGTTCATTTCCCTGCTGGTGTCTGGGAGGCCAGGGTTTTTCTCTGCAGAGCAGGCTGGGTGCAGGAGCAGCCGTGCCCAGGTCCTGCCTGCCCCAGGAGCCCACCCCTGCCCTTCCCTTCCCTCTGCTCCCTTTCCCGGATCAAAGCTCCCCTCCCTCTACTGCAAACATTATTCAGCTCGGAGATAAGAAGCTCTCCAGCAGCACTTTATTAATCCCACAGGAGGCAGAAAGAAGCAGAGTGAGAGGGTTTAGTGTGGCCAGGACAGAGACTGATGTTCTACGAAACACCTCTGCAGAAGAGAGCCACGTCTTTTTTTTCCCAGAAAGTCTCCTGGGAAGCTTGGCTAATAATTAACAATTACCGAACTTTAAACCCTCCATCTCTCTCCCTCTGTGTCCTGGCCAGGGTTTTGTAATAACTCCCCCAGTCTGGAACACTCCCAGCCCGGGGTGCTGGGGTGCACTGGGGCTGCAGGGTGAGGAGGAGGATGCAGACAGACTCCGTGGGCAGGCAGGAGGCAGCTGCTGACTCTGCTGCTTCCCTGCTCCTCCACTGAGCTTGGATGTGCACCTCCCTTCCTTCCTCCAGTGAATCCTGCAGCTCCTTTGCCCACAGGATGAACGAAGTGGCTCTTTGTGGCTCTTCCCAGGGAAGTTTCTCCCAGCCTTGGAATGCCATAGCCTCCTGCATATGGCTGGAATCGTCATCCACCCAGGAGAGAGACTCCAGAGCTTTCCCAGCACTTGTTTAAACCCATCTGCTGTCTGAGGCAGCCACAATCCTGTGAGGCTCACACGGGGACAAACTGGGTGGCTCAGTGGGCCTGGGTTCCATCCCCACCTGCAGGAAGAACCACAGAGGGCTGGGAGTGCTTGCTCCTGCAACAAAGGGCGTTACTGTTCTCTGCACCCCACCACGGGGCAGCTCAGGTGTCAGGAATCCCGCTCTCAGCTGTGGGAGGGGGTTTTTGGGAAATGCAAAAACTCGCTGCAGGTGTCTGGAGACTCCAGGACATCCTTCCTGTCCCTCGTGCCTCAGCACCCACACAGACCCAGGGCACCTGACAGGCACTCCTGGTGCACAGCCCAGCAAAGAGCCAGGCTGTGGGTGGGAAGGTGCAGGCATGTCCAGCCCACACCTCTCACCCACCTGCAACCTCTCTTCTGGAAACCAGAGGTGACCCAAATGCCAAACCAGCAGGGCAAGAGATCAAGAGACCTTTGAATTCAAGCAGGCAGGGAAGCCAGGGGGCCACGTCCACCCAGTTCCACGATGTCAGGCCCATATCCCACACTCAGAGCAGCCAGAAACTGGGCCCAGCCTTTGCACTGACAGAATTTTTGCACCTGGAGCTGCATTTCCTGCCTTCTAAACACCCTGGGCAAGGAGCTGCCTGCTTCTGGCTGCAGTGAGAAAAGGTCCAAATGCAGGGGAGTCACCTTTCCCTGTGCTCTGCAGCTGTCTCCTGCTTGGATCGGGGAGGATCAGGTGTGCAGGGCACCCTGCAGACACCCTGCTGCCAGCAGAGCAGAGGGACAGCTCCCAGCAGCTCCTGACGAGGAAAGGCAGGCAGAGGTGAAGTGAGCTGGCCAAGGATATTCCAGGGAGCTCGTTGGCAAAGCCAGGAAATGCTGCCAGCCCTTCTGAGCTCAGCCTGCCTTTGCCATCACCTCCAGGCCATTCTTTCCCTGTAAGTAAAAGCTGATTCACGCCTGGTAGGAGCTGGTAGCAGATATTCCCATTTCCAGGGAGGTACTGTAAGGTACTCCACAGGCACGGCAGCGTTTGAAATGTCAGGAATACAAAAAAATATATGTACTTAAGGAGAATGATTTGAGCCATTTATTTCCAAAGTGAGTTCAGAGGCAGCGAAAGGTCTCAGATCAATACCAGCAAAGCTGCAAATTGGAGTCCTCCCCTTGGCCACAGAGAGGGTACAGCTGAGACAGCATCTGCACCAACAGCCTGCCCACAGCCCTGCCAGCCTGCCTCAGCTCTGACCTTGAGGAGTTGCCCTCCAGTGGGAGAGGGAAACTCCCCCTTCCCCTGCAGCCCTGGGCTTTTGTTCCCCGGATGCTGATTTATTTAACTTGGGTACATTCTGTCCGGGGGAGAACCTGAGCCTTGATAAACTCACTCCACGTGCACACCAAGGAGAAGCCTGCTTCGCCCTGCAGGTAGGGAGAAACCCCAAGGGGGTTTTACAGCACAGATTTTGAGGTCAGCCCAGAAGAGAGCTCAAGTGCCAGGCTGGCTGTGGCATTTTGGGAGGCGAAATGCAGCTGCCTGCTCAAGTGCCCCATTGCAAACAGGCTTTTCTTCCCTCCCTGCCCCACAGCTGTCCCTGTGCTCGGCCCCGTGCCCCAGGGACCCCTGGAAAGGTTGTCCCCATCCAAACCTGGAATCAATACAGCTGTCAGGCTGGAGCCACACCACCCCTGCTAATTGGAATTACAATAGGCAGACTGCAGCTTTCACTCCATCTCTCTGGCGCTTGTCATAATGTAATCAAAATCTCTCTCTCTCTCTTTATCACCGAGCGTGACAGCAGCAGAGGCAGCCACGAGACTACAGATTCCTTCACATCTCACTGGGGCTGGGGAGCAGAACCCCTCACTGCCACAACTCCAGCGTTGGGATGAGCAGGGTAACGGGAGAGGTGGCCTGGGCAGGGCAGGGAGGAGGAGGTGGGGATGTGGGGTGCCCTGGGCAGTGAAATAATCCCTCCCTCTGCCCTCCTGGCCTGGCTGCTAGCTCAGATTCTGGGGGGCTTTGGGCAAGGAATACTTCAAGACAGGGAAAGAGACCCCAAAGAGGCTCCTTACCTCAGGATGTTCCAAGGCTTTATTCTTGAAGGGGTTCCAGGGGCAAAGAGAGTGAACAAGGAAGAGCAGGGGTTTATCCAGACCCTCTGTCCCAGGACAGATATCTGGCACTGAGCCAACTGGTCAGAGATGGGGGGAAGGTAGAGTCAAACTTATATAGTTACAGGCTTTGGGGTTCCTTTTGGGGTAAAACAATCCTCAGAGGGATACAACAGGGCAGGGGGTGCAGCACCAGGGGGTGAGCAGAGGCAGCCACAGGATGGGTGTGGAGGCAGGCAGAGCCTCCCTCCTTTTCCTCCTGCCACCCCAGGCTCAGCCACAGGTCCCCACGGGCTGCCAGCGCCAGAAGTGAGCAGGGGATGGCTGGATGAGGCACAGGGCACTGAGCAGGACTGGGAGCCAAAGCTCTGTGCTCACACAGGAGCCCACACACAACATCCCACTCCCCCCCCTGCTCTGAGGGCTCGGCCAATTTACATCCTGAGGGCCATCCATCCTGGGCCAATGGTGCAGCACCCCTGATTTGTTGGGTCGTTATCAAAGAGCAGTAATGCAGGGCTGAATTACCCACAGGAGGGAGGGATCAGCAGCCTGGATGGGCCCAGCTCCCCTGAGAGCGGCCATAAACAAAAACTTAAATAATTAAGAGTGCTCGGGTGGAGATGCAGCCTCTAAGTATTCTTAGGCTTGTGCAAATGCAGGGAATAAATTCTTGGAAGGTGCCAGGCTGGATGGGGCAGAGGGAGGCTCATTTTCCAGATCACTTGAGAGCAGCCGTTATAAATCTCAGTGAAAGATGCACCTCCCCAGGCTGGCGATATTTTTAAACTCCAAGAGAGAGGGAGAGAGAGACGGGGGGAGAGAGAGAGAAAAAAACACATTTTAGTATTTACACCACAGGCAAAATGGGTATTTAAAAATCAGGGTACATTTTTCCAAAGTCTGTTCCTGCCACGCCAACAAATAAAGGATTTTCTTTCTATAGTGTGCTTGCTGGCAATATTAGCCCCAGAGAATTCACTGCTACCACCATCATTCTGTTGTGAGCTGAGAAATCAAACTCCCAGAAGGACTGGGGGAGTCGGGGGATAAAGGTTCTTTCACTGGCAAATTGCTACTCCAGCTGGGGACTGAATCAGCAGCAAATCCTTGGAATGCTGAGGGGTGACTCCTGCCCTGTCCCTGCTTGCCTGGAGTCTGGGATGATGTCCCAGGGGAGTGTCCCAGCCCTGGTGAGGCCACCTGAGCTCTGGAGCTGGGAATCCATGGATCAGCACGGGCAGGACTGCCAGGCCAGTTTTCCTTCCTGATCCTTCCTTGTGCTGCAGTGGGTGATGCTGGAGTGGGCACCCCTGAGCTGGATTTTGGGTGGACATCCAGGAAACCTCGTCAAGGTTATCATGGGTTGAAGCAGGCTGGAGGTGACAGGATGTGAGAGCTCCCAGCCTGGCTCTCCTGGAGGACCCCAAATAAGAACTGCCAGGGCACTGCCTTGCCCTGCAAAGCACTGCAGCCTTCCTTCTCCTCAGCCCTGCTCCTCATTCCCTCCTCGGGCACGGAGAACATTCCCCCTTTCCCAAGCTCTGCTCAGTTCAAGACTTCCTCCCTCCCTCCCACCCCTCCCCAGGACTGCTGCCATCCTCCCAAGGATCCCATCGAGCTGCTATCAAAGGGAGACCCTGGCACACCCATTAGGCATCACAGCATCCAGCAAATCCCCAAAGCAGCCTGCTGGGAAGATCAGAGCACTGCAATCACTCCCCGTGTGAGGAGATCCCAACCAGCCCTCCCCCACTCCCCCGGGATTCTCCCTGAACCCCAGCACGAGGTAAATCTGGCAAAGCTCAGCCCCATCACTGGGAAAAGTCTCTCCATAAAACTCACACACACACACACACAGAGCTGCTGGCCTCTCCTGCTCCCATGGCAGCACCCAGATGTTGGGGGGCTGAGCTGGAGTGAAGAGACCCAGGACTGCCCCTTCCCCTCAGCACCTGGCACAGGAAAATGAACTCAGCATCCCCAATGAAATCCCCAGCGCTCCATCGAGCCTAGCAGAGCCAAGAGGGGTCCTGTATCCCATGGAAACTGGCAGCTGATATGAATTACAGCACGGCAGGGATGCTGCTATGCAACACATCCCTGATCCTCAGCGGCCAGAAATGGGCACAGCCTCGGTTCTGCCCCGTATCCAGAGGGGTCCCTTCCTCCAGCACAGTCCCCAGACACTCTGTTGGTGCAGCTGACCACGGGAAGAGCCCAGAGAGGCCCAGGAATGAGCACCTTGTGCAGTTGTGCACCCCCAAATCTGCTGCTGCCTCCTGTTCCAGCCCTTAAAACAGCATTGCTGCTCACACTGCCTTGGCTCTGTGACGAGAAAGGCAAGAAAAAGGAAATGCAACCCCTCCAGAATGGGGCAGGTCTTCTTCTTGTGTGTTCTTACAGCCTCTAGACTGACCTGGATTACCCATCCCTGAGCATTTCCTCTAGTTTTGGCACCCCCCAGGTGAGGAAGGCCATCAGCACTGGTGGAACAAGACTCTGGGTTTGCACCCCAAGAAAAGTCAGAGTAAAGCCCCTGGGATGCCTCTTCCCAAGAATAATGTCGCCAGAGCTTGATGCAGGTAATTCTCCAGTGAGAAGTGTCCTCCTGCCTGCAGGCTGGGTAGGGTGACATTTCTAGGAGAGGTTTCAAGGCAAAGGGAGCCCCCACCAGGGCTGTGGGTTTGGGTAAGGAGTGAGTTATGACTCCACAGAAGTGATAACTGCTAACTGGGAACTCATAGCTGATAACTCACAACTGGGAACGGCTAACTGGGAACTCATAGCTGATAATTCATAACTGGGAACTCAGAGCTGATAACTCCTAACTGGGAACTCAGAGCTGATAACTCCTCTGGCACCAGGCTCATGCTGGGCTGCTCAAGGACAGGGCAGGGTTCATCCCTCCCTTTTTGCTCTCTCCTGCCCTGAGTGCCACAGTTCCTCACACACAGGGCAGTGAAACCATCCTGTGTCAAGCTGCTCTGCGCAGAAATCAGGAACAGAAAGTGACAGAAACTCTGACCTTTCTCCTCCCCTACTCCTCCTATTAAACTCTCCCCTGGGTCTGTGACTTCTGCCCATCAGGGACCATTTGTAACCCTTGGCTCTGCCAGGACACTCAGCACAACCACCTCTAATTGCAGCCCTCTGCTCCTGAGTCACACCAGCCTCGTGTACACATCAGCACCAGACCCTGAGCCCACAGCCAGAACTCTGCCCCCAAACCGAGCCCTTGGGCTGCGAAAATGGTCAGTGGAAAGCTGCTCAAGCAGCATTTCCCTCGGTCCAGAGGCTGTCCTGCCAGGGGACAGGAAATGAAACCTGGGTTTTGCCACGTGTGAGAACCTCAGTGCAGGGAGCAGACACCAGGTGAAGCCCCTGGAGCCACACGAGACAGCTGCAGACCCTGCAGTGCAGCAGCCTCGCTGCCTGGAGCCTCACACACAGCACAGGGCTGCTTCTGCTCTCAGGTGGCCCCAGAGCCCTCCACTGCAGCCCCCTTGGGTCCCTCCCAGACAGCCCCTTGTGCTGGGATGGCTCTGGAAGGGCTGGGTGTTAGCCCTGGCTGCCAGCTGCACCCTCTGGCACTCCTGATGCCTCTCTCCAGCACAGGGGGAGGGAGGGATGGGATCTTCCACGAGAGAAACAAACCAGCCTCAAAATCAGCCTGATTACAGGCAGGCAGAGAACTGCTGGGAAGAGAGGTGGAGGCTGAGTCCTCTTGCCTAACCAGGCTTGGGAGTACCTGCTGTCTCTCAGCCAGGTGGTCCATCTGGTGCCTGCCGCTGCTCCCAGGCAGGGATGTGATTTGCAGGTCCTGGGCCACATCTGGAGCATCCCTGCATGGTTGGGAGCAGATGGAAGCACTTTGCTGTTTCCCGCAGCTAGAAAGGCAAATGGGCTGGGATGGAGGACAGGAAAGCCCTTCATTGTGCTTTAACTCCCAGGGAGGAGAATCACACTGATCCTGCCCCTCTTGGGCTCCTCTCCCTGCACACACCTGGAGGTGTGCAGTCCACCAGTCCCCAGCTGCTCTGGCCCAGAGCCAGGGAGGGCAGGCCTGCAGCAGAGAGAGGCAGAGCTGGGTGGATAATGCTTGGAAATGCTTCCCTCTTGCATCACCCCCAGCAATGTCAAGGCAATAAACCTCCTGCAGGGACTGCTTTGTGGTGGGGGAATGGAGCAGAGATGGCTCATCAGGTTGGGTCAGTTCCTCCCACCCATCCCCAGCATCCCACAAAGCTGCTGACACCACAGGAGCCCGCTGGCCAGGCCCTCTGTGCCTCCCTACCCTGGGCCCTGCTGTCCCTCTGAGCTGGGGACAGCCAGGGGCTGAATTTCTCTCCCCTTCTCACGGCCAGGGGCTGCTGTCTGTGCACCCTGGGACTGCAGCAGAGCCCCAGCTGCCACAGCTCTGGTGCTGCCAGCCCTGGGAAGGGCTGCAGGCAGTGCCCACATGGGGACAAGCACTCAGCTCAGCTCCACACGTGTCCCCAAGTGCCCCTGGAGGCTGGTGCCTCAGTTCCTGCACCCCTGAGCGTCCTCTGAATCCTCAGAGGGGAAACTGAGGCCAGGACCAAGACAAAAGACAAAAGGAGCTCTCAGTCTCAGGAACAGCCCCACAGTTCAATGCAGAACCTGCACCTTGGGGTCCTGAGCAGAGTGAGAGGCCGAGCAGGTGGCTCAGAGTGGTTTTGTGTCCTTTGGGAAGGGGAGGGGGAGGTGAGGGGTCAGTGGGGGCTGACCCAGGGCAGGTGAGGCACAGGGGGTGTCAGGTGAGGGGTCAGTGGGGCTGACCCAGGGCAGGTGAGGCACAGGGGGTGTCAGGTGAGGGGTCAGTGGGGGCTGACCCAGGGCAGGTGAGGCACAGGGGGTGTCAGGTGAGAGGATTCCTGGGCGAGGCAGTGCTGTACAACTATTTTGTGTGGATCTATACATATATAACCCAAAAGACCCAGTGCAAATATAACAAAACTACTTAGTGCAACGCAGCAGGCTGGGACACAGCAGGCAGTGACACGGACCTGCAAAGGGCAGCAGGTTTTGCTTCCCCTTGCTCCATGATGGAGAAGGGACGTTAAACCCGGTGTGGTGAAAGAGGGGAAACTCTCCCTCCTCCCACCAGCAGCACTTGGAGCAGATTTTCTGCTACAGAGCTGAGGGGTTCCCCCTGAAAAAACCCTGTGTGTGTGCTGGGCTGTGCCTCAGTCCAGCCTGGACTAATCCTTCACTGGGAGAAGGCAGGGAAAATGTGCACCTGGAAGAGCATCCATGGCTGAACAGCAGCCAGGAGGAAATGTGTCACCAGACATGCCTTAGTTAAACAAACCTTCACCTGAAACGCTGCTGTGAGCTCAGAATTCTGCGTGCTGGGCTGGCTGAGCTCTGGTAATTAACACAAAGAGGTGTCTCCAGTGCAAACTGGGTCCCTGCTCCAGTGGCTGGCGGCACCAGCTCACCCTTCAGCAGAGCTGCCCTGATTTAATCTGACGTTATTTGAAAAAGCAAGATCTCCAGGGGCTGTGAGATTGGAGTACCTTTCTTTGTCCCTCCCTCATTTGTTTCTGCTTTTTTGCACTGATAAGCCTGGCTGGCCTGCAAAAGGGACTGAGCAAGAGCCACCTCGGGCTAGGATGTGGCAAGACTCAAACCCTTTCTCAGCAGCCCTGGGGACTGTGGCCATCCCCCTGAGCACTGGCAGCTCTCACACACGGCCCAACCCCAGCTCTCCCAAAAATACTTGGCTTGGAGCAAACCAGTCTGGTGGAAGGTGTCCCTGCCCAAGGCAGGGTGTTGGAAGGAGATGATCCTTAAGGTGCCTTTCCAATCCAAATCTTTCTGGATTCTGTGACTGGAACCCCTTTCTCCTGCAGTGCTTGCCCCCATCCCTGTCTGCTGGCAGTGCTGGGGAACTCCCCAGGGCGCTGGAGGTGGGAAGGAGCCTCCCCCTGGCTCAGGGTGGCCACTTGCTGCTGTCCCCCCAGGCTGTCCCCGACCCGAGTGGCACTAGCAGAGGGCAGGAGGTGCCAGTGGCAGCCAGGCCTGGGAAGCAGGTCAGGGACAACTGGCTCTTCAGGTTCCTCCCATGATTCAGCCGAGGTGTGAGCCCTGCTCAAAGGAGCCCTGTGGTGCCTCCCTTTAAGCTTGGCTGTTGTGGCTGGTCCAGCTGCTGCCCAGAGCAGGGGTGATGCAAGGAGAGATGTGCCAGGCTCTGCCAGCATCTCCTCGGCCACCAGCTCACCCCAAGCGCTGGATGCACTGCTGGCTGTGCCCCTGGAACCTCCCTGCTGGGAGCTGGGAGCTGCTGCCTGATGAAGGCTGCTGGTTCAGGGAGCAAACAGCATCTGTGCCACGGGGCAGACACCCTCCTGCTCGTGGGCTGAGCTGCCTGTCCCCCAGCCTGGCGCCTCACCCACGCTGACACACTCGGCAGCTCCTCAATGCACAGGAGCCGGGCTAAAAACCCGACCGGTCGGTTTTAGTGAAGTTTAATGAGGAAAAGAAAAAAAAAAATCAGCCAAAGACACACTTTTGCTTCCTGAAATAGCCTGATGCAGGTGTTGCTGAGTTTGGGGAGGAGGCAGGTGGCGGGGGAAGAAAAAAAAAATAACAACCAAGAACTCAGCCCAAAGGCTGAACCAGACTCTGGCAACTCTTTTGCGTTTTGGAAGCTCCTTTGGGATATTAAAGCATCTCTAGAAAGTACAAGATGGAGCAGATCCTGCAGTGACACACGCTCTGGCTCTTCCCAGCACTCCAGTGAGCTGTTGTACCTCCCCGAAATGAACCCTCCCTGCAGCTGCAGCCAGGTTTGACCTCAGCCCTGCAGGTCACCAACGCTCCTTTCATGCGCCGTGATGGAAAAACCCCGTGTCAAAGCAGCTCCAGCCACCTCTGCAGCTCTCCCCCGTGGAGCACCTCAAAGCCCTTCACAAAGTGTTCCCAGGCCCCTCTGGGAGATCAGGAGGCAGCCCAGCAATAGCAGAGAGGGGTTTGCCTGCAGCCAGCGCTTGGGCAGATGTGCAGAGGCAGGGCCAGGCACAGGCGATGCCTCTGCTCTGTGTGGCCGCATCTCGAGCTGCAGGAGCTCCACGGCGGGGATAAACAGACAGATTGGTAAGGCTTGCAAAGCATAAATTTAACTGCCAAGTGTCCTTAACCTCTGCAGATCAGCTGCCTGGGATCTCTCCTGCCCTTCCCCCGTGGCTTTCCAGCAAGCCCTGTTGATATCAATATCTTGAATGGAGCGTGAGTTGATACCTGGTTCCAAATGGATGGGCATGGGAGGCTGCAGGAGCCATGAATTGAATCCGTTCTGGACGATTGAACTGCTCACATTAAAGATAATTTGTAAAGCAGATTTTTATACGAGACTCCTTACAGCTTTTACAGCGGCGGGGCTTTTATTTCCTTATCAGAGCAGAAAAAAAAAAAAGCTAACATTATCTGAAGGGGGAGGTGGGTGGGAACAGAGTGAAATGGCATTGATCAGCTGGACATGAAAGGTTTCCCAGAGAGCAGGCACTGCTCTGATCCTTCTCAGGTGTTGGCTACGAAACCACATTTTCCAACAAGTCCACAGCTACTAATTCACTTGCAGCAGAGGATCCTGAGTTTCCTCTCCTTGTTATGTGAGATTGTCTGTATCCAAAGCTTCAAAATCACATATATGTGATTTTGGCACAACTGTGAACTCGAGGAACCACGCTCCTCAGGAAGGCATCCAGACCTGGGGTCTGGCAAAGACTCTCTGCTTTGTGCAGCTCTGGGTCCATCCACAGCACCTGAAGGAACGGGATGAATGAATGAATAAACATTTAACGTGCAGGATCAGGCACTCCTGCAGCCCTGGTGCATCCACCACCCAACTGGTCGGGCCGAGAGTCTCGCCCACGCAGGCTGCAGGGCAGCGGTGCTCGGGGCCAGGCTTTGGGAAGGATTCTCCTCCTGGAGCACTGCGGAGCTGGCTGTACCCCCGCCTTGGCAAGGCACCACGAGATGCACCACTGGCTTGTCCTGGCAGGGCTGTCAGCGGGACAGTGCAAGACAAACTGCCACGCTGCTGCAGTGGCAGCACAGCCCTGAGAACAGCCAAAAACAGGAGAAGCACAGGGGGGGGCGGAAAAGTCTCTCTTGGCAGGACAAGGTGAGATGCCAGGATGTGTCAGGGTCACTGCGTGTCTCCTTGGTGAAAGCAGCTCCCAGGGGAGCACAAAGTCCTTTTGGTTTAGGCGGCACGGTCACCACAGCATTCCTGCCCCTCCGCTGCCTTTCCCCGGGGCTCTGCGGAGGGGAAGGACCAGGAGGGATGGCCGGGTGAAGAACGGCATGGAAAGTTCTGAGACTCCTTGTGAGGAGGCAGAGCTCAGCCAGGCACCTGCCTGCAAGCACAGAGGAGTGCAGGGAGCCCGAGGCTGTCCCTTCCCTCACCTCTTTTTGCAATGCACAGCAGATCCCTTTGTCCTGGGAACACCGAGGTGCACCCAGCCCTGCTTTCTCGTCGCCCTGTTAACCTTTTCCCTCTCGCAGCCTCCCTGGTTTCTGGATCACCACCCCCCTCCCACTTCATCTCTGTCCTCATCCATTTTAACCAGACCATCCAGTCGCTGTGATCTGTTGATCTCCCGTGTCCCGATGTTATCACATCCCTGTCTTGGCCAGCTCCAGGGAGCTCTGGGCTCTGGCATTTGCTCTGATGGCCCAGACCTCGCTGACTGCGGCCACTTCTCAGCCCAGCCCGCCTGGCTGCTCCTCCGGGACGCTGCCCCAGCCCCAGTATCGGGGGGAGTGGAGGCAATTCCACCCTGCCTTCACCGCAACTTCTCCCCAGCTGCAGATCGCAGCGCTGCTGCAGGCACGGGCTGGAGCCGCTGCCGTGCCCGCTGCCAGCGCTCCAGCCCCGGCCACCAGCAGCCGAGCCCCAAAAAGGCAAAACATCGGCTCTGTTTGCAATCCCTCAGTTCATTCACAAGCAGACCGCCGATGCCCTTCCCATGGCTCCGGCTCCCGGAAAGCCCTCCAGGACGGCATTAACCCGTTCTGCACTGGAGCAGAACAAATGAGTCCCCGCAGGGCACTGGCCAAAGTGGGTCACTCTCCCGCTTCCCGGAGCCCGGGGAAGCTCCGAGCCCAGCGAAGGGACACACGGACTGCTCCGCCACCGCCCGCGGGGCTCCACCGAGCCGCGGAGCAGCCGATGCACATCCCTGCCCATCTCCTCCGCTCCAGAGACGGATCAGAACCCAAGCGATGGATCGGAACCAAAGGGATGAATAAGATGCCGTCTGGCAGCCAAGCTCAAAGGAAGCGCTGAAACCTGGGAGCGGTCCAGCCCCTCCGCCAAAGAGCCCGTGGGAAGCGTGTGCGGAGAGGAGCGGGGATTTCGGGGATGCTGGAGAGCCGAAACCCTCCATCCCGCCTCCCGAAACATCTGCGCTCCGTGCCCAGCCTCGTGGCCGCCTTTCCGGGGAAGCCTGGCTGCTGCGCCTCGCTAGACGCTGCTCGATCCAAAAAAGCAAACAAACGGCCTCAGCCTCGCAGGGCTCCGGAGCCCGCAGCCTGCAGCTGCTTCCAAAACAAACGAGCGTGTTGTTCCGAGGCGAGCCGGCGCTGAAAGCGGCCCCGGCTCTCTCCCACCCTCGCACAGATGCTCCCACACCTGCTCCAGACCCGGGCGCGCACCCCAAAAACGCCGCTCCCGCCCTTCCCCGCCGCTCCGCACCCCGCCTGCCCCACGGGCACCCCGCACCCTCCCGCCGGGGCTGCCTCCGGAGCCCAGCGCCCTCCGGGGACCGGCTCACCTGGTAGGAGCGCGGCTGCCAGGATGCAAACTCCGATAGTCCACCACGATGCGCGGCAACTTGTCTGCAGCCGTGAAGCCATGAGAGTTCCTTAAGAGCGATGGGCAGGGGTCGGTCTGGCAGCGCCGCGGGGCCCCCCCACCCTCCCAGCCCCCGGTGATGCTCAGGTCTGCTTGACAAAAAAAATATTCAAAAAAAAAAAAAAAATAGAAAATAAAAAAGAAAATAAAAATAAGCTGGTGGGTGCGTGAGGACAAAGGGGCGGCGGGAGGGCTCCGGGGGGAGCTCCGCACATCCGCGGGGCCCCTCTGGGCGGGCGCGGGGCGCTCCGGCCGCGGGGCAGCGCGGGCGCTTCCTTCCGCAGAGCCCGGGCGAGTGACGAGGAAACGGGAGCGGGAGGGGAGGGAAAAAAAAAAAACAAACCGCGATTAAAAAAAAAAATAATAAAAAAATTTGAGGGAGAGAAGAAGAAAAAAAAAAAAAAGAAAAATCAACCAAAAGAAACCCCAGACAAAAAAGCAAGAGGGGAGGCAAAACAAATAAAGAGCAGCCAGGCAGAGCCCTCCGCGGGCTGCGGCGGTGCCGTGGCTCCGGCGGCGGGGCTCGGCAGCCCCCGCCCGCTGCCCGCCCTGCGCTGGGGCCCCGGCGGCGCTCACTCAGGCGGTGCCGGTGCGGGGCCGGGCGCGGCGCTCCATGGCCGGGCGGGGGGCGCGGGGCCGGGCCGGCCGCGGGGCGGGGGTGCCCGGGTGCGGTGCCCGGGTGCGGTGCCCGGTGCGGGGCTCGGCGGCCGCGCTCGCACTCACGCACACACTGGCGGGCGGGGCGTGCCCGTGATGTCAGCGCTCGGCGGAAGGAGGGCGCAGCGTTTAACCCTTCGCCCGGCCGCTGCCGGGGATGCGCGCCGAGGGCGGGACGGGGTGGCCGGGCCGGCCGCCCGCCCCTCCGGATGTTGGCAGCTGGCGGCAGCTGGGCTTTGTTCCGCCGTGTCCGGCCGCGCCGCGCAGCCCGGGGCGCCTCGCCGTGGGTCGGCGGAGCCGCTCCCGCCTGGCCAGCCCGGGGCCCGCGGGCTTGAGCTTGTTCCTGAATTCCCTTCGGACGAGGTTTGTTCCTCAATCCCCGGGCCCGACACCCATCTACCTCCCAGAGTGAACATTTTTTTATTTTTTCACCCTGCGCCGTGGGAGACGCGTGGAACGCGAAGCGGCAAGCCGGAGTGCCTGGGGTGTGGACAGCACGGCGTTTTTTCCTGGGGCCTGCCGAGAGAAGGAGCTCGTTCTGGCCACCCTCCGTGAGCGCCGATAAACGAGGGGGTTCAGAACCGGCACGGGAGCTGATGTTGGGAGGAAAGGGCAGCGGTTTCGCTGGGCTCTGTAGCAGCCTGCATTGTGCGGACACAGGCACAGCCTTTGTGGATCTCTCGCTCCGGAGGTGCTCAGCCTGCTAATGCCGGCTCCTGGGCTGCCCCGGCCTCTGCAAGGATGCCGAACCCCAAACAAAGATGTGAACAACAATGACAACAACCAACAACAAAGTCATGTTGATTTCAAGCTCCATTAGAACAACACGGGAACAAATCAATGCCTGGCAGGCAGAAAAGGACGGAATCAGTGGGGAAGGATGCCACACAGAGTGGGGAAGGGAAAGGAGGGGGCAGCCAGCAGCTATAAAAAGATAGCCCTAAGGACCCCTTCAGCAGTCTCCTCCTCCTTTTAATTCCTTTAGAAGTTAATTCCTGTTCAAGGGAAGGATGGGCAGCTCTGTAACAAAGCGGATTAGGCAGATACAAGGTTTGTTCCGAAATAACAAAAGTTATTACGTCGTAATGAGGTTTAGTTAATAGATCCGCAGACTGCGGGGCCGCTGGGATTCCTTTGGACATCCTGCCCGTGGAACTGATGATTTCTGCCTCCTGCCTCTTCTCTAAAGCTGCAGCCCGGAGCTGAGGAGTGCAGCCCCCCATCCCTGTGGACAGGCAGGCTGTGGGGAGCTCCCAGCATCCTTGCTGCCGGTTGGTTTCCCTGCCCGTGGAGTGTTTATCTGTCTAATTTCAGTTTTAATCCATAAAATCTCATTATTTCCTTTCCCAGCTCCATTAAAGAGATACCTCCGATGAGACATTGTTCCCCTGGGCAGGTCTCTGAGTTACCATGGAGTTCCCCACATCAAGAGTCTTTTAGCTTCCATGGTTCCCAGGGTTACTCTCCCCTTTCTCCCATTTGTTCTGTTGTCACTGCACCCGAGCTGATGTCTCACCTGAGATCTGTGTGGCAGCCACACCTCAACACTCCCCCTTGAAGCTTCCTGCTGCATTTCAGGTGGCGTTTCAGCCTGGGGGAAAATTCACATCTCCCTTCAAGCATCTGGGGAGATTGGACAGAGCCTTGGGGCCTTGGCCTCCCAAATCACAGCCCTCAACCATGTGAGACAAAAATGTAAATCCATTTAGCAGCAGCAGCAGCAGCAGCAGCAGTGGACCATTAGCCATGGTGCATCAGGCCTGACTTACTGAGCCAGAATGTATTATTTTCACGATCCTGCACAAAGCAAAACCCATCACATTTGGCACAGTTCTGGCTGTTAACTTCTAAGATTTATTACACAGTGCCATGGGGCCCCTGTTCTGCAGCATTTTGTGAGTCCAAAATTTCCATGAAGCCCGAGGGGACTTGTGCATGAGCAGGAGAGGCAGGAGCAGAATGCTTTGGTTTGGCAGTTTTTTGTTATTTCTAGGGGAGGAAGATCGTAATATGTAACATATTTAATTGCATCATTCTTTGTTTGGGTTTTTTTTCCTTTTCATTTTGGGGAGGTCTCTGTGTGCATGTCCTCTGAGGGGCTGGGGGAGCTGCCTTCTGCTTTGCTGGATCAGCTGCCTTGGCCCATTTTTTACTTCCTTGTCCTACCCTTCACCACAGTGGGTTCCTAAAACTCATCCCAGCCAGAGATGTGGGAGAGGAGCCTGGAGCGTGGTGCCTGCAATGATCAGACAGGGGATTTCAGGGTTCCTACTGCAGGAACACATGAACCACCCCGAGACTCGGAAATCCCTTCCATAAATCTGTAACTGTGTTCCACTAGAAACAAAGAGAGAAAAAAAAAAAAAACAACCAACCCACCTGGTGCCTCAGATGAGGAATCCCACTTTCTCCAAGGAAAATAATCTCTAATGCTGTGGTGTTTACCCTCCATTGGGTTTCAGGGGTGGTGAAAGTCTCATTTTAGGTGGCAAAACAGAGCTCCAACGCCTCTCCTGGGCACCCCTGTGAAATCTGGTTTAGGCACAGACACTGGAAGTGGTGTAGGAACTTGGCCCACACTTACATAAGTTGTCACGCCAATATTGCTCTTGAAAATTGCCATTAGAGCATGAAACAACATTTGGCTGGAAGAAAAAAAAAAAAAAAAAAAAAAAAAAAAAAAAAACCCACCCACAACAGGCTTGCAGTGTTTTGTCCTCCCAGCATTTTGGCTGTTCAGACAGCACCGGGGTTTTCTGCTGATGCTGCCCTCTGAGGTAACGTCTCCTCAGCAACCTGCTGGGATGGGACCTCCCCAAACCCCTCCCACTGGAAAACGTGGTCTTTGGGCAGCGGGCAGGAGCTGGGATGGGGTTGGGATGGGGTTGGCACTGGCACAACCCTTTTGAGTGAGGGCTTGGTGAGGGTTCTGTGCTGGCACACCTCCTCTGGATGGGATCTTCCCTGGCGAGCTGATGCACATCCTTCCCCAGGGTGGAACAGTTCCTGGAGTCAGGCTGGTCCAAATAATCCTAAAGCAGCTCCTGCCTGCTGTGGAATGAGCCCAAAACCAGGGTTGGGCTGGTGGATGGCTCCCTCGGCAGAGCCAGGAATTCCCCCAGTGTCTTCCCAAGCAGTGGCCTCTTCCCAGTGGCTCCCTGCCACTTGAAAGGCTCAGTGGGAATGGACACCTTCTCTGAGATTTTTACACTTAAACACCCAGAAAGTCTTGGAAGGAGGGGAGGAGGAGGAGGGGGGAAGGGATTGCTCTTTAAAGCCTTCCTCGGTGGGGTTTTTTCAGCTGCTTTTGTTTGCTGCAGAGCCCACAGCAGAGAGCTGTCACTCCGAGCGGGGAGCGCGTTTGACACTCCTGTCTGCGCCGTGTGCCTGGTGTGTATTTGCTGCAGCGCTGATTACATTAACTCCCGTGTTTATAAACATTTGGAATCCGTGCAGGAGGCTGCGCTCGGCGGAGTTTTTATAGAGCTCGGCGTCAGTTTTATTTTTGCTTTTTTCACCTGTGAGCACACGTAAATCACCTGTGAGCACACGTAAATCACCTGTGAGCACACCTAAACGCGTCCGTGGCGCATCCAGCAAGCAGCGGGGGAGCAGAGGGGCAAAGGGCTTCCTGAGCTGCTTCCCTGCTTGGCTTCCCTGCTTGGCTTCCCTGCTGGGCTCTCCTGGTGCAGCCTCTGACATGAGCTGGCGTGGATGCACCACCCGTGCACAGGCAGCTCACACTCAGACCTCTCAGTCCACCACCCCATCTCAAAAGGCAATTCAGCACTGATAGTCGCTCCTGCCCTGCTGTTCCCTGCACAGAGCCGGCAGTTAGAGGAGGAATTAAGCCTGGACTGGGGAGAAAATTGCCTCCCAGTTAATGGGAGCTGATGCGAGCAGGCTGCAAACAGCAGTGGGGGTTTGTTTTTCTGAGCCCCTCTGCTGAAGGGTTTGTAAGAGCCTCGCGTTGCTGTCTGAGTGCCTTAACCCTGGCAATCCCCACAGCACCCCCTTGTGAGGCAGGAATTAAACCGTAATCCTCATTATGCATGGAGAAAAGGAGCCCGGGGGGATCAGGAATCCCAGCCTTGCAGGAAGCAGGATGAGTTGTGCTAGGGATTTCCAGTGGAAAGCAGCTGGAATCACAAGGCTGGTGGGCTTGGGGGGGACCCACGGTTTGGAGAAGCCCTACAAGGGCTGGAGTGAGTGGCTTTCAATCCAGCCAGCCACATGGTGGCGAGGAATTTGGGCTGGACTTTGGGGATAAGAGTGATGCAAACAACAACCGTGGCCTGCACAGACCACTGGCCCGAGGTTTGGCCAGCAGTGCTGGGCACTCCAGTGCTTTGTGTGGGCTCTGTGTCAGCCTGTTCCCATCAGCAGAGAACAATTCCTGCATCAAAGCTATGAAATGCCTCCGAGAAGGAGCTGCTGTCTTCCCAGAAGGAGCTGCTACGGAAGAAGGGATTGAAAGGTCTCTCTTCCATGCACACAAAGCACTGGGGATGGTGTGTGCCTGTCCATGGAGGCACCAGGAGATGAGGCACTGCATCCACAGGGACCCCGTGGCACAGGGAAAGGCAAACCAGAGGAGAGCTAAAGAATGAAATCAGCAGAAACACTTCAAAGGGCATTGCTGATGAGGTCCGGCCAGGGGAATTCTCTCTCAGCTCCGAGATCCCAACCCGGGCACGGGCACAGCTCGCTCAGAGCCAGCAGTGGCTGGATCAGAAAACAGCATTTATTATTGAGCAGCACCGGGCCCTGCCATCCCCAGGGCCCTGCCAGTGCCCGTGCAAGGAAGGCAGGACACAGAGTCCCAAAGCAAGGCTGGGAGCAGCCTCCTGACGGAGGGTGTTAGGAGCTGCTGTGCAGCCATCCATGAGGGAGAACTCTCAGAGAGGATTTCTCCTGCCCTGGAAATTCACTGACACGCTCTGCTTCGGGTTCGAATCGGGATCAGGACTTGCTGCACATTCACAAGTGGAAATAAGCCTTTTGCTTTTAGTGGTCGGACAAATAGGCTTCTCTTCCCTGCATAAGCTCTTCTGGGGCCTGATCCCTGGGTCACACGGGGAGGTTTGTGGGCCTGGCTCATTTGCAGGCTGTCAGGGCAGTGCCACGAGAGGCTGAATTTGATGCTGTGGCAGCAGAGCTGCTGTGCTCCTGCAGCCATCCCAAATGTGAGGGGCACGTTGCCATCAGCAGGGCAAAGCCACTGTCACCCCATGGAGACCTTGAAGTTGGACCAGCTCCATGTCAAGGTGTAATTCTGCAGCAGCTCCAATGCACTCAGTTTAGCAAGTCTGTGCCAGACGTGGGAATTTTAGGTGTAATCCTGGAATGAGCTGAGCACAATCACTGCTGTGAGCACGGAGCAGCCCCAGTGACAGGGAAGGGACTGCCCCTCCCAACCCTTGCCATTGTTTCTGAGGCACATCCAGCAAAGATTAACTTTTATCTTCCTCTCTTTCAGCCAGATCGTTAATTTCTGGCTGTCCCAAAAAAAACCCCAGGACCCATCCACCAGGCCAGGTGGGACACAGGAATCAGCACATCCCAGAGATGCTGATTTATCATCCTGGAGACTCTCAGCTTGAACACTTGATGAGCAGAGCTATGAATGCTAAAGGCTGAGTTTACCTTGTCTGCATCCACAGATCTCCTGTGGGGAGGCTGTGGGGGGTTCCTGTGCACGTTCCTGCTCCACCCCAGGAAGGGAACAGAGGGGTTTTACTCTGAACAATGCAGTGTGAGCCCAGAGTAATCCCCCTCCCAGCCTGCTTTGTAAATGCCAACTGGGCCTGCCTGATGTCCATTCAGAGGGATTTTGCTGCAGTCTGAGGAGTTAGCAATGGGAATTTGGAGGGACTCCAAGGGGAATGTTCCTGTCAGCCTGGAGTGACTGCGGAGGGGGCAGTGGGATGAGGTGACTGCTCTGTCCCAGAGGACAAACCTCTCCTCACGGGCCAGCTTGCTCCTCCTGGCTCATTGTGGGGTGATTGTTCTCCTCTGTCTGTCAGTTTTGGCTTTCTGCTGCAGGTGCTGGAGGGAGGAGGTCACCTGGGAAATCATGAGGCCTTTCCAAAGGTGGCTTTGCCCACCTCCCTGGGAGAGCTGCTGGCCTGGCAGCGAGGATGAGCATTCATCCCTGGCTTCCCACCAGCCAAAGAAACAGGCTCTGCTCCTAACCCCTGTTTGCTGTTTGGGTTCATTTGTGATGGGGAAAAAATAAATACTGGGGGAAAAAAAATCAGTGGGTCAATGATACTTTAGAGCCTTCCCATGAGGAAGAAGGATTTGTGCAGGCTTTGGATTTTGAGGAGCCAAATTTATTTGCCCTCCCTCCTAAGTGTGACTCTGTTTCCGTGTGCCACGAGCCCCTGCCACCCTGGGCACCCACCACGAGCTGTGACTTCATGAGTCATCTCTTCCACAAAGAATGTCACATTCAATTCCTGTTTGCAAATTCTTCTAATGCCTGGCTCCAGCTCTCTGACACGAAGTGAGCTCGCAGTGGAAATTGTCTGCAGGGCTGCATCTCCACGGGGTTTTGGTGACATTCCTGGGTTCCAAATCCCATCCTCATGGCGGGGCAGCACCTGCATGGAGTTTGGTGGTGGTGAAATTCAAGGTTTTCTACAGATTTGTGGCAAGGAGAAAACTTTCAGGAGCAGGAAGAGACCCCTGGGTTCAGCCTGTGTTTTTGACACCTTTTTTCCCCACGGAATTTTCTGTGTTCAAGGCCAGGCTGGGCTTGGTGACATTTGATTTTTACCCCGATACAAACAACTGGGACAAGAATTCAGATCTCCCAGAGCCTGCCTGTGGTATCTGTTCTGCCTTTCCAGGTCTGAGGCTGAGCCTTCATCATCTCCTGCCTCAGTTTACCACCAAACACGGGAAGTTTGGAGGCCAAAACCCCCTCAGTCATTTAACCCAGAGCTGGGATAGATGAGTAACTGGCTTCCATCTGGAGCATCCTGGGGAAATGGGACCTCTGAGGAGGTGAAGTGCTGGAGATGGATAATGGCAGGGACAAGCTGTTAAGGGCTTTTTGTCCTTCTGTGGGCAGCAAAAAGTCTCTTTTCTCTTTCAAGATAACCTGAGAGGAGCCCGGGCTGTGGGCTCACTCCATTTGTCAACCGATTCTTTTAAATGTATTTAAATACTTTTCACAGCCTCTGTTAATGAAACTTGGGTGACCCCGGGGGCTCCTGAGGGAATCCATCTGCCTCTAAGTGATGGAAAATGAACTCGTTAATGGCTGGGCCCTGCTCAGTCAATATAGGCTATCGATCCCGGTGATGAAGGGCTGGGTGGGAAGGGGCTGGGCTAAATGGGCTTTATCCCCGGGATGAGCCGGCCTGGGCGGGCAGGGATTGATGAAGGATGGCTGGGAAAACGCCTCATTTTCCCTGCTAACTGCAGGGATTTAGGAGGGCCTGCCCAGCTGAGGCAGCGGTGCCTGAAGGACACGTGGAGATGTGATTGCAATCTCTCTCTTTTCTCCCTCTGTCTCCGGGGGATCTCCTCACCCGACTTTGCCAGAGGAACTTTGGGTGTCCCAGTTTTCCCCCTCTGTGGTGATGTCTCTCCCAAACCATTCAGCCCTGCTCCCAACTAATCGAATTTCCTCTTGTCACAGCTGATTCATCAGGGGCAGGGAGATTCCAGATAGGGATAAGGCAGGAGATAAGGGCTGGGACTTCCAGAAAGCCATGGAAAGCTCTGCTCCGGGGGCCTGGATCCCCTGGGAAGTGCTCTGAAGGCTTTGGAATGTTTCTCATCACCTGGTGGGAGTTATTCTGGGGGAAGGGCTCATCCTGGTCTTGCCTTTGGGCTAACAAACTCCCCTAAAGTCTTTTTTTTTTTTCCTGATGCCCATCACTGAGGGGATAAAAGGGAGAAAATCACGCCTGGAAATTTGGGAATCTGCTGCAGGAGATGGGAATTCCCTGTGTGGCTGTGCCAACACATTGCACGGGGGGAAAGGAGTGGGCTGGGGGAGGGATGACAGGTTAGAAGAGGGAACAGAGAACAAACCCATATTTTTTTGTGTGTTTTGGGTACAATCACAGAATCCCCAGGTTGGAAGAGACCTTCAAGATCACCAAGTCCAACCCAGCTCTAACACCTCAACTAAACCATGGCACCAAGTGCCACATCCAGTCCTTTTTTAAACACCTCCAGGGATGGTGACTCCACCACCTCCCCAGGCAGGCCATTCCAGTTCTTTATCACTCTTTCTGTGAAAAACTTTTTCCCGATTTCCAACCTGTACTTCCCTTGGCACAGCTTGAGACTGTGTCCTCCTATGAACACTCACAAAAAACACTCACAAAGAGCACTGATCCAGCCTTTCATCTCTCCCACAGGTCAAAAGAGGGCCCAGGGAGCTGGGAACAGAGCCCCAGGCAGAGCAAATTGGTCGTGCTCCCTGGTATCCAGGGGGCAATGCTGAATTTCATGACAGCCAGATCAGAACAGCAGGGCTGGCTGAGCTTCCCTCAGGGTCCCTCTGCTCTGCCCCAGGGGGATCTCCCTCATTGAAAGGAGCTGCAGGAAAAGAAAAAGAAAAAGAAAAAGAAAAAGAAAAAGAAAAAGAAAAAGAAAAAGAAAAAGAAAAAGAAAAAGAAAAAGAAAAAGAAAAAGAAAAAGAAAAAGAGAAAAAAGAAAAAAAGAAAAAGAAAAAAAGAAGAAGAAGAAGAAAAAGAAAAAGAAAAAAAAAGGCAACTTTGGAAAAGTCAGCAAAACCTTTCAGGCTCTGGAACAGCTTTGGAAGCTTGCAAAGGGCTCTGGGATCTGCAGTGAGCAGAGCTGAGCAGTTTTTTGGGGGTGGGCTGGTGCTGTGGCCCTCAGGGATTCCCACATCCCCTGGGTCAGCTCCTCAGCTGGTGAGAGCTGGGAGGGCTGGGCTGATTCCTGGCCCCCGAAGATGAGCTGCAGCAGGCCCACAGGAGAGTGTTTGCTGCATCCTCCTCTCCTCTCCTCTCCTCTCCTCTCCTCTCCTCTCCTCTCCTCTCCTCTCCTCTCCTCTCCTCTCCTCTCCTCTCCTCTCCTCTCCTCTCCTCTCCTCTCCTCTCCTCTCCTCTCCTCTCCTCTCCTCTCCTCTCCTCTCCTCTCCTCTCCTCTCCTCTCCTCTCCTCTCCTCTCCTCTCCTCTCTCCACTTGCCTTCAGTCACTAAAATCTGCTTCATTAACAAACTCCCCCTAATTGCTGCTCCTGAGCAGCCGAGCACTCTGCCCACTGGGGCTCTGCGTGGAGCTCCTTCCCCAGGATTTTTCCAGCCAATATCACACACACTTTAATGACTTTGCTTCTCCTTAGCCAGTTGTTGGAGGAGGTGGAGCAGTGGCTCTGCACGGTGGCTGAGTGTTAGCTGTGAATCTGCTGACATCCTGAGCAGCCAGACCTCTTCCTTCCCTGGAAAGGGGGTGGTCTTTTAGCTGAAAAAAACCCCCCAAAACAGAAAAACAAAAACACAAAACAAAACAAAAAAACAACAACAAAACACAAAACAAAACAAAAAACCCAACAAAACAAAACAAACAACCCTCAAAAAACCAAACCAAACCAAAAAACAAAAAACCCCAAACAAAACAAAACAAAACAAAAACATAGAAAAACCACCCCCCCCCCAAAAAAAAAAAAAAAAAAAAGGGAAATTTGAGTCAGCTGGTGGAGGTGATGCTCCAGCTTTTGGGGCTGTCTTGGAAAAAGTATAAGGGTCTTTAAGAATTTCAATTTTGTGTCTTCAAAGGAAAAAACTGAAAATGCAGATCTGGAAGTGATTAGGTTGTGAGGGAGGGAAGGACAGGCATGGAAAAGAGCAGGTTCAGGCCTGAAATGACGCTCAGGATTTGTGCTCAGCAGTGTCTGGTGAGGCCAGGCCTGAACCCCATGGGTGACAGAGCCCCTGTCCCAGCCCTGGATCCCACAGAGCCCCTGTCCCAACTCTGGATCCCACAGAGCCCCTGTCCCAGCCCTGGATCCCACATGCAGGGTGACAGAGCTCCTGTCCCAGCTCTGGATCCCACAGAGCTCCTGTCCCAGCCCTGGATCCCACATGCAGGGTGACAGAGCTCCTGTCCCAGCTCTGGATCCCACAGAGCCCCTGTCCCAGCCCTGGATCCCACAGAGCCCCTGTCCCAACTCTGGATCCCACAGAGCCCCTGTCCCAGCCCTGGATCCCACATGCAGGGTGACAGAGCTCCTGTCCCAGCTCTGGATCCCACAGAGCTCCTGTCCCAGCCCTGGATCCCACATGCAGGGTGACAGAGCTCCTGTCCCAGCTCTGGATCCCACAGAGCCCCTGTCCCAGCCCTGGATCCCACAGAGCCCCTGTCCCAGCTCTGGATCCCATAGAGCCCCTGTCCCAGCCCTGGATCCCACAGAGCATCACCAGAGCCCCCCTATTCCCATCCTGGCCTGGAGCCATCTGTGTCAGACGTCAGTCTCCCCCTCCCCGGCCCTTCCAGCAGCACCTTTGCCGTGGGGAGCCGGGGGAGCAGCCCGGCCCGGCTCAGATCCCGTGGGCGGCTTGTTTTCCCTCGCTCCCTCCCTGGCACCCCCCGGTGATGAGCAGCCTATTTTTCTCCCCTTCCGTGCGCAGAAATAGCTCGCGCTTGTCGTAAATCACCTCGGCTGCAGATGGTGAGTCACTGGTTGATCAAAGGCGAGACCCTTTTCTGGGGCTGGGAAGGAAGAGTGGATGCTTCAATAAATCATTAGGAATCAGCAGCCAAGAGTTTCCCGCGGCTCTGAGGAGAAAACCTGGCCGCCCCCTCCTTTGTCCCCGTGCCCCTGGCGTGAATCACGGATTTTAGCGTCCTGAGTGGGGACACCTGATTTAGGATCCCTGTCACAGCCCTGCCTGGGCCTCGGGCAGGGCTTTGCTGCCCCAAGCATCAAACCTGGAGAGCAGCGAGGGGACGGGAGTGCCGGGAGCAGGGAGTGAGAGGGGACAGAGTGCTGGCATGTGCCACTCACGGCAGGGAACGGGAGGAGAAACGCCGGGGCAGGTGGGGTCAGGAGCTGGCATGGAGGGGACAGCAGCGGGCAGGGAAAGTGCCAGCCCGGGACATAACTGCATTGGGATCCAGGATAACACACAGGGCACCTGTGGCATGGGGGGGAACGAGACCAGGGGCACCACGGCAGCGGGGGAAGGAGGAATCCCCATCATCCTATCATCCTATCATCCCTCATCATCCCTCACCCCTCATTCCTCATCCCTCACCCCTCATCCCTGATCCCTCACCCCTCATCCCTCACCCCTCATCCCTCACCCATCATCCCTCACCCATCATCTCTTACCCCTCATCCCTATCATCCCTCATCATCCCTCATCATCCCTCATCAACCCTCATCATCCCTCACCCCTCATTCCTCATCCCTCACTCCTCATCCCTCACCCATCATCCCTTACCCCTCATCCCTATCATCCCTTATCAACCCTCATCATCCCTCACCCCTCATCCCTCACCCCTCATCCTTCACCCATCATCCCTCACCCCTCATCCCTCACCCCTCATTCCTCACCCATCATCCCTCACCCCTCATCCCTCACCCCTCATCCCTCACCCTCATCCCTGATCCCTCACCCCCCATCCCAAGCCATCCCCTGTGCCAGCCTCGTGGCTGCAGTGCCCTGCCCAGGACAGAGGATGGGTCCCAGGGGAGCAGAGGATGCTGTGGGAGCTGCCAGGGAGAAGGGAAAGACCTGGAGTTGCTCCTGTTCCTCTCCTGCGTGCCTGCAGCCAGCCTCTCCGGGAAGGAAGAGACCTCGATGGCTCTTGAGGCAGAGACTCCGCCGAAAGCCGAGCAGATGAAGGGTTTGCCATCTGTGAACAAGTTGTTCTGATTGAATTAGAGAACATTTAACATTTACAGATAATTAGGAACAGCCACCCATTACAAAGGCAGCGGAGGGAAAGGAGAGAGCTTTTGAAAGGCGATTGGGAGCTCCTTGACACATCAGCCAGGGGAGCTTTTCAGACACAACTTGTGAGCCTTTCCAGTGCTTTGTGCTCCTCACATCCCCCAGCCTTGGGAGCCTGTCTCTCCCTCCTGTCCTCTCCACTGCTTTTTAACTGCCTTTTGCCTTTTTCTCCCAGCCAGCTCCTCTCTGGGAGCTTTTAGCAGGGTTTCCTCTTTGCTCCCATACTGGGCCGTCAGCTGTGAAGCAAAAGGGAAAGAAATTTGCTTTTCTGCTCCATTGCTGTCACGGTTCCTTTGGTCTGGAGTTGGGCTGTGCAGCCGTGGGGAGGGACAGCCCTGAATGCAGAGGCTCCTGTGCTATCCTGACCTCTGCAGGAGAGACCTGGACCTAGAGCTGGGTAGTATTTTATTCAACCTCTATTACAGAGCAAGATAAATACCTTTATGATAGAAAAAAAAAAAAACAAAAAAAGAATTTTTTTTTGTTGACGATTAAAAAAAGTATAGTAAAATATGCAAAATACTTTGCTCAAAATACTATGCTCAAAAATACATTCTCCTCTTTTTATCCTTGTGCTTCCTTAATATGTTTTTACATCAACAGTATTAAGAAAAGCACGTTTGCCATCCCTTTCTTTTGAGCGCCAAAGAAGCTCAAATTCCCCAAAACACAAAAAGAGATGATTTCCATCCCAAATTTCCCCTGAAAAAAGGAACTGGCATTTCTCAAGCAGCTCGAGCAGTAATTGCCTCACAGCAATGCTGGTAATTTCCCCACATCTGCTGCAGAGAGATACCCAAGGGGTGAAGCCATAAAGCTGCAGCTGCCCTTTGGCTGGAAGGAGGCTCAGTGATGGTTTTTGGGCAGCACATCCAAGGCTTGGCCTCTGCTCCCAGAGCCGTGGGCAGTTCCAGGAGCAGAGCCGTGGGATCCCATTGCTGTGCCTTGCAGGGAAGAGAACCCGGCCAGGGAATGAGCGGGTTGGTGCTTGCACGCTGTCCTCTCAGAAGGAAATGAATGCCCAGAGAAGTTCTGGATGCCCTGCAGGTGTTCAAATCCAGGCTGGACAGAGCTCGGATCAACCTGGGACAGTGGGAGGTGTCCTTGCCCGTGACAGGGGATGGAACAAAAAGATCTTTAAGCTCCCTTCCCAGCCAACCCATTCCCAGAGGCTGTGAAACGGCAAGCCGAGGTTTTTTTCCCACCAAAAGATCTCAAGAATCCTGTCTGCGACCGTGATAGCGACAGGGGCACAGCCCGTACGCTGTCCCTGTGCCCCGCTGGCCAGGCTGTCCCCAGCGGGCGATGCGCAGGACCCTGACAGACATCTAGTGGCACTGCCTATAACTACAGCCACCCGTGCCTGCCCGGGGTGCCCAGCGGCCGGGGGGCAGCACGGGAATGACCGTCAGCCTCGGCCCGGGCAGCTCTCAGCCCCGTGCTCCGCTCCGGAAGGAAGGAAGGCAGAATTCCGTGTTGGGGCAGGGTTGTTTTGGCCGGGCTGGGCTTACCCTGCAGCGCCCGGTCCCGCCGGGCCACCGACACCGCGGCTGGTGCTGGGCACGGGCAGGGCGTGGTGGGCACGGGGATGGATGGATTGATGATGGGAACAAGGATGGAGGGATGATGGGCACAGGGATGGATGGAATATGGGTACAGGGAGGGATGGATGGTAGGCATGGGGATGGATGGATGGATGGATGGATGGATGGATGGATGGATGGATGGATGGGTGGAGGGAGGGAGGGAGGGATGGAGGGATGGATGGATGGATGGATGGATGGAGGGATGGATGGATGGGTGGGTGGATGGATGGATGGATGGATGGGTGGGATGGATGGATGGATGGAGGGATGGAGGGATGGAGGGATGGAGGGATGGATGGATGGATGGGTGGGTGGATGGATGGATGGATGGATGGATGGATGGATGGATGATGGGCACAGGGATGGGTGATGGCAGGCACAGGAGTGGATGGATGGATGGATGGATGGTGGGCACAGGGATGGATGGAGGGGTGGATGATGGGCACAGGGATGGATGATGGGCACAGGGATGGATGGAGGGGTGGATGATGGGCACAGGGATGGATGGAGGGATGGATGATGGGCACAAGGATGGATGAGGGGCACAGGGATGGATGGAGGGATGGATGATGGGCACACATCCCCGCTGCTCCCCGGGGCCGCTCCGCACGTGCCCGCACCCCGGCTGCGAGCAGGAGAAAATGCCTCCGAGGGGGTGTCAGACGCAGTTACAGTGAAACACGATATTTATAACAAAGTGTGGGGGAAGGTGTCACATCACATTACGCTGATGCTCCGGCGCCCGAGACGCGGGGCCGGCGCTGCCGAGCGGGGACGCGGGGAGGGCCAGCAGGCAGCGGGAGGAGTTGGCTCTGCCAAACGCTGATTCCCTGCTGGAGTCCAGCCCGAGCAGGGTTTTCTCCGGGGCAGGAGAGCAGGGCGGGTCTCTGGTGGGTGCTGCAATCGCCTGGCAGTGTCGCTCGGCTCTGGGAGCCACTGTGCCTGGACCTGCTCTGCTTTCCCGTGGGGAAAAATAAACTCCAGGTATCTCCAGTGACCTTAAACACTGCTCCATTGTAGCTTTTCTGCACGGGCATATCCCACTCGCTTGTGCGTCAGCTGCCTTAGGAGCGCAGCCTTGCTGATAAACCTCGCCTTACCAAGCTGAGATTAAGCGCTGTAATCTTTTGAATAAACAGTTCTTTGGAGAAGGCTGTGTCCCTGCACGCAGCTGGGATTGCACAAGTCCCTCCCTGGAGTGCGGGACTCTGAGGGTGCCCAGCTCTTCCCAAAGAAGCCAAGGGCCAGGTCTCAGCCAGGTCTCAGAGCTGGTTTCCCTGGATCCTACATGGAAATTCCCTCACGCGTTGCACGGGGAGTGGTGGGAGCTCCTCCACACACACACACGAGCTTATTTCTGTGCATTCATCTCCTGCTCCTTCTCCCTGCCCTGGCAACGGCACAGCAAGACATGGACGCAGTGCATCCCAGCCTTCTCTGGGGGCTGATTGCCTGGGAAGAGCTTTTGGCAGCTGCCTTTTCCCCCTGCTCAAACACGGCAGCATCTCCTGAGGGAGCAGCCAGCACATGGGCAGGCAGAGCTGCTGCTCCTCCTGTGCAGGTGTGGTGGCAGGTACGGGCTGTCCCCACAGCTGGGTTCTGTCCCCACGAGTCCAGGCTCAGGGGATGTGCAGCTGAGCCCTCTCACCCCTCTCTGCTCTGCCCTGTGGTCCTCTGTGGGTGACTCAAATGCAGCCACGCTGCCCCAAGTCCCTCATGGGCCAGCCCAGCCCAGCCCAGCCCAGCCCAGCCCAGCCCAGCCCAGCCCAGCCCAGCCCAGCTCTTCCCCCCGTTTCTCTCCCCATGCAGTTTCCTTTCCGGGGACTCAGCTGCTCGATGCCTGCAGGGATCCGTGTTCTCTCCCAGGGTGGTTTGAGGTCAGTTTGAGCATCACAGCTCTGTCCAGAAGTGGAGACCTCCTCGCTGCTGGCGTGTCGGTGCCAGCTTTGATTCTCCTGGGAGTGCCACTGAGAGCTCTCACTGGAGTGCCAGCGTGGCTCGGGGGTGACCTTGGCCCCGTTGCCTGCCCTTCCGAGGCTGCATCCAAGTGCCTGCAGCGCTGCAGCTGCAGTGCCTGGGTGGGGATGGCAGCGGTGGCTGCAGGAGGGAGGCTGGGCTCTCCCTGGGAGGGAACAGTCCCTGGGAAAGGCACCGGCTCTGCCCGCTTTGCAAGGAGAAAGCCAAATATTAATTTTCCCAGAGAAACGAGGGCTTGACCTCAGCCCTGGGCTGAGCCAACCCTGAACTCTGTCAGGTTTCCCTGTCAGTGGTGATCACCAGCAGGCAGAGGTGACATCAGCAGGCAGAGGTGACACCAGCAGGCAGAGGTGACATCAGCACGTTGATGAGAGGTGCCCTCGTTAAGTTATTGCTCAGGGCTGGGCTCCTTCACTCCAGGCATGGAAAAGCCAGGGTAAAAGAGGGATAAGAGCAAGGCTGGCATTTAAACCCCAGAGGGAAGAGGCTGGAGCAGCTTGGCAGGTGTGGTCTGTGGTTAGTGGTAAATCTGGGCTGCTCTGAGGAGGGAAAGGTGCTGGAAATGTTCAGGGAGAGCCTTTCAGGAGGTTGTAGACTGTGTGTTATTGTGCAGGGGTGTGCTGGGTGCATTTTATTTGTATTATATGGTCTGGATAACACATCCCTGTTATTTCTCTGATCTGATGGTCTGGATAACAGATCCCTGTTATTTCCAGGAGAGCCGAGGGCACAGGCCAGCTGTGAGGATGCCGGAGTGTGACAACTCAGGGCAATCCACCGGCACAGAGAACATTTCCCAGCGGGATCACAGAGGGACACAACCTTCGAGCACAGCCAGGGGTCCCTGCTGGCTCCCTGCACACCTCACAAGGCGGGTGACACGCGTGGTGACGGTGTCTGAGCACAGACGTCACCCGTGGCAGTGTCACTGCCAGTGCTGTGTCACCGCGTGTCACCGCAGAGTCACTGCGCCAGAACTCAGTGCTGGGTCCCGATGTGGGGGTGACAGTGGGGGACTGTCCTGGTTTAGGGCAAATTTGGGAGGAAACCTCCCAAGGGGTTCCTCTGGAAAGCAAACCCAAACGGTCCCTCCCCCCAGCCGGTCCGGGAAAAAACTTTCTTGGAAAAAAGTGGAAAAAAACCTATTTATTTAACAAACAAGAGGCCCACAAGCACAAAGAATGGATAACATGAAACAATAAAACCTCTCAAAGAGAGATGGCAAACTGAGGCAGGCCTTGCCCTGGGTGCAGCTCAGCTCACTCAGTCCCTCACCAGCCCCACTCCCTCCGCAGCTCCAGGCCCCGCAGGCTGCAGGTGCCAGCCCTCGCTGCTCCTCTGGGGTTTTCAGTCCAGAGCAGATTGAAACAGTCCCAGGAAAAGGGAAAAACCTTCCAGGGAACTTCCCTGCCTCAGGCAGCTCAAACTAACTCAGAGCACAGGAGATCTCTGTCCCAGCGCTGTCCATGCCTCAGACCAAGGCCGCAGCCAGGCCGTGTAGGAGTCAGGCAGTTTTCTCAAAACAAACTGCACAAACTGCTGCTTCTTTCTCCCCCTTCACTCCCAGAACCAGTTTAGAGGCACAGAACTGAATATACAGCAGAACCAGAGCAGAGGACTGGGGATACAAGCACCATAAAGTCACCCTAGGACAGGGACACGTGTGGGCCCAGGGAGACACTGGGTGTCCCTGCCCAGGGCCATGGCACGAGCCCGGGGCACGTCCAGCCTGCGGATGCGGCCGCAGCTCCGCTCCCTGCCGAAGGGAGGTCGTCCTTGTCCCGCTCCCTGCAGTGACTAAGGCAGCCTGGCATTTACCCAGGGTTTATTTGGACACTCCCGAGCCAGCTGCACACATCTTTTTTCATTTGCTTTTTGTCTGACTTCATGCCCTTTTGGTGATTGCTTATAAACCGGGCGTGGAGAAGGGACCAAGGCTCGCTGCTTCCAGGGGAAGGAGGCTGGTGCAGCAGCCACCAGAGGCAGGCACACCAAGAGGGAAGGAAGCTGAGAGAGAACAAAAAAAAAAAAAAACCACCCTCATGAATTATCTGTCCTGGAAACAGCGTGTTCTCTTTACAATTCCCTTTGACTGTTTAGGGAAGGATTTATCCTCTCCTTTTCTCTGACAGCAGAGTTTGCAGTGCTCCTGGTTAAGTTGGGGCCAGCCTGGATTAACTGTGCATCCTCAGTGTCTGATTAGCTCTATTTGCTGTGTTTTTATTGACCTATGCAAGAGGAGAATCTAGGTCAGGCCGGGCTGATGAGGCTGGAGCTGGCTCTGTAATATAAATCAGTACAAACGAGGCCATCCAGCCGCTGAGCCATCAAATCACGCTCTGGGGTGGGTCGCCTCCAAAGTGTCCAGGGGACATAATTAGGAACTTTCCCAAGCTGTCAATCAGACAAGGAGTCTGCTTTGGAGGTGGAGGGAGGGGAGGTTTTTTTTTTTTTTTAGGAGCTGCGCCTTGTTTCTGGGTGAGGTGCATTTTATCAGCGAGTGGCTGGAGCTCAGCGATGGCTGCAAATAGAAACGGCCCCTGCCTGGCTGTGACTCCTGTTTCTGTGCACAGAGGAGGGATGCAGACAGCTGAAGGAAGCCTGCAGGGCTGAAGTGAGTTTTCCTACGGAAGCAGGAGGGGAGGGCAGAATCTTTTACCCAGCTCCCTCGCTCACAGACCTTATTGATGGCTTTTGCCATGCACAGCCAAGGGGGAAGCAGTGGAGACTGTGTGCTGCTGGCAGTCCTGAATCTCCTCTAACATTGCCACTCCTGGTTTGGTTGGATCAGAGCAGGGACCAGCCTGTGACCCGATGTGCAGCTGTGTTAGTCACCCTGCTCTGGGGGGAAGGAGCAGGCGGCGATGTCTGTGACAGGCTGATTTCAGCTGCCTCGCGAAACCCCTCCGCCGCTGGAAAAGCTCTTTGCAGGGAGACAAAGGTGTCTGGTGCTGGAAGTTTCCAGGCTGGGGAGCAGGGAGCAGGCTCAGCTGGTGCTGTCTGGGGTGTGTGATGTGCTGGGAGTGCGATGTCACACAGCATTAGCTTCACTTTCAGCAGGGCTGAGGCGCGGGGACAGCGCAGGGGACCACAGAGCCACCCTGGGCGGGAACAGGGGAGCAGCACGGCCACACACAGGTGTCACACCCCAAAGTGGGCACCCAGAGAGTGGCTGCTGTGGGCACAGAGGGCAGGGCAGGCTCTCCCTGCTGTCAGGGCTCCCCTGGGGCTGTCAGAAGGCGCTGCTGACTTGGCCTCAGCTCAGCAGAGCAGCCGGCGCGGGAGGCGAGCTCAGGTCAGCGTCACGTTGTGCTGCCAAGAGCCACGCATGAGATGGGCAGGCAGCGCCCTGGCCGCGGGGAGGTGGCCCTGGAGAAGGTCACCTGGGTGGGGAAGCTGCCTGGGATCTGCCTTTGGAGGAGATTTTGCATTTTGCCCAATGGTCTGGGCAGAGCTGTGCAGGGGGAGCTCAGCCCTGGGAACAGAGCAGGGGATGTTCAGAGGCAGAGCTCCCACTGCACGTGGGAGTCTCTCACAGATGTCAGGCCTCAGTGAACCTGCAGTCCTTTCCCACCTGGAGGGTTCTGGAGGGATTTTGGAACGTGTGGAGCAGGAGCACCTTCAGTGGGAGTGTCAGTAAAAGCCCTTTTAGGAACAGGGAGAGCCCAGCAGGGTTTGTACAGCTCCACACCCAGGTACAGCAAGTGTCCAGTGCTGCTCTTCTGGGGAAAGTCTGGTCAGGAAAACGTGAGGAACATCAGCTTTTATGGAGAGAAAGAGAGAGAGAGACCTACTGGAGATGCAAGGTACCCCCCACTGAACCCATTCAGCCGAGTCCACTTCCAAGGAGATGCTGGGATGGAGCTGGTGGGATCCTGGGGCAGCCCCCGGTCCTGCTGAGCCCCCCTGGGCCCTGCCTCCCCCAGGCATTGGCATTCCCTGTGCACGCTGCTGCTGCCTGCCCTGCTTTATGGCTGTGATTTACCGACGTCACAGGCGCCGCACCACGGAATTGAATTTACGGGAGGCTGCATCTGTGATCAGAGGAGTTAACCCTTTGTGCCTCCCCCAGCCCCTTCTGTGTGCTCTGCAGCACTCTGATAGAGAGACCCCATGGAACTGCCCAGTTCCTGCAGGAGAGCTGCTCCCCTCTGCCTCGGTTTCTGCAGCCCTGAGTGCCCTGCCAGGCTGGCACTGAATCCTCAGAGGGGAAACTGAGGCCAGGACCAAGACAAAAGACAAAAGGAGCTCTCAGTCTCAGGAACAGCCCCACAGTTCAATGCAGAACCTGCACCTTGGGGTCCTGAGCACAGTGAGAGGCCGAGCAGGTGGCTCAGAGTGGTTTTGTGTCCTTTGGGAAGGGGAGGGGGAGGTGAGGGGTCAGTGGGGGCTGACCCAGGGCAGGTGAGGCACAGGGGGTGTCAGGTGAGGGGTCAGTGGGGCTGACCCAGGGCAGGTGAGGCACAGGGGGTGTCAGGTGAGGGGTCAGTGGGGCTGACCCAGGGCAGGTGAGGCACAGGGGGTGTCAGGTGAGGGGTCAGTGGGGCTGACCCAGAGCAGGTGAGGCACAGGGGGTGTCAGGTGAGGGGTCAGTGGGGGCTGACTCAGGGCAGGTGAGGCACAGGGGGTGTCAGGTGAGGGGCGTGCAGGGGTTCCTGGGAGAGGCAGTGCTGTACAGCATTTTGTGTGGGTTTATATATATAACCCAAAACATCCAGTGCAAATATAACAAAACTACTTAGTGCAATGCAACACCTCACCCTTTTCTGTTATAATAAAGCTGAAAGAAGGGCGTGGGGCCTGCTCTGATGCAGAATGTGTATTTGCCCACCACCTTTGATTTGCAGGTGGTTTTGGCTGCTCCTGGCCAGCAAGCTCTGCATGGCTGACCTCTGAGGTGGTAGGAATTAGACCACGGAGGGCCTTTAGAACTAGGCAGCGTAGAACCCGGAATGCCAACACAATTAAAAGCAAAACAACAAAAAACAACAGCCCTGGCGTGAAGAGATCAGGGAAAGGGTTCCCTGGGAATCTGGGCATCCCAAGTTCCAGAGCTCTGCTCACGGATGTGCAAGCTGGCACTGCAGCCGCTCCATCAGGCTCCTGTCTGCTCGCTCTGTGTTAACAGACCTCTCCATAATGATGTATTCCCACTTCTGGGTGACTTCCAAAGCATTCCCAGCAGGTATTTCTCAGCCTCGCCATCCCCTGCCCCTCCCCTCTGAATTTTGCCCTCTCTCCAGCTGAATTATTGGACAAGCTGCAAGGCACAGAAGCCAAACCAAGAAGGAAGGGGAGCAGAAACGAGAGACAATTTACAGGTCACAAGCCAAACTCCTCCAGGACGCAGCTCCGTGGCTGAGTTTGTGGCTGGGGGTGTTGGAATGGCTCCATCCTCAGGAGTTAATTTGGGACTGCTCCCTGCTCCCTGCCTGGGGAGGAAATGGCTCCTGTACAGCAGGCACTTGTCTGTGACAGATCTCTTGTAAACAGCATAATAGCTCCGTGTCAGACAGCCGAGGACATCTCTATCAGGTGCTCTGCCAAAGCCCCGGGGGAAGCTGGAGGACAGAGCGTGGTCAGCAGGGATTTTTCAGGCACGGGCTGGCTGGGATTCCGGAGCCCCGGCTGAGCCAAAGGCTGGGGCAGAGCGCTGGCTGTCAATACAAGAGGAGGTCTGTGTTGTACCTGCAGCATCACACAGCAGAGCAGGTTTGCTCACGTATTCTCATCAGAGGCACTAAAGAAAAGATGATATCAAAACTGGAGCAGGATGGAGAGAGGATTTCCTGCTCTAGGGGAAGGTCAAAGCCCCATTTTTTCTCCAAGATGAAAATCCTGGCGTTTTTCATCAATCATCAAAACCATTTTTATCTGGGCTTGATCACAGTGGTTCATTTGGGCCTTTTAATATATTTTTTTTCCTACTCCTGTACATGTGTTCAGCGTCCTTCCCTTCATACCTACAGCCTCCAAAATCTGAGTTTCAACTCTGGAACGAAAGTGCTGCTGTGTTTCCTTTTCTCTGGGATTGCTGTTGAGCGAAGGGAATCTGTCTTGCTTTCCAATGAACCTTTTGGGACTTCTCTTTCTGCTGGAGGCTGAAACCAGAACAATTTCTGTGGGCATCAGCGTTCCTCTGGTGATGTGATTATTCTTTTTCCTCTCCTCTTTCAGCCTCTGAAAACCCACACACCCCCGTGCCTGTGAGTCCATCCATCCATCCATTCATCCATCTCCCCGTTCCCACCCTTCCCTGCCTTCCAGAACAGCCCCGAGCTGCAGAAATCCTGCTCGAGGTGCAGAAACTGCAGCAGCAGAAGGAGCCTTTACAGCAAATACTCTGTTTATTGATATTTTATTATGCTGTTTAGCAGGACCCTGGTGCCTGTAATAAAGCATTAAGGAAGTGTAGCAGCACATTCTCATTGATCCCCTTCAGTGCTGTGATATTTCTGGGAGGACCAGGGGCAAAGAAAAGGAATGATTTTGCTCCCCTCCCCTGTGCCGAGCTGCTGATGGCGAAACGCCCTGGGAGCCTGAGGGTTAGTTAGATTTAATGTCACCCCCAACTGGATAATCACAAACCACGTGGGAAAAAGGAGAAGCTTTGGGGGGGGTTTTGATCTGTAGGGATCTGGACAAAGCCATGGTGACTCAGGAGAGCTCAGATCTGCCCAGCCTGTCGTTTCCTGGATGAGGATGGAAATGCTCTGGGCTGCTCCAGGGAAGGGATGAGCTGGAAATCCCTCTGTGTGACAGAAGTGTTGGAGGTCTGGCCTGCCCTGGGGGTTGTGGCTGCAGCCTGGCTGGGTTTCAGCACAGGGAACAACCCCCTGAGCTCTGGGCCTGGCAGGCACATGTCCCTCTGCCCCCCAAGAACACTGGAATTTTATCTGCCACCAAAACTGGGGGAAAAAAAAAACCAAAAAACCCCTAAAAACCAACAAACCTGCTCTCAACTGGAATTTTATCTCCTACCAAAACTGGGAAAAAAAAAACCCAACCTGCTCTCAACTGGAATTTATCTGTCCCCAAAACTGGGAAAGAAACTCTTAGGTCAGAGCTCAAGGCAAGGTTTAATGCATCCAACCTGGTGTTTGAGACCTGTCTGTGCCCCTCTTCTCCTCCTGGGTGGTGCTTTAAGAGCAAAACCTGCTCCCAGGTGGGCTCCAAGGGCAGCTTTTATTCCTGCATCCCTCCTGGAGCTGCTGGTTCCCACCCCTGGGAAGAGCTCGGAGGCTCTGGCTCTGCCATCATCTCGCTCTGTGCATGCAGGCACATAATTCTGTCTGGAATGGAGGTTTTATTCCTGTAAACATTGTATTTATTATTAAAAGAATACATATATACAGGCTGGAGAATTCATATTGCACAGACACACACACACAAAAAAAAAAAAAAGTCATAAAGCTCCCACTAAAGAGGCAGGAAAATGCTGTGAGGAGAACAAAGCAGGAATTTATCACTGGGTTTGGGCAATCTCAAAGCCAGGCATGGCATTGTAAATAAAGTACACAGCACTCCTTTTACCACAAATGTACCCTCAATCAGGGGGAAAAAAATACAAATAATTTGAGATCTGATCCACTCCTCAATCAGGATGTGACTTATGCTCAGGAATCAGGGATATAAAAAATGGGAGCAATTTCTAAATCACTCCAGTCTCCAAATGCTGGGCCTTCAAGTGCTGTTGGAGGGAGGAGCTTTAGGATTGAGCAGAGGAATTTGGAATGCCTCGAGTTTTGAGGCTTAATCCCAGCTTCCTTAAATTCCAGCACCCCACAGATGAAGGCAGACAATACTGCTCATCTTTTCTGAACAATTTTACCAAGTTCCCCACATAAAACCTTTTATCTTCCTGGGCTGATTTAATTCTTGTCCTGCTCGGTGCAGGCTGAAAAATTCCAGGATGGGTTTAGACCAAGAATTTCATGCCTGAGGTCCTTTTAAAGGATCTTTCAGAGGGATTAAGGAAAGCAAAGCTCACTAATATCAGGCTTTAATTTGCCACACTGGCTCCACACTGCTGCTGCTGGATTTGTGGGGCCTGCAAATGAAGGTGAAAGCTTTGTAGCCACTAGAACCACGGTGGCAGTGACTTGTGGAGATCCTGACAAGGGTGTAAAATCCCTGGCTGTGGGAATTTCAGCCCTGTTTTAAAATACTGACCAGACAGAACCCGGCCCTGTGTGCCAGAACCTCCCAACCATGCCGCAGTGCAGAATTATTTGGAGCCTTAATGCAGCTGATACTGTTTCAGAGCTATTTAAGTCCAGCTTAACTTGTTCTTGATCCCTTAATTGTATCATTAGGAGCATTTCCAAATCAGTTCTGTAAAATATCTCACTCCTGAGTCTGAGGAGAGCCATTATCCAAGTTCTGATCCATTTCCCTGATAAGACTGATTAAGTTTTAGCGAGGCACTGCTTCCTGTGGATGCTGAGGAGGCCAGAGAGAGTCTGTGACAACCTCTCCAGGTGACATTCAAGTGCTGGTCTGTGGGGTCCTGGACACTCTGGGGGTGTTCTGGTGGCTGCACCAGCCTGGTGGGGGTAACTCATTGTCTTGGGTTATGGAACCAAAACTGTGCATTCTATTTCATTTGTTAAAAGCACTTGGGAGATGTTTTTTCTTTATCTCTTGTAACTCTGGGGGGAGGGGGGCAGGTGCCTTCTGATAAGGGCCCAGCTGTTCAAACCAGGTGGGGCAGTGTTTGTTATCTCTGTCACCACCCCTCCTCCCTCCAGGGGATCTCTGCTGCTGATGGGCCATGAAGGCTCAGCAGGGACAGGACACATTCCATCATCCCAGTGGGAGATGCTCCACCCAGTGGGAGGAGCCAACCATTCCTGCCTGGATAAAAACTGAGACACAGGAACACCAGGGATCTGGTTCCACTGGATTCCCGGAGGAAGAGCAGACCCTTCTCACCATCCCTGGACCCTTCTCACCATCACTGGACCCTTCTCACCACCCCTGGACCCTTTTCTCTCAGGATCATCTCTGCCCCAAAAGAACCACATCTGCCACTCCAGGAGGACTCACTGTGGACTTCTCCCAACACCCTGACCAACAGGGTGTCAGGTTGTAGCTCTGACTCTGTCAGGGGTTCCAGGATTTTTGTTTGTTTGATTGTTTGTTTTACTACTACATTTGTTAATATTCCTAGTAAAGAACTGTTATTCCTATTCCCAAATCTTTGCCTGAAAGCCCCTAATTGCAAAATTATAATTTGGAGGGGGTGGGGGTTTACATTCTCCATTGCAATGGAAGCTCCAGCTTTCCCTGGCAGACACCTGTCCTTCCAAACCAAGACACTCATGCTTTGTAGAGGTAATGTTGGGGGTTTTATCTCAGTTCTCCCCCGTGGCTCAGGGTGCTGTGCGGGCTTGGGGATATTGAGAGAGACAGAACCACAGAGAGGTGTCTTGGAGCATGATTTATTGCTTTTACCTCCTGCAGTCCCATGAAGGACTGAAAATGTCCTTGATGATGCATAAGCCAGGAGTCCGTGGTCAGTGGTCACAAGACCACAGCTCACAAGGTCTTTCAAAGGTTAATTAGCCAATAAACCACTGCCACAAAGATTGTTTCTTCTTCCATACCAACCCTTGATTAATTTGTCTTACACATTTTTGCCGCAATGCAGACCTTTTAACCAATCATCTAATGACACATAGTCCTACAGAATTACACCTTAAAACCTTTTACTATTTCTGTAATTCCTTCTATATCCAAACCTCAAAACCTTAAAACTTCCCACTGCCTAGCTTAACATGTTTCTATCTAAATTGCAAACCCACATTCCTGCTTATGGTCTCCATATCTGGAAGCCTTTTCCAAGGTCTCAGGTCAAAGCCTGTATCCATTTCCGAGTCGGAGCATACATGCCCAGGACTTTGAGGGCTTTCTATGCCTTGATTTCCCTTCTGCAGGCCCCCAGGGGTGCCCCAGGGGCTTGGGCAGGTGAGGGATGAGCAGCAGGAATGTCATTCAATCCCTGGTACAGCTAGGGGCTCAGCAGGACTGACAGCTCTGCCCTGCTGGCCAGAGCCTTTGATCATTCGATGTAAGGAAGGCTCTGGGTCAGGCAAAGCTCTAATTATTCATTTGTGTTCCTCGTTAGCATTAGCCAAGGCAAGGTCTTGAAACAGATAAAGACATGCCAGGCCATCCTTGCATTCTCTCTTTATTGCATCTGTTAGACCATCCACAAATGTCATATACTGATGTGTCGCCCTGTTCTTCTAAGGTTTTTCTGAAGATGTTCAGTTTTTGTAATGGAGTTTCTCACGCACTTTTCATGTAAACAATGATGGTTTTGCATTCCTTTCTGGAGGAGGAGAGAATTGATGGACTGTTGGGTTGACCAGTGTGGTTGGAGAGGACAATTTTCATCCTCCAATCCATGGTCACTGTTGGAATTTTATAAATGTTGAGGTCTGTGAATAAACTGCCCCTTTTTATTGCCTTGGACATCTCAGTGTGTGAGTGTCGTTACTTTGTGTTGTATTGCAACACACAGGGAGCCAAAAATCTCTTTATTTGAGGAGCAGGTGTAAAGCTTGGCAGGATAAACACGGCTCCATCAGGAGGGGAGGGCAGCCTGACTTCTGCCTCCCAGCCACTGCTCCTGCCAGCTTTAATCACCCTGCCCCTTGTGCTCTGCAGAGGAGCCCTGGTGATCCAGCAGGGCTTTGAAGTTTGGTGGTGAAAATGGGAACAGGGTGAGGGTTTTTCTTCTGCCTGGTGCTCCCCTCCGTCCTTCCACACGCCACGGTGGTCACAGCGCCACGGCCTGAGCTGCACCTTTGCCTCCCACCCTCCCCTGGCAAAATAATAATAATAATAATAATAATAATAATGAAGAAGAAGAAGAAGAAGAAGAAGAAGAAGAAGAAGAAGAAGAAGAAGAAGAAGAAGAAGAAGAAGAAGAGGAGCAGAGCTGCCCCCTGTTCGTCTGCAGATGTTGTGCTGGGCCTGCTGGGAGACAAAATATTCTCCTCACTAAAAATGAAGAGGGGGCTCGGAGGGAGAATTTTGTGGCTGGTTGAGTTTTTAGAGAGGCTCAGCCTGACTTTTGAGAGGAGCAAGGTGTGTTCAGCCTGCTCCGTGTGTCTGTGGGCCTGCTGTGCTCCTCTAATCACATTATTGTCCCCTTTTCCTTGCAGAAGGAGACAGTTCCCTGAGGTCTGATGTTCCTATAAGTCTCAGAAAATCCTGATTTTTTTTTTTGTCTCCAGAATTTTTTTTTGTTTTTGTTTTGCACACAGAGTTTTGCTGGGATTTGGTGACATCTCTCAGCATGCACAAACACCTGGAGCTTAACTGAGCATTTGTAGTGTTTGGGGAAAACAAACTCATCATCAGTAGAAGTAAATTTGCTATTTCTGGAGAAAATTCTGAGGATTCAGCAAAGGGGAAATTAAAACAACAATTAAAGAGGAAAAACGCCCTTCCAGACTGCTCCATTGGGGGCTGTGTTTTATTTTGGATCCAGTGTAGATCCCAACGTGCACAGATAACAAACTCCAGCCTGGAAAGAGTCGCCAAATCTGATGGACTCCATAAATTGTGAGCACAGCATCCTCTGTCTGCAAGAGAATTTCAGATTTCTGCCACATTCTGCCTTCAAGCAGCCCCTGTGTGCTCAGCCAGCACACGATGTGCTGCTGATGGGAAATGCCCCGGTGAGGTGGTGCCTGGCTTAGAGGGACATTTGCTGCTGGGCTGGGGAGGTTCTGTGCTCAGCCACAGAGCCTGAGCTGTTCTGGACCCAGCAGGGATGGGTTGAGCAGGTGAGGGGCTCTCTGAGCTGCCTGGTGGCTCCAGTCTCTCTGGAGGAGCAGCTGAGGTCAGCCCAAGTTCATTGTTCTGCCAGGAGTTTATGATTTCTTTGTTATGGAGATTCAATACAGATTGATTTTAAAATAAACCTTTTTTTTTTTTTTTTGAGGGGGGCCCCCAATTCAATAAATTCACTTTATTGTTGGGGCTTTGATGTGATTTTCCATGTGATCAGCATAAAGCTTTTCCCTTGATTCCCGCACCACTTCTTTTCAGACCTCGAGGCCCTTCCCTCCCTCTCTCCTGATCAAAAGCTGGGCATGGACTAAAGCTCAGCTGAGGCTCAGCTCTGGGGGGCCAGACTTGAAATTGGAATTCAGGAATTCAGCCAGCCCAACTCACTTTTGAACCCAAGCCTGTATTTTCCCAGGTATTTTCGGTTGGAATTGAGGAATTCCAAGCTCATTTTTAATGAGCATCAACAGATGGGAAATTTCAAGTGCTTGAGCATTTGCATCACGGTGCCATTTCCACAATAATTGGGGCCATTCCCCAGGGATGTCTGGGAATCAGCTTGGCACAGAGGGACCTTTTAAAGGAAACTTTATCCACTTTGCAAACCCAAACGTGTCGTAAAACAGGAACTTCTCCCAGACTCAAACACAGAAATCCATCAGAGCTCCACTGATCCTGTCAAAGATCACAACGACACAGACTCTGGCTCAGAAGGCTGACAGTGACTCTGTTTATTTCTGGTTATTTCTTCCTTTTTATGCTGTTCTACAGAGAACAACCCAATGGGTGGGAAAAAGACAAACTTCTTCAATCACATTGGTCAGACCAGAGGGACAGCAAGAAGAAGTCCCTCCTAGGGAAAGGAATGCAAACAAAGGTTTCAGTCAGGAAAACGTGTCTCTTGGTGACAGAAAACTCTCTGGGAAAAGAGTGTCAGAGAAACCAGAACATCACAGGCACGAACCAAAGCTACACTCCACTGGTGTGCTGTCAAAGGGAGCTGGGCAGGGATTTGGGAATTCTGGAGGATGACTGGCAGGAGTCCAGGCACAAGGATTGTTCCAGGGGGGTTCAGGTGAAAGCAGTGTGATCCTTGGCCATGCAGCTGATCCCATTCATTGGGACAATCCCAGTTTAGGTTTTCGCCTCACACTTCTCCTCAGGAAGAAATTTTCCTCCATCTTCAATACAAATTTATTCTGTCCATTAACAATCACCAACAGCTGCTGCCAACCCTCTAGGCTGTGACTGGCATTGGAGCAGGTGCTTTTGGTGGTAACTAAACCAGAGTTTAGGGGTTCTTTCCCTAGGGGTTTCAGCTAAAGCCAGTGTCCCCAGATCCCCATCACCACCTCTGCAGGTGATTTATGGAGCAGCTCGAGTCCCCTGCCCACTTTTGGGGATATTCTGCTTGAACTGGAGCTTTCTTTGTTGTTGTTGTGGTGGTTTTTTGTTGTTGCTTTTGTTGGGTTTTGTTTGTTTGTTTTTGGGGGGGGTTGTGTTTGGGTTTTTTTGTGGGTTTTTTTGTGGTTTTTTTGTGGAATTTTTGTGTTTTTTTTTTTTTTTTTTTTTTGTTTTTTTTTTTTTTTTTTTTTTTTTTGTTTTTTTTTTTTGTTTTTTTTTTTGTTTTTTTTGTAGGTTGTTTGTTTGGTTTGGGGTTTTTTTGGTGGGTTTTTTTGGTGGTTTTTGGCGGGGTGGGGAGGGTTGTTGTTGGTTTGGTTTTTTTTGGTTTTTTTGAGTTTGCAGTTGCACCTTGCTGTGGCTGTAGGTGCCGGCTGATTTCTCCATCTGCTCTGCTCTGCCTCCCTCGACCTCAGAACTGCAGAGTGGGGCAGGAAAACTTTCTGTTGCTGCTTTTTGTGCACCTCCCTCCAGCCTGGAGCGCCGGGGGAAGGAGGAGAAACCTCTCTGGGGGAGCTGAGTGTGTTTTAAAGAGCAGTGATATCTGTCAATGAGACAGCAGCTGCTCCCTAATTCATTCCCAGCTCTGCCTCCTCCTCCTCTTGGCCCAGAAATGTCGACACTGCACTTTTCTCTCTCTTGGGTTGTTTATTGAGGGGATTTTTTTTTCTTTTTTTTTTCTCTTTTTTTTTTTTTAATGCTTTCAGTGTGTCTAGGGGCTGTGTCGAGGAAAGGACAAAGAAAATTAGGGAGAGCTCGGAGTCTGTGCAGCCCCTCCCTGGATTTGTCAGTGCTGGATGAGTTAATTTTACCCAGGCTGGGCCACAGGAGACCTAAGGAGCATCGAGAGGAGCTGCTAAAAATCCACCCAGAAGTGCCCATCTGTTAATCTGGCATTTGCAGCCTGTCCCTGGGCTGCTCAGGAAGGTCAGACGGCTGCAGGGCACTGAGGGGCTCCCGGAGCAGCTTTTTGGGAGGTGCTGGAAGCAGCCAGGCTGGCACAGGGAAGAAATCCGTGGCTTTTGTTGGGTGTAAAACATTAAAAAAAGAAAAAAAAAAAAGAAAAAAAAAAAAAGGAGTTCTGGTGTTCCTGGGAGCACCTGAGTCACTCTGTGTGGCCAAAAGCATTCCCGAGGTTTTTCCCTGGGTCCCATTCCCGATTTTTTTCCCCAGGTCCTCTGCTTTTTTTTTCATTTGCTGCTCCCTAACCTTGCCTGTGCCAGAGATCTCGGTTAGCACCTCATTTTTGGGGACATTACCAGGGAAACTTGGCTGCTGTCCCTAATTATGGATGGAAACCCCAGCTCCTGCCCTGACACCGGGCTGGATTTACCAAAACCAGGAATTTTACCAGGCTGAATTTACCCAAACTAGAAATTTACAGGGCTGAATTTACCAAAACCAGAATTCACCAGGCTGAATTTACCAAAACCAGGAACTTACTGGGCTGAATTTACCAAAACCAGGAATTTACTAGGCTGGATTTACCAAAACCCATGAATTTTGTCCTTCTGTGAGGTTTTTTGCACTCCTGTTGTGTGAAAGATTAATGAGGGGAGCCACAATTTTGGTGGAATTGTGAACACTAAGGAGCATTTTGCACCTCTAGATGCCTTGGATAGATCGAGATTTACCTCTGATTTAACAAAGATTTAAAAGATGTGCATTTGCTTAAAAAAAATAAATAAAAAAGGAGAAAACTGGCACACACAGCAGAGCAAAAAGCTGAAAATCTCCTCGGGAGCAGTTTTTGGACGGTTCATTGTTTCCCTACTCTGCTAAAAAAGATTTAAAGAGCTGCTTTTTGGGGGGTTTTTGTCCTCTTTTTTTTTGGTTTTCTCCTCCTTTTGTCCCTGATGAGTTGCAGGGGGGGAAATGATGTTTCTGTGTATTGGAAATTCCCTGAAAAGGCTTTTTTTTTTGTGTGTGCACCTTTATTTTCTTTGAGCACCTGTCCTTTATTGCTGCTGCAAACCCCATCCATCAGACAGCACTGGGAATGCTTCCTCACCTGCTCCAAATCGTTTGGAATTCTCGGGAATGGCTGATGGAAGCACTGAGAGGTTGAGGTGGGAGCTGCTGGGGTTTATCCAGGGTGATTTAAAACACTGCTTTGCTTCAAGTCAGGGAAGTCAAACTTCCCTTATAAAACTTCCCTTGTCAATCTTCCCTTGTTTCTGTGTGGGAGTCCAGGACATTCCTTTGGATACCCTGGACAGTCAGATACCTGTACAGGGGGGTTTAAAACCTGTACAGGGGAGTTTGAGATCTGTACAGGGGGATTGGAGACCCTGGCACAGAGCCCAGGAGGACACTGACTTTGACTTTAGTCTATGGGAGAAACTTCCAACACTGAGAGAGGAATTACAAGCCACAAAAGTGTGACAGAGAGTAGTGTAGTTTGTCACATTTGGGTTTTTAGAATAGGGGGGAATGGGAAAAAGATGGAGGATTCTGGGTGATGCCCTGGGGTCGTCGTCATCTTCTTCTTCTTCTTCTTCTTCTTCTTCTTCTTCTTCTTCTTCGTCTCCATCTTCTGCTGTGATGGTGGCTCAAAGGAGTTTAAAAGAGATTAGGTCAGAGTAGAAATGACCTGCTGTCTTGGGTTATGGAACCAAAACTGTGCATTCTGTTTCATCTGCTGAAAGCAGCTGGGAGATGTTTTTTCTTTATCTCTTGTAACTCTGGGGGGAGGGGGGCAGTGCCTTCTGATAAGGGCCCAGCTGTTCAAACCAGGTGGGGCAGTGTTTGTTATCTCTGTCACCACCCCTCCTCCCTCCAGGGGATCTCTGCTGCTGATGGGCCATGAAGGCTCAGCAGGGACAGGACACATTCCATCATCCCAGTGGGAGATGCTCCGCCCAGTGGGAGGAGCCAACCATTCCCGCCTGGATAAAAACTGAGACTCAGGAACACCAGGGATCTGGTTCCACTGGATTCCTGGAGGAAGAGCAGACCCTTCTCACCACCACTGGACCCTTCTCACCATCACTGGACCCTTCTCACCATCCCTGGACCCTTCTCTCCCTTTTCTCTCAGGATCATCTCTGCCCCAACAGAGCTACATCTACCACTCCAGGAGGACTCACTGTGGGCTGCTCCCAACACCCTGACCAACAGGGTGTCAGGTTGTATTTTTCCATTTATTTTATTTTACTTTTTTTTCTCTCTTCTCCTATTAAATTGTATCTCTGACTGGGAGTCTCACTGGTTTTCCTTTCAAACCAGCACACCTGTTTAGTATAGACTGTAAATATTGGTGTGTAATTGTAAATAATTGATATGTAATAATTAGTATAAGAGGTGATGAGCCTCCATCGGAGGAGTCTTTGCCTGATGCCCGAGCTGCAAAGACCTTGGCTGGGCACAGAGCAAACCAAAAGATAAAAAATAATAACACAAACAACCTTGAACACCAAGAATCTGAAGTCTCCGTCATGTTCTTGCCTCTGGCTCTGGGCTTTTCAGAGGGCAAAGGACTAAACCACCTGAATCTCAAGAAACCAGCCAACCCGAGATTCCTGCAAAATTAGGGGGCCAAACTGTCACCTGGAGCTTCTTCCTGAAGCAGAATTTGGGTTCAAAATCCATTGTTTTGGTGGAAATAAGTTGATTTATGCCAGCTGAAGATGTGTTCCTAAAACTGCTTAAAGCTTAGCGTTCCTCTCTCAGCAGCCCTGCGAGATAAGGATTTACTGCAGCTGTTGGAGAAATGCAAATTTTTTATTTTCCCTCTCTCTCTCTCTCTCTCTCCACGAAATATGTCTTCTCATAAAAATGCTTCTTCGGTGTGTGAAAATATTTCATGAGCATCTTTAAGGTTTTGATGGGAGATGGGATCCCAGAAAGCAAAACATTTTTTCTTTTCTTTCTTTTTTTTTTTTTTTTTTTTTTTTTAGCTTTCTTTTTTAGAACGCTGGGGGTTTTTGTTGGTTTTTTGGGTGGTTTTTTTTTTGCTCACGGTCTCAATTATTTACATTTTCCCTGATGATAAAAAAAATAAAAAAAAAAGTGTGATAAATGCGAGCAGGCAAGTTTCTCATGCACACAGAAAGTGGTGCTTGGGGAGAGCGAAGAAATTGCAGTGTATGATGGTGTTTCAGGCAGCTCTGCCAGTGACAAGCTTCGGCTTAAAATAAGAAAATCCCGGGTTCAATTTTTATTTGGCAGATTTCTTCTTTTGCCTTTTATCAGCTCCTGCAAAGCAGTCCACACTTAGAGAGCAGAATCAATACCCAGGAAGGGTCAAGCAGCTTACAATTCATTACATGTGTGTGCTTCTGTCTGACAATGCAATTCTTGTTTCTCATTTTTCACGTCAACCTCTTCTCGGGGAGGAAGGAAAAAAAAAACCCAAAAAAACCCAATAAAAGAAAGGAAAGAAAAGCAGGAATAGACAAAAAAGACAGAGAGATTTACTCGAGTCATTGAGTGGAATGGAAGCTGACAGGTTTCCTAATGTTACATGCCCAGAACAAAAAGGATTCCTCACTCTGCTCCTCTCCAAGTGCTTGAGAATCCTTTGTGTTGTTCACCAGGAGCCTCAGCTCCAGGACTCCCCACTAATTCCTTCAAAAATGAGATGCTCCCTGGCCTGGCAAGAATTATTCGGCAGATCAAAGGCGAGCAGCAGCGAATTGTTGGGATCTTTTCCAGGTTTTGTCACTGGATGTGCCCAAATTCCCCCAGGCAAACCAACTCTTTTGAGTTTTTTCCAGAGTTTGTTGGGTTTTTTTTATCATCCTTGTTGTGAGGCAAGAGTAGAGGCAGCTTTGGGAAGGGTCAGGGTTTAAAACTGCTGGGAAAATCCTTGCTGGGGAGGGAGCTCTCAATTGATGATCCAACTGACCACAAGTTTCACCCAAATTCAGCATTTTCCCCAGGTCCAGCCGTGTTTGCAGGTCCCAGCCATTTCTACTCATCTGTATCCAGCTGGGAGCTGCAAATGCAGGGATAAACCTTGGTTTGGGGTTCCCACCCCAGCATCTGGAGCTGGTTTTCCTGGTGCTGAGGTGGCAGAGGCTGTGTGAGACTGGTGGGGTGTCCCTCCAGCCCTGGGGCAGCATGAGGGAGGGGAAATTGCAAAATAAAAAATAAAATATAATAAAAATGCATCAGGAGAGGTCCAGAGTTGTCTCCTGTGGTTCTGACAATCTTGGCTGGAACCTCCCAGTGAAAAGTTCATGGATTGAAGGGAGAATTTGGGCCTGGGTCTGCTCCAGAGGGGGCTTTTGGGACTGCCTGATCCCAGCCAGGGGTCTGGGAGGGCTTGGTGACAAATCTTCCACCCCTGAGAAGCTCAGATGGATGCTCTTTGTACAGGATCATCCTGAAGGTTGTTTCTGCCAGGCCTCATTTACATTTGCTCTTTCTGGGTAGGTGAGGGAAGAGCAAAAGGGAATTTGGTTTTGCAGTATATGAATTGCAGCCCCTCTTCAGGGCTCCTGAGCTTTCAGGGTTCCTCTGCAGTGGAAGGAGGAATCAGCACTGTCAGCTTTTCAACTTTTCCACTTTTCCTCCCAGCTTGAACTCACAGGAGAGATTTCATGGAAAAGTGGGGCTGGTGGGATCATCTAATCCATCCCCTGATCCCCTCTGCAACTGATTACATCACACTAACCCTGGTGGAAGTCCCTAAAATCCACCTCCAACAAGGATTTTCGTGCCCTCAGCTGTCTGTTATTTACCCTCAGCATTAACAGTTTATCCTAAGAAGAAATTTAAACCTCTCTTTTCCCATCTCCTCCCCTGCAGCTTCACCCTGTTTCCCCCTGCCCTGCCTCCCATGGCCCGATGGATAATTCCCCTCCTCATCATCACCCCCCAGATGAAATTGCCTTTCTTTGAGGCTTGGCTTTCCCAAGCCTCTCATCCATCTCCTGCATGTGCTGGGTGTTGACACACAGCTGAGCTGTTTCTCCACCAGAATCCCACCAAACAACTGAATTCCCATCCCCTGCTGGGGCAGGATGGCAAAAATCAGCTCCAGAAGTCAGGGCAGGTGCACAGCCGTGTGCCAGAGCCACGGGCTGTTTGGTTGGGGTGGCAGAGCTGTTTGGTTGGGCTGAGGGAGGCACCTGCCACTGTCACCAGCCTTTGTGATGTGGGGGGAGCTCCACGATGTAGTCATGGTTCGTGCCTGTGATGTTTTGATTTCTCTGAAACTCTTTCCCAGAAAAACAAGAGACATGTTTTTCTAACTGCATCCTGTGTTTTGCATTCCTGTACCTAGGAGGGACCTTTGCTTGATGTCCCTCTGACTTGACCAATGTAGTTGAAGGAGTTTGTCTTTCTTCCACCCCTTGGGTGGGTTCTTTGTAAAACAGCGTAAGGGGAAGAAGTTCCTGGGCACTAAATATTGATTGGAGTCATTTCAGCCTTCTGAAGTTCAGAGTCTGTGTCGTTGTTAATCTTGAACAGCATCACCATGACTCCTGGTTGTATTCTGAATGTTCTGTAGATGGTTGCTCTAAGAGTTTTAAAGACTTCTAATCATACACTGGATGTTCTGATGATGGTTATGTGAAGCCAGGGAACTCGTAATCAAATGGGAGCTGGACTGAGCAACACAGAACAAAAACCAATGTGGTTGAATCATGCGTTCTCCCTTTATTATCTCAAGATGGTGGGTTAAATACAGTTTCAGATAGTTTACAGCTACAAGTGTTTTCTAATTGGCATTCAGTGTGAAGAAAAATGCAAACAATTTCACCCTTAAAGAAGCCACCATGATCACACCAAAACCAACCTATCTAATGCTTAAGCAGACCTTAACCTAAATTCTTACTGCGCCGCAGGCCTGTCCACTTCCAGACAGGCCTGAAACTGAGGCCCAGTCCGGGATAGCTCAGATCTAATTTTGCTACAGTTATGCATATTGTTATCTCAGATGGTTTGTACCCAGTTTGTAACCCCAGTCCCAGTTTTGTGTGCCCTTGCCTCTTGCCGGGTTTCTGCTGCTCCCTGCCCGCTCTCTGTCTGCTCCTCCTCCTGCTCCCTGCTGAGCCCCTGCCTGCCCCTCAAGCTGAAACCAATGCCCATTATGGAAATCACAGAGACCCCCATGAGGCCTTGCCAGAACCCAAAGTACAATTAATTAACACCAAAAACCCCCAGCAACAACGAGTCAGCACAAAATCCAGACCCACAAAGGACACCACCAGGCTGGCAGGACATCAAGCTATCTGTGGAGGCTTTCCACCTCCTCACCAAAAAAGAAGGCACTTGGAAAGAAAGACACCCCTGGACTAAAATGAGCCAAATGAATTCCTGGGAACTTCCATGTGGATGAACTCCTGGCTCTTCATCATGAGCAGCAGAATCAATGTGGGCCTCCTCCTCGGCGGTGCTTGAGGGAGCAGCAGTGGTGATCCCTTGAGCTTTCCCCTTTCAATAAAGGCATTTAAGGAGCTAATAATTATCTCCTGCCCTGTTTATTCATAACATTTGGACAATTTGGAATGTTATTCCCAGTGGGATTTGCTCACCCAGCTCGTGCCCTCTGAGGACGGCACCAGTGCAGTTTATTCTCCCTGCCAGCCGAAGCTGGGTTGGGAATCAGTAAAACCCCTTGTCCCAGGAAACTCCGGGTCTGGTTTTATGTCTTGAGCTTCTCCAGAGCGAGATGCAATCCCTGTCAGTGCTGACAGCTACAGCTCTCCACATTAGCTGGGAAAACCTGCAGGAACAAAACCGCTCGTGCATCTCCTTCCGCGAGCCCGGTGTGGCTCTCCTGTCATGTTCTCCCCCAGCAGCTGATGATGTTTGCAGGTCTCTCTGCTCTAAGTCAGATCAGCTCCGGGAACAGAGCACGCCAGAGCTACAACTTCCCTCCACTCCCTCCCCTCAGCCCCAGTGTTTAATTTGCTCCCCACTCTGCTTGAGCAATTTCTTGAGAGCACAGTTTATATTTGCCTATGCAAATCAGCTGAACAAATATGCTGAGGAGCTCCAAAGATAGATCAGGACATTTCAGCACATGCCTAGCCCAGAGGAAAATCAGCCCAGACCATTTTACTCTCTGTTAACCCTTCTTTCCTTCACTGATATGGGGCTTTTTTGGCAGGGAGCAGCTGCCCCACCTCTTGTGAGGCCGTGGTGCGGCTGCTGTGCACCAGGAGCACACACACAGCTGTGTGCTCAGAAATCAGTTGTCTTTCATGTCCTTTTATTGGAGAACAAGCAGTTCCAGGAGCTGCAGGAATCGCAGCCAGCTTTCCTTCAGCCCTGTGATTTATGGTGGAATCTCTGGAGCCTCGTAAAGTTCTGCTCTTCTGAGGCTTTGGGCATGGTTGGGGAGTTGATAAAAACCCTCTTCCCTCTGGGTGCTTTCGGAGCTGGGCTCAGCTGTTGCCTTTTCTTTAGGGGCAAGGAAAGAATTTGACCTTTCTCCTTGAATTCCCGCCAGCGCTTATAAAATGGGAAAAAAAAAATTGAAATAAATTTTCCTTGAAACTGGTGGATGGCTGAGATGGGCTCCAGCATCTCCTGAAGGACTCTGGTTCCCTAATTCAGGTTTGCCCTCCCTGCAGGGGGGGAAAGGAGCTGCTTGGCATTCAGTGGGGCTGGCGAGCAGCTCCTGCAGGATGAGCTGTTCAGCCGGAAACATTCCGGAACAGCACGGCCACGCTCCCCTGGAACACAAGTGACTTCACTGGAGAGTAATTACTCCACTTTGGAAGAATGCTAATTACTTTGGAGAGGGTTTTTATTCTGGAATAAAGACCTGCTGTCGCCGTGTCCTTTGGGAGGCGTCAGGGAATGGTTTCTCCACTCCAGATGTTTTTCTCTCGGAGAGGAGGGCTGGAGAGGCAGGGGCTGCGGTGGTGCTGAGCCTGGGGAAGGAAACAGGGATTCAGGGACGTTTTACAGCAGGGTTGATTTAACCTCAGAGCATGTGGAAGACAGCACAGCTTCCCAGTGCTGTTTTTAGCTGAGTTTCCTCAAGAAATGAGCCTTACATAAGCAGTGTCTGTCTCCATAACTTCTGCACCATTAGCTCACCCCAGCCGTGCTGAGCACAGCACAGGAGGGGTCAGGGGTTGGGGATGCACGTGCTTGGGTGCTCAGGGAGATCCTGTGCTGAGGGAGAGGCTGCAGGATGTCCTTATCCTGATAAAACACGGAATTACCTGTGCAATGGGATGGCCAAATGTGCTTCTCCTTGGAAGGAAAGCTCTCAGATGGCAAAGCCCACCACACCACAGCCCCAGGACTGATTTCTGCATCCACAGTTTTATTCTTGGTGGTTTAAAGCTTCAGCAGCCCCACAAACGCTTCTCTCAGACTCAGCTGGAGCCAGCTCTGAGGAGGGAGAGCTGCTGCTCATCCTCATCCTCATCCTCATCCTCATCCTCATCCTCATCCTCATCCTCATCCTCCTCCTCTCCTCTTCTGATTTTGCTGTCCCAGCCCAGAGTGGCTGGAAGGCAGAACATTCCCCTTGCAGCCCTCCCGCTTGGGATTGTTCTCTTGTAGATCTGCACAAGGGGAAGAGAACTCTGCAGCAGATCTCCCCAGACAGAGTCAGATGGCAGCTCGGGGTGCTTGTGCTGGTTCTGCAAATGTTTGGCTGTGCTTGCAGCCAAAGGCAATCTCACTTTGCCAGAGAGTGGAACCTAAACCCTTCCCCCTCAGCTCTGCACTGGGTGGAAGGTGAGGGACAGCTCTTGCTCCTCTGAATTGTCCATTGCCCAAATGAACGTTTTGGGTTGAGGTTCAGTGTTTTTCACAGCACTGCATGAGGGAGGCAGCTCCTCTGATCACCGTGATCTGCTCACCTGGGAGAGAAGGGAAAGAAGAGCTGAGGGAAGTTCTGCTGCCTGGGCTGAGTCTGCTTTGGGGTGGGGATTGCTCCTCACCTCCTTCTCCTGGCTCACATTGCACCTTCTCCTGCTTTGGGGGCATTTGAGTGAGTTATCCCTGAACAGAACATGGATCCATCTGCTGTGGTTCTGCAGGACAGCACAGAGGGGGCAGAGAATCCTGGAAAATAGGGAAGTCATCCCTGCTGGGGCATGGGGGCTGCTTCTTGGCATGCTGTGCACCCAGAGTGAGGGACACTTGGATTTGGGGGAAAAAGAACACGTTTTTGGGTCTCAGCATCATCCCCTGAGAACCCCCAGCTCACCTGAGGGCAGGTTTGTTGTCGTAGCCAGGGGTTTGTCCCCCTGCTGAGGGAGAGTTCAGCTCTTTTTGCTGCTGGCTGTGCCACAGCAGAGCCAAATTTGGGGCAGAGGGACCTGAGTGGCCCAGAGCACAGCCAGGTCACCCTGTCCCCAGCCAGAGCAGGGCAGGTGACAGCCCTTGTCCTATTCCAGCCCTGCCTGGTGCCAGCACAGCTGTGCCAAAGGGTTCTGGAAGGTGTCAGAGTGACCCTGCAGAGCTCCCTGCCTTGTCCCCAGTGTCCCCACTGGTCCCTGCTGGTGCCTGGTGACAGCCAAACGCCTGCTGGAAGGGCTGGCACCTTCCATGGCTCTGGGATGTGTTCCCAGATCCAGGCACAGCAGGGAGGATTTTTTTTATTGTTGTTGTTTGGTTTGGGTTTTTTTTTTTTGCATGTGTCAACATTAGAAAGCAAAAAAGCAGACAGGGAAACATTGAAGAATCTCTCTCCCAGCCCAGCTCTTGTGCTTTTATTTGTCAACACTTATTTTTGTTTCCTGACACAAAGTGGAAACATTTGGTCAGTGCTTTGGCTCCTGTCCCTGCTGTTTTCCCTGTCTCCTGCAGTGTCACTTGGAAGGACATTCCAAGCTTTTTTTGTCATTTCTGTCAGGCATGAAGTTGTAAAATATTTGTGTGTGGGGGGGGTAACAGTGTTTTAATCCCAGGATTTTTTTTTCCTGGCTCCAGGGCTGCCCTTTGGGCGAGGGAATGTTCTCAAAACCTGCAGAGCTGCCAAACTTGTGGTCATTTACCTTAGCAAATGATGGCACACAGAGTTGGACAGAAGCAAAAATAATTTGGCTGAGCTAATGCTCAATGGTCCAAGTCTTAGTTGGAGTCTCAATAATTTTAATGCAATTACCCTCACAATTATGGTCAGATAAATCAATGCTCAGAGATCAGGGAAATCTTGAATTTCTGTTTGTTCTTTGTCCCCATCTCTGTGTCTGGATAAAACAGGACAGTGGATGAGAGGGAACAGGGGTCTGACCCCCTGTTAAACCCAAAATTAAGATTTTGGATTCACCATTTCCATCACTTACTGGATTGATGAGCAGAACTGTCCTGCAATCAGAGGACTGATTGCTTAATAAAGGAATTCCACTTTATAGCACCAAAGATTTGCCCCCCACATTGTGAATTGTGCCACCTCTTCTGCTTTAACAGGGAAAATCTTGGCTTCACAGGTTTGCTCTGTCAAGGAGTCAAGCTGAAAGTGAAATGAGGAGTGGTTTTCCCCTGCCAGCAGGGATGGGACTGGGACAATCTCCTGGGATGCTGCTCCTGCCCACTCCATGGTGGCACTGGGGGAATGAGAGTGGGGGTTTATGGCAGGGAAAAAACCCTTTATCCCTTTCTTGGGGTCCCTGTGGGAATGGGAATGGGGGTTTATGGCAGGGAAAAAAAACTTTATCCTGTTCTTGGGATCACTGGGAGAGCTGGGAGCCAGGACTTGGCTGCTTGGAGGGGCTGGGGCTGAGTGACCAGGACAGCACAGCCACAGTCCCCAGTGTCCTGCTCTGCCCCTGGGCTGCACAGCTGGCACATCCCTCCCTGGGAGCCTGGATTTATGGATTTAACCTCCCCCTTGTCAGCTGGAGGGACCTGGATTTCCATCTCGAAGCTCTCCAGTTCCCAATCTCCCTCATTTGCTTTATACCTCTCATTTCTGCTCCTCTCCCCCTCTGACAGCTTCTGTAAATCATCACCCCTGCCCAGGGTTTCTCTTTGTGGCCACCAACCCAGGGCAGGCTGGATCCAGGTGCTGTGAATCCCTGTGCCTGTTCCTGCTTCCAAGCTGCTCTTCCCTGCCTGTTTTCAGGCAGCTGAAGCTGAAAGAATTGGTTTTGAGCAGAGGCTTGGAGCCTGCCTGCTCGAGGGAACTTCACTGTACCCTTGAAGGATTACCTAATGTGGTGAGATTCACTTGTCTGGTTACCTAAGTGCTTTGTTCCTGCTCTCCCAGAGAGGAATTGCTGACTCCCATCAACGTGTGCTCTGAAATTGCCTTTCCTGGAACCTGCATCCCTCTCCAAATGCCAGGACTCCATTAGAGCAGAGGAGGGGACAGCAAAAGGCCCCTCAGTTTAACACTTTCCCCTGCGGGGTTGACAGGAATTCCCTCCCTGCCCCAGAACCTCCTCTGTGACACCTGCACCGTTCCATTCCTCCCACAACCCAGCCACAATTACCCTGGCTGCTCTGGCTGCCTGTTTAAAGCCCCTCAGGGCAGCTGGCTCCTGGATATTTACTCCAACCAGGTAGGAAATGTAGGTCCTAAAATAATACAAATAATGAGGCTTTTCACTTTATCTTTGCTGGCCTGCATGTCTATCTTTTCCTTTTTTTCTTTTTTCTTTTTTCTTTTTTCTTTTTTCTTTTTTCTTTTTTCTTTTTTCTTTTTTCTTTTTTCTTTTTTCTTTTTCTTTTCCTTTTCCTTTTCCTTTTCCTTTTCCTTTTTCCTTTTTTCTTTTCCTTTTCCTTTTCCTTTTCCTTTTCCTTTTCCTTTTCCTTTTCCTTTTCCTTTTCCTTTTCCTTTTCCACTCCATCCTGAAAGATAAAGAGCAGAACCTGAGTGTTTTAAGGGATTGTTTTAAGGGATTTTTTCTTTTTTTGTACCCAGCCAGCTCCCTGCAGAGCCAGGTGTTGGGATTCACCAAGCTCTGCTGGCTGGGATTGTCTCCTGGGGTGCTGCAGTCAGCCCCAGGGAGTTGTGCTGTCTGCACAAACCCTCCATGAGGCTTTGAGGGTTTTCTCTTTTGTTCAGGGTGCTTTGAAGGTGCTCGTTCATGATGTGAATGATGCCCTGTCTGTATATATATAAAATACATATATTTTATATGTTTGTGCTAGGAGACGTGCTCTGGCATGTGTGTGCTCCTACTGAAGGTGATTTTATATATATATATAAAATATATATTTTTATCTATATGTATATATGTATATATTTTATATTTTATATTTTATATATACTTTATATTTTATATATACTTTATATTTTATATTTTTATATTTTATATCCCTGGGGAGCTGAAATGGGAATCAGCTCTGGCCAAAATCCACTGCAGGGTTCAAGGGGCATCAGGAAGCTGCTGGGACATTGTGGGAAGTGCAGGGGTTTTGTCTTGTCCTTGAGGCCTGAACAGACCTGGATAAAATATCTAAAAGATAAGGGATGTTTTGTGGGGTCAGCTGGCAGGGCTGGGCTCCCTACAACCACCCCAACTATGTGCTGCTCTCTCCATCCACACCCTGGCAGCATGGATTTCCTTAAGAAAGATTTCCTTAAGATTTCCTTAAGATTTCCTTAAGATTTCCTTATCCCTGCTGCCTCAAGGGCAGGATTTTCCACGAGGTTTGGATTTTTTTTGGTGATGCCCTTGGGGCATTACCTGCAGTCCTCCCCAGGTTGGAAAGGCACTGACTGGCTCAGCTTCTCCAGAATCCTGGCACTACACTCCCCTGCCCTTGAAAGCAAGGGGAGATGAAGAGATAGAGCCTGGCTGGCCACCAGGACGAGTGGTTTTCATTAGAGGTGTGTGAAAAGCCTTGCTGTTTTTCAGCAGTGATTAAATGAAAATATATGTACACGCCAGAGACCTGATGTCAGCCCTGTGGGCAACACAGCCCGAGATGAGAGGCTGAAGAAATAAGAAATTGTCGCTGGTGTTATGAATTCACTGTGGCCCCGGGTCTGAGGGTTTTCCTTGATCACAATTTTTTTAATATAGCGCGTTGGAGTCGCTTTGAAGCCAAGAATTCAGCGGGCAAAAGGGGGGATCTGCCACGCAGGAGCCTGGCAAAGGGGGGGTCATGGGTTGTGGAGCTAGGGGTGTGTGTTCTATTTCGTTTGTTAAAAGCAGTTGGGGAGATGTTTTTCTTTATCTCTTGTAACTCAAGGCGGGAGAGGCCAGACGCCTTCTGATAATGGGCCATTAACACCTCCCCAGGCTGTACCCTCCCCAGAGCAGTGCATCCACATTCCATCCTCCTATGGTGAGATGCTCTACCCAGTGGGGGGAGCCAACCATTCCTACCTGGATAAAAACTGAGACTCAGGAACACAAAAGCATCCAGCTTCACCTGATTTCTGGGAGGAAGACTGGACCTCATCTCACCATCACTGGACCCCTTTTACCATCACTGGACTCATTTTCTACAGGATCATCTTTACCTCACCAGAACCACATCTGCCACTCCAGGAGGACTCACTTTGGGACTGCTCCCAACACCCTGACCAACAGGGTGTCAGGTTGTAGCTCTGACTCTGTCAGGGTTCTCCAAAATTGTTGTTTGTTTGTTTGCTGGTTTGGTTGGGTGGTTTTGTCTTTCTACTACATTTGTATTGTTAATATTCTTAGTAAAGAACTGTTATTCCTATTCCCAAATCTTTGCCTGAAAGCCCTAAATTGCAAAATTATAATAATTTGGAGAGGATGAGGGGTTTACATTCTCCATTCTAAGGGAAACCCCAGTTTTCCCTGGCAGATACCTGCCTGTCAGGGTGGATTCCTTTAAAAAGTAAATTGGAGGGGAACCTGAAAAGCCCTGCAGGGCCCTCCTACCTCCTGAGCAATGACCAAAACACTCAGGGGCGTGGATTAATCTGGGTTTTTAGCCCCTGGGGGTCGGGAAGGATCTGGAAGCTTTTCAGAGCAGCAGGACAGCAGATTTGTCTCCTTCCTGCTGGAGGTGTTGTAGCTTTTTGACTCCTTTGCTGCCCTCAAGGTAAGAACCAGAGGTGCTCAACAAGTGCCTGCTGAGGTATTGTCCCACAGGTATTGACTGCACCTCGGCAAGCTGCAAATACAGGTCAGGGCTCAGCTGGGAGGCAGGTGCTCATCCCTGCTGCCGAGGGGAGCTTTTGAGGCCAGCACAGAATTCTCTTCTTTCCTCCCTGTTTCACAGCTCACCTTCAAATGCTCCTCAGAGAACAGAACAGGCACAAAGGCAGCGCAGGAAGGGCAAGAGGCATCCTTGTCAAAATCCTTGGTGTCAAAAATAGCTGCCTGAGACGTTCCTCCCGCTGCTCGAAGCTAAATTATGATCACAACTCGCTGTCCTCGGGTTTTTTTTGCAGCGCAGTGTCCTTCCCTCCACGGCATCTCCCAGCCCTGGGTGGCTGCAGGGCCCAATCCCTTCCTCTCATGTCAGACATCACAGGCAGCAGAGTGCAGGGCTGCCAGATCAAACGGCCCTTAATGAGTGTGGAACCAGGGCCTTCATTAGTGCCGGCCTAACAGGGCTGGAAAAAGCTTGGGGGAGGAGGAGTGTGGGGTCACTGCTGCTGGAGGAAAGGGGACAGGGCTCTTTGGGGTGTGCAGCTGCCCAGCTCAGCCCCTCACAAGAGAACCTGGGCAGCTCCTTGTTGCCTTTATGTTCATTTTAGGGCAGAGCTAGGGGGTTGCCTCTTTGGCTGTCCCTCCCTCGCTTTCCCTTTTCTACACCTCTTCAAATCTTCGGGGTGAGCTCTGCCCCAACTTGATCCCGTTTTATCCTCCCCTTTCTGAGCCAGAAGCTGGATTTGCAGACCCTCAGGTGCTGAGAGCAGCAGTCCTCTTCTTATTTTCCCTCTGCTCCTTTGCATGAGTCTCCTCCTGCCTGGCCCAGGGTCCTGGGTCACACCATGGGGAGGTGACACAGGGCCAGCTCACCTGGATTATCCTCCTGTGTGCTTCTGCTGGATCCCTGCCGCTGATGCTGAGCTCCCAGAGCTCCATTTGGAGCCTGAGGATTTATTTTCCTCCCTACCCAGCTCTGCTGGCCTTGCAGACACAGTGTGGGGGCCCTGCAGCTGCCCCTGGTGTAGAACTTTGTGCCCTTTCTGCCGGAGCCCTGGGAATGCAGGGATTCTGCAGCTGGGAAAGGCTTGGCTGAGCACCCTGAGCAGGAAAAAAAAACCCCATGGATGTGCTGAGGAGCCTGAATTCCTTTGATCAGCAGGGGCTGGAGGCATCCTGGCCAGGAGGCTGAGAGGGCTCTTGTGATACTCCCCCACTGCCCCCTGGGCTCCTGTGGCTCAGTTTCCTTGGAGGCTTTGGAGGAATATCTCAGGGAAACAGGGTAAAAGATTCCCAAAGAGGCTCTCACCCCCTGGGATCAGTCCAAGGCTCTATTCTCAAAGGGTTCCAGGAGAGAGAGAGAGAACAAGGAAGAACAGGACTTTATCTGGTCTCTGCTCAGGAGAGAGAGCTGGGCCTGAGCCAGTAGGGTCAAGATAGGGAGGAAGGGTCAAACTGCATGGTCACAGGCTTCAGGGGGTTCTGGGGAAAATAAACCATTCCCCAGAGGAACAGAACAGGTTGGCTCTTGGCTTGCTCCATCCTGCTGCCTGCTCATGGGTCTCCCTAGGGAGCTGGTTGCTTTTTGGGTGCTGGGCTGTCTCTGGTGAATCCAGACCTGGGGAACAGTTTTAGGGCAAGTCTGTGATTCCAGCTGCTGCAGGGATTCAGGCCGGTCAGAGCTGCTGGGATCCCAACCTTCCTGCTCGGGCAGGTCTGGGATAAAGGTGGAACACCCTGAGAGAGGCCCCCCAAAGCAGCCCAGTGTCCAGGGTGGTGTTTGCAGGGACACCTCTGTCCCTGGGCACTCAGCACTGGTGTCACTCAGCACTGGAGAGAGCTGGGCCTGAGCCAGTAGGGCCAAGATAGGGAGGAAGGGTCAAACTCCATGGCCCCAGGCTTCAGGGGGTTCTGGGGGAAAAACCATTCCCCAGAGGAATAGAACAGGCTCTGAGCACAGGGAAGGGATGAGAGGCTCTGGGAACACACATTTTGTGCAGGGGCTGCATTTGTATAGCGATAAAGAAGGACCAGGGTGGCAGGGCATGAAAAGCCTCCCTGCTGGAGGTGCCCTGTGCCTCTGGCTGTGCAGCAGAGCAGAGCTGGGGCTGGCTGTGCTGGGCTGAGGTGCTGAATGCACTGATCAATACTTTAATCAACAGCGCTGGTGCAACTTGCCCTAACTCGGAGGAAAAGAAACCTCGAGATTAATTGGAGTGCTGGGGCTCCACTCTGTGAATAATTAAATCACTGAGGCAGGTGAGAAGGGGCAGGAGCGGGATGTGGCCCTTTTGGGCTGGAAACAAGGAGGATTTGCACGCTGGGAAGTGCAGTGTGGCTGCTGCCCCTCTGAAGAGGGAAATTCCAATTTAGCGGATTGGTGTGAGCAGTGCATTGTTTGTCACCCTTCCCTGGGCTCACTGGATTGTTTGTTTGTCACCCTTCCCTGGGCTCACTGGATTATTTATTTGTCACCCTTCCCTGGGCTCAGTGAATTATTTGTCACCCTTCCCTGGGCTCAGTGGATTGTTTGTCACCCTTTCCTGGGCTCAGTGGATTGTTTATTTGTCACCCTTTCCTGGGCTCAGTGGATTATTTTTTCACCCTTCCCTGGGCTCAGTGGATTACTTTTTGTCACCCCTCCCTGGGTTCACTGGATTATTTATTTGTCACCCTTCCCTGGGCTCAGTGGGTTGATGTGACCCATGGATTATTTGTCACCCCTCCCTGGGCTCAATGGATTATTTTTTCACCCCACCCGGGGCTCAGTCGATTATTTTTTGTCACCCCTCCCTGGGCTCACTGGATTATTTTTTTTTCACCTTTCCCTGGGCTCAGCTGCCTCTGGCTGCTGTTCCCTGCTCATCCTGGAGCCCTCTCCCTTTGACTTGAGATGAAAGCCCTGCCAGTGCCCTGCCTTTCTAGAAGCTCTCATTTTCTCCTTTTTCATCACTTTTTTTTTTTTTCCCTTTACATCAAGAGGACTTTTCTCTGTCCACAACGTTGCAGACAGATGAGATCTAACACGGAGTGTGAGCTTTGCATGGTCCCAGGGCTCCTGGAAATCAGCCTGACCAACTTCAGGTGCCCAAAGGCATCATTTTAAGTGTGGACAGACTGGCACAGGCAGAAGAAATCCCTTTGAGCCCATTAAATCCATGGAAGGAAAGGGAACTTTCTGGGGCCCAGGCATTGCCAAAGCCATATGATTTTTTTTTTTTAAAGGATTACCTGAGTGGAGAACCCTGTGGGGGAGAAAAAAAAAAAAAAAAAGCTGTTCTGGAGTGATTCAGGAATTTTCTTTTAATTTAAAAACTATGGGCAAAGCCTGCCAGTGTTAGGATTTTAATTAGAATGAATTAAAAGCTCAAAGGAAAGTGGAATTATTTGTAAATAAATAACTCTCAAAACCTTGATGTACAGCATTAGAGGGGAGGGCTGAGGGGAGCAGAAACCCTGCTGGGAAACACGGAATAAATGCAGAACAGGGGCTGGGGTTCAGTGCTGTCACAAGGAACTTTAAAAGGCCCAGACAGTTTGTGATAAGGGATGAGATATTTTTCTGCTGGCAGCGAAGAAATATTGGCAATAAAAACGCTTCAGCTGCTTTTAGACTCTGCCCCGTGATTTGATTAATTTCCTAGATTCTATTTATTTGTCGTGGTGAATGGGAGATCCCATTTTTTCCCATCGATTTTGTCAGTCAGAGGGACACCACCTGCACAAAAAGGTGAGCTGATCACAGCAATCCCAGCTCCTCACACCTGCTTCAGTCATCCAGGTGAGTTTAGTTCCATTTGGCAGCTTTGAAAGGACCACACCCCACCCCCCAGACCTGAAAACCGTTGTTATAAATCCACATTTTGGAGTTGGCTTTTCACATACAGTGAGATGATTGCTTTATATATAATATGGGAAGGCTGCATTGTATGTTCTTTTATTGATAGAGTTTGGAAAATGCCATGAATGAATATTCTTAAATTGTAATATAGTAAAGATTTTTTTGTTTTGGTTTGGTTTTTGTTTTGTTTTGTTTGTTTTTTGTTTGTTTGGTTTGGTTTTTTGGGTTTTTTTTTTTGTAACTTCTTAACTGGACAGAAGGCAGAGGAACCTCCTGCATTCCTGCACCAAGATTCCTGATAAAGAACAATTGAACCTTTGATGGCCAGAACCTGGAAAAAGAAGGATTTATGAGATTTAACCAGACTGAGCAGAGCCCCGCAGACAAAACTGTATACTTGGGGGGGGGTTTGAAACTTACAAAGAAAACATATTCAAAATGAATGTTGGATTCATGCATTAGGGTCTGTTGAATATTCAACACAAAGATCCTTAAAACAAAGGATCTGAAAGGGGCACTGTGCTGATTTTCTTTGGTATCAGCACCTCGGCCAAAGAAGCTTTGTTTTTCTGTCTCCTAATTGTCTATTTTTATTTTATTTCTATTAAGCTTATAATTTTTTATAAAAAAGTGAACCTCGTTTTTCACACCATCAAATCCAAAGCACGTCCAGCTCAATTTGCCTCCACTTTTACATCCCCAAAGCCCCTCATCAATAAGTTTCCCTCTGCCTCCCCCCAAATAAATTGGCCTCCAATTAAATCCTTAGGAAACATCCAGCTAAAATGGTTCTAGTTCCTGTTTTACTTCTCAGGCAGGGGGGAAGATGAAGATTTCTTTTTTAAAAGCCTCATGCAAATGTGCAGCTTTCGTTGCTGTTCAATAAAGTTGATCATTTTAGTGAGGAAGTATCAATGCAATTTTCCACCCCGCTGACTTAAAGATTGGCTCTGGGTGTAAACGCAGCCATTCCTTCTCCTCTCATTAGTGTGGGGAGCAAACAAGAGGGAAGAAAATCTTCTGTTGTCTCCCTGTTAAACGCTGTCATACTGTCTTGGGTTATGGAACCAAAACTGTGCATTCTATTTCATTTGCTGAAAGCAGCTGGGGAGATGTTTTTTCTTTATCTCTTGTAACTCTGGGGAAGGGGGGCGGGTGCCTTCTGATAAGGGCCCAGCTGTTCAAACCAGGTGGGGCAGTGTTTGTTATCTCTGTCACCACCCCTCCTCCCTCCAGGGGATCTCTGCTGCTGATGGGCCATGAAGGCCCAGCAGGGACAGGACACATTCCATCATCCCACTGGGAGATGCTCCACCCAGTGGGAGGAGCCAACCATTCCCACCTGGATAAAAACTGAGACTCAGGAACACCAGGGATCTGGTTCCACTGGATTCCTGGAGGAAGAGCAGACCCTTCTCACCATCCCTGGACCCTTCTCACCATCACTGGACCCTTCTCACCATCCCTGGACCCTTTTCTCTCAGGATCATCTCTGCTCCAACAGAACCACCTCTGCCACTCCAGGAGGACTCACTGTGGGCTGCTCCCAACACCTCCCAACAGGGTGTCAGGTTGTAGCTCTGACTCTGTCAGCATTTCTAGGGTTGTTGTTTGTTTGCTTGTTTGTTTGTTTTACTACTGCATTTGTTAATATTCCTAGTAAAGAACTGTTATTCCTATTTCCAAATATTTGCCTGAAAGCCCTGAATTGCAAAATTATAATTTGGAGGGGGTGAGGGGTTTACATTCTCCATTCCAAGTGAAACTCCAGCGTTCCCTGGCAGATACCTGTCTTTCAAAACCAAGACACGTACCCTAAATAAATCTCTGAAATTCAGCCCCCAAAACAGGCAGCACCACTGCATTTTTTGCAGATCCTCATTCCATCTGTGCCTCAGCTGAATGCAGAACTCAGGAATGTCTTTCCAGCCCATTACATCTCCCAGTGAAAAAAATGTGAGAATTACCTCTGCTGTTCGTGGGAAGCCATCAGGATGTAAAACACCTGAAAATGAAATATTAACTTTGCCACCCCAGCCGGTGATGGCTGTTATGTTTTTGCATTAGAACACATTAAGGTGAAGTTCCTGCCTAAGAAATAAATAAATAAAAAAATAAAATCCCCCAGCTCCCATCCCAGGAATGACAGGCTGATGGTAGAGGATAAAATTGGAAATTTGAGGGGGGGTGTGGGGGGAAATATAATATATTCACAGTTTAGATGACAGTGAATATAAAGACAGACTGAGCTTAAGTGGAAGTTGCAAAATATCCTTGGGAAGTCTTATTCCCTCCAGATTGCTGCCAGATATCCTGGAAAGTGTGTATTTGTGGCAGAAGAAAAGCAAACCCGTATGGATTGAGGATGTGAAAGCATCTCTGTTGCTGTTTAGTTTGTGGGATTGACATAAAAGCTCAATATTTGTTCCTTTTTTGGAGCAGTTTCCTGGCTGTGCTGATCAGGGTGGGTGAGCACTCTGCTCCAAACCCCTGGGGCCCGGGAGTGGCTGCATCTCCAGGGCAGGAGGCTTGGTTGACCTCGAATTTTGTGAAAAATCTTGCCTTTTTTAAGCTTTTTTTACCCCTTTACTGTGTTGTGGTGGGGCCTGCTCTGAGCTGGAACCTGCAGAGAGCAAAACCACCTTGAGAGACTTAGGGGAGAATGGATAAAAATGCTTCAATTCGCTGGTTTTCCTTCACTGTCCCTTCACTCTTTGCTCCCAAAACCTCCTTTCATCACTTAGGAAGGAAGATAACTGGGGGGAAAAAAAACCAAACAAACCCTCCAATCCTTTTCCTGCTCTGTCCCCTCCCAAAATCTGAATTTCCCTTCCACAACCCTGCTGGTTTTAATGTGCAAAGGAGAAATTCTGGCTCATTAACAGTGATTGCCTCATTTTGCAGCCCGTTTTAGAGTTATTTGTTTGGACTTGCTTCTGTTTGGGGTTCCTTGAGAGACAACTTCTCATTTTTTATTTTTTTTTTTCCTCAGAAATGAAAGGTTTGAGGCCAGGCTTTGTGGTTAGCAGATGCCAACAGGAATCCTCTGCTCCAAAGAGCTTTTAGATAAATGGGTTTTACTCCAGGTCTGCTAATTAAACAGTCTGGAGGCTTCAAGGGCCAGGAAAGAGGGGAAAAAAAAAGATGATAAAAACAATGGAGCTGATAATATTTAGGTTTCCAAACGATCCCCAGTGAGTTAAAGGGGCACCAGGTGCTCTAATGAAAAATTATGGATGAACAGGAAGCAGTGGATAACAAGGGGCAATTTTTCTTTTTTTTTTTCATGTTTTCCAGGATTGAAGCTTTGTTTTAAAGCAATTTTCCTGCCAGGAGCTCGAGCAGGCTGGGTGTTTTCACGGGAATATTCCTAGCAGGGATTTCTTTTCCTGGAGGTGCCACACCTGGTGGTTTTCCCAGTTTTAGTGACTCCACAGGGAGTTCATCTCTGCCCTCCCCTCCTCCCAGCTGATGGAGTGATCACTGTCACCGAGGGCAAAATGAGGATTTTTTTGGAAAGCTCTGACAGTTCTCTGGAGCAGGATGTGGGAATGGGTGTCTAATGAGGGAATTCTGGCTGGTTCTTCCATCCAAGGGCTCTACTGGAATGGTGGATTTGGCTTCTTTTGGTGCCTCCCCATCTCCCAGGGATCAGCTGCCCACCCAGCTGCTCTCTCCCTCCCTGGGGAGAGGATTTGGGATCCCTGATGGATTTTTTCTGGGAATGTGCACCTCTCTGAGCAATGGGATGTTCTCTGCCCTCCCCTCAGCCCCACTGGTGCAAGTGATCTCTGTCACCAAGGGCAAAATCAGGATTTTTTGGAAAGCTCTGGCAGTTCCCTGGAGCAGGATGAGGGGATGGGTGTCTAATCTGGGAATTTTGCCTGGTTCTTCCAGCCAGGAACGCTGCTGGAATGGTGGATTTGGCTTCTTTTGGTACCCAGTGTGACTTGCTGCTGTCCCTCCCCATCCCCCAGGCCTGTGCTGAGCTCTCTGCCATCCCAATGAGAGGATTTGGGATCCCTGATGGATTTTCCTGGGAATGTGCACCTCTCTCAGCAATGGGATGTTCTCTGCCCTCCCCTCAGCCCCGCTGGTGCAGGTGATTCCTGTCACATGATCAGAATTTCTTTGGAAAGCTCTGGCACTTCTCTGGAGCAGGATGTGGGGATGGGTGTCTAATGAGGGAATTCTGGCTGGTTTTGCCATCCAAGGGCTCTGCTGGAATGGTGGATATGGCTTCTTTTGGTGCCTCCCAATCTCCCAGGGCTGTGCTGGGCTCAGCTGCCCACCCAGATGCTCTCTCCCTCCCTGGGGAGAGGATTTGGGATCCATGATGGATTTTTTTCTGGGAATGTGCACCTCTCTGAGCAATGGGATGTCCTCTGCCCTCCCCTCAGCCCCGCTGGTGCAAGTGATTTCTGTCACCAAGGGCAAAATCAGGATTTTTTGGAAAGCTCTGGCAGTTCGCTGGAGCAGGATGTGGGGATGGGTGTCTAATCTGGGAATTTTGCCTGGTTCTTCCAGCCAGGAACGCTGCTGGAATGGTGGATTTAGCTTCTTTTGGGGCCCAGTGTGACTTGCTGCTGTCCCTCCCCACCTCCCAGGCCTGTGCTGGGCTCTCTGCCATCCCAGCAAGAGGATTTGGGATCCCTGATGGATTTTCCTGGGAATGTGCACCTCTCTGAGCAATGTGATGTCCTCTGCCCTCCCCTCAGCCCCGCTGGTGCAGGTGATTCCTGTCACATAATCAGAATTTCTTTGGAAAGCTCTGGCAGTTCCCTGGAGCAGAATGTGGGGATGGGTGTCTAATCTGGGAATTCTGGATGGTTTTTCCATCCAAGGGCTCTGCTGGAATGGTGGATTTGGCTTCTTTTGGTGCCTCCCCATCCCCCAGGCCTGTGCTGGGCTCTCTGCCATCCCTGGGAAGAGGATTTGGGATCCCTGATGGATTTTCTTGGGAATGTGCACCTCTCTGAGCAATGGGATGTCCTCTGCCCTCCCCTCAGCCCCGCTGGTGCAGGTGGTCTCCATCACAAAAAAGAGGATTCCTTTGGAAAGCTCCAGCTCTCAGTCTGTGACCTCCCCCTCCCTCCTGCACCTCCCGGGCAGGTGCTGAGGGATGGATTTGTTAAACCCAGCCTGGCAAGTGCTGTTTGAACTCAAAGCATCCTCCAGAATTCCACTGGAGGCCTTCCCAGGCCAGGCTTTGTTTGCAGCACGCTCGGAAATGAATTTTTATTTGCAGGCTCGTGGGGGGAAGAGCGATAAAAAGCAAACAGGGGGGAGTGCGGACAGGAGCTGCACGAGAAACGCTTGGAAAAGGCACTGCAAGGTCTCCCAGGCTGGGCAGAGTGGAAAGTTTTCCAGGCAAAGAGTCCCACGCAGGGATGGCTCTGAGGATTAGTATTTAGGAGGAAAGCGATCAATTCTGATGAATAGCAAATTATTTCCCGTGCATTTCGTGCTATTAAGGACACGTAAAGCAGGAGAGGAGATAACCACCCCTATTAATAATGATTAACCCACCCCTGTCGGCAGCTGGATCCCCGGTGCCTGCCTGAAGCAGAGCCTGGCTGTGTAATTTAACACTCAGAATTCAGCCCAGGCTGGATTTATCACCATTATTTTGTTGTTCTTTGCTTTGACAAATATTATCAGTGAGCGTTTGCAGCTTCTCGCTCAGGTGTGGTGGTACAGGCTGAGCCACGCGTGGAGCTCTGCCAGGGGTTTGACATGATTTATCTGGGATAATCACAGTAATATTCCTCATCTGGAATAACCATAATATTCCTTACCTGGGATTTGAGGTGCCTTTAAAAGCTGTGCCATCCCCAGGGGTGACAGGGAGGCAGCACTGCCACGTTCTGTGCTAAAAACCAAATTATGACTGAGACCTCTTAATCTCTGCAGTGACTACAACACGCTCTGGCTGATTGCTTCCAAGGAGAAAACTGAATTCCTTCTCTTCTCTTCTCTTCTCTTCTCTTCTCTTCTCTTCTCTTCTCTTCTCTTCTCTTCTCTTCTCTTCTCTTCTCTTCTCTTCTCTTCTCTTCTCTTCTCCTTCCCCTTCCCCTTCCCCTTCCCCTTCCCCTTCCCCTTCCCCTTCCCCTTCCCCTTCCCCTTCCCCTTCCCCTTCCCCTTCCCCTTCCCCTTCCCCTTTCCCTTTCCCTTCCTTCTTCCTTCCTTTTTCTTTTTCTTTTCTCCCCTTTCCCCTTTCCCCTTTCCCTCTGTATTGGGATTTTTGGAGCATCCAGGAGCTGTCAGAAGAAGGGATGATGATCCAGCAGGGGAGCAGTGAGGATAGGGAGCTGTCCCCAGCTCAGAGGGGACATGGAGCACAGCAGTGGGCTCGGCTTGGGGTGCACAGGTGTGTGGGGAAACAGGAGAAGTGGATTAGGGGAAGGGAAGGAGTGGGGAAAATTTAAATTCCCAGTGGGGAAGGTGGCTTTGTTCCCTGCAGCCCATTCCAGAAAAGCCACCGTGCTCTGTGTGAGTTAATTTGGAGTCCAGAAATCCCTGTGGCTTCTGCAAATCTGTTTGCAGTGAGTTCGTGGAATGGAATCATCATTTAGGTTGGGAAAGCTCTTTAATAGTGACTCCAGCCATAAAGCCAACACTGGCAATGCCAGCACCAGCCCGTGTCCCCAAGTGCCACTTCCACACCTCTGTTAAATCCCTGCAGGATCTCTCAAATCCCCTATGCTAAACCTTTTGCTGAATAAATTTTCCCCTAAAATCCAGCCTAAAGCTTCCCTGGTGCCTCCTGAGGCCTTTTCCCCTTCATCCTATCCCTTGTTACCTCTGAATAACAAAAAAAATTGTGATTTAACCATTTCTGCTTTTCATAATTTATTTATCCACAAATTAAATGCTGTTTAATGGGAATTTGTAAATTTATTAAGGTAGATTTTGCTGATTGTGTGTGTGTGTGCAACTGTTGGGTGATTCCTTTCTCTTTTATCTCTTTAAATCTTGGTTTTGGTGGCTGGGTCTGGGTTTTAAGCTTGGCTTTTGATGGCACAGCTCTACCAGCAAACTTCAAAGTGCTTCTCTGAAGTGCACCAGGCAGAGCTTTGCTGGGCTGGCTCTGTGATAAGGGAAAAATAAAAAATAGGGGTTTTAAAAGCGGGTTTGAGGAGAGGGGAATCTCCTGACTCCTCCAGGAAGGGTGGAATTACAGAGATTTTAAAGAGTGTAATTAAAGATCTGCTTGCTCTAGGTGAGGCTCCCTTGCCCCACTGTAGTAATTAATAATTATTCAGAGAGAAAATGAACCCAGACCAGGGAAAAGCTTTGGAATCAGAGGTCATTTGAGGCCACCTGCTAAAATTGGCCACAGACAACACTCCCCACTTTGGGTCTAAAAATGCCTCTCCCCACCCTCAGCCCCATCTGAGATGTGACTCAGAAGTGACAGAGATGTGTGGATTCACTGGCAGCAGCACAGCCAGGAAGAGATCCAAAGGAAACAGCTCCAGCTCCCAGCCCAGAATCCCTGAATAAATGAGGGATCATCCATTTGGGAGAGGCTGCTGCAGGAATCAGGGCACTTGGGATGCTGTTGATGATGTCCTGACACATTATCAGCTCAGAATTTTGTTGAGTTTGACTCCCAGCTCCTTTCCCTCCACGCCTGGTAATTCTTCTCGTGGAATCTATTGATTCCATTTGCTGGAGCCTTCGTTCCCTTAAATATTTTTTCCATCATGTGGGGTTGAACACGTTCCTAATGGCTCCTGCAAGCCCCGAGTTGCAGTGGCACCAATAAAGTAATTTGGTTTAAATTGAATTGGACTCGGCCAAACAGAGAGTGCAAATTGAGAGAGGGAGCAGAGAAGTGCAGGGTTCTATTGGAGGGGAAGGAAAGCAAAGGGAGAGTTGTTTTTGTTAGTTTTGGTAATTTTTTTTTTCCTAAATGAGAGAAAAAATGGGGAAAAAAGCAAGGAGAAGTGACAAAAAATATCACAGTGGGGTAATATCAGTGGTGACTGGGCTGTTGGGAATGCTGTGCTGGGATCAGAGTGCACGGATGTGAGGATGCTGTTGGGAACACACAACCCCTGTGCCTGGCAGAGAAAATGGGAATTTTCCTCCTGGATTTCACCCTCAGAGGGGAATTTCCCAGTTCACCAGCTGATTTCCAGCCCTTGAAAGGAGGGGGAAAGGGACATGGTCACAACTTACCATGCCCTGAGCAGCAAAGTGAGAGCAGCCTTTCCATCCAGGTGTTGCTCAGGGTGTCTCCAGGTGTTCAGGCACCTTTCCTGACCTAGAGGTGAAACTTTTAATGGGCAATATAATTTCTCCAGGTCTGTGGGAGCACTGAAGTGATTCCAAGCCCAAGGAAACTGAGCTGTGCTCCCATTCCTTCTCCCAAGGGTCCCTCTCCATCCTTTTCCCCCACCAGGCCACAGCTGAGTCAGACCACTCTGTACGTTTTATTTCCTTCCACTCTCTGTTCATTTTAATTTTTTATTATTTTTTTTTCCATTGAAATCTTATCTTAACTTTGATCTGATTTTCCTGTCTAATTGACAGGGAGTCAATTATCCCCCTGAATACGACTGTCACGCACTCAGCAGCAGGAATTGTCAGGTGTCTCTTTTTGGGGGGCTGGGAAATGAATGCCACCTCTCCATCCTCCCCTTCCTCCATTCCCTTTGGGGTTTGTTTCCCCTCTCAGGTTTGTTTCACTGAGGATTCGATTTGAAAACAGGGAAGCAAAAGAAGGACCTGTTGGATAATGAGGGAGCAGGAGAGGGTGAGGTGAATTTTAATGGACTCCCTTCAGGAGGGGCTGTTGCTGCTGTCGGACTGGGGACACTTCCTTCTCTTTTGCGTCTTTCCTGTAAAATTATTGGGAAATTCCATCCTTATGAGGGAAGGAGGTCTTTGAGAGTCACCTTCCCAGAGCACCAGGAGCACCTAAACCAGCCAGGAGCTGTCTGGGTCTAGCCATCCCTGATGTGCAGGGATGAATATTGCAGGGATGATTGTTTTGGGAGGATGAATAATGGCTGGAAAACTCCCTTTATCCAGCCCTTGCTGCTCCCGTGTGCCTTGCATCCAGTGCCTGCTTTAGGGAATGGAGAGCCTAGAGAGAGCAGCATCGTTATCCCCACGGGAATCTGGAGAGGAGGAAGCCTCAAAGAGACCAGGAACTGCCTTTGTCCTCTCATTTTGCTCCCTGGAGGGCACCGAGAGAGGCTTAATGGCATCTTGATATTTAAAATCCAGGCAGGAGCTGACGCCTCTCGGTTTTTCGCGGGTGCCTGACATTTGGGAGAGCTGTGATGGGATAAATGCTCCGGAGAGGAGCTGATGAGGTGTGAGCACCTCCAGCTATGAGGAGATCAGAGCGGGCTAACAGAGCTAATGATGGCTGGGGCACTCTGAGAGAGGTGCTGGCCTCGGGAAAAGGGCTGGGGAAAAGGGAACTGGGCTGGGGAAAAGGGAACTGGGCTGGGGAAACGGGGATTGGGCTGGGAAAAAGGGGATTGGGCTGGGAAAAAGGGGATTGGGCTGGAGGAAAGGGAATTGGGTTGGGGGAAAGGGGATTGGGCTGGGGAGAAGGGAACTGGGCTGGGGAAAAGGGGACTGGGATGAAGAAAAGGGAATTGGGTTGGGGAAAAGGGAACTGCCTGGGGAAGGGGAACTGGGCTGGGGAAAAGGGGATTGGGCTGGGGGAAAGGGGATCAGTCTCTTTCTCTGTCCTTGCCAGGTGGGATTGGGAACTTTGCTTCCATTGGACCCACCCAGAGCAGCATCTCACCGAGGGGTCTCCATTTCTGGGTGCTGTTGAAGAGGCTGTTTTAGGAGTTGAGCCTTTGAGAAGGACGCAAGGGTGGCTCAAAGACACAGGAATGAGCACTGAAATCTGTGCAAGGGCCTTGGCTTCAGCGCTCCCGACGTTTCCATATGCCTGGTAATTAAATTGTGAGTCAAGGGAAGGAGCCCAGCTCCTCTAATAGCAGGGAAAAGGAGGCAATCGTGGAACTTCCATCTGTCTGCAAAGATCCTTTATGGGGCAGATCCATCAGCAGCCCTGAGCCGTGTGCCAGCCTCAATTAGACTAAACAGGATCAAAGGGCAGCCCGGGTAATAAATATCCCTGCAGAATCAAACTGGAGTCTTCCCACTCACTGCTAGAAGGGATAATTATCATCAGCGAGTGGAGCCAGTTCCACGTCCAAGCTGGGCTTGGGAAGGGGGTTATGTTTTATTAGGGAGTAAAAATCCACATCTCCTTTGTCCAGGATTGCAGCAGGCTGCTGCTATTCCCTGGATTGCTTTTTTGGAGTTTGGGGTAGGACTAGCCAGCCCTGCATTGATTGTGGAGAGGTGGCCCAGGTAATTGGGAAGTGTTTAAAATGTACACGGGGTAATTGAGAGCTGCTGTGAAACTCTGGGCCAGGCTCAGAACCTCTTCTCTTCTAATGAGGCAGAAGGTGGACAGAGATTGAGTCTGACTTGCAGGGAATTGCTTTGCTCTCCTCTTTTTAAGGCCCTCTGTGTGCTGAGGGAAAAGCTTCCAGCAAAACTTTTGTGACACAGTTCCTACAGGAAACATAACACCAATTGTGCCTGGCAAAAAAGAAAAAATAAAAAAGCTGAACTAAAGCCTCTTCTGCCTCAACAGCAAATAAAGAGAGAATAAAAATATTTTAGTATCAAGGCTTGCTTTCCATCAAATTTCCTCCTGCCCTTGCAAAATGATACAACAAAAGATACCTAAAGGAAAGGGGTATTTTCAGGAGATGAGCCTGTTGTGTTATCTGAGCATGGATTCAATGATCCAGCTGCTCAGGAAATGCAGTTTTGCTGGAATTGTTACCAAGGGAAGCCTTGCTGGGATGTTTCACTGCCTGCTCTGGTTTGATCCTTCCCTAGGAGTGAATTTTAGGGAGAGCTCAGTGACTACTGAGGCAAATCATCAACTGACCCGTCTAGTCAGCAGCTTTTCCTCTCAGGGGCAGGGTGAGGCTTCTCCAGGGCAGGCCCAGAAAATCAAAACTCTTTTTCTGGAGAATGCCTGTGGTGGCGAAATGCTGTGCTGAGCATCGTAGGCTGGCCTGCAGTGAGGGTTTTAGGCTGGCCTGGAGTGGGGGTTGAGAACAATGTGATGTGTTGTTAGGTTGGCCTGGAGTTTTAGGCTGGCCTGCAGTGAGGGTTTAAGGCCGGCCTGGAGTGGGGTTTGAGGCTGGCCAGGAGCGGGGTTTTAGAATAACATGATGTGTTGTTAGGCTGGCCTGGAGTGGAGTTTTAGACCGGCCTGCAGCAGGGGTTTTAGGCTGGCCTGGAGTGGGGTTTGAGGCTGGCCAGGAGCGGGGTTTTAGGCTGGCCTGGAGTGGGGGTTTAGAACAACGTGATGTGTTGTTAGGCTGGCCTGGAGTTTTAGGCTGGCCTGCAGTGAGGGTTTAAGGCCGGTCTGGAGTGGGGGTTGAGAACAATGTGATGTGTTGTTAGGCTGGCCTGGAGATTTAGGCCAGCCTGCAGTGAGGGTCTAAGGCCGGCCTGGAGTGGGGTTTGAGGCTGGCCAGGAGCGGGGTTTTAGGCTGGCCTGAAGTGGGGTTTTAGAACAACATGATGTGTTGTCAGGCTGGCCTGGAGTGGAGTTTTAGGCCGGCCTGCAGCGGGGGTTTGAGGCCGGCCTGAAGCGGGGTTTAGGTGAACCTGAACTGTTCTTAGACAGGCCTGAAATGGGGTTTTAGACCAACCTGAACAGGGGTGTAGGCCGGCTTGCAGTGGAGCTTTCAATCTGGCCTGAAGTGAGGGTTTAGACCGGCCTGAAGCGGGGTTTTAGCTGAACCTGCACTGTTCTTAGTCTGGCCTGATAAATATGAAGGACCCAATAATTGATTGCCAATTAGATAAACCTTTATTAAAGCCAGAAGCCGAAGCGAGCAGTGCACTGGGAAAGCCGGAGAGCACAAGTCTCAGCTCGTGCTCCACACAGCTTTCAGAGTTTTCCCCACAATTTCCCATTTTTATAACTTTTTGGTTACACACACCCCTTGGTCCATGTTTCCCATATTTGGTCACAGCTGAGTTTTCCAATTCCAGCAGTCTGGGGTCTCCTGCCCTCTCACAGTGGTCGGTGGATGAAGTCTCTCCTCTTCCTCACAGCACATCCCTGGGGACCTTCCACTGTGGTCACCATGGTTTCACCAAATCTCCTGTTTTCTCCCTTTCTTCATCTCTGATGATACAAAGTTACATTATCCTGCACCAAGGCCAGGCTTTCTGTGACTTTTTTGTTTCTGCAGTTTCTGCAACTTCCAGCTATTGCTTAATATCTTCTACGTATTTACAATTTCTGCAGTTTGCTTAATAGCCCCTACATATTTATAATTATTAACGATAACATTTAACACAAATCACCTAAATCATTCATTTCATTTATAACAGGCCTGAAGCAGGGTTTTAGATGAACCTGCACTGTTCTTAGTCTGGCCTGAAGTGGGGTTTTAGACTTGCCTGAAGCGTGCTATTAGACCCCGCCTGAAGTTTTAGACCAGCCTGACATGATCCCAGCTCTTCTCTCCTCATCCCTGGGCTGAAAATCCCTCAGAGCAGTGGCAGTGCCAGGATGGAAAAGCGGGAAGAGCCCCATGCTCGCCATGGCTTTTAGGAGCGCCTGATTTTGTTGACCATAAATATTTTTTGCTGCTGCCTCTTTATTTCTCTGGGTTTTTGGTTTTGGGGTTTTTTTTTTGAGGTGGGAGGGTGAGTTACCACCCACGTGCCGGGGAAATTTTCTCCTTCTCTCCTTCTCTCCTTCTCTCCTTCTCTTCCTGCCCAGAACAACAATTCAAAGCCAACAAAGCAGAGAGCACCAAACCCTGCAAGTGAGCACCAAGCTGTTCCCTCCGGCTCTGCCCTGCTCAGGATCCCTCCCTGAGCCCATCTGCTGCCTTCTGGCTGGGCCTGAGCTCTGCCCCGTCAGCAAAACGCCGGGATTAACAAATCCCAGCCTTGATTAACAAATCCCAGCCTTGATTAACAAATCCCAGCCTTGATTTAGTGCTCGGGGAAGTGACCGCGCTGTCAGGCAGTGAATAGATCCCAACTTTTGCTAAAGGGCAAGCGAATTCTGCCTCTGGGAGCACGATTTATTGATTCAGCACGCTCCTCTCTGACACTCAGTTGTCTGAACCTCCCATTTTTCACCTCTTTTTTGAGCGATTTATTTGCACTGCAAAAAACTTATTTGTTTTTTTTTTTTTTTCCCCTACCCTGCTCCACGCAAATAATCCCATTAAAAGCAACGCTGGGAATGCTTTAAACCCATGCAGTTTACAGCATGTGAAAATATTTACCTGGTGTTGCTGCTTCCTGTAAATATTGTGGGGTTTGGTGCATTTTTTTCCCCCGTGGTGTTTTCACTGTTTTGGAGCTCTGCCTGTCGAGTTGGAGCACATTTGCATAGGGATTTGCTAATTGACAGCTTTTAAGCTGCGAGGGAACAAGAAAAGAACTTTTTTTCTCTCCCCGTGTCACCAGCAGTGCACTTTATTTTCTTACATGCTGTTCAAAATATCTTTTTTTTTTTATTTATTTATGAAATTAAAATTCAGTCGTTCATTTCTGTGGATTAAACACTGCTGGTTATCCTGCGATAATTTATTTCCTATTTCGTATTTCTGTCAGGAAACTTCCCCATCCTGCTACATCCCAGGATTACAGAGGTTACTTAGGAATTTGGGGGTTGGTTTTTTTCCTCCAGCTTCACACTGGAAAATAAAAATTTAACTCCAAATCCTCCCTTGTAGTGAATTCCCCCCTCAAAAAATATCCTTAAACCCCTCCTCATGTGCAGCATTTCTGCTCCTCTGCCTGTCAGATGTTGATGATCATTCAACAAATGACCATCAATCCATTCAGAAATGGATTTGAGGAAGGCAAAATAAATCAGCAGCACCCAGTGAGTGTTTATCCAGCAGCTGTGAAGTTTGATTACTTCCCTATTTTGATGTCCTTGTTGGTTTTTTTTTTTTTTTTTCCTTCTTTATTTAATTGGAGTTACCTTGTCTCAGTGTTTTCTGCTAAAAAGGAATCCTGCTTTTCAGGGTATTCCTGCTTTATGACAAGGGAAAACTCATTAAAATTAATATAATTATGGGATGAGAGGAAGAACACACAACAACAAAAAAAAAACCCCAAACCACCCCCAAAATCCCAGCATCACTCAAATGATGGCCCAGGGCAGAATTTCTAGATAAGATCAAAAAAAACAAACTCAGCTTGGTCAAATGTTTTTCCTCCTTGTGGTTATGTAATTTCTCTGGGTCTTTTGCTGAATGATGAATAATCACAAAAACACTGCATTTTTTTAAAATATTTTTGAATAAAACTGTGAGCTCTGATGGGTTTAGGAAATGTTTTATCCCCAAAGTAGGAAGAACAGTTTGCTTTTAGGGTTTTAGTTCCCTTTTTAGGGGGGTTGGTTTGGTGTTTTTATTATTTTTTTGTTACTCTGGATGCTTCTTTTCCCAGGTATGGATGCAGAGGGATGTTCAGGATTCTGGATTTCCTCCCAGGATCTCCACACTGAATAATTTTGGATGCTTTGCCCCTCTTTTTGTGAAGAGTTGGAAAGACGTGATTTAATTCTTTTACTCTCATAATTACACCCGATATAAGGTGGGGGGGGGGGAGGTTGAATATTATCCTCTGATATAATTTGGAATATAATTTGGAATAAGGAATATAATTTGAGTTGACTAAAACTATTCCTGAGTTTCGGGAAGTTGGATTAATGGTTTTCAGCAGGGAAAAAATAGGCAGGAAAAAAAATATTTTGGTGCTTTAGTTTTGGCTGGCATGTTAAAAAAATGACTTTGCATGGAGCTCGAAGTCCAGCACTTTATTTTTCCATATTAAACCTCTTTTAGGAGGAATTCAGGCTTTAAATTAGGTGTTACCAGTGACAGGGCTCAGGGGGATGAGCTCTGCCTGGTTCTGGGAAGTTCCCATTGCCACCTTTTGGGTTTTTTTTCCCTCTCTGGGATTATTCCCTGTGGCTGTTCCTGCCTCCAAAGGGATGGGAAACTGAAATACTCCTCTGCCCGTCCTCCTGGGCTTTCTATGGCCAGCTCAGTTTCCTTGAGGGGCTTTGGAGGAATATCTCAGGGAAACAGGGTAAAAGATTCCAAAAGAGGCTCTCACCCCCAGGATCAGTCCAAGGCTTTATTCTCCAAGGGTTCCAGGGCAGAGAGAGAGAACAAGGAAGAAGCATGGGTTTATTTAGTCTCTGGCCCAGGAGAGAGAGCTGGACCTGAGCCAATAGGGTCAAGATAGGAAGGAAGGGTTACAGGTTACAAGCTTCAGGGAGTTCTGGGGAAAACCCATTCCCCAGAGGAATACAGCAGGAGATACTGATACTCCTGCTTCCCCTGCTGGCAAGAAGGATGGCTGGGAATGCAAATCCTGAGCTGGAAACCTGGGAATTCTCAGTGGGCAAAGCCTCCTCTCTTCCTGTGCTGTTCTGGCGACACAACAGGTCCCACACCCTTTTTACCCTCCCAGTTTCTGAAGGGTCTCAGAGGAAATCCTTCCCCAGCTGGAGAATCTGAGATTTTTCCAAAGGGCTGACGTGGCTCCCATAGAATAATAACGATGCCATGGGGGAAAAGGACTTGCAGGGGGAGTTTTGTGGGGGGAATTGGAGCTGCAAACTGGAGCCTCCCGAGGCAGACCACAGCAGATCCGTGTTGCTTGGCAGCTCTTTGAGCCAGCCCCAGGCACGGGGGTGCTGCTTCTGCAGCCTGGTGTGTGCTCAGACTGCTCTGCTGGACTGCTGAGCCCTCAGTTCCTGATAGGGAAATGAGCAGTGGATAAAGTGAATTAAAGGTAATAAAAATAAGTGCCTGGCTGGATGATCTGTCCATCTCAGCCCAGCTTTGCAGTTTGGGGAATATCCTGGGTGGTGAGGGGTTGGATGATGCAGGAGGTCTTGGGGAGGAAGAGCCCCAAGTGTTGGTGCTGGAAGATTTTGACCCAGTGAGACCCAGAGCTGGTGGAGATGCTCTGGGCGCTGAGCTCAGGTGTTCAACAACTGGAGTTGGAAAGTCAAGATTGTCTTGGCAAGGAGAATTCTGAGGATTGCTCCCTGCTTGGATAGGATCTGAGTGGATGCTGCCTCCCCATGAAATCAGGGAGGAAAGCAGTGAGGGCTGAGTGCCTGTGGTCATCCCAGAGTTGGGAGAGGGGCTGGAAGTTGGAGGTGGCTGCAGGGCAGAGCCTTGAGCCATCCCTTCCTTGGAAAATGCCCAACAAAGCCCTTCAGGTTCTTTGCTCCTTTCCCCTCCTGCCTTTGACCTCTCCCCCAAAACTCTGCCTGCTGGAAAACATTTCTCTGCTTGTGGTTTCCACCTTCTCATTTACACCTGAACAGGACCTACAGGACCTGCTTCAAATTCTCTCTGGTGGGGTGGGATTTTTTTGGTTGGTTGGTTGGTTTTTTGGTTTGTTGTTTTTCTTTTTTTTTAGTGGGTGTGTGTGTGTGGGTTGTGCGTCGGGGGGGTGTCGGTTTTTTTTTTGTCTTTGTTTGTTTGTTTTTGTTTTTTGGGTTTTATTGGTTTTGGGGTGTTTGTTTGTTTGTTTGTTTGTTTTTCCTCCAGCACAAATTTTGGAGCCCCTGGGTCTGCCCCACTCCTGCCACTGCCTCAAACCCTGCCTTTTTGACCAAAGCATTTCTCTGCTGTTTTGTCAGGGACTTCTCCTGAAACAGTTCCACAGACTCTCCAGGGCTTTGGAGGCTTGATTTGTGAGGGTTTTTAACAAAACCTGACCTTTGGAGTTACGGGTTTGAAGAGCCAAGCCCTGAGAGCCTGACCACTCAAATAATCCAAGCCGCACTTCTCCCCAGCGAGCGCTGCTGTGGAGGGAATGCTTCTTTCCCTCCTCCATAAAAGTAGGAGCTCTCAAACCATCTCCATGCAGCCTGTAATTTTGCACCTATCTTAGCTGTGCTTCGGCTGGGATTTATGGCACAATTCAGGTTTATTTTGGATAGCATCTTTCACACAAACACTGCCACTTGAAGGCTTTTCAGAGGCAAATAAAAGCGAGGCAGCGCAGAGTACAAATTAAGGAGAGCAGCAGCACTTCGGGGGTGTGGGCTGGGGAATACATTTGAGGCTGGCAAATGAAGAGGAGAGGGAAAAGCTGCAGCATGGGGGAAGCAATAGATTTAATTTGGAGGGGTTTAAAACGAGCAGGACAGCTGTGGAGTGGTGTGAGAGAAACTGGGGGTGAAGGCGGGGAGGGTTGGAGGATGGATGACGGCATTCCTGAGAGAGGCAGCAGTGAGAAAACTGGAACAGAAAGCTGGAATAAAAATCTGCTGGGGGCACACTTTGACCAGCTGCCTGTCTGCTGGTGGAGGGGAGCTGGAGCTGAAGCTCCTCCAAGTGTGGTGTCTGCTCTCCAGGAATTTGCAATTTCCTGCTCAAACGGGCTGTGGGTGCCGCTCCAGCCCCCGAGCAGGACTGCTGGAATATCTGCTGGAATATCTCCTGGAATATCTGCCTGGTGCCAGTGGCACAGGAAAATGAGGGAGCTGTGGGCTTCAACAGAGGAGTTGTCACCGCTGTCACAGCGAGCTGGATCTTCTCTGCAAGGACAAACTGAGATCTCAAACATCCCCCAGAAAGCTCCGTGCGGAGTCCGTAAAACCTCTGGATCATGGAGGAGGAATTCTGCATTTTAGGGATGTCGTCCTGGATGGGGTGAAAGGGGAATGTGTGAAAGGCCACCAAAGGCCCGGTGGCATCGCCCCGGGAGTGGATCTGTCCTCCTGGGGCTGCTCCGTGTGCCTGAGCCAAGTGGCAGCGCACAAATGTAAAATAATGAGGCAGCAGCCGAGAGTGTCTGCAGCAGGCGGGGAGGAATGAAGATGGATGAGTGTAGCTAAGAGACAATTTGAAAAGGGATAAATACAGGCAACAAGTTATTCACGGGCGGCAATTTGTAAGGAGTGCTAAAAACCTTCAGACAGGATTGTTTCACATCGCCTCGCTTTCTATTTGCAGCCTGACAGTTCTCATGTAAATGGTGCTGATGGATGGCTGCAAACCGGGCCCCCGGAGCTGCTCCTCTATTATTGATCAGCTGAACTCTCCTGGCGCTGCTGGGCTCTGAGGGGCAGCCCCAGGGCATGGAAAAGTGGGTGATTGAGTGGGAAAAACCTGATCCTGTGGGCAGAGGAACAGTGGGAAGGGACAGGGATACCGAGCAGGGTCCATGGGACAGGGGGAAGGTGCTGAAAGGGAGTTTGGGTTCGGATTAAATGGCCTGAAACACAGGGAAAGGTGAGGAGGAGATGGAGAATTTTCACACAAGGTTTGAGAAGTTGCCCAGAGAAGCTGTGGCTGCCCCATCCCTGGAAATGTCCAAGGCCAAGTTGGATGGGGCTTGGAGCAGCCTGGGATAGTGGAAGGTGTCCTTAGGGATGGGACTCAGGCCATTTCACGATTCTGTGATTCTTCACTCGGTGTCACTTCTCCTTCATCATGGTTATAACCATCCTCCCTCACATCCTGGGACTGACAGGATTCCAGGGAATACCATGGTGGCTGTAGCAGCTGGGGAAAAAAACCAACCAACCAACCAACCAACCAACCAACCAACCCAAAAAAAAAAAAAAATCTATGCATAAAGATATAGCTGCATTAAATTCAGCATTTATTTTCCTTTCTAAGGAAGGAGAGGGAATTGCTGCAAGCAGCAAGAATAGGCAGGAGCTTTGTAAGAGAAAGATACAGTGTGTTTGAATTTGCTGTTGTATTGGAAGGCTTTGAGCCAGGTTAGGGCAGGTAGTAGAGGCATTTCCATCATGCAGGATTAACAGAGAAAAACAAGTGGAGGGAGAGGAAACAACAGAGGCAGACTCAGCTTTAGCCCCCATTTCTTTTTCAAACATCCCACTTGGAGGTGTTTCAAATGTGGTAACTTTCTATTGCATGTGCAGCCTTGTGGGGTGTTCTGTTCCTCTGGGGAATGGTTTATTTTCCCCCCAGAACCCCCTGAAGCCTGTGACCATGCAGTTTGACCCTTCCTTCCTATCTTGACTTTGTTGGCTCAGGCCCAGCTCTCTCCTGAGCAGAGACCAGATAAAGTCCTGTTCTTCCTGATTCTCTCTCTCTGCCCTGGAACCCTTGGAGAACAGAGCCTTGGACTGATCCTGGGGGTGAGAGCCTCTTTGGGAATCTTTTACCCTGTTTCCCTGAGATATTCCTCCAAAGCCCCTCAAGGAAACTGAGCCACAGGAGCCTGAGGGACAGCGGGGGAGTATTTCAGTGGGGATGTGGGTATTGGGATGAGATCTCCTCCTGTGCCTCCGGCCCACCTTCCCCTGGGCTCTTTGTGACCTGTTTTACCTCAGAGTGGAACTTTCCTGCCCTGCAAAGTCACAGCCAGGTGCATTTTGGCAGACGGAGCCCATCAAGGGTGGCTGGGCGTGAGCAGGGTTCTCCTGGAGCGACCCTCCCCTGCAATATCCCAGCAGAGAGAGGCTCTGGAGGAGGGATTGCCAATCATCTCTGTGGAAAGGCTGCAGCAGAGGGGACAACCTTTGTCCCCCTGTTTGGAGCATTGCCCAGCAGTGCTCAATTCCCCTGAGCACCAGAAGGGTTTGGGCTGGGAACAACCCAAGAGACCGCAGCAGCTCCAGGATTGTTCCCCAAGTGCTCCCCTGACCTTGTTCCCTGGAATCCTGCACAGGATAGGTTATTGCAGCGCTGAGTGAGCAGATCCAGCAGTGTTGTTCCCAAAATTTGCTTTTTTTTTTTTTGTGTGGATTTTTTTCTTTTTTGGATGAGATGTCCTGGGGCAGTGAGGTCACTTCCAGCCAGGGCTGTCTGCCCTCTGCCAGAGCTGTGGATTCCCTGTGGAATCATCTGCCTGTGACTCAGCATTCCAGGGATTTGTGGCCCTTCCCCCTCTGCTGCAGCATCTGATGCTCTGGGGAGAGCAGCCAGGTACCCAGGTGTACATCAGGCCTCTCCAGCAGCTGCCTCCTCTCTTCCCTGACAAGAAATTCCAGGCAGCCTCTGGACTGAGGGGCCATGGCAAGCTGTAAATCTCAGGGCTGGCATTGCTGAGGAGCTTCAACACAACTGGAAGGCTCAATTTAGGAGCCCTCCAGTTGAAAAATTCAGCAGAGCTGCAGAGTTTTCAGGCTGAAAACCAGGTCTGCAGCAAATGATTTCTGCAGAAATCTGAAAATTCTAGGTTTACCCTTCAACTTGAGTTGATTTGGACCAGGTGTAATTCTAGGAAGGACAGTGTTCTCAGCTGAACTGATTTATTTGTGTTCAGGCCCTTAATTGATCTCAACTCTTTAATTAATACTGATTTTAGACCCATTTCCACCTCTTTCTCATCCAACCCATCTTCAAAACCTCCTCTTCAAGGAGTCTCGGGGTTTGGATTATAATTCATGTGATGCTTTACTTCGTCCCAGCTGGATTTTCTGCCTGTGCAAGGAAGAGCTGTGAGATTTTTGGGTCCAGGGGAGTTGTTCCTGGGAGATTTCTGGAATGTGGCACAGCACGTGGAAACTGCACTTCTGAAGGTCACCAAATAACTTAAAATGTGCATTTATGCAGCATTTTGATTTAGGAGTGGAAGATTTTTAAGCTCCCCTGCTGGGATCACTCATGAATATTAAATTAAATAAAGAGTGAGGGAGTGTTGGCCCTCCAGTTGTGGCTCTGGTTCCTCTGCCTGCTGACGTTGTCATCCTGGGGAAGAAGAAAGCTGTCAGAAACCATGGATTGTGCTGATGGCTTGTCTTGGGTTATGGAACCAAAACTGTGCATTCTATTCCATCTGCTGAAAGCAGCTGGGAGATGTTTTTTCTTTATCTCTTGTAACTCTGGGGGAGGGGGGTGGGTGCCTTCTGATAAGGGCCCAGCTGTTCAAACCAGGTGGGGCAGTGTTTGTTATCTCTGTCACCACCCCTCCTCCCTCCAGGGGATCTCTGCTGCTGATGGGCCATGAAGGCTCAGCAGGGACAGGACACATTCCATCATCCCAGTGGGAGATGCTCCACCCAGTGGGAGGAGCCAACCATTCCTACCTGGATAAAAACTGAGACACAGGAACAGCAGGGATCTGGTTCCACTGGATTCCTGGAGGAAGAGCAGACCCTTCTCACCATCACTGGACCCTTCTCACCATCCCTGGACCCTTTTCTCTCAGGATCATCTCTGCCCCACCAGAACCACCTCTGCCACTCCAGGAGGACTCACTGTGGGCTGCTCCCAACACCCTGACCAACAGGGTGTCAGGTTGTAGCTCTGACTCGGTCAGGGTTTTTCCAAAATTGCTGTTTGTTTGTTTGCTTGTTTGCTAGGTAGTTTTGTTTTCTATTACATTTGTATTGTTAATATTCCTAGGAAAGAACTGTTATTCCTATTCCCAAATCTTTGCCTGAAAGCCCCTGATTGCAAAATTATAATTTGCGGGGGGGGAGGGTTTTACATTCTCCATTCTAAGGGAAACTCCAGCTTTCCCTGGCAGATACCTGTCTGTCCAAACCAAGACATGGCTCGAGCCTGGGAAATGCATCTGGGAAGGGAAATATCCATGCTGGCTCTGCCCCTTCCCTAAGTATGGAATTACCAGCACAGACTGTGAGGAGAATGGATGATGTCACAATATGACACAAATGAACGACACTCACACACTGGGATGTCCAAGGCAATTAAAAGAGGCAGTTTATTTACAGACCTCAACATTTATAGAATTCCAGCAGTGACCATGGATTGGAGGAAGGAAATCGTCCTCTCCAACCACACTGGCCAACCCAACAGTCCATCAGCAGTCTCTTCCTTATGAGAAGAATGTAAACATGAAAAAACAGTGACAATAACAGTAAATTGTTTATGTAAAAATCGTGAAAGACTCCATTGAAAAAGGTAAACACAAAAGACTGAAATAAAACTTTAAAAAAACTTCTTAAAAAAAAAAACAGGGAAAAAAAACCCCAGAAAAAACCCAAACAACAGGATGAGAGACTGAGATTGAGATCCCTCTGCTAAGCAGGCAGCTGATTTGGGACATCCTAATTCATGCCTGGACTGCAGATCCCTCCAGCCCTTTTGGGATCTAAACCTAAAATCTGATCCATTCTCTCCTCTGACTTCACCTTTGCAAACTGCATTTTCCTTTCCTCCTCCCACGGTTGATCTCCTTCCTATCACTCCCATTAACTGCATGATCTCAGTAATAAAATTTAAGGCCTCACGCAATGAAAATCAGATTTTATCCTATAAATCTCCCCAGTGCAGGGGAGCTGCCCTTGCCTGGAAGTCTCTTGCAAAGGTCCTTTCCTATATCTGATGCTTTGCTTATTAATCCTCTTTCCATTTTTCTCCTTTTTCCCTTTCCAACCTCGTGTCCCAATCCCGGAAAAGCTCCAGGACTGGTACAACCATGCTGTGGGAGCCCAGGGCATTCCTTTGGATGCCCTGGACAGTCAGAAACCTGAACACCAGGGTTGGAAACCTGTACAGGGGGGTTTGAAACCTGTACAGGGGGTCTGGGATCGTACCAGGGGGGTTGGAGACCCTGGCACAGAGCCCAGGAGGACACTGACTTTAGTCCATGGGAAAAACTTCCAACACTGAGAGAGGAATTGCAAGCCACAAAAGTGTAATAAAGAATAGTGTAGTTTGTCACATTTGGGTTTTTAGAATAGGGGTGAATGGGGACAAGATGGAAGATTCTGGGTGGTGCCCTGGGTTCTCCTTCTTCTTCTTCTCCTTCTTCTTCTTCTTCTTCTTCTTCTTCTTCTTCTTCTTCTTCTTCTTCTTCTTCTTCTTCATCTCCATCTTCTGCTGTGACGGTGGCACAAAGCAGCTTCAAAGAGATTAAGTCAGAGTAGAAATGACCTGTTTAGCACAGAATGTAGATATTGGTGTGAAATTGTAAATAATTGATAGGTAATAATCTGTATAAAAGATGATGAGCCTCCATCAGAGGAGGAGTCTTTGCCTGATGCCCGAGCTGCAAAGACCTTGGCTGGGCACAGAGCAGAAGAAAAGATAACAAAAAATAAACTACCCGTAAAACCTTGAAAAAAGAACATCTGAAGACTCCGGTTTATTTCTGCGTCTGGCTTGGGGCTTTTCAGAGGACAGAGGACTCTAAACCACCCAAATCTCGGGAAACCAGCCCAACCCAAGACCATGCAACCTTTGGAGTCTGAACCCAAAAAAGCTTTATCTGTGATGTCCTGCTTTTTCCTGGAGAGGTATTTTCTGATCACTTCTATGGAAAAATCTGCACGTTCCCTGGGTTTTTTTGCTTTGGTTTTAACCAGGAATCTTTCCCATCCTGTCAGTGGAGAGAGGAGCAGGCCCAGGGGAGAGAAGTTCTTTATCTGGAGGAGAACACGTGGTGGAAATGATGCTGGAGCACTGCAGTCCCTGTGTCACAGCAAGCAAATTGACCTTGTGCTTAAATGGTTATTGTGGCCATTCCAGGGGGGATATTGGCTGCAAACGTGTTACTGACATAATTAAAATGTAGTCACTGCCTGGGTTTTTATTCCTGGGAGCGGGGCAGGGGTGGCAGGCCTGCAGTGTGCAGTGGGAGGAAGCTGCAGCTACTCCTTGCCTTAGTCTTCACCACTACGATTTATTTTCATTGCAGAGGAAATGAAACACAGCCCAGGAGACCCCCTTTGATTCCCAGGGAGGGAAGTGTCTTGCTTTTATGGCAGGAAGCGGCACTTTAAACTGCTTTTAGATCCCCTTTGCAGGCTGGATTGCACTTCAAGCCCCTGTTTGTCAGCTGGCAGGTACCTGCTGCTTCCCCTGGGCACCCCTTTCTCTCTGCCTTTGGTTTCCTCCTCTCCATGCTCCAGGGCACCAGGCAGCTTCAAATTAATCAGGGTCAGGAAGGAAATTTCCCTGGGGAAAAGTTATTTTTCTCTCCACCTGCTTGCAAGGCTTGCTGAGCCCTGGAGCAGAGCTGCTGGGCAGAGAGACTGCGTGATGGTAAATGAGGCTGGTGCCTAAGCCAGCCTGAAAATGTCAGGGCTTGAGCTCTTCCCAACAGCTCCTGGACCTTTGTGGCTTGCCCTGCTCCTTCTGAGCTAACTGCAGGAGCCACCTGGGAAGGATTGGCTTGTAGTAATGTGCCCCCCACTCCTGGGTGGGCAGTTCTGTACAAGGAAAAGGGTTTCCCTTTGGACATTTTAGGAAGTTTAGCCAGAAAGTTCTGTGTTTCTCTCTTTGTAACGGGCTCAGTGCCAGGAGAGGAGCACCTGCTGGCTCTTGTTTGTCACAACCTGCACCCCTTCCTGTTGGGAGTTTGCCACTAGATCCATCCCCGACCATTGGGTAGAAAAGGTGACAGAACAAAGGGTCTTGTGGCATTTTCATAAATGTAAATGTAAATTTTCATAGCAGGTGTAGGATCTGTCCTTACACTGTGCACGGCTTTGGTCTTTGTTTGCTGTTTTGTATTATTTTGCATTATTTCATTAAACCTTTTTGAGTTACAAGGCACACCAATCATGCCATCCCACTGATTTTTATTAAGCCAGCACTCCTGAGCAGGGCTGGACCCTCGGAGATCGTGTGGGTGCAAATCCACATTGGCTGCTGGGGGAAGAAGTTGCCAGTGGAGCTCTGGAGGAATTTCTGTGGAAGGGTGGAAGGGAAAAGAAATTCCCTTTTCTCTCCTTCCCCAGAAGGATTTTGTCCTGCTGGTGAAGTGCAGCCTGAGCATGGAATTCCCAATAACAGCGCTCCAGAAGCAGGCAGGATCCAGGGGGGAAATTCAGGGATGGGTCTGGTTTTGGTTTACACCTTGGTGATGGTCACCAGGGGAAGCTGAGACAGAGAACAGGAAAATTTCTATCTTTTAGAGGAAAAGTGTTGAGCTTATCTGCTGATGCTCCCCGTGTTCACTTTACCCATCTCTTGGGGTATAAAAACATTTCTCTCCTATCACAGCAGCTCAAACCCCTCAGCTGAGCAACTATTCCCAGGAATCCAGAGGTCCTGCTCCCTCTGAGAGCAACAAACTCCTAATTTTTGGTGCCATCTCCATAATGAACATTTTCTGTGCTGGGAAATCTCACTGAGGTGGGCAACAGTGAGGGGGAAATAAGGTTACTGTGGGTTTTTTACCCATGGGATGAGTTGTCTCTACCAAATTCCCTCTGTGGCTGTGACACGAGCACAGATCTCTGGTGTCCCCATGAAGTTTTTTAACCTTCTGGTTGTTTCTGCCAGTACAGAAATTTTTACTCCTCAGCACCTGATGACTTCCCTCAGTGTATCATTTCTAATCCTAAAAAAAAAAAAAAAAAGGTAAAGTTTTTCCCCTCTCAGGTTGCAAAAACAGGGAGCTCAAGTTTTCAAAGAGCTGCTCTCATTCCCCACATCCCCCCCAGTGCTGAGGACAGGGGGTTTCAAGGACTCTTTCAGCTGCTTGGAATTAATCCCAAATTTATCCTTCAAACACTTACCAAGAAGCAGCTTATTTGGAGATAGAGGCTGGGAAAAGCTTGGCAAGGAATTTCATGGAATTAAAATTTGGTTTCCTCCTCTAACAGCAGCTTCCCCAAGTTCTGCATTAGCACAGGGACAGATCTTGCAGAACTCCAGCTTTTTGGGGGGGAGCTGGAGCCCATCCCATCCCAATCCACTGATTCCCCTCCTTTCCCTTCTGGATTCCAGCAGAGTCAGCACCTCTACCCAGCTCATTCTGGTGCTGTTGCCTTTGGGGGTCAAACTTTGCTTTTTCTATTTTGTTCTCTCAGCCTTGTTGGCACAAAATTTTGGATACAGCAACGTCTCCAGTCGGGATTTGTTTTGGGTTTTTTTTTGTTGGCTTGGGCAGATTCCCATTGCGTTGGTGATGCAGCAGGAGAGGAGCTGCAGTGCTTTGGAGCTCCAAGGCCAGGCTTTATGGATGGCTGAGTGATTTCCAGGAGGGAATGGGCTGGCTCAGGTGGACAGAGGTGCTGGAGAGCTCTGGGATGGGTGGGATACGGGGGGTGAGGAGGATGGACAAGCTGCCATTAGAGAACAGGATCTTTTTAAATCCAGCAATCAGCAAAGGCAGTGCCAGCAAAAAACCCCAAATGAGGCACCTTTGGCTTCTATCCCAGTGAAAAAAAAAAGAAAAACAAACCCTTCTGTGCCCTTTTCCTGGGGTCCTTTTTCGGTTCATAGAATCCTAAAATGGTTTTGGTTGGAAGGGACCTTAAAGCTCATCCAGTTCCAGGGGCAGGGACACCTTCCAGTATCCCAGGCTGCTCCCACCTGGCCATGGGCACTCCCTGGGGTGGGAAATCCACTGCCAGGCCTGGGAAATCCACCCCCCAGCCCTTGCCTAGGTGTGATCCAGGCTGTGGAATGTGGCCTGGAAAGGGAAAGAGCACGGAGGTTTCCTTGGGAGAGCTTCCCTGGCCCAGCTCTGAGTGACAGCTGCAGCCAGGTGAAATCTCATCCCCCTGATATTAAACTCAACCTTTCCGGGTGTCACTTCCACCAGCTGTGGAATTACACTGCCTGCCCTTTCATCCTGGGAGGGGTTTGAAGAGAAGGGGGTTTTGTTTAATGCTTCACTCAGATTTGCTGGAGATGGGAGGCAGAGGGCACAGAAGGAGGGGAAAAGGGAGGTGGTGCAGGCAGCACTCAGGAGCAGGGAGTTTTCAGGGGGATGCCTGCATTAATTTGGGCCAGGAGAACATTCTCTCTGGGAATTTGCCACGTTTGGGAAGGGAATTGTCTGTTTCTCCCCATCTTGGGAAGAATAAGATAGAATTTTGCTGCTCCAGGCATAGAAAATATTCAAGGAAGCAAAGCAGAGCTGAATCAAGTCAGTACAGGATAATATGGAAGGGCTGTGCCTTCTGTCCTTCCTCCTCAGGCCCAAATATTCCCTTCAAAATCCTCTCCTGTGCCCCAGTGCATGAAGCTGCCCCACACAAACAGATAATTGATCAAATCCTCCCCCAGCTGGACAAAACCCAAGCCATGAGAATTGGTCCCCTCTGAGTATCCTTGCACTTCCTGCACCGGAGCCCGTTATCTTTAATTAACACTCCTAAATTCCCTTTTCTCTCCTTCCCAGACCGGTTAATAATTCTTGGATCTCATTAATGGTTTGGTTTTTTCTTATTATTTTTCCTCAGCAAAACCACATCTTCTTTCCAAGTCCGACTTTTTAACAAATAATGAGTCTAATTTATGCTTGGAAGAACGAGCTGACCTTCTCAGCTTTATATTGCTATTTAAAAGAAAATAAAAAAGCCAAGGGAGGAGTGCTGGAAAGTGACTCCAGAAGTGGCTGTACAAGCACTCGTTTGCCTCGTCACTTCTTGGATTTTTGCATAAATTGTCTGAATTTTGGCCCCTCTGGAGTGGGAACAAAGCGTCCCTGCAGCAGCAGCCCCACCATGAGTCAGCAGCATCTGTCACCGCGTCCCCAAAGTCCCCACTCTGCCTTTGGAGGACGAGGCAGGAGCTGCCAGGGCTCAGCACAGAGAGCAGGGCTGGATTGTTAGAGGAGGATGGATTATTAGAGGAGGATGGATTTATTATTAGAGGCTTGAAACTGGAAATACCACACCTTGAAATAGCTGCCAGGTGAGCAGAGGGAGGGCTCTGGCCGCTCCACCTGCGCTGTCCTCAGCCAACCCTCAGCCTCTGGAGGGGAGGGGGCTCTGCTCTGAGACTGCAGAGAAATGATCTTGGGAAACCTGGAGCTGAAGGAGAGAAGGGAGGGATTTTTTTTTCCTGGAGATCTGAATTTTTTTTTTTTCCTGAGATGTGATTTTTTTTTTTTCCTGGAGATCCAGCCTTTGGAGGGGAGGGGGCTCTGCTCTGAGACTGCAGAGAAATGATCTTGGAAAAACTGGAGCTGAAGGAGAGAAGGGAGTGATTTGTATTTTTTTTCCTGGAGGTTTGAGGTGTGGGGTAGCGCAGGGAATGCACTCGGTGGTGCAGAAGTGATTTTGAATTTTGGGCGCTGGGGTCAGGAGGGACTGGAGGGGGCACAAATCCTCTGGGACACCTGGCTGGGTGCAGGAAAAGGGGAAAAAATTAAAAAAATAAAAATAAAAATAAGAAATAGAAATACAAAAAAAAATAGAAATAAAAATAAAAATAAAAATAAAAATAAAAATAAAAATAAAAATAAAAATAGTAAAGTAAAATAAAATAATATTAAGTAAAATAAAGTAAAATAAAATAAAATAAAATAAAATAAAATAAAAATCAAAATAAAAATAAAAATAGTAAAATAAAACAAAATAAAGTAAAATAAAATAAAATAAAATAAAATAAAGTAAAATAAAGTAAAATACAATGAAATAAAATAAAATAAATAGTAAAATAAAATAAAATAAAATAAAATAAAATAAAATAAAATAAAATAAAATAATAAGGGATTGCAAAAGCAGCAGTGACCTGCTGGGGAAAATGCCACTTTGGGGTGGATGCCAGGCACCTACAAAGGGACAAAGGGACACTGGGACCCTGCTGCCCCCTTGAGCCACCCAGGTGAGGTTTGTCCCCTCCTGTGGCTGTAGAGGGACTGTTCCCGAGGGCAAGGCCCAGGATTTATTGCCACCTTCACTTCTGCATCCCAGCAGAGGCATCGGGGCCACCGAGTCACCAGCACATGACTGAGACAGGGCTGGGCTCAGCTCTGCTGCAGCCGGAGCTCTGAAAGGCAAACAAACAAATGAAGAAACAGAGAAGCTGCAGTTTGGGATGCTGGGAGGTGAGACTGGGATAAAAGTTCATTGGAGGGGATTCTCAGGATCTGGAGAAGCTGATGGATTCTGTTGTTTAGGCCGAGGAGAGGTTTTTATCTCCAAAATGTGGCTGAAAGGGAGAGAGCTCACACAGAGGATATTCAGGGATGGGGCCGTACCAATGCCAGCCTGTGCCTGCCCGGGCTGTGTGGGGCTGAATTCAATGATCATCACTGCCCCAGCACTGCTCCCTGGGATTGTTTCCATCCTCTGAGACCCCACAACCCTGGGGGTGATCAGGGCTGCTCTCCTTGTCCCGAGCAGCCCCAGGCTGAGCTCATGCCAGCTCCTGCTGTTCTCCTCAGGGTGATTTTATGACGCTGTTCAAGATCACAACGACACAGACTCCCACTCAGCAGGCTGACAGTGACTCTGTTTATTTCTGGGAATTTCTTCCCTTTTATGCTGTTCTACAGAGAACAACCCAAGGGGTGAAACAAAGACAAACTTCTTCACTCACATTGGTCAAACCAGAGGGACATCAAGAAGCCCCTCCTAGGGAAAGGAATGTAAACAAAGGTTACAGTCAGGAAAACGTGTCTCTTGTTGGCAGAAAATTCTCTGGAAAAGGGTTTCAGAGAAACTAAAATGATCACAAGCACCAACTAGGGCTGCAGTTTTACCCAAACCTCTGCTTCAGGACTGTGTTATAAATGCACATTTTGGAGTTGGCTTTTCGCAGATAACAAGCTGATTGCTTTATGTATAATATGGGAAGGTTGTATTGCATGTTCTTTTATTAATAGAAATTGAAAAATGTGATAGATAAATATCCTTAGATTGTAACAAAGAGATGGGATTGTTGTAATTCCTCAAATAGATAGAAGACAGGAGGGGCATCTGCAATTCCTGAAGATAAGGAACAATTGAGCCTTGTTGAAGAAGACTGATTTACCATCTCCATCCAGACTCTATGGAGCCCCATAGATAAACTGTATACTTAAGGGGGGGGGGTCTTGAAACCAAAAATGAATATTTGAATCATGTATTAGCTCATTTAAATATGTAACACAGAAGTCCTTAAAACAAAGGATCTGAAAAGAGACGAGGTGCTGATCTTGTTGGTATCAGCACCTCGGCCGAAAAGAGCTTTGTTTTTATTTTCTCCTTATTGCCTATTTTATTTTACTTTTATTCAACTTATAAATTTTATATAATAAGTGAATTGTGTCTTTCACAACTGGAAGGGGAGCCTGGGAGCAGAAATGTTGGGTTTTCCCCTCAGTGTCCCATCCCTGTGACAGGCAAGAGCCACCTCTGGGTGTGTGTGGGGGACCTGCAGAGCTGTGGCACCACTTTGGGGCTCCCTGTAGCTTTGGGGTGCCCTTTTCTGTCACCCTATAGATTCTGTTAAGGATGATATGAATGATTTAGGTCATTGGTGTTAAACGTTATGGTTGATAATTAATATGTAGAAGATATTAAGCAATAACTGTAAGTTGCAGAAACAGAAAAGTCACAGAGAGCCTGGCCTTGGTACAGGATACTTTGTATGATAAGACTTGGAGAAAGGGAGAAAACGAGAGATTTGGTGAAACCATGGTGACCACAGTGGAAAGTCTCCAGGGAGGTGCTGCGAGGAAGAGGAGAGACTTCATCCACCGACCACCATGAGAGGGCAGGAGACCCCAGACTGCTGGAATTGGAAAACTCAACTGTGCCCAAATATGGGAAACATGGACTGGGGAGAGACCAAGGGGTGTGTGTAAAACCAAAAAGTTATAAAAATGGGAAATTGTGGGGAAAACTCCGAAAGCTGCGTGGAGCACGGGCTGAGACTTGTGCTCTCCGGCTTTCCCAGCGCTGCTCGCTTTGGCTTCTGGCTTTAATAAAGGTTTATCTAATTGATAATCAATCAATCAATTATTGGGTTCTTTATCAATTCCTGGCAGGGTTTTTTGCGTTTCACGGGGCAGCAGCACAAAGGTTGTACCTGGGGAAGGTGCTGCTGCTTTGTCAGCTGTGATTGCTGCATGGCCCTGGCACAAAACCAGCTGGGGACTGGCAGCTCATCCCTCTGGGCAAAGCCCAGCTCCAGCAGCGGGAAAGCTGAGCTTTACAAAGCCTCAGCCTTCACACACAGCCCTGATGGTGCCCTTCAGCTCTGCCCCTGCAACGCAGAGACCCTGCAGGCACATTCCTGCTGGGAGCAAAAAAGCAAAACAAAAGAAAACCAACAAACAAACAAAACCACCAAAAAACCCCAAACAAACAAACGAAACAGAAACAAAACCAAAAAAACAAAAACCCAAACCGACAAAAATCAAAACAAACGAACAAAAAACCAAAACCAAAGAAACAAACAATAACAAAAAAAAACCCCAAAAAACCCAAAAAACCAAAACAAAAAAAACCCAACCCCCCCCCCAAAAAAACAACCAAAAAACCCAACAACAACAAAACCCACAAACCAAAAAAAAGCAGCCCAAACCAAACCAAACTAAAAAAAAAACACCACAAAATCTCCTTGGAGCTCAGCCTCAGCAGGAATTTGGGATCTCAGGCTCAGCCCCAGGTTGCCAGCACCGAGCAGTGCCCAAGAACCTGCAGCTGGGCTGGGTCTGAGAGCAAATCCATCCACAGAGAGCATGAAAAGGAGAAGAATTTCACCTTTTCCATCCCGATATTTGGCTGTCGCCATCCCGGGGTGGATTCCTGCGGAGGAATCCTGCCGGGGAGAGAGGCTGGTGAAGGAGCTGAGGCCAAAATCCCCAAATCGTCTCATGATGCGGCAAAACTGAGGGGGCTGAGAGGAAGGGAATCAGAGATAAAAGTGCCCGGGCAGATAAGAGGTGTGAGACTGAGCTGACAGCGAACAAGGCCGGGTTTAGGCTGGGATCAATCGCCCGGGGGGACGGAGGTGGGATTCATTCCGGGCAGGCTGAAGCAGATTTTACCCACCCTACAATTCTGTGTGTGCGGGAGAATTAAGGACTTTGTCTTCCCAAGGACTGACAACAGAAAGGGGGATTTGCTGCAGATGAAGTCAACTTGTGTAACTCTGTAAAGGCTTAGAGGAAGGGGGAGAAAAAAAAATTCTTCTTTTAACAGGCAGCTTTTCCCACATTTTCTCCTTTTTTTCCTGCCCTCTGTGAGGAATCATGCTCCCACCAGTGTTGGGGAATAGCTGCATTTTTATTTTCTCTTGCATTTTGGCCTGGTATCCAACCAAAATTTCAGTTCTTACTGTGCTTCCATCCTCCTGTGCCTGTCCTGTGACCCTCTGCTGAGCTCTGGATCACAAAAATACCCTTTGGCACACAGGAATGGCTTGTCTCAGGCTTCTCACCTGGCTCCTAGACCCAACTCTTGGAATAAAATAAAATAAAATAAAATAAAATAAAATAAAATAAAATAAAATAAAATAAAATAAAATAAAATAAAATAAAATAAAATAAAATAAAATATGGACAGGGTTGTTGCAGCACGACACAAATGAACGATACTCACACACTGAGGTGTCCAAGGCAATAAAAAGGGGCAGTTTATTTACAGACCTTGACATTGATTGAATTCCAACAGTGACCATGGATTGGAGGAAGAAAATTGTCCTCTCCAACCACACTGGGAAACCCAACAGCCCATCAATTCTCTCCTCCTCCAGAAAGGAAAGCAAAACAATCATTGTTTACATGAAAAGTGCCTGAGAAACTCCACCACAAAAAATAAAACATCAGAAGGCTGAAAGAACCAGGGCGACAGGGGGTGGTCCAGGACTTGCAAATGTAGAAGTGTTGAGGTCCAGCAGAATGCAGGAGTGAGGAATCTGCTTTCCTCCTGAGCGTTTTTGGTGTGCTCTGGTGGGGAAAGGACACTCAGATGGCCCAGGGAAGGTGCCTCTCCCAGTGTAAGAAAAACTCTTGGCATAAGTGTTTTGTTTCCAAATATTTCTGCTCCTGCAGCTGAATCAGCTGAGCAGCGTGAGGGCCTCTTTGGCATCTGCTCCCTTTGATGTCCTCACAGCTCCTCTCTGGGTGGAAAAAAAGCCATTTTACAGCTCCTGATCTGCGGAGAGGGGGGAGGGCAGAGGCGGCAGAGCTCAGGGGGAGCAGGGCAGGGTGATGAATGTGGCAGTGCTGGGGACAGGGAATGGAGAAAAAGGAGACATCAATCCACTCCTGCCGGGGCTGACAGCAGAGCCCAGCCTCTTCCCTCATCCCTGGAGGAGGCCGTGCACCCATCCCAAAGGGATGAAGGGGGCATCCATCCCCTTTCCCTGCTCCTCCTGCAAGCATCATCTCCCTGAAGCGCTGCCTGGCCGGGCTGAGGGCAGGGCAGCCCAGGGGAAGATGGATGGTGACTTCCCACAGAGGCTTTGGCTGGGGGCTGTGCCAGGATGATGAATATTCCCGAGACTTTTCTAACTGGGTGGGAAGGAAGTGGTGGAGAAACTTCCCCAGGCCTGGCCGTGGGTCAAGGACAGGAGAGGACAAAGATGAACTTCCCTGAGGGGAGGAAGGGAACCAGAGTGGACACCAAGGAGCTGGGGTTTGTCTCCTCCTTCCAAAAGGACATTGGCCACCTCGGGGGGAACAATTTAAAAGGAGCCACCCAGTCAAGAATGTTCCTTCTGTTCCATCCCCTGACCCTGCATGGATACCCCCACCAGCAGAAGCTCAGCTCTAAAGGGCTTTCCCTGCCTTCACTGAGCTGGCAGGAAAACACAGACAGATTTTGCAGGGCTGTCCTGCTTGGGGCTCTTCAGGAGGCTCAGGCAGGGACAGGGCTGGAGCGTGACGAGGATGAAGACAGGCTCTGGGATCCCCAGACTAATGAGCTCTTGTGCAAAGTACACGTTTTCTTTCAACTCAGCAACTCCCAGGATTTCTATTTTTCCCCCTCTGCCACTTGATCCAGCAGGCAGGAATTTCTTCCCCAGCAGGCACAGGGCTGGTGGAGCAGCCTCAGCCAATTCTGGATTAAATATTTCCAGAGTGGAGCAGGGCAGATGTCTTTGGGCAGAACACAGAAATCCTCCCCTTTTCCCCTGGAGGAGGACGAATGGATGGATGAGTGGACAGGAGAGACTCACTGCTCCTGTGGGACAGACTGTGCTGCTGCTCCTCTCGGGGCAAAATCCTCTGGCAGCAGCAAATCCCTCTGCTCTCAGTCAGCCTTGGGCTCCAGAAAATTCTCCTTTGGCCTTTCCATTTCACAGTGGCTGAGGATGGCATTTCCAGAGCACTCTGTGGGAATCAGGTGGCTTCATCCCAGCAGGAGCTGGACCTTGGTTCAGGGATGACACTCAGATGAGCTGCTGAGGCTTTCTGTGCCTCTTCCCTGTGATGTGGATGGAACTCCACGACTGCTAGTTGAATGCTGAATGTTCTGTAGATGGTTGCTCTAAGAGTGTTAAAGACTCCTAATCATACATTGGCTGTTCTGTTGATGGTTGTGCATGTTGTTATCTCGGATGGTTTGTACCCAGTTTGTAACCCAGTCCCAGTTTTGTGTGCCCTGGCCTCTTGCCGGGTTCCTGCTGCTCCCTGCCCGCTCTCTGTCTGCTCCTCCTCCTGCTCCCTGCTGAGCCCCTGCCTGCCCCTCAAGCTGAAACCAACGCCCATTATGGAAATCACAGAGAGCCCCATGAGGCCTTGCCAGAACCCAAAGTACAATTAATTAACACCAAAAACCCCCAGCAACAACGAGTCAGCACGAAATCCAGACCCACAAAGGACACCACCAGGCTGGCAGGACATCAAGCTATCTGTGCAGGCTTTCCACCTCCTCAACATAACTTAAAGGCACTCGGAAAGAAAGACACCCCTGGACTAAAACAAGTCCATTGAGCTCTTGAGAACTTCTGTAAGGATGAACTTGTGGTTCTGTAGTGTGAGCAGCAGAATCAATTTGGGCCTCCTCCTCGGTGGTGTTGAGGGAGCAGCAGTGATGGTGTAGGTCACCTGTAGCCACGGGTCGTACCTGCAATGTTTTGGTTTTCTGAAACTCTTTTCCCAGGGACAATTTTGTAAACAAGGGATGTGTTATTGTACATTATCCTGTTTTCCTGTGTTCTTCCCAGAGGAGGGAATTCACTTGATGTCCCTCTAACGCTACCAATGTGGTCCAAGGATTCCACCCCTTGGGTGAGTTCTTTGTAAAAAGGTGTAAAGAGAAGTGGCTTGAGAAAAAAAATAGATTGGAGTCATTCTCACCTTCTGAGAGTCTGTGTCCTTATTTCGTGTCCTATTGCAACAGTCATCCCTTGAGCTTTCCCCTTTTAATAACGGCATTTAAGGAGTTAATAATTATCTGCTTCCTTCTTTATTCATAACACCTGGATAATCCCAGCTGCTGAAACCCTGATTTTGGGGCTCTGCTCCACCTCCTTTGTACCCTCAGCCACCAGAGGGGTTTTTGGGATTTGCTGTCCCACGCCACGAGGATGCAGGATTGAGCAATACCCCAGCACGGAGGGAGCTCTGTGCTCCTTGCAGGGACCCTGGGAGACAGATCTGTGGGAATGGGAAGTGTTCCTCTGTCTCACCTTGCCCACCTGGGCGGGAACAATGAATTTCCTTCTGCCTGGCTTCCTTCTGGATGTGTGAAGCTTTCCAGATGAGCTGCATCACTCACGGCGAGGCTGCAGGAGCCTGGCTCCGGCAGCACCTGCTTGTTCTGGGAGCGTTAAGCACCTAACACAAGGTCTGGGAGCAGGATTTTGTACCCCTGTGATAGGAATGCCAAGCAGAATTAATCCTGAACAGCCCAGGTCCTGCTGGTGCTGCGGAGGAGGGGAAGCAGCTGTTGTTTGTTTGGTTTAATGGCTCACAGGAACAGGAGGCCATAAACAGTTAAATTCCTCCTGACAGCTGGGGCTGCCGAGCTCTGGGGCTTCTCCAGCACCTCTGCTCCCCTGCAAAACTCGATGCTTTTCTGTCCAGTGCTTTGATCAGAGGGAGAACACAAACGACACCTTGATGATTACTCACATTTTCAAAGGCAGTCCAACAGCAAGAGCTGTCACCTTTCATAACACCCCCTGGGCTGCCCTGGCTTCCTGTCCCCTCTCCTGGTTTCTCACAGCTTTGGCTCCCTGGGAGATGTGGATGAGGATCTGTTTGGCTTTGGTTTGTTGCTTTTTTTTTGTTGTTTTGGTGGCTGGTCAAGTATTTCTGATCAGTGAATAAAAACAAGAGCTGCTTGAGAAGTCAGGAAAAAAAGCTGGGGATCAATGGGATGTGAAGTAGTTTTCCCCTCAGGGGGGCTGAGTGCTTCCATAGGAGGGTTATCAGTGGATAAATGAGTTGAGGAGGTCAGCTCAGCCTTGCTGCAAGAATGGCTTTTTCCAATTCAGGCCATGATTTAATTAGACCCCTGAAACTGCGACAAGACAGTGCTGAGTGCACGGATATTGGACAAATAAATACTACAGAGGCCACTTTCAAGTTGACTGAAATGATTCATAAATTAGTGCTCAAGTTGGGCAATTTGCTTGAACTGGAGGAGAGGCAGGGAGGGGATTTTGGTGTGTGGATTCAGGACTGGCAATCCCCAGCAGGCTGGATCTCTGCTCCTGGATGCCAATGGAAATTCAGGGTGCAGCAGAAGAAAATCTTGAGTTGCAGATCACAACCCAGAAGTGAGAGCTGCTTAAAGTAAGATTAATTGATATTCAGAGTTGCTGTTCTGATTGCAGGTCACAACTCTGTGTGTTTTCAGAGCAGGAGTGCTGGGTAAGGGAAATATTGCAACCTTGTTCCGTGCTTTCTCCACCCAGGCTCTGTGCTCTGCTCACTGCTAATTAAATGCCTAATTACTGGGGGTGGAAGCCCCCTGTGCCTAAGGCCCCGTGCCTGGCACCAGGCAGCTGCCTGCTGGAATTCAGAATGGGTGAGGATTTCTCCCAGGTCCAAGGTGCCACCAGTTGGAAGCCTGGCTGTCCTTGGAGCCAAACACCTTGTCTTGGGTTATGGAACCAAAACTGTGCATTTTATGTCATCTGTTGAAAGCAGCTGGGAGATGTTTTTTCTTTATCTCTTGTAACTCTGGGGGAGGGGGGCGGGTGCCTTCTGATAAGGGCCCAGCTGTTCAAACCAGGTGGGGCAGTGTTTGTTATCTCTGTCACCACCCCTCCTCCCTCCAGGGGATCTCTGCTGCTGATGGGCCATGAAGGCTCAGCAGGGTCAGGACACATTCCATCATCCCAGTGGGAGATGCTCCACCCAGTGGGAGGAGCCAACCATTCCTGCCTGGATAAAATCTGAGACTCAGGAACACCAGGGATCTGGTTCCACTGGATTCCCGGAGGAAGAGCAGACCCTTCTCACCATCCCTGGGCCCTTCTCACCATCCCTGGGCCCTTCTCAGCATCACTGGACCCTTCTCAGCATCACTGGGCCCTTCTCACCATCACTGGACCCTTCTCAGCATCACTGGACCCTTTTCTCTCAGGATCATCTCTGCCCCACCAGAACCACATCTGCCACTCCAGGAGGACTCACTGTGGGCTGCTCCCAACACCCTGACCAACAGGGTGTCAGGTTGTATTGTTCCATTTATTTTATTTTACCTTTTTTTTTTCTCTCTCTTCTCCTATTAAATTGTATCTCTGACTGGGAGTCTCACTCTTTCAAACCAGCACACACCTCCTACAAGCTGACATCAGGAAACTGGGGGGCTGAGTTGGCTTTCCCATGGAAAAGGGCCACCGTTTGTGTCTAGTGCCCTATGCCTGGCACTGGGCTTCTGCCACCTGAAATTCTGAATGGATGAGGATTTCTCCCAGATGCAAGCTGCCTTCCCCGCCTTTGGAATGCTGGAGGAGGTGGTTCAGGCTCCTCAGCCATTTCCAAAAGGAGAGGATTGGCCATTTGCTGCAGGGTGGGGATTGCTGCCCTGAACCCAAACCCTCACCCACCCTCACATTGCTAACCAGCCTGTCCTCAGCATTCCAACTCCTTCATCAGCTTCTCCTTCTACCACCCATCTCCCTTCCTCCCCCTTCTCTTTTTGACAGTGCTCACCCAATTTCTCACTCCTCTGGGCATCTGGGGCTCCAGGAAACCGACTGGAGAGGGCTCATTTTTCCAGGGGAGTGATTCCTCTCAGCATCCACTGCCCTTCCTCCCTCCCCCCATCACCTGCACCCCCTGTGCACACCTGGACACCTGGGGATGCTCTGAGGAACTGCTTCCATTTTTCACTCCTCCCTGGAACCCGTGGCTGCGGTGCCAAATGCTTTAAAGCTGCTGCTGCTCCATAGATCACCCCAAAGTGGTGAAGTCCAGTTAATAACAGCCTGGAAAATGCCATCAATCAGCAGAGGGAAAATGTCTCCCAGCACACTCCTGAGTGCCCAGGGTGGCTGTTTGTGGCAGAGACAGATGGGGCTGTGGTGTTCTGGGGGCTTTTTTTCCCTTTTACGCTCTCCCTAAGCCCTTTATCTGGGTTTTTCTGATTGAGGCAGCTTGACTGGGGCTGGTCTTTCTTCCCCCTGCCCTGGAATTCCTTCTGCACTCTAAGCCAGGTGTGTGCAGAGGCTGTTTCTGTCCCCATAAATGTACAATTTTACATTTTCCACTCCTGCTCAGGACTTCTACCTCCCTGCCTGCCTCCTGCTCTCAGATCTCTCCTGTGCTGACATCATTTCTCAGCTGGGTCCCTGCTCATCCTTTCATCTGCCACAGCCACAGGGTCTCAGCTGCTGAATGCCACAATTGTCACGAGCCAGAGGAGCGAGGCAACACCAGGCAGGTGATTCTGCCTCCCTCCCCGTGCAGCTTTTTCTTCCATGCATCATCTGCTGCTGCTGCTGCAGCCCTCACAGGGTGGGGAGTGGCACTGGGGGTGGGGAATTTGTGGCCCTGCCACAGTTTCTGTGCATTTATATTCCAGTCCCTGCCAGGGGTCAGGGTACCACTGTGCCAGGCACTGCCTTCAGCCACCACGATGAGAGGTGGCCATGTGAGAGCCATGCAGAGGCAAAAGGGATCTTTATTCAGGAGCAGAGATTGCCTGGTGCTGGTTTTTCCTCTGAGAAGATGGAATATCTGCCAGCCAGAGATGTGTTCCTCAGCAGTTCCCAGCTGTGCTGTGCTCTGTGGGCACAGACCCCATCATCTCTGCCCTGGAGGTGCAAATGTGTAACCCTGGTTGGTGCCTGAGATGTTTTGGTTTCTCTGAAATTCTTTTCCCAGAGAGTTTTCTGTCAACAAGAGACACGTTTTCCTGACTGTAACCTTTGTTTACATTCCTTTCCTAGGAGGGACTTCTTATTGATGTCCCTCTGACTTGACCAATGTGATTGAAGAAGTTTGTCTTTCTTCCACCCATTGGATTGTTCTCTGTAGAACAGCATAAAAGGGAAGAAATAACCAGAAATAAATGGAGTCAATGTCGTTGTGGTCTTTAACAGCGTCACAAATGTCCTGCTCTTGGTGACCCAAACCTGCCAGAGTCACACCAGCAGAGTCTGGGTGTTACATCTCTCAAGTACTCACAAAGTGCTGGCAAGATGCTTGAAAACTCACAAAGTTTACTGAGGAGATTATTTGGGGTTCTCTTTAGGAGGAACTCAGCATTGTCCCTTGATCAATGTCGTGATGGGCTCAGTTTATTCCAAGCCAGATTAAAACCCCTTCCCCTCCCTGCTCAGCTCCACTGGAGAGGTTTTTTTGGGATTTTTTTTTACCCTCTGGGAAGAGATCCCTATGCAAGCACACACCTTCATTCCCCATGTCTTGGGTTATGGAACCAAAACTGTGCATTCTATTTCATCTGTTGAAAGCAGCTGGGAGATGTGTTTTCTTTATCTCTTGTAACTCTGGGGGAGGGGGGCAGGTGCCTTCTGATAAGGGCCCAGCTGTTCAAACCAGGTGGGGCAGTGTTTCTTATCTCTGTCACCACCCCTCCTCCCTCCAGGGGATCTCTGCTGCTGATGGGCCATGAAGGCTCAGCAGGGACAGGACACATCCCATCATCCCAGTGGGAGATGCTCCACCCAGTGGGAGGAGCCAACCATTCCTACCTGGATAAAAACTGAGACTCAGGAACACCAGGGATCTGGTTCCACTGGATTCCTGGAGGAAGAGCGGAGCCTTCTCACCATCCCTGGACCCTTCTCACCATCACTGGACCCTTCTCACCACCCCTGGGCCCTTTTCTACAGGATCATCTCTGCCCCAACAGAACCACATCTGCCACTCCAGGAGGACTCACTTTTGGACTGCTCCCAACACCCTGACCAACAGGGTGTCAGGTTGTAGCTCTGACTCTGTCAGGGTTTCTAGGATTGTTGTTTGTTTGTTTGTTTGCTTGTTTGTTTTGTTTGTTTTTTTTTCTACTACATTTGTATTGTTAATATTCCTAGTAAGGAACTGTTATTCCTATTCCCAAATCTTTGCCTGAAAGCCCTTGATTGCAAAATTATAATTTTGGGGTGAGGGGTTTACATTCTCCATTCCAAGGGGAACTCCAGCTTTCCCTGGCAGAAACCTGTCTGTCCAAACCAAGACACCCCGTATCCCAGCTTCCAGCTGAGCCTGGCTGCTGGAGGCTGCTCCCCCTCCCAGAGCTGTGGCAGGCCAGATGGGATGTGAGCAGGGACAAACAGCTTGGCTCTGGCTGTGCTCGAGTGCTCAGGAGCTGAGCAGATTGTGGGGAAGCGAGGCTTGGAGCAGGTGACCCCTGCACAGGCAGCTGCTTGGACTCCTGCCTCAAATACCTGCCAGACAAACATGATTTCCCTCCTCAGGGAGCTGCAGGGGCCACAAAGGTGCAGGACACTGTGCTAAGAACCCTTGGAAAAAAAAACCAAAAAACACCAAAAAAACAACGCCCAAAAAAACAACCACAACCCCCCCCCCAAAAAAAAACCCCAAACTAAAAAAATAATAATAAAAAAACCAACCAAAAAACTCCCACAAAAACCCAAAAAACCACAAACAAACAAAAAAAACCACAAAAGAAAAAACAAACCAACAAAACCCCCCCAAAACCCCCAAAACAAAACATAAAACCCAAACAAACAAACTGGTGAAGGTAAAAAGTGATAACAAAGCTTTTGGACAGAGATGCTGATGCTCCTGGCCTTTCCCCCACATTTCTTGCTCCTTTCCCAGCTCCCTTCCCAGCTGCAGCCTGCTCTGGGATGGGTTAACAGCTTGTTAATGTTGTGCCTCTAGCAGGGTGTTTGGGCTGGCTCTGAGTGCACTCTGCATTATTGGGAGCTGGTTTTAATGCTGCATCACTTCCCTGCTTGGCTGCTGGGTGTTGAGGGGATGGATTGTTCGCTCACCTCAAACAGCCCCAAGTAAAGAGCTCCAATCTCTTTAAGTGCCTGCTGTTGAAAGTCAGCAGTGCCCTGATGATCCAAACTGGATCTGGGAGATCTTTGTGTGCCGGATAAACAACCACACACTTGAGCCTCTTCATTAAGAACTGTCTGTGCCTCTGGGCAAGAAAACTTTGTGCTGGCTGTCAGTGTGCAGGCAGACCAAAAAATCAGTTTCAAAGGCCAAATGAAGCCTTCTGGGTTTATTTACACGTCTCCAGGCCAAATGCCAGGGGCCCAGGCTTCTCCAGGAGGTCAGGAAGGAATTTCACCTTCCTCTTCCATGTCCCTTCTCTCCCAGATTTGCAGGAGTTGTTTCCAAATGGGATGGCAAACTCATTGGAGGCTCTTGTGGCTCTTGTGGCACAGGTTCTACGATATCTGAGCTGATTTTCTCTGGGTTTAAATAGGAAAATAAAGAGGAAATAGTATATGAGGAACACTGTGATAGGGACAGGGTTGCTGTTCCCTTCTTTTGAGTTTTGTTCTGAACTTGCTCACATTTGCCAGGTGCTTGTTTCAATTAGAGCAGCTATCAGAAACTGAGGTGTTAAATCCAAACCAGCTTCCTTGGATCCCCAAACCCTTCCCACAGCTGAGCTCCTGCAACATTTCAGCTGTCCTTGTTCTGCTCTGATCCTGAATCCAGCCTGGACCCAAATCCAAACCCTCCTTTATCCCTTTTTCTCTCCTTTGTCTCTGGTACTTTGCTGCCCCCTGATCCTCTGCTGTGCTGAGGAATGAGCTTGGCCATCACATTTGGGAACAACCCTTCTGAATCCACCTGGCTCCAAAGAATTCCAGCCCAAACCAAAGCAGCTCCCTTTTTTTTGGGTAGGTGACAGCACCCCAGAACCACCTGTGAATCCCATCTTTATTCTCATCTGACAGCTTAAAAATGATCAATATCCCACAGAGAAGTAGGAAATCCTCTAAAATTCACCTCTCTCTCCCCTCTCCCCCTCTTGGCTGACCTCTCTCTCAAACCCCTGCTGCCCCAAGGTCCAGGATCAGGGAACTCCATGAAATCTGCACCACACCTCATTTTTTATTTTTTATTTTTTATTTCTTCCCAAGGAAAACCGCTGTTGGTTGACTGGAGCTCAGCTTTTAGCAAACAGGCTCACGTTTGATTGCTCTTTTGTCTTTACAAAGGCAGCAGCAGGGAAGTGGCTGAGCCAGTAATGTACTTGTCTGTGTCATTATTAAGTAACCATAAATAAAGCAGATAATAAAAGCAGTTTCTTTTTTACTCTTCCTTTTCAAACAGTGACAGGAGCTTCCTGGAAAATTACCTTTTTACCTTTTTCCTTTCTCTTAGAGCACAAGTTAAAAGGGTTTTTGGTATTTCTCGACATCTAATAAACAACCACTTTCCCCTCATTTTCCCTGTGCTGGAGTGGAGGTAATGAATGCATTTTATCACTGTTCTCCAGAGAAGAGCAGGAATCAGGGATCTGAAGGGATGGGAGGAGGCATCTCCTTCCATCCCCACAGCCTGGGTGCTGCAGGGAAGTCAGACACGGTAATTCCCCTCTTCCATCCCAGAGAAAAGTAATTCCAGCATTTCACCCCACAGAAAAGCAGCTCTTTGGGGAATGGCTTCAAATGATCCCTGCCATCCATCAGAAATGGGATGTGGGGGGAAAAGCTGCCTTTGAGATTTCCCTGTGCGCTGGTTTGAAAGCAAAAGCAGTGAGACTCCCAGTCAGAGATACAATTTAATAGGAGAAGAGAGGGGAAAAAAAAGGGAAAATAAAATAAACGGAACAATACAACCAAACACTCTGCTGGTCAGGGTGTTGGGAGCAGTCCACAGTGAGTCCTCCTGGAGTGGCAGATGTGGCTCTGTTGGAGCAGAGATGATCCTGAGAGAAAAGGGTCCAGTGATGGTGAGAAGGGTCCAGTGATGGTGAGAAGGGTCCAGGGATGGTGAGAAGGGTCCAGTGGTGGTGAGAAGGGTCCAGTCTCACTCCGGGAATCCAGTGGAACCAGATCCCTGCTGTTCCTGAGTCTCAGTTTTTATCCAGGTAGGAATGGTTGACTCCTCCCACTGGGTGGAGCATCTCCCACTGGGATGATGGAATGTGTCCTGTCCCTGCTGAGCCTTCATGGCCCATCAGCAGCAGAGATCCCCTGGAGGGAGGAGGGGTGGTGACAGAGATAACAAACACTGCCCCACCTGGTTTGAACAGCTGGGCCCTTATCAGAAGGCACCCGCCCCCCTCCCCCAAAGTTACAAGAGATAAAGAAAAAAAACATCTCCCAGCTGCTTTCAACAGATGAAACAGAATGCACAGTTTTGGTTCCATAACCCAAGACACCCTTCAATACAGAGAGAGGGAAAGATGTAAACAACCACTTCAGGATGCCCAGGGTGCTGTCCTGATATCCCAGCAGGAACAGGTTTTGGGGGAAAAGGCAGGTTCAGAGAAGGGAAGTGTCGGTGGCTGTGACACCAGAGGAATTCCTTAATTCCTTAATCCCTTTATTCCCCCAATCAGCAATCCTGCTTCAAGAGCAGCATTTAAAAATGAGATTTTATGCCCCAACTTCACTTCTCAGTTCTGAGTTGGCAATAAGAAATGGCTCAGAAGGTGGTGTTAAGGCTGTTTTATTAACACTGGTTGGGATGAAAAACCAGGATGGATTTTGGGGCAGGGGAGGAGTCCCTAGTGCACACCAAACCTCTTTTCCCTGCCTGCAGTTCCCACCTCCCCTGGGAACTTTTATTTATTTTTTTTTATCAGTGGGAACAGCAGAATTGGAACTCGCAGAGCTCAGGAGGGTGAAGCAATTGTCCAGCAAAGATTGCTTTCTTTTTCTCCAAATGGAAATGCTTTTATGAGCTGGAAAAGAAAATCATTCCTGGCAGCTCAGTTTAAGGAGGAAAAAGAAAAATAAAAACCAAAGAGATAAAGGGATTGGGTGAGAAGTGACCATTTGGTGTTAGGGAAGGTCTGGGGAAACCATAATCAATGAACACAAAGTTCAAGCTGATCCTTTCCCTCAGGGGTTGTGGGCTGAGGCTCTCAGGGAGAAGCAGCAGCTCCTTCCTCCCAGCCCCAGACACTGGGAGCTCCAGGAAACCTTCCTGGCTGACATTTGGGGCAGCATCCAAGGCAGAAGTCAATGTCACTTTGCTGTCAGCCAGGTGCCACCCCAGGAGTGTTTTTTGTTCCTGTGGTGGGAAAGGGGAATTTTTCCATGGTTTAGGATTTGTAATATGCTGCCCCCCAGGGCAATTCCTGCTCCAGAGGCACTGGTTTCTGATTCAGCTGCTGTGCCCTCCCACCCCTGACCCGCTGGGACAGTGCAAGACCACCAAATATAAAGGGAGAGATTTTAATGCTGATAACTTCTCAGTCTGGGGGTAATTTGGGGAGCTGATGTGCAGAGCGCTGCTCTCACAAGGGAAACAGAGACCACCCCCTAACAGCCCCAGTGTCCCTCCAGTCCCTGGGGTGGTGCTCTGAGATTGGCTGGTGGGTAAAACTCCAGCCTGGTTGTTTTCCAGTGCTTTGCCCAAGGAGCTCTTAGGGCAGCACAGATGTGCAGTGCTGCTGTCAGGTGAGCAGCTGGGGACCTTTCTCAGCCCCTGTGGACTTTGCAGAGTGGTTAAAATCAGCGAATTACTGACAGGAAGTGTGAGATATCATTGATTATTTTCTTCTTATTATTGTTCCTGTCAAAAATCAGCCAGGCTGGGGAGGGAGGTCTGCTCCTTTTCCAGGGGTGTTCTCCCTCCAAGCCCCACCCTGGCTCCGATCTGGGCACAGAGGTGCTGGGATCCCCTCTCCTCCCCCAGCAGCAGGAGGCAATTCCAGCAGTGAGTGACACGCTGGGAGGATGGGATGACAGCTTACAAATGCATCAGCAGGAAGCTGGGCTGATCTTTCAAGGCAAAGGGTCTGTTTTCCATCCAGGAGCAAAATTGTTTCTGTGTCCAAGTGGATCACAAGTGACAGGCACAGCCAGGAGGGGAAGGACCCCCTGCCCTGCCAGCAGGGAGTTATCAGGATTTATTTAGCTCTGTGCATCCTTCCAAACATCAGCCTCAGAAGAGGAAAGTGGTGGCAAAAAAAAAAAGAGAAAGAAATCGAGCCACTAAAAAATGTGCAAGGATCTGCCTCCTGTCTGTGCTCCCTTCCTCAGGGTGTTCAGGAATGGATACAGATTTATTTATTGGAATGTTTCTTTGTAATTTCTATGTTAATTGAACGATTTAGCCTCCAAATAAGAGCCCATTCACAAGAGAGGAGATTTGGGTGCTGCCCACAGAGCCTGCTGTGGTTTAGGGTAAACAGGGGTTCAATGGGAATGGAGGGATTGTCACAGGACAGTGGGGGCTGGAGATCAGCTCTCACCCCAGTGCCAGTCTGGCCCTGAGGAGCAGAGTTAATTCACTGGCAGGAGGCTGAGTGCCTGGCCAGGGGTGCTGAGGGAGGGATTTGGCCTCGGGACTGAGATGTGGTGCTCGGGGATGAGGAGGAAGGGAGGGGATGGAGAGGGGGCTGTGAAGAGCGACTCTGATTTTCCTTCTCCTGGGCCAAGGGGGATTAAATGACCAAGCTGGGCTCTCACAGGGAGCCAAGCCCAGCTCTCCTCCCGGTGCTTTTCCATCTCATTTTTCCCCGTGGAAGCATCAAACACCGGGTGAGACCTGGTGGGGTCACTCCTGGAGCCTCCTGTCACAGCTGCGCTCAGCCCCTGAGCCCAGCCCAGCGCTCCAGGGGGAGAAAACAAAACTTGACCTCAATTCCCAGCTGCTGCAGGGGACGGGCAGGGACAGGATGGGGTTTCAAGCCCAGCTTGCTCAGCTGACAGCGGAGCTTTCCTTTAAACGGGATGGTTAGAGCAGCCTGTGTGATCAGCTCCGCCAGGGTCAGGGCTGTGTCCCCTCTCCCAGTGACATTCCTGGGGCTCAGGGCATCGCTGGGGACTCCAACATCTCCTTCCTGCACTGTTGGAGAGGATGAAGCAGGAAGACCCTGCAGAGATAGTTTACCAGTGAAAGATTCTAAGAGTGTAAAACTTACAAAAGAGATAGAATTAAAAACAAAATTTGAATTGTAGAATGCTAGGCAGGAAGATAGTGATTAGGCTAGCTGAAAGGCAGGGCTGGGTGATTGAGCAACACCCCCTCCCAAGACAAAGGGATGAATAAGGAGTTGAGCTTTGCCAGGTAGCAGGGGAAAAGGGTGGTTTCTTAAGTTTTTGGTATGTAGAGTAGCATGGTAATGTAGTAGTTCTCGTAGGCTATATGTAGATTCTGTAGGTTTTGTACTCTGTGCTGGTTAGTTGATGCTGAGCAGAATATTCAGCAGAGAAAAGGGTAAAAAAGAATGTGACAGGAAACTCGGTCTGTTGGACACCCTCTCTCTCTCGGACACCCTCTCTCTTGGACACCCTCTCTCTTGGACACCCTCTCTCTCTCGGACACCCTCTCTCTCTGGGCTGCTCCCTGCCTCAGCCGGTTCTGGTCAGGCTGCTACCCCCATGACCAATAAACACGTGTCCTAAGAGCACCCCAGTCTCTGGAAGTCTTTCATCAGTCCCCACAGCAGCGCGTTTCCTACTGTATTGGTTTAGGGCAAATTAGGGCAAGAACCTCTGAGAGGAAGTCCCCTAAAACAAATCTCCACCACCCCTCCCCGCCCCCAGCCCTGGGTTTGGGAAGGAAATTCTTTGGAGGAGAAAAGTGGAAAAAAACAATTTATTGACAAGAACTCTTCCCACCACAAGAGAAAAGGGAAAGGAAAAGGCTCAAGTTACTGTGGGGGGAAGGCGCAGAGCTTCTTGCATAGGCTCAGACCTTCCTAGGTCAGGTCCGGAGCCGGTCCAAATCTTCGGGGGGCGGGGGGGGGGAAAGGGAAAAGGAAGGGGAAAAAAACCAGAAACAGCGAAAAAGCAGGCAGCAGAAAGCAAAAAGTGGCCAAGGTAGCAGCAAGCGAAGCAGGAGCAGCAGCAGCAGCAGCAGCAGCAGCAGCAGCAGCCAGCAAAAGCCAAAAGCCAAGCATTGGCTGTTAGACATAACAACACAGTCCACGATATGGGATAGCAGGCACTGTCAACCCAGGACACCTACACTGCACCTCCCGGGGGCTGCAGCTCCTCCAGGACATTGCCCCGTGGCCGGCTGGGACCAAGCTGATGTGTCAGGGCCCAGCAGAGCTCAGGGGCTCTCAGGCTGAGCAGCTCTGCGGAGTGACCTTGGAAGCCACCGTGGGGAAGGAGAAGGGGGCAGGGAGCCCTTCCTGCTTGACAAAGCAATTTTTTTTTAGACTGAAAACCGTTTTTTTTTTTTTTTTTTTCTTCCCCTCCAAGGGGCTCCTCGGAGGTCGGAGCGCACAAGGAGGGATGCGGATGTTCGTGATTATCTTGACATCGCCTTCTCCCGTGCCTGTGCTCTGTGAAATCCTCCTGGCAGCCAGCGCTCCTGTGCTTAACTGTTGCCTTGATGGGCTCAATTCCACCCTGGCTTTTCCACCCTTTCCCTTGGCAAAGCAGGATCCCCACTGAGAGGGCTAAAAGGACAAGGTTGTTGGGTTTTTTTTTTTGTTTTTTTTTTTTTTTTTTTTTTTTTTTTTAGTGTGGTTTTCTTTTGTAGTTTTTTTTTTTTTGACTGTGTTTTTTTTTCTTGTTGGTTGGTTGGTTGGGTTTTGTTTGTTTTGTAGGCTTTTTGGGTTTTTTTTAAGTTTTTTTTTAGTTTTTTTTTGTTTGGTTGGGGTTTTTTGTTTGTTTGGGGTTTTTTTGCTGCTGGTGGTTTTTTTGTGTTTTTTTTTGTTTTGTTTTGTTTTGCAACTGATTAATGTCCCATCCCTGGAGCTGTGTGATTTAGCAGGAGATCCTTCTGCAGGAGCCCTGGGTGACTGCTCTGCTACAGGTTCTCCTTTCCCGCACATCCACATCCCTCCCTGTGTGCTCAAACCTCCGAGGAGCCCCTTGGAGGGGGGAAAAAAAAAAGAGGTTCTCAGTCTAAAAAAAAATTGCTTTCTCTCCCAGAGCTAGGGTTTTTGTCACCGAGTTGTCCCTGTGAGTGCATTCTGCTGCAGGAACGCTGGGCAAGGCGAGGTTATTCCACACTCCTCCCAAAAGGAACAAACCAGCAGAGCCATTAGCTGCGAAATCTTTCCTTTTTCCTCGTGCTGCAAGGGAGGGAGAACGGAAAAAAACCAACCAAACAAAAATCCCCCCCCAAAAAAAACCCAAACCACATAGAACAAACAAAAACCCCCACACAAAACAAACCCCCAAGAAACAAAACCCCCAAAAAACCCCAAAACCAAACGAACAAACAGCCAAAAAAAACCAACCAAAACCAAAACCACATAAAACAAACAAAAAACCCCACACAAAACAAAACAAACCCCAAAAAAACCAAAAAACCCAAAACAAACAAAAACCCCCAAAAGCCCAAAACAAACAAAAAACCCAAAAAACCCAAACAAACAACCAAAACAAACAAAAAAACCCCCCAGACTGGAGCTTTCAGTGCTCTCCTAAACAGGCAGAGCCTCGAGATCCTGGAGCCTTCCTCCCACAGCAATGCAGAATTTTTGGGATTTTTTGGGGGGGTCTATCCCTGCGCATCACTCCTCTCCTGCTTTTGTCTTCCCAAGGCCGAGTTGAGAGAGGTGGAAAAGCTCAGAGGGAAGTGAGGCAGGGAGCAAAATACGATTTTTACCGTTCCCTGTGATTCATATTACCCGGGCTGAGCATTATTACCTGAGATTCGTGTCCCTGATTAGTGCCCGGAGCCTGCGGGAAGGAAAACAGAGCGGTTGTGTCTCAGCTGCTGGGGTTGTACCTGCAGGGATGAACAATGGGGTGTTTACCCAGGCAGAGAGTCTGCCTCATCAGCGTCATTAATGAGGAGATAATTAGTGCGGCAGGAGTGTAACTCTTGTCTATTTATGGCCCTGCAGAGCAGCGTCCTCACCCCAAAGCACAGGGGGTTTGTTCCCAGCCTCTGCAGGTGGTTCTGACTTAAGCCAAGATGAGTTAAGCCTAAATGTTAAGCCTAAATGTTAAGCCTAAATAAAGTCTGGGTTTGGCGGTGGTGGGTTTTATTATTATTATTATTATTATTATTATTTTAGATACATATATCAAAATATTATGTTTTATATATATTTTTGTGGGGTTTTTTGGTTTTTTTTTTGAGTATGGTTTTTGTGGGTTTTTTTTGTTTGCTTGTTTGGTTTTTTTTGGTTGTTGTTGTTTTTGGTGTTTTTTTGCGTTTTTTTTTCTGGTGGTGGGTTTTTTTGTGTTTTGTCTTGTTTTTTTGCAACTGAACCAAGCCGAGAGCTCTGAGCATTCATCTCCTTCCTGGGAGTAAATAGCACGGTGACCACAGATTAAGGAGCTGCCTGAAGAACAGCTTTAGCTGTGAGTGGGGAGTCAATGTGATTTTTTTCCCCCATTTCTCTGCTGAATATTAATGCCCCATCCCTGGAGCTGTGTGCTTTAGCAGGAGATCCTTCTGCAGGAGCCCTGGGTGAGTGCTCTGCTACAGAGCTGAGAGCCCCAGCATGAGGGAAGGGACCTGTCAGGGGTTTTATTTACAGAGCTGATGAAAATAAACAGAGGCATGGAATCGTTTATTTTTTTTTTTTTAAGAAAACACTCAGGATCGCTGCTCCCCAGCAGGTAAAACAATGAAAATGAAAGTTGGAGAGGAGTCAGCAAGGACAGGGTTTTGAGGTGCTGCAAGGACAATTTGCTGCCACAGGACGGGGGCAGAGCCTTTGCTGAGTCAGGGGATGCTGTGGGGGTGATGCTGGGTGGGTCCAAGCAGGGTTTTTTTGGCATCATCTGGGGGAATCATTGCAATCCACCAGCCCAAGGTGCTGGATCACATCCCCACAGTGCCCCAAGGACCAGGATCTGTCCACACTCCCTGGGTCTGATGGACTCCTGCGTGTCCCTCTGAGGATTCCTTTGCCTTGTAAAGCCAATTTATGGAAATGCCACACAAGCCCTAAGCCCTCAGCACTTCCTTAATCCTCTCCTGTAACACAGGAGTCATTCCCTATGCATCCCATCATCAAATTTCCCTGGGTTTATCTGTCACTGGCAGACCTCCCTCACCCTTACCTGGGAGCAGGGGCTTGTAACACCAACCATGTCCTATTGTTCCCATTTGTTTGCTGAGCATGCAGGTGGAGAGGCATAAATATTAAAATATCCCCATTATGAAGCCAGGCCTCCACTGATAAATGATGTATAAAATCAATTTACAACCCAGGGAATAAAAAGCACCCACGAAGTGGTCGCTAGCTCCAGGTACTAGAAAATTATTCCTCCATAACTTGCTCTGACTGGAACTCATTACACACCCTGTCTGCGGAATGATTTTGTTGTTAAAAACTCTGTCACTCAGAGCTTATTTATTCCCTCTCCTGGCAGAGAATCCTGGAGTGGCTGCTGCCCGTGGAGCAGAGAGATGCTGTGCTCTGCTGTTTTTGGGCACTGCCAGTCCCTCACGCCTCAGTGCCCAGCAGGGTTTGGCAGACAGGGCAGGGTGAAGGGAACGGGGAATTGCTGATGTCTCCTGAAGTGCTGGCACCTGCCTGTTTAACTTCAGACAGGTGAGGAGCCCCACTGTCTTGGTTTGGACAGACAGGTATCAGCCAGGGAAAGCTGGAGTTTCCCTTAGAATGGGGAATGTAAACCCCTCACCCCCTGCCAAATTATAATTTTGCAGTCAAGGGCTTTCAGGCAAAGATTTGGGAATAGGAATAACAGTTCTTTACTAGGAATGTTAACAATACAAATGTAGTAGGAAACAAAACCACCCAACCAAGCCAGCAAACAAACAAACAACAGTTTTGGAGAACCCTGACAGAGTCAGAGCTACAACATTCTTACTAAGAGAGAGATTGTTTTACAGCACTATGGCTTTTTAGCAAGGTGAACACCACCGAGCCCTGCCTCAGAGGAGAAAAAGGGGGGAAAAAAAGAGTTTGGAGGGGAAGTTGTGGCTCTTGAGGAGATCAGCAGTGCCAGAGGAGCTGTAAGGACCAGTGGGGTTTAATTTCTGCGTCGTTCACCCTCTGGTTGCGCCCTGCAGAGCAGAGGGATGGGGCAGGTTTGGCCCCCAAGGTGTCCCCAGCCCAGGGTGGTGGCAGCTGTGTTGGTTTAAATTCACCCCCCTGGTGGGGAGCTGTCCTGGGTGGCTGCAGACAGACAGACCTGAGCTCAGGGTGCCCTTGCTCAGCCCTGGCCCCAGGCCAGCTCTGCTGTCCAGGGGCTGCCGTAGCTGATGAGGCTTTGGGGACAGTGAGGGAAGAGTGCCCCAGAGCTGAAAACACACAACCCTTCCCAGCCCTCACCTTCCAACGCTCTGCCAGGTTCTCCCCAGAGACCTGCAAGGCTCAGCAGAGGGCAGAGCAGGAGGGGAGAGCAGCAGGGCGAGGCCAAAGCTGTGTTCCACAGGGTGGCTGATGTGGAGGACGAAGCTGGGGATAAAACTGGAGATACAAAGGAAAGGAACATGAGTCAGCAGTGCCCTCCAGGGTGGCTCCTGTCCCACAGAGCTGCTGGCTCTCTGACAGGTGAGCACATCTGCCTGCTGTGGAAGAACATCCTTACTGTGTTGCATTCCTTTTTGGGAATGGTCTCTCTCTCAAAACTCTCCCAGAGCCTTGGTCTGACCCTACCTGCCCCTTTATCTCTGACTTATGGCCCTTGGGCAGCTATCCCATCCCAGACAAAGGACTGGATAAAAACCCCTGCTCCTCCATGTTCTTCCTCTTTGCCCCTGGGATCCCTTCATGGAATAAAGCCTTGGAACACACCCTGAGGTAAGGAGCCTGTGCTGGTTTGAAAGCAAAACCAGTGAGACTCCCAGTCAGAGATACAATTTAATAGGAGAAGAGAGGAAAAAAAAGTAAAATAAATGGAACAATACAACCTGACAACCTGTTGGTCAGGATGTGTGAAGCAGTCCAAAAGTGAGTCCTCCTGGAGTGGCAGAGGTGGTTCTGGTGGAGCAGAGATGATCCTGAGAGAGAAGGGCCCAGTGATGGTCAGAAGGGTCCAGTCTTCCTCCAGGAATCCAGCGGAACCAGATGAGATGTTCTTGTCAAAGCAGTGGTTCCGTCTGGTAGCTCTTGTCTCCTCTGGGAGTCTAGTGGATAAAAGCTCCCTGTGATGTCTCAAACCCTGGATTATATCCAGGTGGGAATGCTTGGCTCCTCCCCCTGGGTGGAGCATCTCACAATGGGATGATCTCATTCTCTGAGTCATGCAATGGGTCCTTGATGGCCCATTAAACAGAGATAACTTCCTCTGGGAAGGCATTGTTGGGCTCATTAACAGAAGATAAGGAAAACACTGCCCCACCTTGGCTCCAAGGGCTCATGGGGATAGAATACATACCCTGGGCACAATTTTACATTGTAACCTAGGACAGAGCCTCTTTTGGATTTCTTTTCCCTATCCTGAAGGCTTCCTCGCCCAAAGCTCCCCAAATCTGAGCTAGCAGCCCGGCCAGAGGGGCAGAAGGGGGAAGAAAACTTCATTACTGTCCTCCCTGGGCTCGGGATCAACTTGGTTTGATCAAGGAGAACTTTTCCTGGGGTGGAATTGACGGGAGGAGGTGGAGGAGAGGCATCCCCGGAGGAGGAGGAGGGTGCTTAAAGCAGCTTCCCCAGGGAAGGGTTATTTTGGTCCTCAGCTCCTCCACACCTTCATTAACGACTGAGCTGATGATCCATGTCCTCTGCTGGGCTGGGCTGCAGATGAAGTAAAGATTTGTGATGTTGCAAATAAAGCAGTTATTGTTACGGCATCAGGCAAACTGCCTGGTGAGGCAGCCACACTCCAACAAATCACAGCTAAAAGCATCCAGTGCCTCTGGAATTGAGGTTCCAGGGTCTGGAAGCTCAGCATTTTGCCAGAGGTTTGGCCTTGCCGTCCTGCTGGGCATTGTTTTAATCACTCTGCAGCTCTGCTCACAAACAAATGCTGTTCAGTGCTCAGCCCTCCACGGCACGGGGTTTAATCACACCCTGGCTGGAAATCATCCTGCAAAGCTCATCCCAGTCTAAACCAGTGTAAGCAAGGAGGGGATGCAGCCCCCTGAGACTTCTTAATTCAGAATATTGGCACCCCTGCAGCCTCTGCAAGAAGCAGCACCATCCACGGCTGGTTTTGGGGATTTTGATGGGAACAGAGTTAGCAGGAATCAGCCTGGTGGCTCTGCAAAGAATGGTCCAGCAGCCACCTGGCCAGTGGCAAAGCTGGTGTCTCTTTCTGCTTGTTTTGTCAGTTTAGAGAATTTAAAAAAAAAAAAAAAAGAAAATAAATAATTAAAAAATCATCATAACTGCAGCAATAAAGAGCAGTGAACAAAATGAATGCAGGCTCCTCCTCTCTGGGCTTCTGGAGCAGAGGCAGGAGCTGCTCAGGCAAGGAAGTGCCATTTTTGGGGTGCATTTTCAGGATAGCCAGGGAAGGGAGGGCAGGGAGGGGGCAGGTGGATGCAGAGCTGAGCGTTGCTGCTGCTGTCCCTCCCCAGGCTGGCACCACCCTGTGCTGGGGACACCTTGGGGGCCAAACCTGCCCCGTCCCTCTGCTCTGCAGGGCACAACCAGAGGGTGAACGACACAGAAATTAAACCCCACTGGTCCTTACAGCTCCTGTGTCACTGCTGATCTCTCTCATTCCCCTGGAATGCCCACAATAACCATTTAAGCACAAGGTCAATTTGCTTGCTGTGACACAGGGACTGCAGTGCTCCAGCATCATTTCCACCACGTGTTCTCCTCCAGATAAAGAACTTCTCTCCCCTGGGCCTGCTCCTCTCTCCACTGACAGGATGGGAACGATTCCTGGTTAAAACCAAAGCAAAAAACCCAGGGAATGTGCAGATTAAAAAGCAGGACATCACAGATAAAGCTTTTTTGGGTTCAGACTCCAAAGGTTGCATGGTCTCGGGTTTGTGCTGGTTTCCCGAGATTTGGGTGGTTTAGAGTCCTTTGCCCTCTCAAAGCCCCAAGCCAGACACAGAACAACACAGAGTCTTCAGATATTCTTTTTTCAAGTTTTTTCTCGTTGTTTATTATTTCTTATCTTTCCCTTTTTCCCTGTGCCCGGCCAAGCACCTGTGTCCAGCTCGAGCACCAGAATACTCTGCCCCTGACAGAGGCTCGTCATCTCTTATACAGATTATTACCTATCAATTATTTACAATTTCACACCAATATCTACATTCTGTACTAAACAGGTCATTTCTACACTGACCCAATCACCTTGAATGACTTTGTGCCACCCTCACAGCAGAAGATGGAGACAGAGAAGAAGAAGAAGAAGAGGAAGAAGAGGAAGAAGAGGAAGAGGAGGAAGAGGAGGAAGAGGAGGAGGAAGAAGGAGAAGAAAAAAAACAACAACAACAACCCAGGGCACCACCCAGAATCTTCCATCTTGTCCTCATTCACCCCTATTCTACAAACCCCAAATGTGACAAACTACACTACTCTCTATCACACTTTTGTGACTTTGTAATTCCTCTCTCAGTGTTGAAAGTCTTTCCCATGGACTAAAGTCAAAGCCCTTGTCTTCCTGGGCTCTGTGCCAGGGTCTCCAACCCTCCTGGTACAGATCCCAGACCCCCCTGTACAGGTTTCAAACCCCCCTGTACAGGTTTTAAACCTGCATGTACAGGTTTTAAACCCCCCTGTGCAGGTCTCAAACCCTGGTGACAGGTTTCTGTCAGCCCAGGGTATCCAAAGGAATGCCCTGGACTCCCACAGATCTCCTCAAGAGCCACAACTGCCCCTCCAAACCATTTTTTTCCCCCTTTTTCTCCTCTGAGGCAGGGCTTGGTGGCGTTCACCTTGTTCAGAAGCCATCGTGCTGTAAAACAATCTCTCTCTTAACAACGATGTTCACTGCAAATGCCAGAGACAGAGCCATAAACCCTCCCGGTGGGTTGGTACCAGCTCAGAGCCCAGCGGGGTGAGGCTGCTTTCCCCAGCCCCTTCCTCCCTCCACTGCTGGGGACTGGCACTCGTATTTTACAGCAAGTACCCCGTTTGAAAAGGTCAATGGCTGATGTTATTCATGGCAGGGGGAAGAAGGAGGAGGGAGGAGAGATCCTCCAGCTCTTTGCTGTGGAAACTTCCCTCGGTTCTGCCGAGGGGCTTTAGCACCTCCTGGGGGGAAGCAGAGGAGCGGGGTGTTCCTGCAGTGCTGGGGGAAAAAAGGTGATTTCAAAGTCAGCCCAGCCTCTGCCCTTCAGGAAATCTGAATTTCCAACGGGTTCCAGTGCGTTTGGGTTTGTAGGGCTCTCCAGGCTGAGTGCTCTGGACATTTCCAGAGCTTCTCTCCTGTAATTTAATGCTTCTGAATGTTCCACCTGAATTAATCCTGAGCTGGACTCAGTCAGGCTGTGTGACCCTGCCTGGGAGTTCCAGACAAAACTCAGGAGAAAGGATTTGCCCAGTTTTTAACTAAAGGCGCCGAGGGACACAATCCGTATTCTTTTCTGGAAAAATAGAATAGAATAGAATAGAATAGAATAGAATAGAACAAAACAATAAAAAATTAATAAAAAATAAAATAAAATAAAATAAAGTAAAATAAAATAAAATAAAATAAAACAAAATAAAATTAAAAAACCCAAAAATAAAACAAAACAATAAAAATTAATAATAAAATAAAATAAAATAAAATAAAATAAAATAAAGTAAAATAAAATAAAATAAAATCATTCACGTCCTCCTTCCAGCCTGAATTGCTTCAGCTTTAAGCCCCGAGTTTTTGTTCTGCCTTTGGCAGATTAGAGAGACCTTTACTGTCTCAGGGTGGGTTAGAAAGACCAACAAAGCCCTTTATTCTGTCAATAGGCAATAAAGCCTGGCTTTGGTGAGAAGTTCAGCTTCCCTAAGGCTGGGACTTATTGCTCTGCAGGTGACTCTGGTCTGGACTTCTCTCCCTCCTGGCATTTCTAAACTCCAGGGCTCTCTCTGTGCTGGTTTGGGCGTCAGGAGTGTCACTCTGCAGCCAGCATTTACCCAAATAAAGGTTCTCCCTGAATTCTCTCCCTTAGGAGCACCCCTGAGGAATGTTGGGGTTCCTGGGGTTTGGGAGCATCCTGGCAGCTGCTCACCCCTAGAAAAGGGAGCTCATGGAGGGTTTCAGAGCAGGCTGGAGTGTCACAGCACCGTTTTCTGACCTGGTGCATCCCACAGCCCTGAACTGCTCACTCAGGAGCCCTTTGCTGCCGTCTCCCACATTCCACCTCCCGGATTTAATTCCAAAATGCCAGTTTGCTGGAAGAGCAGGAGAGAGGGGCAGGAGGACCTCAGAAAACCCCCAAATCCTGTCTGTGCTGAGCTCAGGCTGCTTCATTGCCAGGAGCAGCCTGGTGGGTGAGGAGGGAGGTGAGAGGTGAAGGCTCAGGTGGCTCCAGCTCAGGAGAATTCCCATTCCTGCCACCCCCTGCATCTCCCATGGCACTGGGATGTTCAGATGACAATCAGCAGTGTCTGCCACACATCCCTGGTGCAGGATGCAACATCACAGCAGGCAGGCAGGGAATAAAAACCCAAAAAACCCCCGATAGGAATGGTACTCAATGACAAATATTGAGTGTTTTGTAGTCAGCACTGCTGTCCTGCAGTTCCAGCCCCTGCTGACTGCTCTGGGTGCAGACAGGAATGAAAGGCCAAGATGTGAAGGCAGAGGAGTTGTTGTTGATTTGCCACTTGTCATTTTTTTTTTTTTTTTAATGTGAATGATTTCAGTTTGATTGCCAGCCCGAGAGCTTGCCATGTCCTGCCTGCTCCTGAGCCAGGCGTGCTCAGGGCTCAGGGCGTTCCCGTGAACGGTGTCTGGTGAAAAAAAGAACCCAAATTCGCCCTCCTAAGCTCAATCAGACACAATATTTTTCAATCTCAGAGTTATTTAGACTTTATGTGCTCTCCGAGAGACTCAGAAGCGCTCGGAATGAGGTTGAATGGCTCAAGGGCTGAGGGAAGAAGAGGTAAATAATTCCCGTGTTTGATCCAGCGCCGGCTTTGTCCCTGTTTGTCAGCTGTGATCGATGTCACCCGCTGGTCTCTATTGTTATTCTGTTGTCGCTTGTCACACTCACACCTTCCTTTGAATCCCGCTCTTGTCTCTTTTCCCTCTTTTTTTTCCCCCCTTCCCCTGACACCGCGCTTGTGAGTAATTTACCTATGACAATAGGAGACTAATTCTGTTGTTCTGTCAGAGGGAAATTGAATCTGGGGCTGGAGAGCTGGGAGAAATCTTCAAATGGATCTGGAGCGCAGGAAAACTCCGTGTTCGATTCTCTGCCTGCCGGATTAAGTCGTTATGGAGGGGAAGGGAGGAGGAGAAATGAGGGGGGGAAAAAAACCCCAGAGGAGCTGGATTGAGGGATGGAAGGGAAAGGAGGAGAGGACAGGAGAGCGAAGAGCAAAAATAAGAGGAGGGAAGGGGAAGGCAAAGAGTAAATGGAGATATTGGCAGAGTGCTGAGCTGATCGTGTGCTGGGCATTCAGGGAAGCTCAGTTTGGCTCGGGTTAGCCCGTTCCTAAATGTAATAAAGAGTAATTCATGTTTTCATAATATAACGTGTGATAAGGGATACCTCACATTACCATAATACTTGTTGTTATAGTATTAAGTTATAGTTATAGTAGGTAGTAGTGAATATGTAGTTTTAAGAATGCCAAAGGAAACTCCCCAGAGCAGAGGAAACATCCCCAGCTCCGGGAAGAAGACAAAGAGATTATAATACCAATAGGAGGGGGAGAGCAGCCAGACCAGAAATGATCAGGATTGGTGCCACAGAGATGATATCTTATCTGGGACGTTGAGGATGCTCCAAGAACTTCGCACACCTAAGAAACCTTTTCAAACCCAGCCATGGTTCCCCTGATTCTATCAACTGCACCGTCAAGAGACAAAGGAACCTAAAGAAATCCTGCACTGAGCAGCGGGTCCAGCCCTGGAAGTTTCAACCTCCCCCTTGATTCCAGGACCTGGGAAACAAGCCCAGACACGCACACAGAGTCCAAACCCGGGAAGGGTATAAAACTGGCAGAGCTGGACTTGGGCACTGCTGAGAGCTCAGGGGTGGCGTGGCAGGACAGGTCAGGAGGCTCCCCCAGTGCACACTGACCATTCCTTGCGTCCTTGACTGTGAAAAAAAGGCATATTGTGTGTATAGCTCTGTGCCGATATCTACCATATACATATATAATAGACTAGTTAGAAAATTTATGCAATATTAACATTTGAGTAATATAATAAATGCAGTTTTTAACCTTAAGTTTTAGTAAAATGTGTGTGTAAGGTATTTTCTTTAGCTCAAGGAAAGAAAAGAATGTTTCACAGAGACAAGATTTACAACAGAAAAGAAAGACCCCCTGGTCCCTTCAGACAAAGAGATGCATATCTCTCTGAACCCACAAAAACCAGACCGATCTGAATCCACAAAACCAGGATTCCCCTTCTCCAGGGAGCTTAGCAGTAACCTTGGGGAAAACAAGTTTGTCTTAGCTAAAGCATGCAAAATTATGAAGTTTTAGTCCTCAAAAAGGGAAAGATTTCTACCAGAGGGGCCTTTCTTTCTAACCAGCAGGTCTGGGAGGGAAGGAAGGATGGTGGTCTAGGCTGCCTACTTTGCCTTTTATTGTCCTTTTATTTGTCCTGTCTCTGAAAACTTTTAAAACCTTTATTTGTATTAATTTCTTTGTAACCAATTTTTATTCTTTATTAAATGTTCATAAATCTCTAAAAGTGAGTGATTGGCATTTCTCACACTGACTCTGTCAATTTCTTTATTGGCTTTGCAAGTTTCTTGTTCTCGCTGGCAATAAATTATACTTGATTTGAGTTTGGCTCTTGACATTTATAACACTAAATGCCCACCAGGGCAGGGGGCAGTGCTGGAGAGAGGGACAGCCCTGCAGAGCCCCCCTTTGCTCCACGGGGATGGATGTTGCTGCTCTGCCGGACACGGAGAGCTGGCAGCTGCTCACCCCTAGAAAAGAGAGTTCATGGAGGGTTTCAGAGCAGGCTGGAGTGTCACAGCACCGTTTTCTGACCTGGTGCATCCCACAGCCCTGAACTGCTCACTCAGGAGCCCTTTGCTGCCGTCTCCCACATTCCACCTCCCGGATTTAATTCCAAAATGCCAGTTTGCTGGAAGAGCAGGAGAGAGGGGCAGGAGGACCTCAGAAAACCCCCAAATCCTGTCTGTGCTGAGCTCAGGCTGCTTCATTGCCAGGAGCAGCCTGGTGGGTGAGGAGGGAGGTGAGAGGTGAAGGCTCAGGTGGCTCCAGCTCAGGAGGCACCTCAATCCCCAAGTGCCAGTTTGCTGCCTGCTGGAAAAGCAGGAGAGAGGGGCAGGAGCTGCCTCAGGGAGGACACCACAGATGCCTTGGAAACCCAAATCCTGGCTGTGTTGAGCTCCTGGTTGCTTCATTGCCAGGACCCTTCCTGTAGAGCAGCAGCTCTTCCCTGGTGTCCTGGTTTGGGAAGATAGGTGTGTGCTAAGGAAGGCAGGAGCCTCCCTGAAAATGGAAAATGCAAACCCCCTCCCTCCGAATTATTATAATTTTGGAATTAAGGGGCTCTCAGACAAAGATATGGGAATGGGAAGAACAGTTCTTTACTAGGAAAATTAAAATAAAAATGCAGTAGTACAGAAAAATACCAAAAAAAAAAAAAAAACCAAGACGCAAACACTGACAGAGCCAGCACACAGCCTGGCAGCCTGTTGGTCAGGGTGCTGGGAGCAGCCCAGCCAAGCCCTCCTGCAGTGCCAGGTGTGGCTCTGGTGCAGCAATGATCCTGGAGCAGGGTGCAGCTCCCTCTGAAGCTCCAGTGGTGCTGAGATGGGTCTGGGCTCCCTCTGGGAATGCAGAGCACACAGGCTGCCCTGGGGCTCCCCAGCTCAGCTTGGATCCAGCTGGGAATGCTGGGCTCCTCCCCCTGGGTGGAGCCTCTCCCCATGGGCTGATGGAATTGGATCAGCCCTGCAGTGAGCCTGGATGGCCCATGAGCAGCAGATACCCCTGGAGGGAGGGTGGGTCCTGGCAGGGATAAAGAACCCTGCCCCAGCTGGTTTAACAGAAGATATCCCCCCAGAGTTAAGAGGGATGGGTCCTGGCAGGGATAAAGAACACTGCCCCAGCTGGTTTAACAGAAGATATCCCCACCCAGAGTTATGAGGGATGGGTCCTGGAAGGGATAAAGAACACTGCCCCAGCTGGTTTAACAGAAGATATCCCCCCAGAGTTATGAGGGATGGGTCCTGGAAGGGATAAAGAACACTGCCCCAGCTGGTTTAACAGAGGATATCCCCCCAGAGTTAAGAGGGATGGGTCCTGGAAGGGATAAAGAAACACTGCCCCAGCTGGTTTCACCAGGTGGTAACTGAATACAGACTTTGGTTACATCTTGCACTGCAGCCCAAGACACCTGGCCGTGGAGCTGAGGGGCTGGAAAGAGGCAGAGGGTGCCCCAGGTGTCACCTGCAGCTCCTGCTGCTCCCATTTGTCACTGTCTGCTCCACTGTCACCCGGCAGAGTGACCAAACTGGGGTCCTGGATGGGCTGTGCCAGCTGGGGTTGGCTGTGTCAGAGCAATGGCAGCTGAGATTCAGGGCTGGAGAGGAGGAAGGACAGAGCAGGCGTAGGACTTCTGTCTTTGTGCTCCCCTCAAAGCAGCAGAACTCCTGTCACTGTCACACTGAGCTGATGGCAAAGATGAGGCTCAAATGTAGGAATTTTAACCCCCAGAAGAGTCTCTAATCCCAGTTCCCAACGTGTTTCTCTCTGCCGAGGTGGGTTGCTCTGCTACTTACCAACACTAAAGCTTCCTTCCCACCTGCATGGCGCTGAATTCTCAATGCTGAGGGAGCTGGGCTTCCCCTTTGGTTCTGCCTCAAGTGGAGCTGCAAACAAAACCCCGGAATGTCAGAATCAGCAGAGCCCCGCTCCCTCCTTGGCGGGATCCGAGCTTGTTTGTTTTGTTTATTTGCACCATTTTGCCCCCAGCCCCTTGTGGAGGGTCCCACAAATCCTCTGTGCCCAAGGCCTGCCAGCTCCACCCCCCTCCTCGGCAGCATCCCTCACCCCAGCTCCTGATGCTGCTCCACTATTAATTGGCTCGTGTAATCTCCGAGATTGTTATTTATTAATAGATTGTTCTGAGCCTAGCAAAGTTCATTATTTAAAGCAGGAGGCTGAGAGAGATCCAGAGGAACAGATGGATGCATGGAAGTATCAGAAGAAGGAGTAGTTAAAATTCCAGGCATGTGCTGAGCCTTGACAAAGGATGGAAAACAGAATCAATCATCATTATCTAGGAGAAAAGCCATCAGTCTGTGTTTAAAATAAGCACTCCGGGTATGAAGCCCACGACGCCAGACTTTGCAAGAGTTTTGCCTGATAGCTGCAGACCCCGGGGTTAGAAACAGGACTGGGGAGCACAGGGAAATAGATATTTAAGGCATGAACATGCAAGGAGAGATGGTTTTGTGTCACAAAAGAACGACACTCACACATTGAGATGTCCAAGGCAAAAAGGGGCAGTTTATTTACAGACCTCAACACTTACAGAATTCCAACAGTGACCATGGATTGGAAGAAGAAAATTGTCCTCTCCAACCACACTGGGCAATCCAACAGTCCATCAATTCTCTCCTCCTGCAGAAAGGAATGCAAAACAATCATTGTTTACATGAAAAGTGCCTGAGAAACTCCACCACAAAAAGTAAAACATCAGAAGGCTGAAAAGAGCAGGGTGACAGTTTTGGTGTCCACCCAGCCCTGACTGGCTGCAGACACAAAGGTTTTTCTTCGTGGCTGTGATGGTTAAAGTCAATCCAGTTGTGCTGTTGAAGCCTTTTAGATGCTAAGGATTGCTCTGGCTTGGGAAAAGAGCCCTGATATTTGTCCTAAAAAAGGAATTTCCCCACTGGAATGATCTGAATCCCCCCCAGACTGCCTGAGCTGGGTTCTCAGTGGAAGGTGATCATTGCCTGTGAAGATGCTGACAGCAAAGGAGGGAAGTGTCCAACAGAAATCAGGGGAAATTTGGGAGCTGCGAGGGATTTTTGGGTCAGCCAAGCCGTAAAGGTGGCTCAAACCAATCACAGAGAGGCAAAGTCACTGTAACACTGAGCTGATGGCAAAGATGAGGCTCAAATGTAGGAATTTTAACCCCCAGGAGAGTCTCTAACCCCCAGTTCCCAACGTGTTTTTCTCTGCCGAGGTGGGTTGTTCTGCTACTTACCAGCACAAAAGCTTCCTTCCCACTGGCAATAAAATAATACCAGACATCATCTCTCTCTTGGCCCCCTGCATGTGAAAGCAAAGGTCAGCCCTGTTGTGAACCCTTGCTAAAATGGCTCTAATTGCATCCAATTTTCCAGATATGAATTTATCTCCCATTAGCAGGCCCTGGAATACTCAACTCTAATGGCCAAGCTGCTGCTCTGAGCTGCCTCTCAGTAATTGGTTAAGAGTGGGGCTGTTTGGTAATAGGTAAACAGGTCTTTTTTTCCTTCTACATTTAAAATTTATATCATGGCTTTTCCCCTGAACAAGGTTATTTGTGGCTGTGCCCTGGCTGTGCTTTTCTGCTGAACCCACCACGTGTTCCTGGGCTATTGCAGCATCTCCTTCCTGCCCTCCTCAGCTCCAGAGGGAATATTTGGGGTCCTTGCTGCATGCTGGAGGCTCTGCAGGAGGTTGTTTCACCCTCCTACAGAGCAGCAGAACACGCTCAGTTTGGGGGGGTTGTCTAAACACCTTTTTTTTTTCTCAGAACCCACCTTCAGCTTTCTCCTAAACGCTGAGATTTCCTGGCATGGCACCTGGGAGGCAGTGCCATTCCTCCCTCCCCCTGCCAGCACTTCTCCCTTGCAGCCTTCAGAGGTTTTTAAACACTCCTTGAGCCCTAATGTGGCTTTTCCTTGCACTGAGAGGGCAACTGGAGATTGTCTGACAATGTCTGATTTCACTTCTCCTTGCCCTCTCTCTCACAGGGGTTCCTCTCAACCCACTCGTCCCCATCATCCCTGGCTTCCTTCTTTACACCTGCACCATCAGAAAGGCAGAAAATTAACAAAGCTTTGTGTTCTTCACACGTGCATCTCCGACAGGAGAGGGGCAGGGGAGAGGCTTGGTGAGGATCTCTGCACAGATCCTGCCAGAGCTGCTGCAAGAATTCAGGGGATGGACTCGGGGCTGTCAGATCCATCAGCGCCTTCCTGAGATGCTCTGCAGGTCCTAGCAGAAGGGAATGGTGGCTGGGCAGGTGGGAGATGGATGCTGGAATGGTCCCTTGATGTTCCCTTTCTTGGAGCTTGTTTGGGGAAGGAGTGCCCCTGGTTTTCTTGAGTTTGGGCTGGGGCTGTTCTTGCTTGGACTGGAGCAACAGAGAAACAACTTTGGGGTTTGTAAAGGATGTTTAGATCACCCCATTCTGCACTGGAGTGGGACAGAACAGCTCTGGATCCCTGGAAGTGTCCAAGGCCTGGCTGGAGCACCCTGGGAGAGTGGGAGGTGCCCCTGCCCATGCCATGGGATGATCTCTACACCCCTTCCAACCCAAAACACTCTGTGATCCCAAAACCCTTCCTCTTCTCACAGCCTGCAGGAGAGGCTGGCACTGGAGTTGTGGGAGCTGCCACAAGAACTTCAGCAAAGAGAATTTCAGTTGTTCTGGTGAATGTGTAAGGAGCTCCCAGGTGCTGACCATCAATCTGAGAGTTAAGAAATGACTTTACAGTCACAAACCCCTGACTCTTTAGCTCCAAATCTGCACCAGCTCCAGCACATTTTCAGATTTTACTGCTTCCTGCACCACGAGCCTCCCTCTGCCCACTCAGCCCTCCCCAGCCAGGCCAGCCCAGGCCAGAAATAGTCCTTGCTGGCAAGGATAATACAGGAGAAAACAGATTAAGGAGGTGTAGACAGGGATTTGCATTTGTTTCACCAGCTGTCTTCTCATCCTCGTGTTCCCCACTTGGACATACCTTGGCAAAGGACTGGAGTCAGGGATAGCAACAGAGAGTGGTGAGATTGGAGTGAAATATCCTTAAAAACCTGAAGCTGAGGCTGTGGACGAGCTGGAAGGAAAGCTCAGAGCTCTACTTTGGGAGGGGGAAGTTTTTAAAATGAAATGAAGTGGGGTGGGATGAGGTGTGGGTCGAGCTGAACACGAGCTGGAGGTGAACTCTCCCTCCCTCCCTCCCCATCAATTTGTGTGGGACTGGGAGCACAGCTTACCCCAGGCTGCTCCTGCCCTTTCCAGGAGCAGCGAGAAAGGAACACCTGGAGATGCTGCCAGGCCATCAACCCAGCAGGGGCTCAGCCCCAGTCCTGGGCTGTCACCAGGAATTTGGACCAGGGGCACAGGACAGTGGCTTTTCTTCAGCTGCCTCTCAGGGCAATCCGAGCAGGGCTGGGAGGTGATGGATGTGGGGTTTAGCAAAGCAAGCCTGGGAGATCAATAGGAGAATACACAGCCCATGGATCATGCCAGCTGCTCCTGTCTGGGCAGCACTAAATCAGAAATGATGAATGGCAGCTCCCTCCTCCTTGGCCCCTTGGGTCTGCCCAGTGCGGCAGCATCCAGTGGCTGAGAGGGGCTGTGCTGCTTTCCAGGCTCGTTTCTTTGCCTTCCTAACAATCCTGGCATTGAAGCATGAGGCTGTGTTTTTAATCTCCTTTTCTTTCCCCAGTGCTGTTTCCCCAGGTAACTCCCAGCTGGCAGGCACAGTGCCCAGCGCACGTTCCCCCCCCCGCTCAGGATACACCTGATCAATCTGGATCAATCTGCCTTCCTCTGGACACTGCACTGCTCTGTTTCCTAATTTTGGGGAGATCTGCCCTGGCAGAGGTTGTGCTGCAGCCACAGGAGCAGTTGGGAGCTCTGAATGCCTCTCCAGGTGTGAGATGGCTGCTGCTGGTGCTGACCAGATATCTTTGGTTATAGGACCAAAACTGTGCATTCTGTTTCATCTGTGGAAAGCAGCTGGGAGATGTTTTTTCTTTATCTCTTGTAACTCTGGGGGAGGGGGGCGGTGCCTTCTGATAAGGGCCCAGCTGTTCAAACCAGGTGGGGCAGTGTTTGTTATCTCTGTCACCACCCCTCCTCCCTCCAGGGGATCTCTGCTGCTGATGGGCCATGAAGGCTCAGCAGGGACAGGACACATTCCATCATCCCAGTGGGAGATGCTCCACCCAGTGGGAGGAGCCAACCATTCCTGCCTGGATAAAAACTGAGACACAGGAACAGCAGGGATCTGGTTCCACTGGATTCCTGGAGGAAGAGCGGATCCTTCTCACCATCCCTGGACCCTTCTCACCATCCCTGGACCCTTCTCACCATCACTGGACCCTTCTCACCATCACTGGACCCTTTTCTCTCAGGATCATCTCTGCTCCACCAGAACCACATCTGCCCCTCCAGGAGGACTCACTGTGGGCTGCTCCCAACACCCTGACCAACAGGGTGTCAGGTTGTAGCTCTGACTCTGTCAGCATTTCTAGGATTGTTGTTTGTTTCTTTGCTTGTTTGTTTGTTTGTTTCCCACTACATTTGTATTGTTAATATTCCCAGTAAAGAACTGTTATTCCTATTCCCAATTCTTTGCCTGAAAGCCCTTGATTGCAAAACTATAATTTGGAGGGAGGGGGTTTACATTCTCCATTCCAAGGGGAGCTTCAACTTTCCCTGGCAGACACCTGCCTTTCAAAACCAAGACACCAGACCCAGGGTTTTCCGTGGGACAGGAATGCAGGAGCAGTTTTGGAGGGATGCAGAGGTGCCACCAGCTCAACAGACAGCTTCTGGATTTCCTCAGGAGCTGATGTTTCTGACTTGGAGCAGGAATTCACAGGCACAGAGAGTTCCATCATCCCCTCCTGCCTTTGCAAGGTCACTTCCACCACAAGAAGCAAAGCCTGGTTTTATTGCATGATATATTTATAATAAATATATTCTCAGTAGCATATTTATAATAAATATGTTCTCAGTAGCAGCTGAAGTGACACTGGTCTCAGCAGGGACATTTCCCTGGATCTGAGCTCTCTGGCTGCTCCAGTGGGAATATTTCCATCCCCTCTGTCACAGCTCACTTGGCCCAGCTGCAGATGACGAGTGGCTGCCTCAGTTCTTGACATAAATGAGCTGTGAGTTTTGCCCAGTCAGGCTGTGCCACTGGAAACAATAAAGTCAGAACATCAGCTGGGCAAAAAACAAAAACAAAAACAAAAACAAAAACAAAAACAAAAACAAAAACAAAACCAAACCAAAACAAACAAACAAAACAAAACAACAAAAAACTACCAAAAAACCCCCAAACCCAAAACACAACAAACCAACAAAAAGAAAAAAACCAACCAAAACCAACCAATCACAAAACACCCCCCACAAAAAAACCCCAACAAAACAAACAAAAAAAACACAAAAAACCCCCACACAAAACAAACCAACCAAACCAACAAAACCAAAAAACAAACTAACAACAAACAAAAAACAAACAAACAAAAACAAAAAAACCCAAACAAACAAAACCAAAAAACCAACCAACCAAACCCCTCCCCCCCTTCAAAAAAAAAAAAAAAAAAAAAAAGAAAAGAAAAAAAAAAGAAAAAAGAAGAAAAGAAAAAAAAACCCCAACAGAAAACCCTTGGGGAGTTTTCCTTAGAAATGGCCTGGATGAATTTGAGCTGATGGAGAAAGGCCATCAGTTCTATCAGGGCTGAAGTGGCCAGCAGCAAGGCTAAGGAGGTTTTAAGAGCTGCTTTGCAAAATATCAAATTATGAATCATGGAAAGCCAGCTCAGACTTGTGAAAAGAAAAAAAAAAAAAAACCCACAAAAAAAAATCCTTGAGAACCATCTGGGAATTTCCTATTTCATGTCTGCAATTACATCATGATGGCCCTGAAAGCAGCAGCAAAATCCTCCCAGGCTGCTGGCAGGAGGGGATTGAGCAGCGTCTGAGGGACACACGTGCTCCAAAAAAAAAACCCCATTACTGCAGGATGGGGACAATGAGAAGGGAAAATCCTAATTCAGAGTCATGACAACAGCACGCCCCTGGAGAGAATGCTGAGCACACAGCCCAGAATAAGCTCCAGTGGGTGAAAGAGACAATAACAGAGAGAATTGTGTCTTGATCTGGCTCTGAATGAGAGCTGCTGGAGTGAGAGAGGAGAGGCAGAGGATGCTGTGTTATCTATCAACCCAAGTGATTGTTGTATCCAGAGCCCGGCTCAGTGATAAATGAGAATGCCACTCATCTGCTTTTCTGGTCTATTTAGAATATTTTTAGAACCCTTTCTGAAAGATATTCTGATTAATCTGGTGAATTTTCCTTTGCTCAGTGAGACTTATAGCAGCATTGGATTTAATTAGCCCGTGACTGGGAGGGATGTAATGAAGGCAGATACAAATCCTTGTGACAGCTCAGAGTGGCAGGGAGAGCATTTATCCACCCAGGAGCTGGGATGACAAGTGCTGAGTTTGAGCCTGAGCCTTTGGGGAACAAAAATATGGGATTTTTTAGCTGCCAGCAGGGGCAGGACAGAGGAGCCGAGGTGGTGGGAGAGCCCTGGGGTGGCAAAACCAGCCCTGGATCCTCACACCAACCCAAATCCCCAAAGCCACAAGTTCAGGGCTTCATGGGTTTGTGAAGATTGGAAAAGACCTCCAAGATAATCCAGTCTTGATGACCTTCAAGCAATGCAGGAATGGTATCTTGGTTTGGAAAGACAGGTATTTGCCAGGGAAAGCTGGAGTTTCCCTTGGAATGGGGAATGTAAACCCCTCAGCCTCACCAAATTATAATTTTGCAATCAAGGGCTTTCAGGCTAAGATTTGGGAATAGGAATAACAGTTCTTTACTAGGAATATTAACAATAAAAATGTAGTAGCAAAACAAAACCACCCAAACAAACCAGCAAACAAACCACAATTTTGGAGAACCCTGACAGAGTCAGAGCTACAACCTGACACCCTGTTGGTCAGGGTGTTGGGAGCAGTCCACAGTGAGTCCTCCTGGAGTGGCAGATGTGGTTCTGTTGGGGCAGAGATGATCCTGAGAGAAAAGGGTCCAGTGGTGGTGAGAAGGGTCCAGGGATGGTGAGAAGGGTCCAGTGATGGTGAGAAGGGTCCACTCTTCCTCCAGGAATCCAGTGGAACCAGATCCCTGGTGTTCCTGAGTCTCAGTTTTTATCCAGGTAGGAATGGTTGGCTCCTCCCACTGGGTGGAGCATCTCCCACTGGGATGATGGAATGTGTCCTGTCCCTGCTGAGCCTTCATGGCCCATCAGCAGCAGAGATCCCCTGGAGGGAGGAGGGGTGGTGACAGAGATAACAAACACTGCCCCACCTGGTTTGAACAGCTGGGCCCTTATCAGAAGGCACCGCCCCCCTCCCCCAGAGTTCCAAGAGATAAAGAAAAAACATCTCCCAGCTGCTTTCAGCAGGTGAAACAGAATGCACAGTTTTGGTTCCATAACCCAAGACAAATGGGCTGTTCGAAGTCATAAAACCAACCCCAGGGAGAGCAGTAAGATTTTATGGGGTTTTAGGGATGCTGGGTTTTGGTGTTGCACGGATTGGAACGGATCCTGAGCAGATCCAGCCTGCCCTGCCCACGTTTGGGACACCTCCAGGGATGTCCCCACAGGTAACTGGTGCCTTCTGCTCCCTGAAGAGCCTCCCAGCCAGAAGAAGATAGATACTCCTTCAAGCTGCACCTGCTTGCCTGAATCATTTCCCAGGAAAGGAGGCCACTTCCCAGGAATTCTGTACCCAGGAATGACCTGATTCCTGGATCAAAACATATCCAGGTGGCACAGGAAGGGAGGGAATGTTTTTGTCTCTAGTTTTCTTAAAAAGATGTGCAGTATTTTCAGGACCTCTGGGCAGGCACTCAGGAGATTTCCCTGCTCCTCATTGTTTATCTGCTGGGCTTTCTAGGAAGAGTTTCCAGCACAGCTCCTCCCTCGCTTTCCCACTTCCCAGCTCTGCAGCACAATCTTGGCAGGTTGGGGACATTTGGAGCTGGTTTGGGTTGGGTTTTATGCCACAGTCTGAAAAAGAATAATAATAATAAAGAAAAAACACATCCAAACCAGTTTTGTCATGTGGAGGGAAGGAAATGGGAAGGCTGGAGAGGGCAGGGAGCTGTTGCTCAGCATTTCTCCCCAAAATGTGTCAGCGTTTTCCATCCAAAGCTTGGGTTTCCATCCAAAGGCTGGACCTTTTAATGCCATGAGGAAGCTGCACCAATGTGGATGGTGATTTCTAGGAAAGGTTTTTTGTGTCAGGGACACTACAGATGAGATTCTCCTTGTCCGTGGCTTCCTGATTTATTCCTTTTGGTTGGTTCCTACGGAATGTCAGAATGCTTTGGGTTGAAAGGGACTTGAAAGATCCATTTCCAACCTCTGCCATGGGCAGGGGCACCTTCCACATTCCCAGGCTGCTCCAACCTGGCCTTGGGCACTTCCAGGGATCCAAGGGCAGCCACAGCTCCTCTGGGCACCCTGTGCCAGGGCCTGCCCACCCTCAGATTAAAGAACTTCTTCCCCAAATCCAACCAAACCTACTACTTGCTAGTTGAAGCCATTCCCCTTGCCCAGTTCCTGATCCAGAATCCCTCTCCAGCTCCCCTGATGTCACACACAACACAAAGAAATGAGACTCAGGCACTGAGGTGTCCAAGGCAATAAAAAGGGGCAGTTTATTTACAGACCTCAACATTTATAGAATTCCAACAGTGACCATGGGTTGGAGGAAGAAAATTGTCCTCTCCAACCACACTGGTCAACCCAACAGTCCATCAATTCTCTCCTCCTCCAGAAAGGAATGCAAAACAATCATTGTTTACATGAAAATTGCCTGAGAAACTCCACCACAAAAAGTAAAACATCAGAAGGCTTTATAGCAGAACTTTAGAAAAACAAAGTGACACCCTGGAGCCCTTTCAGGTCGTGGAAGATGCTCTGAGCTCTCCACACAAATTCCCCTCTCCACCCTGAACAGCCCCAGCTCTGCCAGCCTGAAGAAACCCTTGACACTTTCCGTGTCCCCTTTTTTCATTTTTTTTTTTTTCATTTCCCCATGGCTCCACGCTATTTAGGGTAAAACAAAACGTGTTTCCAGAGCAAGAACTTGGCAAGTTTCTGCTAGCAGGATCGACGGGGAGCTCATCCCCACGTCCTGAGCTTCTCTCGCCACGAAGTGTGAATAATGGATGGGGAGAAAGGCACTTTCCCCTTCGTGCTCGAATTTCTCTCACATCAATTAATTTCCATCAGGCTTTCCTGCAGGAGGATGGAGCTTTGAAAGGCTCTGGCTCAAAATGAACCAGGGTTGTGGGGAAGAAACGGCAGGAAGTTAAAAGGAAAAACTGCTGATGCCTTCTCCTGTGGAGTTTGCTGTGTAATTAATTTCTTCTTTAGAAACCCTTGGTGGTTTTTTTTTTGTTGTTGTTGTTGTTTTGGTTTTTTTTTTAATTTTATTTTTTGTTTTGTTTTGTTTTGTTTTGTTTTGTTTTTGTTTGTTTTTTTTTTTTTTTTTTCCCCCAATTTGGTCGAAGTTGATCTCCAATAATGAGCTGGAAAGCCATTGGCTGGTAAATCCTGTGGAGTGGGTTTAGGAGAGGAAAATGGTGATTCTTGTCCTTTAAGTTGTGCTGGCACCTCTGTCTGCAGCAGCTCTGGCCGTGGCTGAGTGTTATTTTTGGGGATTTCGTGGAGGTTCCTTCATTTCTTTTGCTCAAAGTTTATTGGCAGGGCTCAGGTGGGGGTGTCCCATCACGGGAAGGAATGTGAATAACAAAAACAACAATTAATAATAATAACAACAACTACTACTATTATTATTAATAATAATAATTATATAAAAATAATATCGTATAATTATATAATAATAATAATAATAATAATAATAATAATAATAAATTATTATATAGGGGGGAATGTGGGAAATGGATTTGTGGAGAATTCCCAAAGCCTGGCAGAAGGCTCACAGGGTCTTGTGCACCTGTGTGCAAACTGAGATGAGGTGTGCTGGCTGAGAAATGCCATGGCACAGGACAGACATTGCTGAGAGAGAAATGGAGCTGGAAAAGAGTTTCAAATGATGGCCTTGCAAATGAGACTGGAGAAAAGCACCAGCAAAGTTGTTCCTCCCGTTCAGGAGGGAGGGGGAAATGTGGGAAATGGATTTGTGGGGAATTCCCAAAGCCTGGCAGAAAGCTCACAGGGTCTTGTTCACCTCTGTGCAGACTCTGAGATAAAGTGTGCTGGCTGAGACAGGCCATGGGATGGGACAGAGAGAGAAATGGAGCTGGAAACGAGTTTCAAATGATGGCCTTGCAAACAGAGCAGGGATTTTGGAGAAATAAAACTGTGAAAGGTGCATTGTAGCAGGACCCACGAGGGGTGATTTTAGATGATTGGCTTTAAGGCATTAACTGCATTGAGTGGCAAAAGCTGATGGGCCAAACCCCCCTTATTATTGTAATTAGGAAATAGTTTGGCTTCTGATTGTGTTGGCGTGAATTGTAACACCTGCACTGTCTCACCCTTCTCATGAGACTGAAAATGGAATAAAAGTCTTTAAAACACCTCTCAGTTGCCCCATCTCTGGATCAGAAAAAAGAATCATCCGACAGCCCAGCACTCCAGAGCTTTCCCCATTTCTGTAAATTTTCCCCCCACGCTCAAAACCCTGGGGATGAAGGAGGGGAAGCACCAACCAGCACTGGTGGGGAAGGACAGGGAGCAATATAATTGATGTTCTCATCTCCCAGGCAAAATGATTTAATGCTTTGTTTTTTAAAGAGCACTGAGATTTATCAGCCTGCAAGGCCGGGCTGTGTTGTGGTGTGAATTGACAGCGCTCTTTGGGTTTGCCTCAGCTGTGATTCCGGGTTTTTGGAGCTTATTAACAAGCTCCTGTTGACTGGCATCCCTTGCATTAAGCAGGAACTTCCAGCTCCCAGTCTCCACATCTTGAAAGCCATTCCTCACCTGGGGCCGTGTTGATAAAACTGATTAGCAGGAGGGAAGGCAGGCAGGGAGAAATGTGTTCCTGGTGAAAAGGGCACTACATCAAGCTGAAATTCCGGAGAAATGCTGAGTTCACAGAACATATCAGGAGTTATTAACCTCTGCATGAGAACCGTGCTGCACAGGGGGAGGAAATTTGTCTGAGCTGAACTTCAGCGCCTCTCTGAAGCTGTTTGAAAGTGCTGCAGCAGCCCTGGGAGTCTGATTTTCACCCCACAGTTCCATCCAAGGGTGTCAGAGCACCTTTGCCTGAATGAATTTATCCGTGCAACAACCCTTGGCTCTGGCTAAATCCTTGCCAGGTGAGTTTCTCTCTAGGAGATATTTCCACTGTGGAAATGCTCCTGAGTGCCTGGGATTGGAGGCACTGAAACATCTCCTCTCTGCCTTATCCTGAGCATCAGTCAGTGCCCTGAATAATCCTGAATTCCCTGTCCCAGCCCTGATAATGGCTCAGGGCAGGGTGGGACAGCCCCCAGCAGGGAAATCAGCAGCTCTGGGAACCTCAGGCTCAGGTATCAGCTCTGCTATGGAAATCCCACTGGAAAACCGGGAGTCAGGCTCCTCTCTGGAGCCAGAGAAAGTTTGGATCCTTCTCAAGTGAAATGGTTTGAATGGCATCCTTTTCCTTGTCCAAAAATAACATTGCTTCCCTACTTACATCTTCCCCTGAAGCTGCGTGATTTAGTTCAATTAAAATCAAAAAAATAATAATAATAACAACAAATTTTTTAAAAAAAGCCTTTAGGAAGGAACAGCTCCCCAAATCCCCTGAAAGTGAAAGAGCAGCTTAGCAGTTCAGGTTTGATTGATGCTCTGTTTGACATGCAGGGTGTAGGCAGCTACCTTGCTGTGGCATGTCTGGCTAAATCATCTGCTGTCACTTCTCAGAATATCCACTTAGCAAAGGTTACGTGCCCGCTAAACCAGAGCTTAATTACTCTGCATCACCATCTAGAGAGCACGGGCAGAACTAAGGCTGGGAGAAATCAGCATTTTGATGGGGATCTTTTCTGCTTTAGTGGTGTTTGCTCTCCAGAGCAGCCCCTCTCTCTGATTTGTGCTCTGTTGCCACATCTGCTTTGTTGTGCGGAACAGAATTTTCCATTTTTTACTCCCCTTCTGTACAGCAAGAGGAATTTTTCTTCTTTTTTTTGGGGTGAACTGGGACAAATAATTGAAAATTCTTCCTGACAACCACCCTAGAAATGAGAGATCCTGGCCTGGCCTCCCCCTCAGAGGGAGCTGTGATCCCCATCTCGGGAGGATTTGAATATTGCCCTGACAGCGCAGGAGCTGTGCGCTGTAATTCCCATTGTCGTGCCTTTCCCCACGCCCCTGCAAGAACCCAGGATGTAAGTGACAGATGCTGAGCTTTGTTCCCTCCCTCCAGGAGAGCTCCTGTGCCTTTGGCAGGAGCAGATCAGAAGATTGCTTTTTAGTTCCTGGGCTGGGAAGTCCTGTGGGCCAAGATTTCCCTGCAGCCGCTGTTGGGAGCGGCTGCGATCGCCCCGTGAATAATGGAACGTTTTCATGTTTTAATCAGATGCAATTTTCCAAATGGTTTTTATGATTTAGCAAGTCCATTAAAAATGACATTTGTTCTGCTCTGACACTCCTAAGGAGCTCCACAGAGCATAAACACTGGAAATTACTTGTAAGGGGAAGAAGATATTAAAATTCCCCAGCCCTCGTGTGCTTGTCTGAGAAATCCCGGTGCCTCGTGCCAGGACTGGAGCGGAGCCACTTGATGTGCTCGGGGTTTTGCTGTGATTAGGGGCAGCTCCAGGCTGCTGCAGAGACAAAACATTGATATTTCTCGTGCTGTGCCTCTCAGATGCTCTACAGGACCAGATTTTAGGGCTGGAGATGAGGCTGGGCTTTGGATGGGGCGCTGGAGCGTTGGGAGCAGGAGGGCTGGTGAGTGCAAAGCGTTTTATCGCAGGCCTGTGGTGTCAGACAGCACAAGGACCAACTGCTCCTGCCCATCAGCTCCTGGATTTATTGACTGAGTTCATTCTGCTTCTCTGTTGAGCTCCAGATTTACACGGTGCTCAAAGCAAACCCCGCTCTCCTGCCAACTTCACAGCGGCTTCAGAGTGGAGGTGGAGCTGGTCCTGCTTCTTCTCCACCTATTTCCCCATCTCCCCCCCTTTGCCAGAGAAATCCCTGGAGTTCAGCTCCCTCCTGTCCCTCCAGGGATGCTCTGGAGGGTGAGCACCTGCCCCAGCACATCTGAGCATCATCAGGAGGCTGAAAATTCCTCTCCAGCAGCCCTGAAGGGACGGATTTAGGGGAGAATCACTTTCGAGTCTTTCTCCCTCCACCCCAGTAAGGCAGGAGGGTTCTGTTATCCCAATTTCCCTGATGGGAGCAGGAGTGCCAGGCTGGCTTTGGGCACTTTGTGCTGTCTGATCACTCTGCACCTGGGGAACCAAAATCTCTGCAGAGCTCTTCTGAGAGGAGCATTTCAGCTGGAACACACAGCTGGACAGCTCTCAGGAAGCTTTTTTTTTTTTTTCCCAGCCTTGCTTCCATATCCTATCCATGCACTGAAGTCCCTCTGAGTGGGGAATAACTTTCTGGAAATTTATCAGATTGTCTTCAGGTGGGTTTTTTTTGGAATTTTTTTTTTTTTTTTTTTTTTTTTTTTTTTTTGTGTGTGTGTGTGTGGTTTTTTGTGTTTGCCTTTTGTTTTTCTTTTTGTTTTGTTTTTTTTTTCCTTTTTTTGTATGGGGTTTTTTTGGTGTTTTGTGGGGGGGTTGTGGGTTTTTTTGTGGGTTGTTTGTTTTTGTGGGGGATTTGTTCACTTTTTGTAGGTTTTTTGTTTTGTTTGTTGGTGTGTTTGTTTTGTTTTGTTTGGGATTTTTTGCTTTGTTTTCGTTTGTTTCGGTTTTTCCAGCCACCACTTTGGCGCTGGTTTATTTCCTGTGCATCTTTTCCAATGTTTTGGGGGTTTTTTTTTTGCACCTAAATTCTGGATTCTTCCAGGCCACACCTCTCTGGGCATGGAATGCTGCTCAGGAGCGACAGCTGTCACCATGGGCTCTGCCAGGAAGGGGAACAACAGTGGATTTTGGGGCAGTTGAGCTTCCAGTGATTCCTCTGAAGCCCATTCCCAGCTGGATTTGAGCCCTGAATGGACTTCCTTTCATTCTCCTTTTCCTCTGCAGCCACCAACCACACTCTGGGCCCTTGATGCTATTTCAGATCATTTTTCCAAGCTGAAGCTTTTACTTTGCTAAAGTGAAAAAAACCCTCAAATCAGGGACTGACCAAAGGGAGCAGAGGATACCCCAGGGGCAACCTGCGCTGGGGAAATTGGTCACCACTCAGAAAATTACTGCTCCAGTCCTGATTACCCATTAATTAGCCAGAGCAAGCTGCTCTTTGCAGCCTGCAGAATGTGTTCCCTGCTGGTCCAGCTTGGAATGGTTTTCCCTTTCTTTTCAGTCCTGAATCAGGCACTGATTTCACGCCCCACAGTTGGCCAGGCAGGAGCTTTGTTTTTTGCAGAAATGCTGTGTTCAGTCCAAACGTGAAGTCCAGATTTCATCCCTGTTTTTATCTCCCTGTCTCCCCTTCTCTCCTGTGCAGGAATTAAGGGTTTTTTTCACTGTAACAAGTGTCCAATCTTCTTGGATGTGGCAACAGCTGGAAGTCAGATTTTCCCTGTTAGATTCCATCTGTAGAACCGGAGAGTTCTGCCTTTCTCCTCTGGAATATTCCACTACACCCAAAATTGTAAAAATAACCCCCCTGATTGCTGATTGTGGAAGGTTTTGGGGGGCAGCAAAAGTGTTCCTGGGAATTGCCAGGGGGAATGGTTTGGATTGGAAGGGACTTGAAATCCCATCCTGTTCCATCCCCCTGCCATAGGCAGGGACACCTTCCACTACCCCAGGCTGCTCCAAGCCCCATCCAACCTGGCCTTGGACACTTCCAGGGATTTTTAGAGACGTTTCAAGTGCCTTATTCCTACTGAGCAGCTTAATCCTTTCAAAGGGGTGGTTCAAAGTTTCTGCCTGAAATATCTCAGTGGGTTCTGGGAGCTGAGCCTGGAAGTCAGGATTAGCAGCTAAACCCAACCCTCCCTCGCTCCTTTTATTTCTGAAGATCTCCCCGAATCAAATAATCGGCATTTCTAGCCCCAAATGCCCTGATGGTGGACTTGGAATTATTGAGAAAGGACATTTCTTTCTCCTTTTCAGAGAAACTGAAGGCAAACCCAGCCCAGCCAGGCAGCAGCATCCCCTCTAAAAAGATTTCCCCCCTTCTGCCCAGATTTAAGCCACAGGAACAGGGAGACTGAACAGCAAAGCTGGGTGAGATCTGATGGTTTGGGGTGTGTTACCAGCCCCTGAATTTACCCTGTCTGGAAGGAACCCCAAGGAAAGGGAATGTAACTCCAACCTGGGGAGTGTCTCCCATCCTGCTGCTCCTAATCCTGGCAAAGTCAAGGTGGAGAACATGGTGTCTGTGCAGACTCCTGGAGAAAATACAGATTCATTTGGAGCCTCTCTTCAATTTGTGTTTCAGGCTGTGCTTGCACAACAAAGGGAAGTGTTTCATGGAGATCAGGGCTGAACAGGAGCCGCTGTTTGCCAACGAATAAATGTGTGGTCTCACATTTACTTCTCATCTCAGATCAGGTTTGATTGGAATTAATCTGCACTTGAGTGCTCAAATCCCTTGGGCTGCCTGAGCAGTGACACACTGAGCTTAGAACGGGAGATTTATCAGCTGTGGAGCTGCTGCTGTCCTGGGTCTGGGATCCATCCTGGGTTTTGGTGATCCTGGAGGGATCCTCAGGAATTCCTGTGGTTCTGGTGGTGCCCAGGACGAGCAGAGTGACCCCAGCTGGGTGGAGAAACATCTCAGAGCTGAAAGTTGTTTGTGCTCTGCACTCACCTGATTTTTCTCTCTGTTTGTGCTGTCACTGGAGGGTTTATGGGGTCAGGAGAGCCAAGCACTGCAGGGACATGGAGGGTCCAGGGAGAGGCATCCCCAGGGGACTGGGACAATCTTTCCTCCTGGAACAGCTGGAAAAGGAGGAGGAAGTTCAGGAGCTGCAGAAGGAACCCGGAGTTGGCAGTGCCATGAATGAAACATTATAAAAAATGTCTGCAGCTGAGGGAATCCCTTATCAGGGAGCTGTCAGTCAGGGAAGGGAAGAAGGGGGAGAGAGGAAAAGAAACAATTTAAAAGAAGAAAGGCAGAGCACAACTCGTTTTATGAAACCCTTACTTTAAGTAATATTTGCTGAATTACTTGTGGGGTTTTTTTCTCTTTCAAGCTTGAAAAAAACAAAACAAAACAGCGATTCTTCTTTTCCTTTGGATTCTCAGATCTGGAGAATGTTTATTTAAGGAAGGGAGATGCACCCAAAAGGGGCTGGGATCCTAAAACCACGGCATTCCTTATTCCCTGCCCTGAGCTAATGGACCTGTGGAGTTCAGAGAGCCTGGAAGGGAAGATAAATATTCAGCTTTTATCTTTAATCCAAAAGCCTGTGAGCAGAGCTGATATTTCCTGTGTGCTCAGCTCTGCCCTGCATGAGTGTAAACAACAAAAGAGGCTGGACCTGGCAGAGAGCTGACCCCACCACCTTCCCTTCTTTTTTTTATCCAGTGTTTATTCCAGCCACTGAAATTGCTTGGTTGGAATGTCAGCGGTGCAGTAACTTTGATATTAATCATCACAGGTGCTTGGGAAATCAAAAGAGAGACGGCAGCAGAGTCAAATGAAAAATTAAACTGAGCTCAGTTTAAACCCGGCTTGGCTGGGGGGGGTTGGGTTTAAGCTCCAGCACTGCCCTGCTCATGATCCTCAGTTCATTCTTATAAATGTGAATAAAATAAACAACAAATTTAAAATTTAGCAGCAGTTTTAAAAAAATTTTAATCTAAATTGACAAAGATTTGGCAACAATTAAGTAAGTCTGGTTAGGGTTCTGATCAGGCACAAGCAAAACCAGGCAGGGTACGGGGAGGGCTTCTCACCCCACCTCAGGTACAAAACAGAGCAATTCAAACTAAACTTATATACTGTGTGCTAATACAGATCCATCAATGTTTCCCCTAAATTTCCTCCTATTTCCAATTCTAAAAATCCACGTCACTGCACTTCATGGCACATGCTTCACTTGCTGTCAGGGGGCCTTGTGTCTTCTTTGGGTGGGCTTTGGGGTGAAGGCTCAGAGTCTTCCTCGTTGTCCTCTGAAAAACCTCTTTTATTACACATGCACATTAAGCTTGTATGTAAACGACTACCATGTTTGAACATTAAGACAATAAATCTCATAGAATTAAAGATTTTCCTGATTCCTCTGAAGCCCATTCCCAGCTGGATTTGAGCCCTGAATGGACTTCCTTTCGTTTTCCTTTTCCTCTGCAGCCACCAACCACGCTCTGGGCCCTTGCTGCTGTTTCAGATCATTTTTCCAAGCTGAAGTTTTTACTTTGCTAAAGTGAAAAAAATTCAAATCAGGGACTGACCAAAGGGAGCAGAGGATAATTTTTGCTTTAGTCTTATCTAAGTTTCTTCCTGTATCTCCTGAACATCTGCAGGAGAAGGGGGGAACCCCCTTCCTCTCCTTTCTGGCACAACTTTTATTGCTCTTTTATTATTTTAAAATATTGATTACCATTGCAATTTTATCAGGACGAATCGTACCCATTCACCACATTCTCAACCTGCTTCCCACTGCTGGGGGATTTGGGGATGGCTTGGTGTGTTTGTGTTTTCTTTAGGCTGCACCAAGAGAACCTCCTTGTCGCTGGAGATGGTGAAAGCAGTGGTGATCTGGTTAATTCTGGGTGAATCGAAATCTCGGGGTTTTGCCTTGTTAGAAATTGAAAGTTCTGCACAAATTCAGTTGTAAAAAAGCCCGTTTGGGCTGGTACTGCTCTCCAGAAGCCTCCTCTGTCCAGGAATCTCCTCCTGGATCCATCAGGAGGGTTCAGCTCTGCTCCACCTGCCCCTCTCTGAGCAGGGGTCACTCACACCAGCCCAGCTCTTTGCACAGCTCCTCCCTTTCCCCAGCTCACCCCAAATCTCCATTTTTAACCCCAAATCAATCCTTAGGTTGCTCAGCTGCTCTGTGAGGCAGAGGAGGAATCAGAGCATCTCCGGGCGGCACAGGAAGGGAGGGAATGTTTTTGTCTCTATTTTTTTTCTGGCTTTCCTGTAAAACTTTGCAGGATTTCCTGGAGCTCTGGGCAGGCCCTGGGTGTTGATGGCTTTGCCTTCCAGCCCTTGCAGGATTTATCCCCTGCTCTCTCATCTCTAGCCCCAGCCTGCACCACTCCTGAGGGACACTTTTCCATGCTTTTCCTTAGAACATCCCAGGGCTTTTCCTAGGAAAATCATCCGGTGGCCTCTCCCGCCTTTCTGCTTTCTGGTTTTTCTTCTGATGAATTCCTGGAAAACGCAACAAAGCAGAAAGTCTTGGTGGGGGTAGAAGGTGGACCAAGGTGATTTCTGTTTCACGCTTTTATTGCGAATTCTGGGAGGAATGAAGGAGATTTTGGAACAAAACGCCGTGATTGCTTTTTCAGAGCTCTGTAAAGCTCCAGTTCCACGTGGGAGCTGGTGAGGAGGTTGGCACATTTCTTTTATTTAATCCAATCCAATCCCATTCATTCTTGGGTCCTGATTTTCTAGCCCAGCATGAAAAGTCTTTGATGACTCTGGCACAGGTCTGTTATTATCTAATTGCTTTTCCAGAGGGCTTTTCACCTGGTAATTTGGATATTGTTATCCCTGCTGAAGCCTGATCATTCTGCTCGACCAAAATCTGCCTCTGTTTGTTATTAATTGTGGTTTGGGAACAGCTTAAGGCTCCCCAGGTCCACTATAAAGGACCTTCAGAAAATTTGGGCAAGAGAAAGAAATTGTGGTGAGGGGGAAAGAAAATCAGAGGCTCATCAAGGTCACTCCAAAAATTTCAGCAGAGCTTGAGACAGGGCCCTGCTTCCTGCAGAAATCCTCAAAATTCCAGCAGCTGCTGCATTGCTGCATTCCAGGCACCACAGAGTGCATTTGGGTTGGGTTTTTGTGGGTCCTGTGGCACGTGGAGCTGTCCTGGGTCTCCCAGAGCTTTGTGAGGAGAGGATTTCTGTGTAATCCACGGTGACTCTCTGAAAGATACACCCACACTCCTGCAGCTACTTACAAGGATCATTAAGACTTTGATAATTAAACAGAAGGATCCTGAACTGATTGCTCAGCAAATCCCTCCCATTTCTCTTTGACCTGCAGTTAATTCACATTTTCTGAAGGCAGCTAGCTCAGATTTTTCTTTTTTATTTTTTTTTTTCCTTTCCTTTGTCTCCATGAGTGGTGCAAGGACAAAATCCAAAATGTCTGCAAGAACAAATGGAAGCAGCCCCAGTCTGTGGATGGGCAGGGACAACTTTGCTATCAGGGAGTTTTTAACCCTCAGGCAGAATTTGACAAGGGAGAATTTCCCGAAGTTGGAGTCTTGAGCAATCCCCAGATTGCTTGAAGATCTTTTCCAAACTGATGATTCTGGGATGGGAGAACAAAATGCTCACATGGGGCACCATTTGTGATTTTTTAATTCATTTTTTGGTTTTTTTTTGTGGGGGGGTTGTGGTTTTTTTGTTTTGTTTTTTGGGGGTTTTTTTAAGTTTGGGATAAATTTTATGGGAAATGTAGGTTTGTGTTTGAATTTGGATGTTTATAATTTTTTTTTATAATTTTTTTTTTATTTACAGACTTATGAGTTGTGAGCTTTCATTAGTAAGTTAGAGGAACGAGTTAAAAACGGAGTGCTTTTAACATTTTTTTAAGGTTATTTCAGTGATAATTACTTAACAATAAGGTTATATTATTGTATTATATTATATTATATTATATTATATTTATATATATGCTTATATTATTTATATTTTTGATTTAATAATGGCCACTTAAGGTTTGTAATGTGGACTTTATTTTACTTAATTGTAGAAAAATTATTTAAACTTATGAAGAAGAAGGAAGAAGAAGGTGAAGAAGAAAGACTTAGACAATGTTTCAAGTTTTTTTTTTATTTTGTTTTACTATATGCCAAATTCTTACATCTAAGCTTTTCACTCTACTATTCAAACTCAGGAGCCCGTCCCAAGCCTTCAAGTCAAATGTGCTGCTTGCTTGAGCCTCAGCACCTTTTAACACAAAAAAGCCTGAAATTTTCAGCTTTTACGGTCCCATCAAGCTGCCAGCAGAGCCCTTGGGCTCTGCCCAGTGACCAAGTTTGGGCAGGAATTGCAGATATCCTGAATTCTAAATGCATGGCACCTGTTGCCTGTTTTTTTCTGTTCTCCTCTGTTTTTTCTAAAGTTTTTCTAAAGTTCTATTTCAGCCTTCTGTGTTTACCTTTTGCAGTGGAGTCTCTCACTGATTTTCACATAAAGAACCTACTGTTGTTGTCACTGTCCTTTCATGTTTACATTCTTCTCATAAGGAGGAGAGAATTGATGGGCTGTTGGGTTGCCCAGTGTGGTTGGAGAGGACAATTTTCTTCCTCCAATCCATGGTCACTGTTGGAATTCTGTAAATGTTGAGGTCTGTAAATAAACTGCCCCTTTTTGCCTTGGACATCTCAGTGTGTGAGTGTCATTCGTGTTGTGTGGGACAGGCACCAGCATGAGAATGGCAGCAGCAGGTCTTGATGTGGGTGGAACTCCACGACTCCTGGTTGAATGTTGAATGTTCTGTAGATGGTTGCTCTAAGAGTGTTAAAGACTCCTAATCATACACTGGATGTTCTGTTGATGGTTGTGCATGTTGTTATCTCGGATGGTTTGTACCCAGTTTGTAACCCAGTCCCAGTTTTGTGTGCCCTTGCCTCTTGCCGGGTTTCTGCTGCTCCCTGCCCGCTCTCTGTCTGCTCCTCCTCCTGCTCCCTGCTGAGCCCCTGCCTGCCCCTCAAGCTGAAACCAACGCCCATTATGGAAATCACAGAGACCCCCATGAGGCCTTGCCAGAACCCAAAGTACAATTAATTAACACAAAACCCCCCAGCAACGAGTCAGCACAAAATCCAGACCCACAAAGGACACCACCCGGCTGGCAGGACATCAAACTATCTGTGGAGGCTTTCCACCTCCTCACCATGACTTAAGGCACTCGGAAAGAAAGACACCCCTGGACTAAAATGAGTCCAGAGTTCCTGGGAACTTCTGTGAGGAGGAACTCCTGGCTCTGCAGCGTGAGCAGCAGAATCAACTCGGGCCTCCTCCTCGGTGGTGCTTGAGGGAGTGGCAGTAACAGAGCAGGCAATCCCTTGAGCTTTCCCCGTTCAATAAAGGCATTTAAGGAGTTAATAACTATCTCCTGCAGTGTTTATTCATAACAGGCTGGTGGTGTTAGTGGCTCCGTGTTGGCTTCACAGTGGCAGAGATCTGTGCCACCCCTCACCCCGAATTCAAATATCAACCCCAGAGCTGCCAAACCCCCTGTCCTTGTAACCTTGACTGGTTTCCCAGGGCAGTTTTTAATTTTTACCCTCCTTCCACAGTGTCCTCTGTGCTCACCCCCAAAACATCCCATTTTTTTTTCCCCCCTGCACAGTCAAAATTCAGCAGCACGAGGCTGGAGGGCAGGCCTGGTGTTCCTGAGACTTGAACAAATTACCCTCCAGGCCATTAACTGGTGTGCCATGAAGTATTATCATAATTAATTACAGCTAAACTGCAGTTGTCAAATAAACGAACAAAGCGCATTTCATGATGCATTATCCTTGCTCTTTCATTGTTTGTCCTCTTGCTTGTTAAGCTGGGGATAATCAGTCATTTGCACTTGGGCTCCTGGGTTGCTAAAAAGTGGAGGTTCCACTGCAGCCAGGAAGGTGTTGGTGCTAAAAAAAACCAAAAAAATGAAATTATTGATGAGAAAATCTCAAATGGCAGCAAGAGTGAGGTCAGAGGAAGTTTCTCAGGGCTTTATAAGATAACAGAAATCCAGGAGTTGTTAAAATGTTTGCATTGTCGTGGACTTTTGTGTCCTTTTTTCTCAGAGGTAAAAAAACCCAATTAAATTAAATTCAAATAAAGTGTGGATGGGGGGCAGTGTGTGTGAGGAAAAGCAATAAAATGGGGCCTTTGGGTACCTATGGCACCTTTCTCCAGGTAAAGGAGCCAAGATCTTTACAGATAATGTGTAAAATGACCTTGCCAAGGGCTCTGAGCTGGATCTTCAGCTTCCAAATATTGGCAAAGCTTCCCTGAAGAGAATCACTGGGATTCACCCAGCTCACTCCTCTCAGCTGCCTGGTGATTCCCCCAGGCTGGCAGAAACAAGGCATCACTTTTATCCCTCAGCTCCTGACAACCACTGGGTGAACCCCAAGTCCCTTTCCCTGTGTGTGACTTGAGTTTATCTCATTAAAAAAAAGCAAAAATTGATTCTCTCAACCCAAACCTGCCAGAGCAGGACGTCCTTGTGTGCAGAAATTTTCAAGCCACACACCTCAAACACTGATTTTTGAGTTTGTGACCCATGTAAATGTACAGAGAGATGCCAAATAGAGGATGTGACTGCACAAAACGCTGCCTAAAAGTGGAATTTTCAGTATTTTTGCCACAGGAAACACTCAGGGAAGGAGCAGGGACATCTAAGTCCCTTTCCCTGGGTGTGACTTCAGTTTATCTCATTAAAAAAGCAAAAACTGATTCTCTCAACCCAAACCTGCCAGAGCAGCACGTGCTTGTGTGCAGAAATTTTCAAGCCACACACCTCAAACACTGACTTTTGAGTGTGTGACCCCCAAATAGTGGATGTGACCGCACAAAAAGCTGCCTAAAAGTGGAATTTTCAGTGTTTTTGCCACAGGAAGCAGCCAGGGAAGGAGCAGGGACACCTGGCTGCTGCTGCATTGAGCATCTCGAGGTGGGCACTGTAATTCTCTGCAAGGCAGATGCTCCTGTCAGTTCTGTTGTTTCCTTGCCAAGATGCATTTTACCTCTGGGAGCCCTCAGGGGCCCATTTACCAGGGATAATTAATTAAATTAACAGGCTTTTTAGGCTGGCTGGAGGTTGGTGCAACAAGTGTGCTTTGAAAGGAATGCTGGATTTCCACAGCCCTGGGTAAACAATGTGCAGGTTAAAACTCCTGGCTGTGTCTTTCACTGGTATTAATCAGAGAAAGAAAAAAAAAAAAAAGGTAAAAAATCAAATTGTGCCAATTTGCCCAGCTCCTTTCATCTGTGCTTTTCTCTTTCATATCTGCTCTGTCTCTGGGAGGTGTGGAAAAGCTGTTTTTCCATGGATCCCACAGGCCAAGCTCAGCACCCCCTCCCTGTCAGCAGCTCTGCACGGTGATTTTTTCATCATCTTTCATGGTGTCTTGGGTTATAGAACCAAAACTGTGCATTCTATTCCATCTGCTGAAAGCAGCTGGGAGATGTTTTTTCTTTATCTCTTGTAACTCTGGGGGAGGGGGGCAGGTGCCTTCTGATAAGGGCCCAGCTGTTCAAACCAGGTGGGGCAGTGTTTCTTATCTCTGTCACCACCCCTCCTCCCTCCAGGGGATCTCTGCTGCTGATGGGCCATGAAGGCTCAGCAGGGACAGGACACATTCCATCATCCCAGTGGGAGATGCTCCACCCAGTGGGAGGAGCCAACCATTCCTGCCTGGATAAAAACTGAGACTCAGGAACACCAGGGATCTGGTTCCACTGGATTCCTGGAGGAAGAGCAGACTCTTCTCACCATCCCTGGACCCTTCTCACCATCACTGGGCCCTTCTCACCATCACTGGGCCCTTCTCTCTCAGGATCATCTCTGCTCCACCAGAACCACCTCTGCCACTCCAGGAGGACTCACTGTGGGCTGCTCCCAACACCCTGACCAACAGGGTGTCAGGTTGTAGCTCTGACTCTGTCAGGGTTTCTAGGATTGTTGTTTGTTTGCTTGCTCGTTTTTTGTACTACTACATTTGTATTTTTGTTAATATTCCTAGTAAAGACACTAATACTGACATTGCAGCGTTTGGTGTTGGTTTTTTTTTTTGGGTTTTTTTTTTTTTTTTTTTTTTTGTTTTGTTTTTTTTGGTTTTTTTTTTGTTTGTTTGTTTGTTTTTTGTGGTTTTTTGTGTGTGTGTGGTTTGTGTTTGTTTGTTGTTTGGTTTTTTGTGTTTGGTTTTTTTTGAGGGGATTGGTTGGTTTTTTTTGTGGTTTTTTTTTTTTTTTTTTTTTTTTTTTTTTTTTTTGTTGGTTTTTGGTTGGGTTTTTTTTTTGATGTTTCTTATCCCCCCCACCCAACAAATCATTGCATTTTAAACCAAGGAGAAAGGTGCACCTCTCCAGATTTCATCCTCAAGTTCTGCTTTCACTCCTCTCCATCATCACCTTCCTGCTTTAATGCTGCCTTGCATCTTCCCCCCCAGGGATCTCAAAGTTCAGCTCCCAACAACTTGTGTCTTCTTTCATCCACAAAGAGGTGCTTATCAATCACAGCTCTTTCATTCAAAGCTGTCTTATTTCTAAGAAAAAATAACTAAATTTGCAAGTTATTTAAGCATATTTTAACAAATATGCTTAAATAACTTGCAAATAGTTGGGATAATTGGATAAGCAAACTTGGGATAATTTTAAATTAAACAATGTTTAAACTTGGTATGAATAAATTTTGGCAAAAAAGAATCTTAAATCATATTAACCTGAAAAAACTTACATGTAATAAAACTTTAAATTAATAGGATATCGATCTAATATCATCTAAACTTTATAAAACTTAAAATTATCAAAATTTAAAGGTAACCTAAACTTAACAGGGCCTAAACTTAGCAGAATTTAAAATAACATCATTTAACTGAGCAATATTTAACATAAACTAAACCATACAGAAATTAATCTTAATATCAACAGAATACTAAAATATAACTTAACTCAAACCTAAATATAGTAAATGACTCCAAGTAAAAATCCACTTCTGTTTTACTCTCTCCAAGTTCAGAGGCAAAAACCTCTTCTTCCTTTATTAATTATGGATTGCAGCAGTCCCAGGAGGGCCCTGACTGCACAGGAAATTTGGGGGAACTCCAAACAAAACCTGGCCCTGGGGACTTTCCTGTCTCACCACAACAAATTCCAGACAAGATCCTTGCTGCTCTGGTGCTGCTGCTCTCCAGGTACAAAATGGGATGGAACCTCCACTAATTAGGAAGCTGGAGAGACAGTGCAGTAGTTGAAAGAAGTTTGATCTCTCACTCCTTCCTGAGCTTTAAATAACCCCTGTAGCTGTGGTGCCTTTCTAGGGCAGAAATGATTGCAGAACTTGGGAGCTGTGGTTTATCAAAGCCAATAAAGTGAGTTTTCACTGAAGGACCGAAGCTGGGATGTTGTTCTAAGCCTCCCTCAGATGTTCTCCCTCAAGTCCAGCTGGCAGGTTGGTAAAAAAAAAAAAATAATTTGACGAGATTTTGGACATGTAAGAGTTTAATTTGAATGGCAGGGTGGAAATCCTGAGGGAAAGCCAAGATCATGAAACACCAGCACAGGGAATGTTGTCAGTGTGGAGGCTCCTGCAGAGCAGAGCTGTGTCCTGAGAGAAATAAATCCTCCCCTTCAAGGTTTTCCCCGCTAAATCCAGTCCAATGATGAGCTGCAAACACCGGGGAGCAGAGCTGAAGCAGAATTTTGGTTTTCCAAGGATTAGGAACCACCAGTTTGATGTTTTCAGGATGAATGCTGTGTTCTCAGCATCCCTATCAGCTCAGAACTTCCCCAGCCAAGCTCCTCTGGCTTTGGATTTTTCCCTGACAGCCTGTGAGGGGCGCAGCAATTAAACCTCCACCTGCAAACGTGAATTAGGAAAAGATGGAACAGCTTGAGGATGGGCTTGGTGCTCCCTGCACCACTTCTTACCCCACTCCCCTTGATGAAAGGGTAGAAAATGCAGCTGGGCTCTGCCTGACAGAGGATTCATTTATTTTCATCAAGGAATCAAATCTTGATCTCCAAACCATCAATATTTCAGGGCCAGGGCAGAGCCCAGCCTGGGGGAGGAGAGCTCCCTCAGTCTCCGGGCTCTCCTCGTAGTTAAAAGTTCACCGTGGAAAATTTGATGCTTAATAAATTGGAGCCTTCTCTGCTTTAAATCATTTCTACAGCAATTGCAGAAGAAAATATAATTATTACAAACTGGTCATTTGTTACTGAGGAATCTCATTAAATTGACTCTGCTGGAAGGTTTGGTGGGGGTGGAAGGGGAGAAGAGGCAAAAAAAAAAAAAAAAAAAAAAAATCCCTGGCAGAGGGGTGGGAGAGGAGTCTCTTAATTACAGATTGATTCTTTCTGGTGATTGAATGTGGAACATAATCAGCTCATCCTTTCTGCTGGGGCAGATGGGAGCTACAGGGACCTTTTTGTCTTCCCTGACCTGCCAGCACGGCTTGCTAATGGCCTGGGGATGCAGGGAATAGCCTGGAGAAGGTGGGGAAAGCACATTTAGCTGAAGTCATGGATCAGGGCTGCTCTCCTCCCCCTGGGGAGTCAGCCCTGGCCAGGATTTAATGCAGTGTTGTCTCCTCATCACATCTTCATTTCCTGCTGATGGAATCCCAGAGCCCTTGGGCACAGCAGCTCCTGCTCTGCAGCTCCACAGGGAGAGTTTGGGAACCCAAATCCAGGCTTGGGCACGGCTCAGGTGCTGCTGGCAGCATCCAGGTTTGGAATCCCACAGTTCCTGAGTGGTTTGGGGTGGAAGGGACCTCAAAACTCCTCCAGTCCCACCCCATCCATGGGCAGGGAGCCCTTCCCCTATCCCAGGGTGCTCCAGCCTGGCCTTGGACACTTCCAGGGATCCAGGGGCAGCCACAGCTGCTCTGGGCACCCTGTGCCAGGGCCTGCCCACCCTCAAATAATTTCATCCTAATTTCCAATCTAAACAATTTCTCCTTCATTTTAGGGCCATTCCCCCTCGTCCTGGCCCTCCAGGCCTTGTCCCCAGTCCCTCTCCAGCTCTCTTGGAGCCCTTTCAGGCTCTGGAAGGGGCTGTGAGATCTCCTTGGAGATTTTTTTCCATGAGAAAGTTGCTCCAGCTTTGTGATCATCCTGGTGGACTCATCCCAACAGATCCAAGTCTTTACTGGACACAGGAGGGTCTCACAAGGGCAGAGAAAATGGGGACAATTGTTGCAATTCAACACAAATGAACAACACTCAGGCACTGAGATGTCCAAGGCAATAAAAAGGGGCAGTTTATTTACAGACCTCGACATTGATAGAATTCCAACAGTGACCATGGATTGGAGGATGAAAATTGTCCTCTTCAACCACGCTGGCCAACCCAACAGCCCATCAATTCTCTCTTCCTCCAGAAAGGAATGCAAAACAATCATTGTTTACATGAAAAGTGCCTGAGAAACTCCACCACAAAAAGCAAAACATCAGAAGGCTGAAGGAACTTTAGAAAACCAGAGAAGAACAGGGCAACACATGAAGATCTAACAAGGTGACAGACAATCACCCTCTTTTTTGGTCACTCCTCTTTTGATGCATCCCAGGACATGGATTTCCTGGCCAGCTGGAGAAAGCAGGAGCTGCTGGAATCTCCCTCTCCAATCTCAGCCAGCTCCCAGCCATGTGTGTGTTTGTACATGTGTGCATATGCAGATTCAATAAATTTACAGCAATGCTCCAAAACGGGCGAGGATTTAAGGTGGAGCCTCTCAAAACTCAAACAACAGAAATTAAAGCTCCCTTATCACTCCCAGGAAAGATATCCACGACCACAACGTGCTAGAATCACAGGTGGGAATGATTGCTGCTGAGGGGGATGTGATTTTTTAGAAAATGTTCTTCCCAAGGAGGAGAATATTGTGTGTTTTGACATCCAAATGGAGCAATTGTTTTTGCGAAATGATTTTTCTCCAGTTTTAGGCCTTTTTAGTGGCTTCTCATCTCGGAGCCTTAAAGGAAGAAATTGCTGAAATCTGACAAATTGATAGACCATAATGATCTAATGGTGTGTGGTGTGATTGTGAGAAAGGAGGGAAAGAGGAGCAGGAGTCTCTGGTAGCATTTTATGGAAATTATTCCTGGACATTTAGTTTTTCTTTTCCCAGCATGAAGAACAATACCAAGCACTTACCCAGTGGATTTTCCTCCATAAAGACAGCAAATTTTCCTGCAATGCTGGGTGGAGAAGGTTATCCAAATATTGGAATATTTATTTCAAATAAATCCAAATATTATGGAAATCAACTTTTTTTTTTTTTTTCCCTCTTTTTTTTTTTTTTTGGTCCAATTACCAATGCATGCTCAGGATCTTGGGCAGTAAAGCCCCAGTAAAAAATTAATAGAGGCTGAAGCACTCAGGCAGCCCCAGGAGAGCTGTTATCTTTCACTCATGGGTTAACACCACATTTGGCTTAAGTAGGAGCAGCAGGATAAAAAAAAAATTATTTAAGAAAAGGAATTAAAAGTGATTGCAGTGACAAAAATAAATAAAGGTTTGGCAGTTCTGAATTTTTTTACAGATTCTTCTGCTGACTGCAAACCTTCCCTCAACTCACCCTGATTTTTGTAGCTGCTTCCTGCTGGTTTAAAACTGTTCCTTCTTTGGTTCTGGATACATTTCACAAGGAAAACTGAAATGTCACCCAGCTCCAGCATTGAACTTCTGCTCCCTTTCTACGTCTGAAGTCACTGGAATAGAGGAGAGATTTTGCCCAGCAAAAATGATTTAGAGGAGAGATTTTGCCCAGCCTGTGAGGTTAGGGAGAAAAAAAATATCCAAAATAATACAACCCAGCAAAAGCAGAACTCTTGGATAGTGGCCAGAAGTGGGAATAATGGAGTATTTGAGGGATTTGCAGCACCCCAGGGACACAGGCAGGGTTGGTGGGGGTGGTTTGGAGGTGCCTCCTGTTGGGGATGTCCTGGCTGCTCGGTGAAGGGAGCAGGGAGGGCTGGATGAGGTTTATCCCTCTTGGAAAGTGAAACAGGCACTTCAGGCATAGGGAAAGATCCAAAATATCCCTTTTTTGGTGTCCTTGTGAGGTTCTCACAGAGTCATGGGATGGCTGGGCTTGGAAGGGACCTTAAAGCTCATCCAGCTCCATGGGCAGGGACAGCTCCCACTACCCCAGGCTGCTCCAAACCCTGCCCAGCCTGGCCTTGGACACTTCCAGGGTTTATCTTTCCCTGTTAAAGGGTTCTTCTAGGAATGGTGGCTGTTTGTTTTGTGGTGTTTTGGGATGGGGAGACCCTACAGGGCACTCCTCTGCTTCGTGTCCATCACAGGTCCAGCAGTGGGAGAGGGGGAAGTTGGATGTGCCTCAAAGTGGTGACACAGCCCAGAGGTGGCTGTGTCCTTCCAGCAGCATCTCCCCCTCCAAATCCACTCCTGGAGGCAGAGGAAAGCTGCTTCCCAAAGCATCTGGGGCTGCACTGAGCCAGGGTTTTCTCTGCCCTGCCAAATCCTGGGAATCTCCTCAAAATGAACAGCTCCTGGTGTTGGCCCAGCCTCACTCCAAGCCAGAGCTCCCAGGATCCTGCCTGATTCCACACAGGGCAGCCTGGGGAAAGAGAGAGGGCTCTGAGTTCCTGCCAAGCAGCAGAATGTGCGCTGGGGAAGCAGCCCAAAAAATTTGAAGTTCTGAAGTTCCTAAATATGAAAGTTCTTTCAGGGATTAATCCAGGCCAGGAAACTCAGACAGCCAGGGGGGATCTTGGAAGCTCTGGATACCCATAAGGAAATGGGAAGGTGAATGGCCAAATAAAAGTCTCCAGCCTTAAATGAGCAAACCAAGAAACGACAAAAGACTTGAAAGACAAAATCTGGAGAGCACCAACCTTCCCAGCTGCACCCAAAATATCATTGGGCTGGCAGAATTCCTACAGAATAATAGAGCAGAGTGCCAATAAATATCAAATCCTTCTCCCACCCACCCCCAACCCCCAAAAACAAAATTGGCATTCATGTTGTGCTGGCAGTGCAGGGGGTGTGTGGAGGCAGTGTCTGTGTGCTCTGGCTGCTGTCTGATGTTCAGGTTTCGTCTCAGCTGTGACAATCCTATCTGATCATTAATAATACAATAATGAAATAGCGACTGGAGAGACACTTGGATAATCATCTGAGCAAAGGCTCATTAGTGCTGCAGAACAATCGCTGCCGTGTAATAACAGATCCCAGGAAATTTCAATTAAAGCTGGAACTCTGTTGCAATTTCATTTTATTTCCAGCCAGCCAGCGCGTGGTGTAATTGCAATCAGCCGAGGCAACACAAGCTCCTCTAACTCAAACCTTCCCTTGGGAATGGAGGTGGGCTGCCTGGCTGCATCCTGGGGGTTTTATCCAGCATTTCATTTCAATTCTTCCTCAACAGAGCGGACAGAAGTGGATGCTGTTCCTTGCAACATCAAATGCTCCCCTCGTGCTGCCGTGCTGAGCTGAAATGGGGATGGGATCACAATTCCAGGCTGGTTGGGGTTAAAGGGACCTTAAGGACCAGGGCAGGGACACCTTCCACTAGAGCAGACCTGCCTGGCCTTGGACATTTCCAGGAAGGTGGAGTCCTCTCTGTTGGGTTAAGGAAAGCTTTCCCAATATTCTGCTGCTCTGTGGAAGTGCAGTGGCAGAGCTGACAGGCACCTGCCACTGTACAGGGATCAGGGAGCAGAGGCAGCTGGAAGACTTTTTTTGGGGGGGGGAGAGGGAGAATCAGGATATCAGCATCTTAAAATCCAACATTTAACCCAAAATACTTCAGCATTTTGTGCTTGGGGAGGGAGTGAGCTTTTCACTCTTTCCTTTGATTCTCCCCACTGTGCTGGACACGAATCAGTGGTTTCCATCAGAGCTGCCCTTCCCTTTGCCCTGGTGCTGTTCTGCAGGCTGGATGTCCCCTGCCCACCCTGCAGGTGTCCCTTTGTCCTTGGCCAGGACAGCTGAGGACTGAACCAAAGGTCCCCAACCCTTTTGTCCAGCCAGCCCTGAGCCCTTCCCGGGGATATTGGCTGGCAGAGCTCCAGGATGAGTAATTGCACCTCGGCACCTCATTAAAACATCTCGGTGCTTCCAGATGGATGCTGTGCTGGCCTGGATGGATGCTTTTATCTGTCCTTGGGTGACGCTGTTGTGCACCACAACGACACAGACTCTGACTTCAGAAGGCTGACAATGACTCTGTTTATTTCTGGGATTTTCTTCCCTTTTATGCTGTTCTACAGAGAACAACCCAATGGGTGGAAGAAAGACAAACTTCTTCAATCACATTGGTCAGACCAGAGGGACATCAAGGAGAAGTCCCTCCTAGGGAAAGGAATGCAAACAAAGGTTTCAGTCAGGAAAACGTGTCTCTTGTTGACAGAAAACTCTCTGGGAAAAGAGTTTCAGAGAAACCAAAACATCTCAGGCACCAACCTGGGCTACACTTGGGTGCTGCTGCAGGTTCCACCCCAGGAAATGCAGGCACAGGGGGAGTGAGGTGTGTGTCTAAAACAGCCTGGAGAGTGGAGTGAGGCTTAGGATCACCCCCACTGTCCTTGGGCAGCAGCTGGAGAGGAGTTTGGGAGCGTGGATGCTGAACCTGGGATGATTCCTGCAGGAGCACAGGCTTCTCTCCTGCTGGGACGTCCCACAGCATTCCCTTCAGGAGTGGGTTCCCTGCAGCCCTGCTGCTCCTACACCCGTCCCTCTGCCCACCCTCAGGGCTCTGGGATATTTCTGGCAAAGTCTCTCAGTGCCCTGGGACAACAGGAGCAGCAAGGCAGCCCTGGGAGGGACATTTCCAACCCAGGGATGGGCCTGCAGTCACCAAGGTGGTACTTGAAGTACCACCCCCCTGCCTGCCCTCCTGGGCTGCTGTGCTAGCTCAGTTTCTGGGGAGCTTTGGGGGAAATACTTCAGGGGACAGGGTAAAAGATTCAAAAGAGGCTCTTACCTCAGGGGAATGTTCCAAGGCTTTATTCCTGAAGGGGGTCCCAGGGGCAAAGAGGACGAACAAGGAGGAGCAGGGGTTTTTATCCAGTCTCTGTCTCAGGGTGGGACAGCTGGCACAGAGCCATGGGTCAGAGATAAGGGGAAGGTAGGGTTGTACTGAAGGTTACAGTCTCTGGGGGGTTTCTGGGGAAAAACCATTTCCCCAGAGGAATACGACAACTACTGACTTCATAACTGAGGGACATCCACAGCAAATGTGGGGAGGAGTGGAAATCTGGCTCCTAAATACCTGGCTTTATTTGCAGAGCTGATGGTTTTGTGCAGACCAGGCCTTGTGTCCTTGGCAGTCACCTGTGGAGGCAGCTCCTGGGGGTGTTTGGGATGGAAAGTGATTTTGTTTTAATACTTTATCTACAGCTTTTTAAAAGTTTGGGTGGTTTTGGTTTTTTGTTGTTGTTGTTGTTGTTTTGTTTTGGGGGGTTTGTTTTGTTTTGTTTTGTTTTTTTGTTGGTTTTTGTTTTTGTTCTTGTTTTTGTGTTTGTGTTTGTTTGTGTTTGTTTGGTTGGTTTGTTGTTGACTTTGGGGGTATTTTTTGTGTTTGTTTGTTTGTTTTGGTTTGGTTTTTTTGTTTGTTTGTTTGTTTGTTTTTGTGGTTTTTTTGTGGTGTGGTTTGTTGGGTTTTTTTGTTTGTTTTGGGTTTTTTTTGTGTGTGTGTGTTTTGGTTTGGTTTAGTTTTGTTTATTTTGGGGGTTTTTTGTCTTTTTTCCTCCACTTGCATTTCCCTGGAAGCACCAGGATCCTGGTGGTGCAGGACAAGAGGTCAGAGTGTGTGCAGCAGGCAGCAAGGTGCACTTTGAGCTCCTACACTTTGGCTTTCAGCTGGGGACGCAGGCAATGAAGCCTCTTGGCATCGCTGCTCTCCCTGCTCTCCACAGCTCACGGAATAATTGTTTAGCACATCGAGCTCCGTGGTGTTTGATGGCGTTTTGGGATGAGAAAATGGCTCAAAAGGCTCACAGCCTGACCCAATCCAGGAATCTTCATGTTGTTGTGGAGCTGGAGGGGTCAGCAAAGGCACCCTCAGGGTCCCTCTGCTCCCCCAGGTTAGGAATGGAGCTGAGTCCCCGATCTCCTGGAGCTCAGGGGGCCAAGAGGCAGCACAGGGCCCCCCCAGCCTGGTGTTTGGAGGGACCTGAGGACATGTTCCCATCAAGGTGAGCAGCAGCACATTCCCTGGATTCCTGTTTTTATCCTCCTTTCCTTTGCCAAAGCTCCCTGGGGAGGATTCCTTCCCAACCACAAGGTCTCCATCAGCTGCACCCTCACAGCCCGGGGGCCAATTCCATCCCATTCCCCACTGATTCACTCCTGAGCTGCTGGACTCTTCCCAGCTGCTCCCACCCACACCCCTCGCAGCCTGGAGCACCTTCATCCTCCCAAAACCTTGCTCTCAGCTGGGTATGTCAGCTATATGTCCTGGCTTAGGGCAAATTTGGGAGGAAAGCTCAGAAGGGATTCCTCTGAAAAGCCAAACCGCCCCTCCCCTCAGCCGGTCTGGGAAAAACCTCCTCAGAGAAAGGTGGGAAAAAACCTATTTATTTAACAAACAAGATGCCTACCAGGACAAAGAATGAATAATATGGGCAAATAACAGGGCAGATTTGGGAGGGAACCTCCAAAGGGGTTCCTCTGGAAAGCAAAACCCAAACAGCCCCTCCCCCAGCCGGTCTGGGAAAAAATTTCCTCGGAGAAAACTGGAAAAAACTATTTATTTAACAAACAAGATGCCCACAAGCAGAAAGAATGGATAACATGAAACAATAAAACCCCTCAAAGAGAGATGGCAAACTGAGGCAGGCCTTGCCGTGGGTGCAGCTCAGCTCCCTCAGTCCCTCACCAGCCCCACTCCCTCCGCAGCTCCAGGCCCCGCAGGCCGCAGGTGCCAGCCCTCGCTGCTCCTCTGGGGTTTTCAGTCCAGAGCAGATTGAAACAGTCCCAGGAAAAGGGAAAAACCTTCCAGGGAACTTCCCTGCCTCAGGCAGCTCAAACTAACTCAGAGCACAGGAGATCTCTGTCCCAGCGCTGTCCTTGCTTTCCAGAGAGGGCAGAACCCATCCGTGCCCATCTGCAGCAGCCCTGCCAAGCTTTGGAGAGGCTGTGGCTGCAGAGGAAGCAAGAGGAGACAGGAATGTGTGATAACTGAGGAGTAAACACACCTCAGGGAAGGGAGGGATGTGCTGGAGGGATGGAAGAGCATTCCAGAGCAAGGAAAGGTGCTTTTGGCATGGGATGAGGAGAGCAGGGCTCTGCCCCGGCTCAGTCTGGCACAGGGGGTGACTCAGGGCTGCTTTTCCCACTTTTTCCTGTCGTTTTCCCCCCCATCCCCATGGCAGGTGAAGGGCTGCACGTTCAGCCTGGCTGCTGAATCCTATCTCCCCCTGACAGGTTTCTCCTCTCGTGTTTTGGCAGTGCTTGTAGTGCCTGTCATGTCAATAAAGCCTTTCCCCTAATTTGAATTTATCTGAGCATTTGTGCAGGTTTATCCATGTGTGAGAGCAGCTGCGTGTGAGATGGATTTATTTCAAGAGGGATGCGCCAGTGTTTGCCAATAGCCAGGAGTTACAAACACCTTGGAACAGCCGTGCCCCTCATCCTCATCTTGTCCTGGTGATCCTCAGAACACTGCTGGGACAGAATGTTCCTTGTCCTGCTTTTGTCCTGATGTGACAGGAGCTGTTTAGCACCTCTGAAATAATCAAACCTTAAACAAACGGCCCTAAAGCCACGATTCCCCTGCAGTGGCGTTCTCCTGGCACATCCCAAACCTCCCTGAAAATGCCTGAGCCCAGAGCAGGGATGGATAAAGCAGCTCTGAGGTCGGGGGAGGCTGGACCTGGGATTATTGGTGAGCACTGGAGCAGCCCTTTGGATCTGGAATGGTCACATTCCCTGCTGGATCCACGCTTTTCCTGCTGCAGGATTTAGGGTTGAGCTTGGCCCTAGGCCAGGGTTTAGGCTGAGGTTTTGTTCTCACCCTGGTGTTTGCCTCCTCCTGGAGGCTGAAGGCTTTGCCCTCTGTGATCTGGGGTTGGCTTTGTCCCCACCTCTGTCAGGCTTTTGTCTGCTTTCCCGATATTTGTCTCATCTTCAGTTGTTCCTTTAATAAGCTGCAGCTTTCTCCTCTCTCTCTTTGATCTTGCTCTGGTCTGCTGAGACCATCAATAAGCTTAATGGAGAAAAGGTGCTTTTTTTAAAGCTTTGAGATTTTTGCCTTTTTTTTTTTTTTTTTTTTTTTCTTTAAGTCTTTTTTTGAGGGGGGAGGGGAGAATGGGGAAAGAACGAAAGAAAAGGAAAATTATCATCATTTTACCTGTCTCACCTGCCACTTGCTTATTGAAATCTCGAGAATGAGGATGAAGTGGTGTTTCTGGATCTATTCTTGCACCTCCCTGCATTTCTGAGTGCAGGTGACAGATCCTTGGGCTTGGCCTCGCTGCAGGCAAATCCCAAACGGGGCCTTGCCTTGCTCAGCAGTCAGGTTGGCTTCATAATCTAAGGCTTTGCTCAGGTTTAGATTGGATTTCAGGAGGAAATTCTTTGCTCAGAGGGCGGTGAGGCCCTGGGAAGCCGTGGCTGCCCCATCCCTGGAAGTGCCCAGGTATTGGAGTATCCTGGGATACTCCAGAGTCACAGAGTCAGTGAGTCACAGAATCAATCAGAGAATCAATCAGAGAATCAATCACAGAATCAATCACAGGATCAACCACAGAATCATAGAATCAGTCACAGGATCACAGAATCAATCACAGAATCACAGAGTCACAGAATCACAGAATCACAGAGTCACAATCACAGAATCACAGAATCAATCACAGAATCAGTTACAGAATCACAGAATCAATCACAGGATCAATCACAGAATCAATCACAGGATCAATCACAGAATCATAGAATCAGTCACAGGATCACAGAATCAATCACAGAATCACAGAGTCACAGAGTCACAGAATCAATCACAGGATAAATTACAGAACCACAGAACCACAGAGTCACAGAATCACAGAATCAGTCACAGGATCACAGAATCAATCACAGGATCAATCACAGGATCAATCACAGAATCACAGAGTCAGTCACAGGATCACAGAATCTGTGTGGATTCTAGGACAATCTAGGAGAATTCCAGGAGAATCACAGAATCTACGTTGGAAAAGACCTCCAAGGTCATCAAGTCCAACCCAGCCCCAACACCTCAACCAAACCACAGCAGCCAGTGCCACATCCAGCCTTTCCTTAAACACCTGCAGGGGTGGTGACTCCACCACCTCCCCGGGCAGATCATTCCAGAACTTCATCACCCTTTCTGTGAAACACTTTTTCCTAACATCCAACCTAAATTTCCCTTAGCACAGCTTAAGGCTGTGTCCTCTCCCCATGGAAGGGGTGCAATTAAATGGCTTTTAAGGCCATTTCCACCCCAAGCACACATCCCACGTGGAAAAACCACCCCCAGATTTGCTGCTGGCCCGGGGGAAGGTGTGTAATGACAGGATGGACCCCAGAGCTGGCTCTGTCCCCAGGTTCCCTCCCCCTCTGCAGGCTGCAAGTGAAGCAGCAGCCGCTGCAGGGAGAGCAGGATGGGGAAATGGGGTTGTGCCTGCCCAGGGAGCAGCACAAGGGGGACAGGGAGGGGGATGATGCAGATCAGCCTGCTCAGAACCTCATCTGCACCATCAGAGTCAACACGGGCTTGTCAGGGCCAGGGAATCTGAGAGCCAGAGCTCATCCCAGCAACTTTGCAAAGTGGCCAAGCCCAGGAGTTTTTTCTTATGTTCTTATTTATTATTAACAAGTTTTCTTATCTTCTTAGTTCTAATTATGTGTTTCCTATTTTCTTATTTCCTTGGTTCTAAGTATGCACTTGCTAATTTTTCCCTGACACCCACTGATTTATTTCCATTAAGGAGCTGGGATAACTTGGGAATGCCCCTGCCCTTGGGAAGCATCCCAGCTGCCTGAATCCCACAGAGAAAAGAGGGAGAGGGATCTGTCTGGGGGCTGCTGTGGGGAATGAAGGAGAAGGAAGTGGCTTCTCCAGCACAGGCACCATGCTTGTTAACTCCAGCTCATCCTGCTCTAATTATTATAATTAGGGGCTTGATGAGAATCTGTTGACATAATGTTCCTCAGGGGAGGAGCTCTGCCCAAGCCACGAAGCTCCAAAATCTGTTTCAAAGACAATTTTTTCCATCCAGGGGTGAAGGAATGACTGACCATGGATAGCCTGGGCATTCCTGGCTGGAAAAATGCAGCCTCTCAGCAGCCTGGAAACCAAATGTGCATTGAAGTATTAATGGTGAGGAGGGTGAAGGAGAATTTCTCATCCTCACCCACTGAAATCGTGGCAGCTTCTGTGATTTTGGGGTTTTACTACAGCTCCAGTGAGTGCTGCAACTCCCAGCCCCTGATGTAATTCAATCAAAAAGGAACCGACAGGGAGGTGGGGAAAAAAAAGACACAAATCCTTAAATTCCATATAAAAATAGATAAAAGCAACTGGCTTAAAGGATTTGGTTGAGCCTTATTTAAGAACTTTTTTTTTTCTTTTTTTTCCTCTCTTTTTTTTTTAAAGGAGAAGAAAATGAATTTAGCACACACCAACTCTTCTGCCTCGCTCATCAAAGGGTCACAAATTTTCGCTCAGATCCAGATCAGAGCAAGATTATAAAGGTCACAGAGGGGAAATAATCTGGATAGGAGAGGTGGGAAGGAAGGGCAGCTGCACAATGTCCCCAGCACCCTTTAATGACGCTTCCCTCTGCCTGCCAGCTCTCGAACAGAAGGCAACATTTGAAATAATACATCCATTAGGACACCTTCAGTGCCTGTCAGATTTGCTCTAAGAGGATTCTGCTTATTACACACTGCTCAGGGTTTTTTATATTCATAAAATTCCGTCGGAGCGAGCCAAAGGAGAAGAGGGAGGAAGAGGAAAAGCTGCCTCTGGAATGGGGCTGGGCTGGCAATTAAAACCTGCCCTCTGCTGGCAAAAAACGACAGGCGTGGACAGGTTGGGAGTGATGTTTGTACCGAGTTTGGGCACATCCAGGGGGTGCCAGGCAACAATCTTGAACAAATCTGAAATTCTCTGGAAGGAACGTGGCAATATCAGGGACATTTGGGTTGCTGGGTGGCTCCAAACCACACAGCGAGGCCCCAGCACCCCAAATGTCCCTGATATTGCCACGAGAAGGGGAGAGAAAGGAGAGAAAGGGGGATGTAAGATACTTAAAGCAAGGGGGGGGACACTCCTGGAATGATCTGGGATTTGCTTCCTGGCTTTTTTTTTAATTATTATTATTGTTTAAGCTCTGCTCTCCCTTTGCCAAGCTGGGTGTGGAGAGGAGCTGTGGGAGGGCTGTGCTCCTGCTCCTGGCTGTGATAATTCTCCTCACCCTTCCCTGATCCCCACACCTCTGGGGGTTGCTGTGGCTCTTGTTGGAGTATCCTTTATCCCAAATTCAGCGCCGGGCTCTGCTTTCAAGGCTTGCCCAGCTGTCCCCCTGTGCTGTGACCAGGGACAGGGCTCGAGGGAGAATGGAGCTGCTTCAGGGGAGGAGTAGGTTGGAGATCAGGAAAAGTTTCTTTCCCCAGGGAATGGTCACAGCCCCAAGGCTGTTGGAGCTCCAGCAGGGTTTGGACCCCACTCCCAGGCACAGGGGGGGATTTTGGGGTGCCTGCAGGGCCAGGTGCTGGATTGATGGTCCCTGTGGATCCCTCCCATCTCAGGACATTCTGATTCCCTGCAGCTGTCCTTACCTCAGATGTTCCCCCCGAGATCCTTCCATGGAAGTTTCTGTGTCTGGTGCCAATCAAAGCCCTGAGCGGAGCTGAGCGGCTCTGAGGATGAGCAGCATTGCAGAGAGGGGCTGAGTTTCTGCTGGGGATCAAGGAAGTGCCTTTCCTGTGGGATTAACTCTGCTTTCCCTGCCTCAGAGCTGCACCTCTGCCTCTCTGGACAGACACAGAAACCACCTCTCCCTTGGCCTTGCTTTGGTTGTTTCAGTCTGAATCTGTCAACAGAGGAGCGCTAGCAGCCTGCACGGGCAGCAGCTTCATTCAACACCCTGCCTTCTCCTCCTCACCACCGTTTTTCATTTAATCTTTCAAAGCCATAATTATCTAATATTAATGTTCTCATCATCACAACGCTCACAGAGAGACAGTGGGGCTTTTGTCCGCAGAGACAAAGATCTCTGAAATTAATACAACGCTTGTACAGGATTGATTTCAACCTCAGAGTTGCCCTCAGCCGGAGGGACCAATCTGTTTAAAAATATCTGCTGCTAATTACCCAAAGAGCCATCACTCAGCTGGAGGATTGAGTGAAATTGTCCTTCACATGTCACATCCACCTACAGACCCTCCCAGCCTTCATTGTTTTTGCGTGGCTCCAAAAACACGTCGTGGTTTAACCCCAGGCAGAGACTCAGCTTGGCCCCCAGGGTGGGATGGGGGAGAGGAGTGGAGGAGGAGAGGTGAGAAAACCCGTGGGATGAGAGAAAGATGGCTTAATAGGTAAAGCAGAAGCCAGGGAAGCAAAGGAGAGCAAGGAATTCATTCTGCATGTTCCCTCATCAGGTGTTCAGCCATCCCTGGGATGGGCTCTGAGCATCCCCTGTGTCTTTTTCTTCTTCCTCCTCTTCTTCTTCCTCTCCTTCCTCTTCTTCTTCCTCTTCTTCCAGCCCCGTGTGCTGAGAGAAAATCAACTCCATCCCAGCCCAAATCAGCACAAAAAATTGGGGTATTTTATATCTGTTCCAGGAGGGAAGGGAGAACCTGGGACCTGAGGCACGCAGAAATGGGATCTATTGCAGCAATGAGGAACCTGCCCCATCCCTGGAAGTGTTCATGGAGAGGGAGAATGGAGAATCCTGGTGTCCCTGGTCATGGCAGGGGGTTTGGAATGAGATGAACTTTCAGGTCTCTTCCAACCGAAACTGTTCTGGGATTCGGGAAAACGGGAAATGGTCTCATCCCCACCTTCCTGCAGAGCTTTGAGAGAAGGTGGTGGCCACATTTGGAGATAACAACAATAATTAAAGGCACAAAGCTTGGAGCTGTGGAGCTTTGGGTGTGCAGGATGATGTTGCCTTCCCTGGTGCAGATGGGTCTCACGACCACAGAGCTTCAGTCTTAGTCTTGGTTTTAACTGTCCTTGTGCTCCAGGAGAATGGGGAAAGCTGGCTGTGACACCACGAGCTGCCACAGGGAAATGGCTGGGACAGGGGGAAGGGGCAGGGAAGGCTGAGTCCTGCTAAATGCAGCCCCGAGTGGATGTTTGGTATCTCCCTGCGTGGCTCCATATGGGCCAGCCCACGCAGCCTGGCTGGGAGCTGTGACAGCCCTGGGGAATGTGAGGCACGACAGAGGCAGGGCTGCGAGCCAGGGCCCCTCCCCAGCTCCTGCCCTGCAGGGGAGCTGCTCCAGGGGACCTGGCTGCTGGGAACACGGCCCTGCCTTCACCCAGAGCTGGCAAATCCCCTCTCTTTGGGGCTTGATTCATCAGCAGCCAAACACCTCCCATAAAACCTCCCCAGGTACCCATAAAAATCCAGAGTAACAAACCTCCTTCTGTTATTTTTCACCTCATTCTTTTCCTGTGTTGATGGAAAAGGCCTTTACTGGAGGAAAGCACCTTTGATGAAAGCAAATATCGACTTCTGTGCTCTTGCTTGCAACATCATCCCTCTTCTCTCCCACCCTCAAGGTCGTGCATCCCCCAGAGTCATTGTGGGATTAAAGCCAAGGGGAGGGAATTCAGGAGTTTTACCTGGACAGGTATGGCTGTGGCTGCTCAGGTGCTCTATTTCAGGGCTGGGTTTTCGGTTGTTTGGTTTTTTGGTGGTTTTTCTTTTGCATCACCAGCTCTCCCCTGAACTTCTGCAGCTCTGCTTTGGCTCATTTTCCACCTGTGATTTTTTTTTTTTTTTCGGAATTTCAGCTCCTGACGGCCTCTGCCGTGTCCCTGTCCAAGTGCTGATCGTGTGGTGCAGCCAAATCTCCGTTTTCCTGCCACCCCCCACCCCGGCACAGCAGGGTCAATAATGAAAGTCCTTTCCTCTTCTCCCTGACATAACCCAAGCTTGGAAGTAATTGGAAGCTCCCACAGGCCACAGGGAAGTCTGGAATGGCCGCTGATCCCATTAATTTCCCTCACGTGTCACCAAGACAGGTGCAGAACCAGCCTAATTAAGCTCAAAGCTTCAGAAAATGAAGGAGCTGGGTTGGGGTTGGTTTTTTTTTTAGGAATTCACTCCCAGCAGCATCTGTCTGATAGGTTTGAAGGGGAGAGAGGTGGGGAATGCTGGATAAGTGGAAATTTCTTGCTAAGGACAGGAGGGAAAGAAGTTGAGAGCAGGAATGTCCACCCAGGTGACACCACTGCTGCTTTTGCAGCCAACTTTACTGCAGTAAAGTGGGGGGAAAGCAGCAAAAAAAAATGCATCTCTGCTGCAGGAGAGGAGGGAGAGATCCCTGACTATCCCAAAAATTGCATCCAAAAGTCTGATCCTTGTGGCACTGCGTGAGAGGGCTTGGAAAAAAAAAAAGAGCAGCGCTGAGAGGAAGATCCAGGAGCGTGTGGATTCTGTGCTTGGAATTCTGGCAGATGAAGATCTGCCTGGCTCTGGGGATCTGCATCTCCAAACCCGGGCTGTAAATGCCCCAGCCTGGTATTCAGGGACTTATTTTTACCTCAGTATATAATCCTAAATGGAACACCATCACGGAAAATTACGCCTTTTTTTTTTTTTTTTCCTGAAATGCTCTTTTTAAGGGGATATTTCTCCCTCCCCCTTGTTCCTCCCCACCTCCTTCATCCCCAGTAGCAGAGCTGCCTCTCCCCAGCGTGACTCAGCCGCTGAATGAACCGAACATTCCCAAAAAAGGCCCCGCAGTGCTCAGAGCTGCTGCTGCCGCCGCTGTTTGATCAATCAGAGGGCAGCGGAAAAAAGCGGATTTTGCTCTGCAGCACCACGAGCTGGGATGTGCTGGAGCTGCTCTCCCACAGCCCAGCTCCGTTTGGAGCGGCTGCTCCTGGCTCTGGGAGTTCGGGAAGAGCTCTGGAAGAGCAGCAGCAGCTCTGAACAGCCCGGGCACGGCGGGAGAGAGCCGTGGGATGCTTTCAGATGAATCCTTAATTAATGAGCCCGTGCAGAGAAGCAGCAACTCCAAGTGGCCTCCCCCGCACTTTGCCTGAGTCAAATCCCGGGAAACCCTGTGGAATTCCAGCTGCTGGATGTGAATTCCTGCCTTTTGTCAGGGAGTTTGTCAAGGCATCGTTGCCACAAAGTCATCCCTCAGTGCAGAGATCCCCGCAGTGCCTGTGCTGGCAGCAAGGCAGGGCCTCATCCCGACCCTGAGGAGCTGCCAGGATGGGGTTGGAGCCCAGGAGAATCCCTAAAGCTGCAGCCAGCCCTCCCTCCTGGGGGGAGGAAGCCTTCCCCCACCCATCCTCAGTTCCCCACCATCCAAACTGGAGTTTTTTGGATGGGATATCCATGTTAGAGAGGAATTGTCGCTCTGTTTTTCTAAAATTCATTTCAGCCTTCTGATGTTTTACTTTTTGTGGTGGAGTTTCTCACACACTTTTCATGCAAACAATGATTGTTTTGCATTCCTTTCTAGAGGAGGAGAGAATTGATGGACTGTTGGGTTGACCAGTGTGGTTGGAGAGGACAATTTTCTTCCTCCAACCCATGGTCACTGCTGGAATTCTATAAATGTTGAGGTCTGTAAATAAACTGCCCCTTTCTGCCTTGGACATCTCAGTGTGTGAGTGTCATTCATTTGTGTCGTGTTGTGACAGGAATCCTCCCCTGTGAGGGTGGGGAGGCCCCAGAACAGATTTCCCAAAGGATGCCCCATCCCTGGAAATGTCCAAGGCCAGGTTGGACGGGGTTTGGAACAACCTGGGACAGTGGAAGGTGTCCCTGCAACAAGGAACAAGGAAATCTCAAAGGTCCTTTCCAAGCCAGGCCACTCCCTGGCACCAGGAGGGCGATCAATGGATGTTTGTGTTTTCCAGAAGAGCTGCTTTGATGTTTGGTTGCTTTTTTTGTGGGTTTGTTGTTTTTTTTTTTGGAGATGACATTAGCACAAGCAGTCAGCTGTAACCTCTGGGCAGATCAAAACCCTGCTCGAGCAGCTGGCTGGGAAAAAACAACCACTGAGGTGTTGCTAAACGCTTTTATTTCCTGCCACTCTGTGGTTTGGAGATCCTTGTCAGTGAGGAGAGGGAAAAAGGTTTAATTTGCTCTAAACCCCTGTTCAGTATCTGGGCTCCAGTATCTCTCCCCAGCACAGACCTTCCTCTGTTGTTCTCCCTCCCTTGAATAACTTGGTGAATTAAAGTGGGAATTGGGTGATTCACAGCGTTTGGAGCCTATTTTAGGAGGAAATGAGCGGGCCTGGCGGGGTGTGTGGGCTGAATTCACACCTTTGAGCGGCTCCTTCCTCCCGTCCCTTTGCTGTGCCTTGGGGCGGCTGCTGCCACTCATCCCAACATCCCAATCCCACTTCAGGATCCCCTCCCAGGCATTCAGGCACTCAGCACTTCCCCAGCACATCGAAGTTTTGCCTTCTGCAAAATTCAGCTCTGGGGTGGGTTTTTTTTTTTGGTTTTTTTTTTTTGTTTTTTTTTTTTTTTTTTTTGTGTTTTTTTTGTGTATTGGTTGGTTTTTTTGGTTTTTTTTTTTTTTGGTTTGGTTTGGTTTGGTTTGGTTTGGTTTGGTTTTTTTGCGGTTTTTTTTTCAGTTTTTTGTGGGTTTTTTGGGGTTGTGGGTTGTGGTGGGTTTTTTTGTGTTTTTTTTTTTTTTGTTTCTGTTATAAATGCATGTTTTGGAGCTGGCTTTTCGCATACAGTAAGATGATTGCTTTATGTATAACATGGGAAGGTTGTATTGTATGTTCTTTGATTAATAGTTTGGAAAATGCGATGAATGAATATTCTTAGGTTGTAACAAAGTAGAGATGGGGGTTGTTCTTTTTTTTGTAACTCCTCAACTAGATAGAGGACAGAAGGGACGTCTGGAATTCCTGAACTGAAGATTTCTGATAAAGAACAATTGAGCCTTTGAGGGTTTTGAATCTTCGGAAGACATTTACAACAACCATCCAGACTGCGTGGAGTCCCACAGATAAACTGTATGCTATGGGGGGGGTATTGAAACCAAAATGAATATTTGAATCATGCATTAGTGTCTTGGTTTGGAAAGACAGGTGTCTCCAGGGAAAGCTGGAGTTTCCCTTGGAATGGAGAATGTAAACCCCTCACCCCCGCCAAATTATAATTTTGCAATCAAGGGCTTTCAGGCAAAGATTTGGGAATGGGAATAACAGTTCTTTACTAGGAATATTAACAATACAAATGTAGTAGAAAAAAACCAACCAACCAACCAAACAAACTGTCCTAGAAACCCTGACAGAGTCAGGGCTACAACCTGACACCCTGTTGGTCAGGGGGTTGGGAGCAGCCCACAGTGAGTCCTCCTGGAGTGGAAGATGTGGTTCTGGTGGGGCAGAGATGATCCTGAGAGAGAAGGGTCCAGGGATGGTGAGAAGGGTCCAGTCTTCCTCCCAGAATCGGGTGAAGCTGGATCCCTTTGTGTTCCTGTGTCTCAGTTTTATCCAGGTAGGAATGCTTGGCTCTCCCCACTGCCAGGGGGAATGTGATGCATCTCTCAATAGGATGATGGAATGTGGATGCACTGCTCTGGGGAGGGTACAGCCTGGGGAGGTGTTAATGGCCCATTATCAGAAGGCATCAGGCCCTCTCCCACCTTGAGTTACAAGAGATAAAGAAAATCTCCCCAGCTGCTTTCAACAAATGAAATAGAATACACACCCCTGGCTCCAAAACCTGAGACACATTGTCACAACAGGAGGGACATCCAGGACACATCTCTCCACACTTCCACCTTTTAATTTGGATGTTCAGGGCAGCAGAGCTTTTCCTTTTGGAGTTTGTGGCCTGGTCACTCCCCTTGGGAATATTTCCTGGCACTGTGACACCTCCCAGACGGGCAAGGTGAACTTTGGGTGGCCACAGATGGCATCAAAGACAGGAAATGTCACCAGGCACCGACTTTTCCCTTCTCCATCCCCCAGGGGATGAATTCAGAGGCCTGGGAGGGACCAGCCCCAATCTCTGCTGGGGCAAAAATCACCTAAAAATCACCCAAAATCTCCCCCAAAAATCCCCCAAAAAATCTCCCAAAATCCCCAAAAATTCCCCAAAAATCACCTAAAAATCACCTAAAAATTTCCCCAAAATCCCTAAAAACCACTCCAAAATCCCCCAAAAATCACCTAAAAATCCCCCAAAAATCTCCCAAAAATCACGGTGCCGAGCTGGTTCTGCCCCAGCTCTGCCCTTTTCACTCAGCATTTTTGTCACTTCTCAAGGGGTTTTTCTCAGGCACCTCTGTCCAAACCTCCCTCTGTACCTTTGAAGGGGCTGTGCATCCTCAGGGCAGCAGGAGGGGAAGGAGAAGCTCATAAATAAGGGGGTGGGAAAGGGAAAAATGGCAGAGTGGGATTCCCAAACCTCAGTTTTTACTACTAAAGTCTGAGCCAAGTCAGTCTCTTCCCATTTTACTGAAGCATTTGGCCACACTGGCTATTTAGGTCAGGGAAAATATCACGTTTTTTAGTGTAAATATCACATTTTGTGGGTTAAAGGCTGTGGAACAGCCCAGTACAAGCAAGGCAAACACGCAAAGCATCCCTTGAATTTTGTCTCAGCGTTTCAAAGTGGAAGAAGGGAGCCGTGTCCCAAAATATTTGGATTTTTGAAGCAAAAATCCCTTTGAGAACCTCTACCAGGATGGATCCCCCCCTTGAAAGCAGCTCTGGTGAGGTGCTGCTCATCCTGCAGACGACTTTTTGCAGGTCCCAGCCCATGTCAGCTCCTTTCAGCTAAAAAAGGACCCAACAGATGGGTTCATGCATACATTTAGCTCAGACACGAGGAGGTTTTTATAAGCAGTGATTTAACAGGAGCAGATTAGAAAAAAAAACAACAAAAAACCCCATAAAAACCAAACCCTCGACTGTTTTTAGGTGAAACTTGGTCAGCTTTCAAAAGGGAACGGGTTTGCTTCAGTGTTGGTGTTTGCAACCTCTCACATGATAAATTGCAATTTAAATCATCTCCCAAAGCCGCAGTGGCGAAATTATTCCAAAACTGCCAAAGCAGAACACCTCATCATTGTCAATATTCTCTTTATCCCCCTCTGGTCTCAAAATTAGCACAATTTCACAACATCATTTGCTCAGGGATGAATGACATTTTCAAATGGAAAGCAGGCCCCATTCAGCTACTCATTCATTTGATTGGAAATGAATTTTTTTTTTAGTGGCAGTTTCACACACTTTGCTTTCTGTGAATACTCTGTGATTGCAACTTTCTCAGACGTGTGTGTGTGTGTGTGTGTGTGTGTGTGTGTGTTGGCAACAACAGATTCCAAAAAAGAGTTTCTCCTGATACATCTTGGCCTAGAGCTTGTCACTTATGGGTGTCTGGGAAGAGTATTTGGAGCAGCTTTGATTCTTGTCTGTGGCATGTTTTAAATCCCTGATTGGATGAGCATAAATCGTTCCCTGTATAAATTTTCCTGATTATCAAGCTCGGATTTGGTTTTCTGCTTAAAACGGTGTCAAAGACACTATTTTTTTTTTTAAACAATCAATTTACTGTGATTCTTTAAAAAAAAAACAACCCACAAGCCAACATGAAGAGCCTCTGGACACTTCTTATCTCAAGAGCTTTTTATCCATTTTCTTTCATTGCCTACATTTGTTTGTCACTTATCCCGGTCGTGCTTAATTCCAGTCGAGATCACAGGGGCTTCTCAGCAGCATTTTTATCTCCCCGTGTGAACACACAATTCCCAGCATAAAAGGAGCCTGTTCTGCTAATAAATAGCACCGGAGAAATTAGATTTAGGTGGGATATTGGGAACAAATAATTCAGTGTAAGGGTGGTGAGGCCCTGGCACACCAGAGAAGCTGTGGCTGCCCCATCCCTGGAAGTGTCCAAGACTAGGTTGGAGCAACCTGGGGCACTGGAAGGGTTGGAACTGGATGGGCTTTGAGGTTTCTTCCACCTCAAACTATTCTGGGACTTTATGAAATAATACTGCCCGTTTTTGTAGTGGGTGTGTTGGGGAAGGCTCGCCTGATACCCCAAACTGAGGCTGGGTCTTGCTGCTACTGAAGTTGAGGAAGGTAAAAATGCTTTAAATGATCTTTAAATGGCCTTTAAATGGCCTTTAATTTATTGTCATTACTGATTTATATTTTTTTTTTTTTTTTCCTGGCAGAGGTTCTCTTGGCTGTAGGGCTGGATCTTTTCATTCTAAAACAGAGCTGAGGACATTTTTCCCCTCTGTTGCTGTCACCACATTGCCACTGATGGGTGCCACCACCCAGGGCTGCAGTTTGAAGGTGTCAGTGCCTTTGTGGCCAGGCAAGAAATTATTCCAGGTCTTTCCCTTCCATCAAAAAGCTGCTGTGGATGGGGAAAAGTCCCTCTAGGAAGGAAGTGACTCTTTGGGGAAACTTTCCCGAGCTTCTCTCTCCAAGGCATGAGTCTGTATTGCCTTCAAATCCTTTATCCTGAAGAGCTGGAGAGGTTCTGTGTTGTCTGGGTTTTTGCTGTTCTCCTCTGTCTCTTTAAGAAGTTTTTCTAAAGTTCTATTTCAGCCTTCTGTGTTTACCTTTTGCAATGGAGTCAGACACCATTTTACATCAACAACTTTCTTGTTATTGTAGCCATCTAACCACATTTACATTCTTCTCACAAGGAGGAGACTGCTGATGGGCTCTTGGGCTGCCCAGTGTGGTTGGAGAGGAAGATTTTCTTCCTCCAGTCGATGGTCACTGCTGGAATTCTATAAATGTTGAGGTTTGTAAATAAACTGCCTCTTTTCTGCCTTGGACATCTCAGAGTGCGGGTGTCATTTCTTTGTGTCCTGTGTGACAGTTCTGCCTCTGGGAAGGTTCCTTGTTGGGAAAATTCTCTCTCTGTGCTAGATTGCCACTGCCTAATTGCTCTGCTTGTGGAAAGAGTATTTCCTTTTGTCAGCTCCAAACGAATCATCTTTTAAAGTGATTGCATCCCCTTATTGTGGAAAGTAAACCCAGGAGCCTCCAGCTGACCTTCCCCGTGCCATTTATCACCTGACAGACTCCACCACGCCACCTTTTACTCCTCTCCTCCCTGAACTAATCTACTCTTAATGTTTTTAACCTCTCCTAGTACAGAGGCCTTTGCAATCGCTGCCATCCTCAGGGCTGCAGCAAAGCCCTGCCCTGAGCAGGGTTTTAGCTTTGAGAAGTGTAATGAACGCTGCAGGGGTGATGGGGTGAGTGATCCCAGCTCCCTGGCTGCCTCTGGTGGCCTGGCTGTGAGTCCAGGAAATCTTGTTCATGAGCATCTCCTGGCCTGGGCTCGATGATGGTGTGTAGTCATGGTTGGTGCCTGTGATGTTTTGATTTCTCTGAAACTCTTTCCCAGGCACTGTTCTGTCAACAAGAGACACGTTTTTTCTAATTGTGTTCTATGTTTTGCATTCCTGTACCTAGGAGGGACCTTCTCTTGATGTCCCTCTGACCTGACCAATGTAGTTGAAGGAGTTTGTCCTTCTTCCACCCCTTGGGTGGGTTCTTTGTAAAACAGTATAAAGGGAAGAAGTTCCCAGGCAATAAAGATTTGGTTGGAGTCATTTCAGCCTTCTGATCTAGGACTCCGTGTCGTTGTTAATCTTGAACAGCGTCAATGGTGTTAGTGATGGTGTTGGATTCTCTGTCTCAAATGGAGATTTGGGAGGTTGCTGTCACCCTCACAGGGGCTCAGAGATGGGGAATAAATCCCTACCAACAGCCCTGCTCCAGGGTTTTCCATGGATAACAGCAGCTCAGTGTGTTCCCAGGCACAGCCTAAGGGTTAATCCTGGCCTGTCCCAAACCATCTCTACCTTTGGCGGATGCCTTGCTCTTATTTCCAAGTATTAAATTAAATTTTCCCTTCTCTTGCCCTTTCTCTTCCCTGTCCACATCCATAAATCCTTAATGATAAGAGATTTATGGAACCAGTTTCAACTGGTTTGGGGTTTTTTTGGCAGGGGTGTTCTCGTCACTCTGACTCCAAACAGAATTCAGTGCTCCCTGCTCTCTCGTGCTGCTCCTAGCAGGATTTTATTTTAGAGAACTTTTTAATTTAGACTAAAACATCCTGTCCTGGACGCACATCCCAGGCTGGACGGACCCCCTGCAGGAATGGATCCCAAATTTTCCTGTTCCCATTGAAGTCAGTGGCGTTATCCCAGATTTTTGATAATTGGTGTTCAGGCCTGAGGATCTTCCCAGAGAAACAGATGATTCAGCCACTGGTTTACCAGAACAATGCATTTAATCCCCAAATAAATGGCTCCAGATGATGGAGAGGAGGTCACCAATGGATAACTGGAAGTGTTTCCTTCTGGGGAAAACATCTCCTAAGAAAAACATTTCTTCTCCCTAACATCAGGATTGATATCCTCAAAAAAAAAAAAAAAAAAAAAAAAAAAAGGAATAAAAGCAGATTACTGAGCTCTCCCCTTTATATTTAGGTCTTTTTCTTTTTCCTTGAGGCTTAGAGCTAATTGCCCACCATTTAATTGTCTTGTATTTTTATTTGCAATTCATTTTTTTTTCCCAAGGATCGATCGTAACTCAGATAAAATATTGGGAATCAGCTGCTGAGCCACAGAGAATTTATCATTGTGTATCGATCCCCGTGGCATCAGCAAATGAAACTCTTGTCCACATCATGAAAAAAAATAAAGCCAAGTGGGATAAATGAAAAGAGGAGGAATTGCAGGGTGGGTTTGAGGAAGAGTTGCTCCATTTTTTTGTGGCCTTTGTGACCCGAAGAGGGCAGAGAGCAATCAGCTCTTGGCGTGCCCTCAGAAGAGAGCAGCAAAGCAGAGCCTGGAGGATCACCCACGGCTCTCAGCCATAAATACAGGCTGGGAAAATCCTGGATTTGATCCACGGGTGGTTATTAGATCCCAGAGGCCACCAGCAGCCGCGTTGGTCACTAATTACACACCAGTTGATTGCAGCAATCAGCTCCCCGTGCACCCAGCTGAGCTCTTGACGTGGAGGAGAGGGGAAGAAAAGGGAAATATTTTGCTGGGAAAGGCTGGGATTGGCACTTCTGTGCCTGTTCCAAGGGTGATTCCACAGCCCTGGAATGTGCCTGAGTTCACCCTGTCCATCCCAGCAGCTGCCTGCTCCGGGTTCCGTGCCCCTGTGTCCTGCCACACCCCTGCCCCAGAGGCTGGGAAAACAAAGATGATGCTTCTGGTTCTCTGTGTGCTGCTGGAACCCTGGCAGAAGCTGGATCTGCTCCCTTGGTGATTCCACAGCCCAGGAATGTGCCTGAACTCACATCCTCCCCAGGATAATAAAGGACCCTGTCCTTGCTCAACCAATCCCTGCTGAGTCAAAAGCCTGGAATCAAAGCTCCCACAGGTGCCTGAGATCTGCTCCAGTTCCCCAGGAATTCCTCTGGAATCACAGTCCTTTCCCCACACAGAGCCAAAAGGCATTAAGGGCAGAATTTTGGCTGTTATAATGTCCCTTGTCCCCTTCCCAGTGGCCACTGGTGTGTGAGCAAGGGGAGGAATCTGAATGCAGAGATCTGGGACCCATGTACAGCCCAGCAGCAGAGCTGATGATGTTTCATGATGGGATTGCTGCTGTAAATGAGAGAATTATTTCACTTCTTGTTTGGGAGCTTCAGGTGTCGCTCATCCCCCCAGTGCTGAGAGGAATGAGGACTCTGCAGAATGATGGTTCTTCCCCTCAGACAGCTGAAATGAAATGTGCCAGGAGACACAAATGAAATGTGCCAGGTCCCTGCAGGACCCACCCAGCCCTCAGGAGCCCGGCTTTCACCGCAGTTTTAATTCCAGATGAAAACGGAAGGGTTGGTGTGAAGCTGCTCCCCCAGCCAGGCTGACAGGAGCAGCTGTTTGGGTTTACTCATTTCCTACCCTCCCTTTGCCTCTTGGCTGCCGAGTTATTGATGTCTCTTCCAAAGACACAGCGCTGCCAAGCTCTCAGATGCTTTGTTTTATCATTTGTGTGGCATTCTGGAGCTTTCTTAGAGTCCAGAGGAGCAACCTGCAAATGTGCACGAAGCCAAATCCTTGTTCCCCTTCAGGGCTCTCCTGAAAACACCTTTTCAGAAGAAATCAGTGAAGCAGCAGCTTTTGTTGGGGCTGCATCTGTGGCCCATCATGATAAACTACCCCTGCTCCTTGCCTAATCTCTGTCTGTGCTCACTCTCTGTCTCCTGGCACATTTCGTTTCAGCTGTCTGAGGGGAAGAACCATCATTCTGCAGAGTCCTCATTCCTCCCAGCACTGGAGGGATTAACAACACCTGAAGCTCCCAAACAAGAAGTGAAATAATTCTCTCATTTACAGCAGCAATCCCATCATGAAACATCAGCAGCTCTGCTGCTGGGCTGTACATGGGTCCCAGATCTCTGCATTCAGATTCCTCCCCTTGCTCACACACCAGTGGCCACTGGGAAGGGGACAAGGGACATTATCACAGCCAAAATTCTGCCCTTAATCCCTTTTGGCTCTGTGTGGGGAAAGGACTGTGATTCCAGAGGAATTCCTGGAGAACTGGAGATCTCAGGCACCTGTGGGAGCTTTGATTCCAGGCAACTCACAGATGCACAAGCATTTACACTTCTGATGCTGAAGTTGATGGACCCATTCTGGCTGAACTGTATTTCCAGTCCAACTGCAGCCATTCTGCTCTGCATCACACTCTGAAACGGCCTGGAAAGAACTGGGTGAAAGAGCCTGGAAACCATGGAAAACTGCTGAGACTGCCATCCCAACACCTCCCCCAGACATCCAGCTCTAGGCAGTATTCCCACTGAAGCACATCCTGAAGGAGCTGCTTTCCTAAAGGAAACCCCACCACTGGCAATGCCAGACCACAGACAAATCTTGGGTTGGGCTGGGCACCCGAGATTTGGGTGGTTTAGAGTCCTCTGTCCTCTGAAAAGCCCCAAGCCAGACACAGAACAACATGGAGTCTTCAGATGTTCTTTTTTCAAGTTTTTCTTGTTGTTTATTATTTCTTATCTTTTGCTTTTTCCCTGTGCCCGGCCAAGTTCTGTCCAGCTCGAGCACCAGAATACTCTGCCCCTGACAGAGGCTCGTCATCTCTTACACAGATTATTACCTATCAATTATTTACAATTTCACACCAATATCTACATTCTGTACTGAACAGGTCATTTCTACTCTGACCCAATCACCTTGAACGACTTTGTGCCACCGTCACAGCAGCAGCAGCAGCAGCAGCAGCAGCAGCAGCAGAAGAAGAAGAAGAAGAAGAAGAGGAAGAGGAAGAAGAAGAAGAAGAAGAAGAAGAAGAAGAAGAAGAAGAAGAAGAAGAAGAAGAAGAACAACAACAACAACAACAACAACAACAACAACAACAACAACCCAGGGCACCACCCAGAATCCTCCATCTTTTCCCCTTTCCCCCCTATTCTAAAAACCCAAATGTGACAAACTACACTACTCTCTATCACACTTTTGTGACTTTGTAATTCCTCTCTCAGTGTTGGAAGTCTTTCCCATGGACTAAAGTCAAAGCCCTTGTCTTTCTGGGCTCTGTGCCAGGGTCTCCAACCCCCCTGTACAGATCCCAGACCCCCCTGTACAGGTTTCAAACCCCCCTGTACAGGTTTCTGACTGTCCAGGGCATCCAAAGGAATGCCCTGGACTCCTACAGACAAAAGCACCAAAAATGCTTGTTGACCTTCACCTCGACAGGGAGAAAATCAGGGAAGCCTTGAGTTGTGATAATATTCCAAGAGGTTTTGGCTGTTCCAATTCCACGGCAAGGGGAGAGGCAGCTCCTCGTGGCAGCTCAGCAAAGCACACCCCCAAACCCCCAGTTCCCAGGGGATGTGGGGATGATGTCTCAGCAATAACAGGGCCTGCACAGCCTCTCCTGATCCCAACTCTGATTTCCCCATGGAAAACTCACTCCTCAGCAGCTCCTGGATTCTTTTCTCCTTTGGGAAAAAAGAAGGATTCACATCTTGTTTGTCACTGTTGTCTTGTTCCTGCCACTGACTCAGGGATAAGGATCTGGCACAGAACATTTTATCAGCTGTAGTAAATGTCCTTTCTTTATTAATTCCATTTGGGATCAATAATTAATGCTGCTGTCTCCTTTACAATCCCCCTCGGTGGGAGAGGAGGTCAGGATTTCACGGCTTTGTGTTCCTTGAAGCCCTCACAATCCCCACAATACACAAGGATTCCTATATTATGAAACTTTTTTCCTTGTTTAGGGGTAAGCAAGCTCCCAATTTATGGGGGAAAGGTGGATAACTGGGGACAGAATTCCCAGCACAGAGGAAAGGTAGCAAAGACTGAGCAAGGATCATCCCATCCGTCCCTGGTCAGAATAATTCAGAGAGACTTGTGGGGCAGAAAGTGAATTTTAAATTGGTAGGAAAAGCAGAAACAGAGAAGATTTCTCTGCCCACCAAAATCTCTCCAAGGCTGAGAGTTTTCTGACCAATCCTTTTGGCAGAGATCACCAAATTCCAGGCGTGGGTCAGTGCAGCCCAAGCCTCACGTGCCAGTGGTGATTCCAAGGTGGAAATGCTTTGGGCTCTCTTGAGCCAATGCAGAACCCTGGAGCATCTCTTACCTCAAAAATCAAAGTGATTTGGGTTCCAAATTTCACAAAACAAAGAGGGCAAGGCTCAGGAGCCAGAGTTTCTCTGGCTTTTAGCTGCCTTTAGCTATCAGCTCCCCTTGGGCCAAGTCCACAGCACCTCAGGGCTCTTTCTTGGCAGCTTTTCTGAGGCATCAACCAAGAGCAGATTAATCCTAAGCTGAAGTTTATTTCTGGAACAGCAAAATGCCAGGATGGCACCTCTGAGCTGGCAGCACAAATCTCAGCCCTGCTGGTGGCTCTTGACCCTGCTGTGGATAAAAAGAGAATTTCAAAAGGCCCAGTTAATCCCACAGCCTCAGTCTAAGAATGGCAGAGGGATTCCCACACCCTGCTGAACCAGGAGATGTTGTCCTCCTTCCAGGTGCCAGGGAAACAGAAGCAATGAGGATAAAATTCCCAGTTCCCATCTTTTCAGATGGTTTCCTTTTCCTGCTGTCTTCTCACAGCTTCTTCACTCCCCTTCCCCTTTCTTAGCCAAACCCAATTAATTCAAATGCAGGAATAGGGGTTTAATTCCCTTACCTGACAAGGTGCCACAGCTCTAAGTTGGCTGGTGTTTGCTGGGGGACAGACAGGGAGAAACTGAGATTTTGGGAGGGATGGGTTGGGACAGAGCTGATTTTGGGGGTTCCAGACTAAAGGGGAAAAGCCCAAACAAAGCACTGCTGCTGTTCCTTGCCACTGTTGTTATAAACAGCACATCCAAACCTTTCTCCTGTCCCTGAATGCCCTCTCCCAATGGGTCTGGATGAGTGTCTTGGTTTGGAAAGGCAGGAATCTGCCAGGGAAAGCTGGAGTTCCCCTTGGAATGGGGAATGTAAACCCCTCACCCCCCACCAAATTATAATTTTGCAATTAAGGGCTTTCAGGCAAAGATTTGGGAATAGGAATAACAGTTCTTTACTGGGAATATTAACAATACAAATGTAGTAGAAAAAAAACCAAACCTAAAACAAACAAGTAAACAAACAAACAAAAATTTTGGAGAACCTGACAGAGTCAGAGCTACAACCTGACACCCTGTTGGTCAGGGGGTTGGGAGCAGCCCACAGTGAGTCCTCCTGGAGTGGCAGAGGTGGTTTTGGTGGAGCAGAGATGATCCTGAGAGAAAAGGGTCCAGGGGTGGTGAGAAGGGTCCAGTGATGGTGAGAAGGGCCCAGGGATGGTGAGAAGGGTCTGCTCTTCCTCCAGGAATCCAGTGGAACCAGATCCCTGGTGTTCCTGTGTCTCAGTTTTTATCCAGGCAGGAATGGTTGGCTCCTCCCACTGGGTGGAGCATCTCCCACTGGGATGATGGAATGTGTCCTGTCCCTGCTGAGCCTTCATGGCCCATCAGCAGCAGAGATCCCCTGGAGGGAGGAGGGGTGGTGACAGAGATAACAAACACTGCCCCACCTGGTTTGAACAGCTGGCCCCTTATCAGAAGGCACCTGCCCCCCTCCCCCAGAGTTACAAGAGATAAAGAAAAAACATCTCCCCAGCTGCTTTCAACAGATGAAATAGAATACACAGTTTTGGTTCCATAACCCAAGACAATGAGGATGGAGATCCCAAGGCTGCTCCTCCTGGGGAGTTCTGGCTCCTGTGCCAGCCCATCCTTTCTCACAGCCCCGTTTGCTCCAGTTTTGGCCAAAGCTGCACAAATTCAGGAGAGGTCTCCTGGAGGGGCTGAGCCTCCTCCCCTTGGCTCTGTCCCAGGCATGGAGCAGCACCACACTCCAGCTCTCACTGTGTGGATAATCCAGGTCCCTGCAGAACCTGCTGGAAAAGCTCCTCCTGCTTCTGCTGTTGTCATTTTTACGATGTTTTCCTCTTGCATCCCCAGATTTGGGTTTTTTTTCCAGTGGTGGGGTTGATTTCAGTGCCCAAGAATCCCTCCTGGTGCACCACTGCTATTTCTTAGTTCCTGGCTCTTCCTCAAAAGATCTTCAAACAAAGATTGTCAATCTCAAATTCAAAAATTAATTCACTCAGGTGGTTGGTCTTTGCCCCCTGTTTGAATCCATGGATGTTCTGTGGTATAAACTGAATTAAAATTACCTGGGCCATCCTCTGCTTTTGCAAACACTCACTGGAGTGTTCATTTTTTTGCCTCATCCTCCACCAGGGGCATAAATGGGATTATTCCACAGCCTTCCAGCCAGCCACAGCCCCAAACCAGGGAAACAATGGAGCTCTCTGCCAGCAAAAGTGAAAAACGGGATTCAGAGCCTAATTAGATGGGGAGACTGGGAGCAAATATGTAAACACCAGGATGACTACTGTAGAAAAATATTTTCAGTTATTTGTGCTGCAGGATTTCTTGATTTGCTGCTGGGACTGGGAGGTTTTATCTCCGTGGTCTCTTAGGAAAACGGGGAAATGCTGTGCAAATCAAAGCAGTGGCTTTGTTTTTCCAGTGTGCTGGAAAGGGGGGGGAGGGCAGGTGAGCATCGCTCAATTAAGAGGAATGAAAAATTCCTCTTAATTTTAAAATGAGGGGGGAAATGAGAAAAAAAAAAAAAAAAAAAGGTGCCAGGGATGCTCTGAGCACCTGGATATCAGCATGGAGTGACTGGGTAATGTCTGAGCAGTGCAAACCGTGGATGGATCCACCAAGGATTCACCCTGAAGGAATCAAGCAGTGAGAAAAGCTGTGCTTTTTGGGGGTTTTGGGTTGGGGTTTTTTTGTGCGGTTTTTTTGTTTTGTTTTGTTTGTTTGTTTTTTGTTTTGTTATGGTTTTGCTTTTGTTTTTTGGTGTTTTTGGGTTTTTTGTTTGTTTGTTTGTTTTTGGGGGTTGTTTTGGTTCAGGTTTTTTTGGGGTTTTTTGGTGGTTTTTTTTTTGTTTATTTGTTTTATGTTGGTTTTTGGAGGGTTGGTTCATTTGTTTGGGTTTTTTGTTTTTTGTTTGTTTGGTGGTGGGTTTTTTTGTTTTGTTTTGTTTTGTTTTCTTTTGTTTGGGTTTTTGGTGGTTTAGTTTGGTTGGTTGGTTGGGTTTTTGGGGTTTTTTTTTTAATAATTGGAACTAGGAATGCCTGGCAAGGAGAGTTTAACAAGCGCTGCCTGCAGAAAACCAAGCGAGGGAGGAGGCACGAGGGATAAATGTCCCTTCTGTGGGGATCTGGACTTTGCATCAGCTTCATGAGGGACTCAGGGCTTTGCAAGCTGCTGAAAGCACGGCCCCAGGCAGGAATTTGTGTTCTGTGGCAGGAAAGGAGAGTTTGTGATGCCCTGATTGGCAGAGAGAAAGGCAACCGGGCTTCCCGGTAACGCAATTGCCATCTCAGAGCCCAGAACAACCTGTGGAAAAGCAGCTGCCTGGAGCAGAGCCTGGCCTTTGAGTAAAAGCTGAAGGAAATTGCTGTGGGCCCTCAGGGGAGGCTCTGAACAAACTGATTTAGGATGGGTCAGAGCAGCTCTTAGCCCAAATTGCCCTCTGTAATTTCTTGTCTGCCAAGTGCCAGCCCATCTCCGCTCTAAAAATCCCAACTTCTCCCAGAACCTTCCCTGCCTTGATCTCTTTTCATCCCTTCCCTGAACTCTGAGCCCATCTGCTTTGAATAAAAGCATCTTCCCCTTCTTCCCTGGAACACAGACTGGAAATTATCCTTACAGAGGGAGCAGATCCTTGCACCAAAGTGTTTCTGCACTGCTGGAACTCCAGCTCTGTCCTTCCAGCCCACCAGGGACCTGCTGCCAGACAGCCAAGTGCTCAGCAGCTGAACTGCACCCCTTGAGCACAACTGCAAGTGAAAAGAGATAAGATAAGATAAGATAAAATAAAATAAAATAAAATAAAATAAAATAAAATAAAATAAAATAAAATAAAAATAAAATAAAATATAAAATAAAATAAAAATAAAATAAACCAAAATAAAACTAAAATAAAACAAAATAAAATTAAAATAAAACAAAATAAAAATAAAATAAAACTAAAATAAAAAATAAAACAAAATAAAATAAAAATAAAAATACAACAAAACAAAATAAAACAAAACAAAAGTAAAATAAAATAAAAATTATTTTTAAATGAAATTAAAATTTAAAACAAAGACAAAACTTCCTTTCAGCTGGAAACTTTTGCCCCGTGGCTGTGTTTTCTCTGTGGCACAATTCCTTCCAGGGAAAATTAATGGAATTAAAAGGGGATTCCATGCAGTAGCCATGAACTGGCCACAATTATTTTGACTGGCATCCCTTTATCAGTGGTTGTTCTCATTAATTAATCTCATCCAATTTAATGCCATGTAACACTGGCAGAGTCCTTTAGGGCAGGAAATGCAGGAACTCCACTTCTATTTTGTGGTTCTTTGCTCTGCACAGAGTCCCTCAACACCTGGTCACTGCTTTTCTGCTCTGCCTGGGCTTTCACACCTCTCTGGGAGTCAGGAATTCGCTGCTGATGCCTTCCTGGAGACAGGCTCTGCACACCCAAATGTGTGGGCACCACCTTTCTTTCAGGGTAAAACTTCCCAGTTTCTGTGCAGTTTTACTGTGTGTCTTGGTTTGGACAGACAGGTGTCTGCCAGGGAAACTGGGGTTCCCCTTGGAATGGAGAATGTAAACCCCTCACCCCCTGCCAGATTATAATTTGCAATCAAGGGCTTTTGGGCAAAGATTTGGGAATAGGAATAACAGTTCTTTACTAGGAATATTAACAATACAAATGTAGTAGAAAAACAAAACCACCCAACCAAACCAGCAAACAAACAAACAACAGTTTTGGAGAACCCTGACAGAGTCAGAGCTACAACCTGACACCCTGTTGGTCAGGGGGTTGGGAGCAGCCCAAAAGTGAGTCCTCCTGGAGTGGCAGATGTGGTTCTGGTGGGGCAGAGATGATCCTGTAGAACAAGGGTCCAGGAGTGGTGAGAAGGGTCCAGTCTTCCTCCCAGAAATCGGGTGAAGCTGGATCCCTTTGTGTTCCTGAGTCTCAGTTTTATCCAGGTAGGAACTGCCTGCCCCCACCACTGCCAGGGGGATGTGATGCATCTCTCAATAGGATGATGGAATGTGGATGTCCTGCTCTGGGGAGGGTACAGCCTGGGGAGGTGTTAATGGCCCATTATCAGAAGGCATCCAGCCCCCCTTCCCCCTTGAGTTACAAGAGCTAAAGAAAAACAAACAAACAAACAAACAAACAAACAAGCAAACAAAAAATCTCCCCAACTGCTTTTAACAATGAAAATAGAATACACCCCTGGCTCCACAACCCAAGACACTGTGCAAACTGCCCAGTTGGTGTTGCTCCCACGCTGTGCTTTTTAGGTGCTTGCAAAGAGCAGAAAAGGAGAAATTCTCCTTTGCCACAAGTGGCAGGAGCAGTGGGCTTTCCCCCTCCTTTTACCAGGGAAGGCAGGGGCTACTTAATGAAATAATTGCTCCTTTAACAAATTACCCCTCATTAGCCAAGCCACTGTAGCTGTGCACGCTCTGATCTATGGAATGAAAAGATGTCACCTTAAAATACTCCTGATGATGGGCACAGCTGAACTGCCTGGCCACCTTTATCTATCAGCAGCTGACAGAAAGTGATGCCCTGTGCTGCTGACAGCTATAATAATAATAATAATAATAATAGTAGAGCATCACAACACAGCTTTGAGCTCCTACCTGGCTGTCTTGGGGTGGAAAATGTTGGTTTTTCCTTGTCTTGGTGTGGAAAGACAGGTATCTGCTTAGGAAAGCTGGAGTTTTGCTTGGAATGGAGAATGTAAACCCCTCACCCCCTCCAAATTATAATTTTGCAATCAAGGGCTTTCAGGCAAAGATTTGGGAATAGGAATAACAGTTCTTTACTGGGAATATTAACAATGCAAATGTAGTAGAAAAAAACCGAAAACACTAAAACAAACAAGCAAACAAACAAACAACAATTTTGGAAAACCCTGACAGAGTCAGAGCTACAACCTGACACCCTGTTGGTCAGGGGGTTGGGAGCAGCCCACAGTGAGTCCTCCTGGAGTGGCAGAGGTGGTTCTGGTGGGGCAGAGATGATCCTGAGAGAAAAGGGTCCAGGGGTGGTGAGAAGGGTCCAGTGATGGTGAGAAGGGTCCAGGGGTGGTGAGAAGGGTCCAGGGATGGTGAGAAGGGTCCGCTCTTCCTCCAGGAATCCAGTGGAACCAGATCCCTGGTGTTCCTGTGTCTCAGTTTTTATCCAGGCAGGAATGGTTGGCTCCTCCCACTGGGTGGAGCATCTCCCACTGGGATGATGGAATGTGTCCTGTCCCTGCTGAGCCTTCATGGCCCATCAGCAGCAGAGATCCCCTGGAGGGAGGAGGGGTGGTGACAGAGATAACAAACACTGCCCCACCTGGTTTGAACAGCTGGGCCCTTATCAGAAGGCACTGCCCCCCTCCCCCCAGAGTTACAAGAGATAAAGAAAAACATCTCCCCAGCTGCTTTCAGCAGATGAAATAGAATGCACAGTTTTGGTTCCAAGACATTCCTGCAGACTGAGGGGTTTGATCCTGGGGTAATGGAGGAGGTTTTGTCTTGGGGTAAGCCAGAATTGCTGTCCTGGCTCAGATAAATGAGAAATTTCCCACTAAACCAGGTCCATGCTGGCCTTGGACACCTCCAGATCTCCAGCCTTGCTCTGATGTTTCCCCAGTTCAAGGCAGCCCTCTGTCCTTTATTTAATTCTCCTTATTCCAGTCCAACACTCTGCCTCAGAAGTGATGGGACTGGGACACGTGGTGGGGTTCAAACAAGGAGCAGTAATTTCTCTGGGTGATGAGAACACAAAGTTATTGTGTTGGTTGTGAAGGGCAGGAGTCCCTCATGCCCACTGAGCATGAGAGGAGGCCGGGATGAGATTTTTGTTCTTGATTATTTCCCTCTCCTTCAAGTGCAGCTGTTCTTTTAGCAGAAGCAAATGGATTTGGGAATATTCAATCATTACTTCTCCCCGAAATTATTTTTCTTCTAAGTGTTTCAAATAATAAGTGTTTCAGCAGGGAAAATTTTCATTTTCTCATACTTCTTTTTTTTTTCCTTCAGAAAATGCATTATTCTGTTTAGCTTCCTCTGCTTCTTTCATCGTGTGTGTTACTCCATCTCCTCTCTGAAGCATCCACACATAAAATATTAGAATTATTAACTAGATTGTGCACAGGCCAAGGTTGCCAGAACAGAGAGAGATTTTAAACTAGATATTAGGAAAAAATGAAATCTTTACTGCGAGGGCACTGAGGCCCTGGCACAGCTTGCCCAGAGAAGCTGTGGCTGCCCCATCCCTGGAAAATATTCCTCTCCTCATGGCCCTGCCTTGTTCCAAACTCCTTTTCCTTAAGAAAACCCCAATTTCTCTGCGTTCCTGATCCCTTTTATGGTAAAACTGGGATTCACATTTGCTGGGAAAATCAATTCAACGGAGATGCTGATGCTGGGCTGTTCTGCCAAGGGGCAGCCACCTCAGGTGTGTGGTTAAAGACGATTTCAAAGCGCTCAGAGGGGCGTTAATTAGGGCCATGAGCCAGGTGCTCACTGATGGGAGCCCCCCAAAGGCAGTTCCCCCACATCTGGGGTGCTCCACGGAGCAGATGTTGTTGCCAGATGTGCTCCTCACCCAGCTGGCCTTGCTCTGCCTTCCCCCTGGCTCTGCTCCTGCAGCTCCTGGCTGATTCTCACCCCCCAGCGTTTCCCCCTGTCTTTGGTTTGGAAAGACAGCTATCAGCCAGGGAAAGCTGGAGTTTCCCTTGGAATGGGGAATGTAAACCCATTACCCCTCCCCCCCCCCCCAAAATTATAATTTTGCAATTAAGGGCTTTCAGGCAAAGATTTGGGAATAGGAATAACAGTTCTTTACTAGGAATATTAACAATACAAATGCAGTAGAAAACAAAATCACCCAACCAAACCAGCAAACAAACAACAATTTTGGAGAACCCTGACAGCTGAGTGTCACACCAGCCAGCTGTGTCACACCAGCCCAGCTGTGTCACACCAGCCAGCTGTGTCACACCAGCCCAGCTGTGTGTCACACCAGCCAGCTGTGTGTCACACCAGCCCAGCTGAGTGTCACACCAGCCAGCTGTGTGTCACACCAACCAGCTGTGTGTCACACCAGGCAGCTGAGTGTCACAACAGCCCAGCTGTGTCACATCAGCCCAGCTGAGTGTCACACCAACCAGCTGTGTGTCACACCAGCCCAGCTGTGTCACACCAGCCAGCTGTGTGTCACACCAGCCAGCTGTGTGTCACACCAGCCAGTTGAGTGTCACACCAACCAGCTGTGTGTCACACCAGCCAGCTGAGTGTCACACCAGCCAGCTGTGTGTCACACCAGCCAGTTGAGTGTCACACCAGCCAGCTGTGTGTCACACCAGCCCAGCTGAGTGTCACACCAGGCAGAGCTGCCTGCTGGATTTTAATTAGGCTGAGACTAAATGACACGGAGCCCGTCCTTTCCAGCGTGGCTTGGGGAGAATGAAAAGAGGAGCACTTTCAATTTAAGGTTTAGTTAGATAATGCCTGTTGGTGCCAGTAGATTACAGAGTGGATATTAAATCCTCCAGGATTTGCAGTGGCAAAGCACTCACAGAATGCATAAGCAGGAAGGAGAGCAGGGCTGTGGAGCTGCCGTCCCCTGGAGGACCCGAGCAGGAGGAGGAATGGGAAGTAAATCCTCCCTTTGGAGGAAGTTCCAGGAAAAGAGCACACACAGGCAGGCCGTGGCCTTTAAAAGTTCCCCTGTTAAGGAGATTTCCTGCTCCTGACAGGAGCAGGGAGAAGGTGATGGGGTTTGTCAGAGGAGAGACAGGGCTGCGTCTGGAGTGCCAAAGCTCCTGCTGGGGGTTTGGGGCCAAGGACCCCACAAAAACACCTGCTGGGGGTGTCCCTGCAGACCTAGACAGCTGTGCTGTGGTGCTTAAGTTGCAGAGACCCTATGACCAGCTCCAGCTCTGAGATGTTGAATCAAACCCCCCTGAGCTGATGCTGAGCTGATGCAGGGGGTGATGAGCAGCTCCTGAGGGCAGCAAAGCAAACCCAAGCAAGCCTTGGGATGTGTTGGCCCGTTTAGCCCAGCTCCAGCAGGACTTGGGGGCATCTAGGACTTGTCAAGCTCTTCCCAGAGCTCATCAAAGCCGGACTGAGCCAGGTTTGGGGTGCCAGCCACGGGAAGATTGACTGGGATGAGGTTCCATCAGGGTAAACAGACACTTGGAGGCAGAGTTTGACAGAATTTGCTGTAAATCCTCCCTAAAACACCTCCCAGAGCAGGGGGTTCAGGATCAGCAGTGCCAGGAAAGCTGCTCCTGTTGCTCCATCTCTGTCCGAGTGCTGCCTGACTTCTCAGGGAGAAAATGTTGACATCTCACATCCACAACAACACTAAAACTCCTATTTACAAAACACTGAGGACACAGTGACAACAAACAGAAAGGACAAAATGTTCCTCCTTCATTGCTCTCATATATAAGCAGCTTTACTGCTGCTGGTCTAGACACGTGGCTGATGGCAGAGTGTAAGATTATGAGTTTAAAAGCACTAAAATGTGCAAAATAATTACCACAACTATCCGTGCATTAATGGCTTAAGTGCTGGGCTGGGTTTGTTTTCCAGGTTAAGGGAAATATTAACCTGTAAGGAGCTCTGTCCAGGTCTGGAGCCTGAAGAGCTCAAAGCCCAAAGATCTGGCAATGAAAATTCAGGAGCCATCACAGCCTTTGATTGAACAGATCCCAACAGTTTCATTAAGACCTCGTCCCCGCGTTTCATGTTTGCTAATTAGCGAATTCAAACACTTTATCTCCGTGTTATCTTTGTGCAAGAGAGTGGCAAATTTATGTCATTATAAAAGATGGCGAGAATTTAAAGGTTCACAAGCAATTAGGTTTGGTAATTCTTGTTTACGCCTCTTGAAGGATTGCTCCTTTTAAAACTTTACAGTTAATATGTACAAAGATAAAACAGTTGCTGCCGCTGAAGTCAAGTGGTTGAGTGAGCTGCATGGGTTGGGAGAGAAAAATGTTTTGGGAAGTGGCTGCTGTGATCCTCAGCTGGGTATTTCAGGGAGTTTACACCCGAGCAGAGCCTCTGTGCCCAGGTGAGGGACATTTGAAGCACTAACCCCCCCCTTCCCGCCCCCCTGGCCGCTGTGCTAGCTCAGATTTTGGGGAGCTTGGGTGGAGGGAGGTCCTGAGTGTGGGTTTGCAAGAAATGTTTTATAAGCTTTAGTTAGGAACATAGTATAGTGTTTTTTATTGTAATTTTAGTATAGCAGATACCTTGAAGGGGCCTCTTGCCCCAGGATGTATTCTTATCATAGTTTGATAAGGGTTTCTGAGGCAACTTGAGCCTCTGCTTGGAGATTTCTTTCTTTTGGTTCTTTTCCCTGTTTTATTTCTGTTTCATGTATGATTCTTTTCTCTATCACGGAATTCTTATTTTCAAGGTCCGAGAGTTTCAGCAGCTGGTTGGCAGGACCTTTGAGACCACTCCCAAACTTATTTTGGATTTGTTAGTGTTTAAGTAAGCTAGCTGGCATGTAGCGTTTGGATTGTTTTATTGGTTTGTACACTTTGTATCCACCCCTTGAACTGTCCTGAACAAAAACGCCCTGCAGCCCAAGGCTCAGGGTCTCTTCTGAGGCACTGGACTGAGGCTGGGGGATCCCCTGACCCCCCCAAATAAAGCCTCTGTTTTCTGGAAGCCTTGGAGAGTCCCCTTTTTCTACCACAGCCATGAGAGTGTGAGTCAATCTGCCTGCAGAGCCAAGACCCCACCAACAGGTACTGCTGAAGTGTATCAGAGCAGCTGGGGGCCCGAGCTGAACACCAGGCTGGGCCAGAAAGAGACACGCAACACAATACCTGAGGCTGCTGTTCAATTCCCATCCGCCATGGAACCAAAAAGAGGAAAAATAAAAATAAACTGAAATAAAATAAAACAGAACAAAACAAAATAAACCAGAACAAAAGAAAAATAAAGTAAAAATAAAACATCAAAATAAAATAAAATAAAACTAAACTAAAATAAAATAATAAAAATATTAAATTAAAATAAAGTTAAAATTAGAATAAAATTAAACTAAAATTAAACTAAAATTAAACTAAAATTAAACTAAACTAAACTAAACTAAACTAAAATAAAATAAAATAAAAATAAAATAAAATAAAACATAAAATTAATAAAATAAAAATAAAATTAAATTCAAATTAAAATATAAAAAAAAAAGCCAAAACATCCTGTCAGCTGGAAACTTTTTGCCCCATGGCTGTGTTTTCTCTGTGGCACAGTTCCTCCCAGGGAAAATCCATGGAATTAAAAGGGGATTCCGTGCAGTAGTCATGAACTGGCCATAATTATGTTGACTGGCAGCCCTTGACTGGCAAACAGAACTGTGACAAATCTCCTTGCTGATCACTGAAGTCTGATAATGGTAGTGACACCAGGTAGACTTCAAAGATAGGGAAAGAGATCCAAAAGAGGCTCCTACCTCCAGGGAATGTTCCAAGGATTTATTCTCGAAGGGGTCCCGGGGCAAAGAGGGAGAACAAGGAGGAGCAGGGGTTTTTATCCAGTCTCTGTCTGGGATGGGATAGCTGGCACAGAGCCATGGGTCAGAGATAAGGGGAAGGTAGGGTTGGACTGAGGGGGGTTTCGGGATAAAGACCATTCCCCAGAGGGATACAACAGACATTCCCCTTGGCATCGTCCCGGTGAGGAGGCCTGGGGTGATGAGCACGGGCGGAGGATGGAGCACAGGCTCGCTGTGACGGGTTTTGTTGGTTTCCAGGGGGGGAAGCGATGGATGCGCTGCCAGCGGCCGGGATTCCTGGTGCGGGCGGCGGCGGGGATGCAGCGCGGCGGAGCGCTGACACCTGCCGGCAGCAGCGGCCTGGGAGCGGCCCCGGGAGCTGCCCCCTGCCCCCGGGATTGTCCCTGGGATTGTCCGGGGACCCACAACATCCTCCAGGGATTGTCCCTGGGATTGTCCAAGGATCCACCACATCCTCCAGGGATTGTCCCTGGGATTGTCCAGGGACCCACAACATCCTCCAGGGATTGTCCCTGGGATTGTCCAAGGATCCACCACATCCTCCAGGGATTGTCCCTGGGATTGTCCAGGGACCCACAACATCCTCCAGGGATTGTCCCTGGGATTGTCCAAGGATCCACCACATCCTCCAGGGATTGTCCCTGGGATTGTCCAAGGACCCACGACCTCCCCCCAGGATTGTCCCTGGGATTGTCCAAGGACCCACCACCACCCCCCGGGATTGGCCCCGGGACTGGTCCCGAGCTGCCCTCTGCCCCGGGATCCACCCTGGGATCAGCCCCGAGACCCTCCTGCCCCTGGGACTGACCCCTGGACCAGCCCTGAGCCACCTCCTGTCCCCAGGCTCCATCCTGGGACTGGCCATGGAGCCACCTCCTCCCCTGGACTGGACCCAGGAGTGACCCCAGAGCTGCCCCCTGCCCCTGGGATCCACCCTGGAATTGTCCACAGAGCCACCTCCTGCCCCAAGAACAGCCTCAGAGCCACCTCCTGTCCCCAGGACCAACCCTGCAGCCACCTGCTGTCCCCAGGATCTGCTCTGGAATTGTCCATGGAGCCACCTCCTACCTGAAGAACAGCCTCAGAGCCACCGCCTGTTCCTGGGATCCACCCTGGCACTGTCCATGGAGCCACCTCCTGCCCCAAGACCAATCCTGGAGCCACCTCCTGCCCCAAGAACAGGCTCAGAGCCACTCCTGTCCCCAGGATCCAGCCTGGAATTGTCCACAGAGCCACCTCCTGCCCCGAGTTTCCTGACCTGGCAGGTGGCATCCCTGTCCACGGCAGGCTTTGCCATGGGATGAGCTTTAAGGTCCATTCCAACCCAAACCCTGCTGTGATTCTGTGACCCAGGCCCACCAAGGAGCTCTCATAGCTGCTGGCTTTGCTCCAAGTCACCCTGTGGATGTCACTGAGAGCCCCTCTGGGTGTCCCTCTGTGTCCCCTGCGCCCCCACAGCCACTGCCTGGGCCAGGGAAACCCATCACCCCCATTCCTCAGGAATCATGGAATAATTTGGCTGGGAAGGGACCCAAAAAAGCCTCCTTTAATCCAACCCTCCTGCATTAAAAACGTTCATCACTGCATTCCAGCCCTGCTCCCTGCTCAGGCCAGGAGCTCCATCCTCATTTCCTGGTGTCACTGAGCCCAGGGGCTCAGGGAAGGCTCGAAATTCCCTCTTCTCCTGCTCCAGTGGTGGAACTGAGAGGTTCTGCAGCAGTGCCAGGACAGGAAGGAGATTTCTCTTTGATTGCTTTTTAATCACAGTAATAACAGTAATGGAGGAGTTGATGGGAAAGAGCTGAGCTCTCTCCTCTGCCAACTCCCCTGTGGGGTAAACAAGGAGGATTTACTGGCACCTCCAGTGAATTGGTGGGATCCTGGCTCTTCAGGATGAGTGGTGGTGATGTCTGGGGAGAACTGGCTGGTATTTAGTGCCTGGGAGTAGAAATATGCCAGGAATCTCTGGAAATCTTCCCGTGAATAACCCTGGTCCACACAGAGGGGTGCACAATCGCTCCCTAAAGCAGCTATCAGTGCTACATCTCCTTGGCTTTGGCCTTGAATCTGCATCTTTAGCACCCCACAGGGGTTTTAGCTCTCCCTCAGGGGAAGGAGAAGCTGTGATGGACACAAAACCTTTGAGCTGAGCAGAACCAGAGGTCCCCAGCAGGGCTCAAGTGGGTGGAGGGTCCCAGTGGTGCCCAGAACCAACCTGCTGGGGAGATCTAGGTCCAGGCTGGGGCAGAACGATCTGATTTTGGCCAGTGGATACAGGAGCAAGCATTTCCCTATGGAGGGAACTGCTGAGGTTTAACCCTGGCCCAGGCTGAGGGGCTTTTCAGAGATGCCCTTGCAGGGAAGGAGTGTTGTGCCTGGGAACTGACCTGGATGTTTCAGGGTGTCCCACCAGAAGTGCATCCATCAGCTTTTGGCCCTCAGGGATGTGGGGATTTCCTCTGACCTTCACTGTCCAAAAAAAGCAGCGGAAGAGCTGGCAAAGGTGGGTTCCCCAAGCCCTGCTGCTCACACCAGGGATAACCTGGGGAGACTCAGCCTCACTGAGAGCACAGAAACACCAAAGACAGAGCTCAGCCCGTTGGTTTTTTGTTTTTTTTTTTTTGGTCAGACATGGAGCTTTCTCCTTTATTTCTGCAGAGTGGTGCACACCTGAGGGGGGGGGCTCGTTTACATCACCAGAGCGGCAGCGTCCTGCCCGAGGAGGAGGAGGAGGAGGAGGAGGAGGAGGAGGAGGGGGAGGAATCCCTCTGGCTTTGCTGACCAAGACACGATCCAAAAACAGTTCCTGCACACCTCAGAGCCTCGCTGGAACCCCCACCACCCCGGGGTGCAGAGGGGCCACAGGGCTGGGATCTGCCCCACCCCGGGGGGAAAAGGGGCTGGGGGACCCCAGGGGTCCTCCAGGGCTGAGGCCAAGAAGGAGCAGCTCCATTCCCTGGGGGAATTGGGGTGTGCAAGGGAGGCCCTTGGGGAGGGGAAGGGGGGGCAAAGAGAGGGCAGGGGACAGCAGGAGGGAAGGGACAGGGGAGTCCTCAGGCAGGCTCCAGCTGGCACCTCACAGCCTTGCTCAGGATGGGAGGGACAGGGGGATTTTAACAGCCAGGCTGAGGAGGAGGAGGAGGTGGTGGAAGGGTCATGCCCATGCTTTGGAGCACAAAAAGGAAGGTGGTGGAAGGTTTTACTGGACCTGCTCAAGGGCAAAGCAGTGAGACCTGGAAGGGGCTGGTTTTATCCTCTCACACACATCCTCAAAACCCTCGGTTCTTTCCCCAGCAATTCCATCCCTTTTTTCACATCCCTGCTGTCACATCCTGCCCTACCACGCCAGCCCCTTCCCCCTATGGTCTTTATGGATGAAAAAAAAAAAAAAGAAAAAGAAATAAAAATCATCATAAAGTGACATTTCAAGTGCTCTGGAGTGACCAGCATTCAGCCCCAGGAGTTTTGGGTGAGGTGTTGGGTTAAAAAGCCGGAGTATCCTTGTGAAGGGATGAGCCAGGAAGGAATTTTCAGGTGGGACCTCCCTCAGCAAGATGCTGCAAGCAGGAAAAAGTGGGGGGAAGCCATTCCAAAACTGCTTGAATAGAGCAAACTGTGAAAAGGAGCTGTTAGGTCTTGGTTTTCATCATTTGAAGGCTCTTATTCCCATTTCTCCCCCCTGCACAGCATGGGCTGAACCCCTCAGCTTGTCCAGGAAAATCACCTCAGGGAGATCATGGAATGGTTCTCCAGCCCTGGATGTGATTCATCTGTCCAGGCCACAAATACAAAAATATTATCCTGAGCAAAAAGCTGTGGCAGTAATTCTCATTGCCCACTGCAGGGAAAAAAAAAATATAAAATACCTGAACTACAGTATATAAATCAATTTTGGTTTAGGGGAATTAAGAAAAAAAAAAAAAAAAAAAAAAACAAAAAAACAAAAACACCACAAACCAGAAAAGCACCCAGCACCTATGGCATCTAATCAATCCTGCATTACTAGGATGGATTTGCTTTTTATTTCTTAATTTGAAAAGGTGGCTGGAGGGGCACTTTAATGGGCTAGAAAGCCTCCCTGCCCTCCTCCAGCAGCTCTGGAAAAATCCTGCTGGGGCTTTTTTGGCAGCTGAGGAGCAGGGCTGAGCTGGTGGAGGAACCTGGGGACACGTGAGCTGATCCCAGGGGGAGCTGGGTGTCCCCAAAGTGGGGGACACAGGAAGAGCTGGGTGTCCCCAAAGTGGGGACACAGGAGGAGCTGGGTGTCCCCAAAGTGGGGGGCACAGGAGGAGCTGGGTGTCCCCAAAGTGGGGGGCACAGGAAGAGCTGGGTGTCCCCAGAGTGGGGACACAAGAAGAGCTGGGTGTCCCCAGCACGGGGAGCACAAGAAGAGCTGGGTGTCCCCAGGTTGGGGACACAGGAAGAGCTGGGTGTCCCCAGAGTGGGGGGCACAGGAAGAGCTGGGTGTCCCCAGGTTGGGGACACAGGAAGAGCTGGGTGTCCCCAGAGTGGGGGGCACAGGAAGAACTGGGTGTCCCCAGGTTGGGGACACAGGAAGAGCTGGGTGTCCCCAGAGTGGGGGGCACAGGAAGAGCTGGGTGTCCCCAGGTTGGGGAGCACAGGAAGAGCTGGGTGTCCCCAGAGTGGGGGGCACAAGAAGAGCTGGGTGTCCCCAAAGTGAGGGCACAGCAGGAGCTGGGTGTCCCCAGAGTGGGGGCACAGCAGGAGCTGGGTGTCCCCAAAGTGGGGGGCACAGGAGGATCTGGGTGTCCCCAAAGTGGGGGCACAGGAAGAGCTGGGTGTCCCCAAAGTGGGGGCACAGGAGGAGCTGGGTGTGCCCAGAGTGGAGAGGGACAGGAAAAGCTCCAGCCTGGCACCTCTCCGTGCTGGGAAGAGCTTTGGGAACACCCAGCTCGGGGCCTCCACCAGGACTGGGCAGCTCTGGGGACACGGGGACAGCTGCCTAGCAGGGGGTGCCACCCAAGCATGCACAAATGCCAGGAGGGGACAGCGAGGGGACAGCGAGGGGCCAGCAGGGGGTGTTAAGGCCTGCGGAGCTCCCAGGGCCAGCGGGTGATTTGGGGAAAAGTCCCGGTTTGCTCAGGGAAAGGCGATGGATTCCCTGCTGGCCCCGGCAGGGGTTAGAGCAGTGGGGTTAGTAGTAGGGCAGCAGGGGGATGATCCGTGGAGATCCGCGGCTGTGCTCACTGCCAGCTCTCCCCACATCCTCAGCAGCTCAGGGGGCCTCGTTGGAGGTGGCTCCGTTGCCTTTGTTGACGTAGAAGGGTCGGTAGTGTGACTGCAAGGGAGAGGTTGGGGCAGGTCAGTGTCACCCCCTGCCTGGCTGACCCCCCACACCCCGCCCCTCCACCCACAGGAGAACCCATCACCCCCGTTCCTTAGGGAATCGTGGAGCAATTGGGGTGGGAAGGGACCCAAAAAAGCTCCTTTAATCCAAGCCCCCCTGCATTAAAAACGTTCATCATTCCATTCCAGCCCTGCTCCCTGCCCAGGCCAGGAGCCCCATCCTCATTTCCTGGTGTCACTGAGCCCAGGGGCTCAGGGGGCTCCTGCCTCAACACCTCCAGCTTTTCCTCCTGGCCAGCAGCGCTGCCTCCTTCCCCTCCTGGAGGTGCTGGAGACATCAAATGCAAATAACTTGGCTTTTTCTTCCTTTTTTTTTTTTTCTTTTTTTTTTTTTTTGCTTTACACACGTGCTTTGCATGGCCCTCGCTGCCGAGCCAAATGATGCCTGGTGTCAAACCTCAGACTGTGACTCACAGCTTGATGAGATGGGGGTTTCCTTTTTTAGGGAGAAGGGGGAATGTCACCTTTATTTTTACGCCTCTCTCAGCGTGTTTTAATTGCTCACTAAGCTGACAGCTCAGGGGAGCTGCCACGCTCACGCTTCTGCAAGTTTGGGGTTTGTTTGGGCTCTCTGGCTGGCAAACCCCAAACTCCTGTGCTGGGGAATTCTCACACAGCGGGGTTGGCTGGGGCTGCAGCACCCCGTGTTTGTCTGAGCAGAAACAGAAGGGGAGAGATGGGGCAGAACTGACAGGAAACTGGCATTTTTCTGCCTCCCCAGCTCGGTTTGCTGCAGCCCCCCAGTGAATCTCATCCCATCAGGACCTGCCCCTTGGAATTCCACCCTGAGCTGCCCCATTTTGAGTGGCAGAGCTGTGTCGTGCAGGAATTTATCCCATTTATTGCCTGGGATCACTGGCTGCACCATCTCCAGCCTGGCTGGGAATAACCCTGGAATTCAGGGGGGGGAAATGGGGGTTTCAATGTCTCCAGCCTGTCTTAGGTTTGTTCTCATGTGCAGAAGGTGGGAGAGACCCCACAGGCCCCTTTTAGTGCAGCCCTGTTTAATATCAGGAACATGTAATTCATTAGCATCAGGTTGCAGAGCAACCCCAGCCCATCTCCCTGCCCAGTGCTCAGCACCTCCTGCTCAATGTTCCCTTTTGCTGAGATTCTTTTCATTTTATGGTTTTAATTTCCAACAGAATTAAGACATGAAAGGGGGGGGGGGGGAAGGGGGGCTTCATTTAAAACAGCTCCCTGGGCGTGAAAAAAGACCTTCCTCCTTAAACAGCACAGTCCTTTGTGAAAATTCATATTTACAGACCTTTTAGAGTGTATATTACTTAAATACACATTTAAGGCTATTTTAAAAAGCCAGATTATTGGCCCAATAGACCATAAAAGCTCCTGCAGAGATACTCCTGCGGCCTGGAGTACGTATTTCTATTTTGGTGCTTTTAAAATGCTGGTATTTATCAGCTCAATTGTTGTGCTCAGGGCCGTGTGGTGAAACGTTGGCTGTAAAAAGGGAACTGGTCATTACAGGTGTGAGCAGGGGAGAGGGAGGGACACAGGGAAGGGATGGTGGGAGAAATTCCCCAGATTTTCCCTGTGGGGATTAAGGAAAAATCACTGGGAATACAATGGATGTGGGTGATGATGTTTGAGAGGGTCAAACCCCAGGCAGGGGGTTTTAGGCAGAATTTTGCTGCTTTGCTGCAGCACCTTCAAAGGCTCGATTCCTGCAAGAATCTGCCAAGGGACATCCCTTCCACGGGATGGGGTGGGAAGGGACCCAAAAAAGCTCCTTTAATCCAAGCCCCCTGCATTACAAACGTTCATCACTCCATTCCAGCCCTGCTCCCTGCCCAGGCCAGGAGCCCCATCCTCATTTCCTGGTGTCACTGAGCCCAGGGGCTCAGGGGGTTCCTGCCTCAACACCTCCAGCTTTTCCTCCTGGCCAGCAGCGCTGCCTCCTTCCCCTCCTGGAGGTGCTGGAGACAGCAAATGCTCCTGGGGAGCCTTGAAAACGGAGCAGGTGCAGCTGCAGTTCTCCCTCAGGCAGCCACTTTCTGCCCTTGTGTGGGAGTGCTCCCAGCTCCTGACCCTCTGCTCCTCACAGGTCTCACCTCCACGGAACAGCCAGTCACCTCTCACAGATGTGCCATCAGAAATCACAAAGTTAAAAAATAAAAAAATGCTTCATTGGTGGTGGCAAGGAGCTGGACACTCCTAATTCAGCCCACGCAAGGCCAGTGTGACTAAAGCCAGGTTACCCTGGTGCTCCAGCCCCCCACTGGAACAGGCTGAAGCTCTCCCAAGAAAAAAAAAATAATGTCATTTTTCTTACCAATACAGACTGCTTGTGTTACCTTACCAGTAATGACTGCTTGTCATTTTTTCTTACCAATACAGACTCTCCCAAGAAAAAAAAATTGTCATTTTTTTAAAAAAATTGTCATTTTTTCTCGCCAATACAGACTCTCCCAAGAAAAAAAATTGTCATTTAAAAAAAAAAAATTGTCATTTTTTCTCACCAATACAGACTCTCCCAAGAAAAAAAAATTGTCATTTTTTTAAAAAAATTGTCATTTTTTCTCGCCAATACAGACTCTCCCAAAAGAAAAAACTGTCATTTTTAAAAAATTGTCATTTTTCTCACCAATACAGACTCTCCCAAAAGAAAAAACTGTCATTTTTAAAAAATTGTCATTTTTTCTTATCAATACAGGCAGTGCATTCCCTGGCTGCGTGTTTGGGACTCTGCAAGCCCCTAAAACACCACTGTCACCATGATCAGTGTCAAGTGAGTTGGCTGGGAGGTGCTGTGGTGATTTCTGGGCACAGCCTGAGCCCCTCACCTCTGCTCCTGCCTTTGCCCTGCAGGCCATGAGCAGCAAAGGCACTTTGGGGAGCTTGTCTCTGATGTCACCTGCAGCCGGTGGGTGTCACAGAGTGACACTGTCACCACGGTTTGTGCCTGCCATGTTTTGGTTTCTGGGAATTCTGTTCCCAGGACAGAACTGCTAAGCAAGGTCATGCTGTTTGTAAGCTAAGATGTTTTCCACACACTCTCCCATGGGAGGGACTTCACGTGAGGGTCTCTACAAGTGACCAATGGTTCCAGGGGTCCCCACCTCTTTATAAAAAGGTATAAAATAGGTTTGGACAATAAACCTGAGGGCTCCCCTCCTTGGGAGTCACAACCTTCTGAATGGACTCGTGTCTCCTTCTTTGTGTCCCACAGTGACATGACACGGAGTGGGTGACACCCCTGCAGGCAGGAAATGCTCCTGACCAGGAGCATTTTACAGCATTTGCACCATCCCTGTCCTCTGCATCCAATTTTAGACCAAAACCTCTCTGAAAAATCATTTTTGCAGCATTGATTAGTGCTGTGAAAGTTCGGTGGGGTGGGTTTAATCTGCGTCCTCAATAGGAGCAGCAGGGTTGAAGCTTTTGTTTCCACACTGCCAAAGGACCTTTCCTTATTCCTGAAGCCCCCCACTGGAACAGGCTGAAGCTCTCCCAAGAAAAAAAAATTATGTCATTTTTCTTACCAATACAGACTGCTTGTGTTACCTTACCAGTAATGACTGCTTGTCATTTTTTCTCACCAATACAGACTCTCCCAAGAAAAAAAAATTGTCATTTTTTAAAAAAAATTGTCATTTTTCTTACCAATACATACTCTCCCAAGGAAAAAAATGTCATTTTTTCTTGCCAATATTGACTCTCCCAAGAAAAAAAAAAAAAAAAAAGTCATTTTTTCTTGCCAATACACTCTCAAAAAAAAAAAATTGTCATTTTTCTCACCAATACAGACTCTCCCAAGAAAAAAAAAAAAATTTGTCTTTTTTTTCCTTACCAATACAGACTGCTTGGAGGAGGATTTCCACGTCTGTGGCGTCACCTTTGCAGACTGGTGCCTCACTATGGAAGGGTAGGCTGTGCCAACACAAAACAGTCACAGATCAGCCCCTGCCACTGCCACTGCCACCCCCCCGTGGTGTCCCCGTGTCCTGAGCAGCAGCAGCAGCAGCAGCAGCAGGACTGGAAGTGCCACCTCATTAGCATTGCATTGCTCAACATGGAAATGCAGCCCTCCCCGGGCTGGGACAGGACAGACAGAGATGCTTCTTCCACCACCCATCCCAATCAGGCAGGAAAAGGCAGGAAAAGAAGGGCTGGCTAATTAAAACGTCTGAGGAATGCAGAGGGGTGGGAATGCAATCAGAGCAATTAAATCCAGGCCGAGTCCCAAAGTCAGCATTCTGCCTCTCATTGCAGGCTGTTTAATGAGTGCAGAGAGCTGAGCCCGGCCTTCCTGCAGCTCCTCTGGCAGCCCTGAGCCCCTGCCAGCACCCCAGCCCTGCCCTGGCACAGCCAAAATCAGGGCATCACCACACCACAGCCCTGCCCCACCACCCCCAGCCCATCAGACTCTGCTGGTGCTCTTGGGTCCCACCTCTGGTGGGCAGTGACAGCAGGGAGGTGAGATGGTGAATGGGGGGTTTGGTTCTGCTGAAGGAGGACAGGCAGCTCCTGCATATATTTTTATTTATTTTTTTCTTTAAAGGTTGTGCTGTTTGCATAATTTTTCAGTGATGAAACTAGAATGTGTCTTCCTCGAAAATCATCTAAAATTTATCCCTACCCCATTACCAACAAAATTTAAAATCCCTCCACCTGTTCCCTGGATAAAACTTTTAATATTTTTGAACACTCCTTGTTGCCCTGCTTCAGCAGAGTCACTCCTGTGCAGGTGCAGTCGGGCCAAGGTGTAGGGGCAGCTCTGGGGAGGCAGAGCAGGGTTAGAGGGGTTTGTCAGCTCAGAGGGGGCAGGAGGGAGGGGAACTCTCAGTTCCCAGTACCGGTCTTGGTGAAGAGGCTCCCGTCAGACTGTTTGCTGAAGTCACCGGGCGGATTCTGTCCCACCGAGGAGAACTGAAAAGGCAGCTTAGTGCCATTGCCTACTGGAAGACAGAAGAGGTGGTGTTATTCCAGGGGGCTGCAGGGGGGCATTTCCAGACACAGCTGTGGCACTGCCTGCCCCTGCCTTGGCGGGTGTTCTGTTCCTCTGGGGAATGGTTTATTTTCCCCAGAACCCCCTGAAGCCTGTGACCATGCAGTTTGACCCTTCCTTCCTATCTTGACCCTACTGGCTCAGGCCCAGCTCTCTCTCCTGAGCAGAGACCAGATAAAGTCCTGTTCTTCCTTGTTCTCTCTCTCTGCCCTGGAACCCTTGGAGAATAAAGCCTTGGACTGATCCCAGGGGGTGAGAGCCTCTTTGGGAATCTTTTACCCTGTTTCCCTGAGATATTCCTCCAAATGCCCTCAAGAAAACTGAGCCACAGGAGCCCAGGAGGGCGGGCAGTGGAGAATCTCAGAGGGGCACGGGCAGGGCCAGCCCTGTCCCTTTCCTGGGGGGGCAGAGGAGGCAGATGAGAGCAGGCAGCCGTGTGTGGGTGTGAGGTGATGCTCCAGGCAGGGAAGAGCCTTTCTCCTGAGAGCCCCCTGAGTGCAGGTGTGGCCAGAGAGCAGCAGCTCCCTGCACCTCCAGAGGCAGGAAGGGATGACTCCAGCACTGCCCTTGCCTCACAGGCTTCATTCAAACTCCATTAAAGCTTCAGCCTCCCGGGCTCCTCAGGGTCAGGCGGGGGCTGCCAGAAGGAATCTGAGAGCGGGGAGATGAGAGGGACACAGCCCTGGCAAGCAGGAGGGGCTGAGGCGTGGCTGTGAGTCACCACAGCTCCCCAGGCAGGGTGGCCCTGGCTGCTTCCAGCCCGAAGGGAAAGGCTGGACCTCGTAGGAACGAAGCAAAGGAGGAAAATGTTGGGAAAGGAAGAAGGGGATCTGGGAAGAAAAGGCATGAACATGGGCCAGGCTGTGTCTTTGAAAACTCCTTAACAAAAGGTGTGATGGGAAGAAGCCCCTTGTGCTTCTGAGATGGGCTGAGAGCATTTGGAGTCTCCTCCTGGTTCTGCCACGACCTCCAGAGAGTGTTCTGAAAGCCCAGGACCTGTGGGTGGTCCTTGCAAACTGCCTCCTGTGTGTTCCACCTCCTTTCTCTGTGAAGGAGGAGACCCAGGGATGCCTTTCCCTGCTCCGGGCAGGGCACTGTGTGCAGACAGTGCTGCCAGCCCAGCTGGGGCTGGCTCTGGGGTTTTCGGGTGCCAGGGCAGCCGAGAGGGGCAGCAGGAAGGGGGGGTTAGTCAGGCAGGAAGCTGTGGCATGGCACGGGGGGTTAGATCCTCTCAAAGTGCAGGCAGGAATTACCCATACCAAGTGTTTCCTCAGTCGCTTGGAAGGAGGAAAATTCCCATGACCGTGGGCTGAAATTGGCTGTAAAACAAGAGCATCCAGTTCAGCAGTCGGCTCCTGACGAGCTGCCTCAGCGGCCTGTGCCTGGCACTGCTCATGGAAAAGGTCCCCACCGAGCTGGGAGCAGCCCCAAACCAGAGATCTGGGCCCAGGCAGCAGAGGAGAAGCTGGGTTTTATCCCTGGCTGTTGGGGAATGGGGAAGAGGCTCCTCCTGCAGTGAGCAGAGCTCTCAGTGCCATACAGAGCTGCCAGCTCAGGTTTGGGCACTCAGCAGCAGAGCTCTGCAGGCAGGGGGTTGGGTTCAGAGCTCCAAAGGCACCAGGACAGGGACATTTCCCAGCCCTGTGCCAGGGGTGTGCCCCAGACTGGTGCTGCTGCAGCCCTTTTGGGAGGCACTGGGCTCCCAGGCAAGCCAAAAGAAGATGGATTCTTGGAGATGCTCTGCTGCCATCCTGTGGGCTGCTTCTCTGTTTAAGATTTGTTTCTGTTTACACAATTCTCCCTCTGTGTGCCTGAGCCCCTTCTACTCTTCACTCAAAGGCTTTCAAGATGATTTTTCCAACCTCCTCCTGGCTTTGGCCAAACTGTTTGACACATCAGGAGAAGAAAGCTCAGTGGGAGAGGACAGAAAGGAGCGTGGAGCAGTTGGGCAGATTGTTCCTCTGTCTCTGAGGCAGTGTTTGCAATGTTTTGTGCCCCTCTGCCTCATCCCTCACCCCTGCAAGCAAATATTGGATCACAGAGTGGTTTGGGTTGGAAGGGACCTTAAAAATCATTTAATTCCAGCCTCTGCCATGGGCAGGGACACCTTCCACTGTCCCAGGTGCTCCAAGCTCTGTCCAGCCTGGCCTTGGGCACTGCCAGGGATCCAGGGGCAGCCACAGCTGCTCTGTGCCAGGGCCTGCCCACCCTCACAGGAAGAATTTCATCCGAATATCCCCTCTACACCTCCCCTCTTTCAGTCTGAAGCCATTTATTACAAAACTCAAGAGCAGTGGAAGTCTCCTTGAATTTAAGCAGGGCTTAAAACCAGTAGGTTCAGCTGGAATCCAGGCAGTTCCCCAGTTTGGGGCTGCTGTCATTAGCACAGAGCATTCCTCAGTCCAGCAAACAGAGTTTCCACTGTGGCCTGGGGCAGAATCTGCAGTGACCCAGCCTGGCCAGGAGCAGGGCGTGTAGCAAAGCTGCCACGAGCTATTGAAGGATTGCACAATGCCAAGGGTGGTCCTGGGGTATTTTTGGGGGTTTTTTTTCTCCCATTTTTGGGATTCTTTAACAAAGATGCAATCAGCTGCACTGCTGGAACTTTGTGGCAGGGCACAGAGAGCTCCAGAGAGCTCGCTGATGATGGGGATGTTGCATTATTCATCGGGCAATCCTTGGCCAGCCAGCCTGCAAGCCAAGTGGGGCACGTCTCCTGCTTTGCCTACTGATTCATCCTGCTCCCCACATCCCTCCCCAGCGTGGTTCCAGCAGCTGGAACCTTCCTGTCACCCCTGAAAACCCTGTCTGTTCAATCCCAGGCTCTGGGCTGGCCTGTTTTGGCCACAGCTGATAGAAAACCACGGGATGGGTGGCTGGGAAGGCAGCAGTGTCTGTGTTTCCAGGAGAACAGGGCTGTGGGGCTGGAGTAAAGCATCCCCCAGAGTCTGGAGAGTCAGCAGCCCACGGCAGGAGGAGGGGAAGTGCTGTGCAGCCCTCACTCTGCCCTGTACACCAAACCACCACAGGGATCTGGCAGTGCCTGGAGAGCCCTCCTGCTTCCTCAGGGGGGTGGAATGCTGGATCCCAGCTGGAGCCTCCTCTCCCGGGTGTCAGCAGCTCCAGAGAGCAGCAGAGGGAAGCTCAGGCACCCATGACCATGCTGTGCCACTGCCAAAATGGATTTTTCCATCTTTTTTCCCCTTCCTGTTTGCCAGGCTGGGCAGTATCCCCGTCCCAGACACACCTTGTCCAGTGCCCCTCCCTGCCACACTCCTTAAATGCCTCTGGGGCTGTTTCCAGCTGAAAGCTCCACACTTTGGGTAGAGATAAGCTCAGCTTGTGCAACATTAGAACTGATTTTCAAACTAGAACTGATTTTCAAACTAGAACTGATTTTCAAACTTCCCTCAGAGCTGGGGAATTTTGGGTGCAGGGCTGAGTCTGTGGTCTCAGCAGAATTTCCCTGGCAGCCCAAGGCCTGGAAACCCTGAGGCAGCTGAGCAGGAGAGCAGAAAACAAACCCAGCTCTAAAAAAAAAAAAAGCACACAGCCTTCTGCCCCTGAACTTGGGAAGAGCCCCGCTCAAACCCTGCTGGCACTGAAATGGGAATGCTCCAAAAAACATCCTCGGGGCTGCAGGCGTGGGCTGAGGGCAGAGGAGAAGGGCAGCCCAGACACAGGGCTCAGTGTTGGGGTCTGGGTTTTATCCTCAGGGAAGCCAGCACAGGGCAGGAATGTGCCCTCTGGGAGTGTCCCTGTCCCTGCCCACCCTCTGTCTGCACAACAGCAGCTGCAAACAGCCAGCAAAACCCGGGCAGGGCTGAGATTTGGTCACTTGTTCCGTGCCAGCCTTCCTGCCCTTTTTGTTCCTCCTCGCCTCGCCTGGGCTTTCAGCTCTCTCAGCTCCTTGCTCTGGGTGCCAGTTTAGGCATGCCAGCTGGGATTTTAGAGCTGGATGTGCTGGAAACGTCAGTTCACCCCCAAAAAATTCATCCTGCAGTGGCCACACAACAAGTGGGACACAAGGAAATCACCAGGGCTCCTGTCAGAGCTCGGGGAGGAACTCCAGATTCCTGCCTATTTGCTCTTTTAGGACACATTCCTCACTTCTTCTGTCCTTTCCCTGTAAGGAAAAATTATGTTTGGTGGTGAAAGTAAAATCTTAATGCTTAGTGCAGCTCTCACAGCACAGAGAGATAAGATTTGGGTGGAGAAAAGCATGGATTTTGGAGAAAAATGTGGATTTTGGAGAAAACCATGGATTTTATCCTGGGAACTCATGTTCAAACTCCCCTATATTCACTCTTGGGTGGAGCTCAGTCACTCCAGCTCCTCCCCATAAAACTGAGAACCTTTTCTGCCTGGTTGGAGGCAAACCCTTGTCAGAGCTCTGCAAGCTGAAGAGAAAAGGTGCAGAGGGATGGATCTGAAACGCGAGGGAGAGCAAATTTCTTTGGGCCACATCCTGAGTGCAAGTTCCTTTCCTGAGCTGGAAGGGAGCCTGCCCACCTCTGGGACGCCGTACCTTTGGGAGACAGGAACATGGAGAATCTCTTCAGGTTGTCAGGCTGGTTCCACTCGTAGTTGTTCATCATGAACCGGTGGTCCCCTGGAGAGGCAGAGCAGGGCATCAGCTCGGGGAGGCACTCTGCTGGCCTTTAACCCCCCCTGGGGGCTCTTTGCTTGGCAGCTCCAGCAGTTCTGGAGCTGCCCAGAGCCTAAAATAAAAGGTTCCCCCAAAAGGCAGAGCCCAGCTGAAGCATTCAACCACGCAGGATCTTCTAAAATCCACAGGGACGCCGGAGGGTTGAGGCATTTTTCTTACCAAAATGCTGTTGTGGGGCTAAAAGTGACGCCCAGAGCTTGAGTTTGGCTCCTTTTGTGTGTTCAGCCTGAGCACAGGGCTGGCTGATGGAGAACTGCCAGGCTTTGAAGCCCCACAGGTCAGCTCTGGGAGGGTTAAATGGGTTGGCTTCTCCACTTTTTAGAGAGAGTTGCAGACAGCTCTAAACTCTTGGACAAGGGTTCAGATTTCATGGATCAAACTCACTCCTACACAGCCTGGGTTTGCATTTCTCACACTGCTTCACAGGAAATGAGGCTTCATCACTACACTGGCTCATAAAAGAAGTCCTCTATAAACCTGTTGTTCTCTGCAAGGAAGTAAATTCGGTTTTCACGTTTAAATAGCTCCATTCCTTGATGCTCAAGTCACTGAACAAACTTTTCTTTTATTTCTCCCATTTATTTTGGTGCCATTTCAGCTCCCTGATTATTTGTCTCCTCGCCACGTTGGTACCTGTTATGACAACTAAAAGGCCGTGGATTCCCCTTGGAGTCTGCTATTAAGCAGCTTTCATTCCATTAATATAATATTTCTTCCTGGGAAATTTGGTTGGTTGTGTTTTTTTTTTCCTTACAGCAGAAGATCAAGCCAGCTGCAAATGAATTTGTTGCAGTGACTCAGGGGGAGTCCGAGTTAATAACTCCACAGCTCCTTAATGGATTTAATTCCCTCTGCAGCCACTGGATGCAGAGTGCTGCCCTCTTTCATCTCTAACCATGGCTTGGGGAAGGGAGAGCTCTGAAGCTCCTGGGACTGGCCATAAATGACATTTCCCACCTGTCCCCAGCTTGTCATTTAGGGCAGAGTCCAAGCTGTGCCCCTGGTAAAGCTCCTGGGAGCACCCAGGTTTCTGGCAGGAGTTAAAAATGGTTTTGGCACTTGAATTCGAATGGATTTCAAGTGGCAATGAGGGCTTCTGGCATCAATAACGTGGAGGAGACCCCAATTCAAATAATCAAGAAGTAATCAGGCTTTATCCTGAGCTACCAGAACTGAGTCGCTGCAGAACCTTGTTGGGTTTGAAAAATGCCCAAGGAAAATGCTCCAGGACTGGCAAAACCCAGCCCAGCAGATGGAAATTCTGCACAGCTTCAGGTGAACACAGAGAGAAAAATGCACAGAAGTGATTTTTGGGTATTGAGTCATTGTCAAATTTCTGGGTAATTCCGGAGCTTGTGGAGAGTTGAGAATTGAAGCAGGAATGTTGCAGTGCTGAGGGATAAGTAATGTTCAATTTCTGGTGCTACTTTAAAGGCAGGGAGAGTTTTAAAGGGAGAGTTTTAAAACCTGCTATGCCTCCTGAGCACTTTGGGATCCCTGACCTTCCTGCAAGGTTGGTCCAGAAAGATCTGATCCATTTAATTGATGTCTGATGGAGAATGAGGGCTCTGGACAGAGTCATTATTAATGCAGGAGGGGTGTCCAGGAGAGGAATTTGAGTGAATTATCAGCGATTTTTCAGATTTGCAGCAGGGTTCCTCAGCTGCCTGTGCTGCATGAGCCGTCCTTGAGGCTGTTCCTGCCCCTTTTGGCCTCCCACATCCTCCTGGAAGAGCAGGGTGCCATTTACCCTGCCATCACCCGCTCTGTCCTGCTATCTGGGGTTCCTCAATGACTGAGAGGTTGCATCCAGGTGAGATAACCACTCATTGCCATCCCTGCTGTTCCTGGTGCAAGAGGTCATCCCCTGGGATTAGGCAACATGCCCAAGGTTGCAGAGGCTGCCTGTGGGAGAGCAGAGAGCACAGCCCCATCGTGGTGCCCTGGCCTAATCCTAGGTGTGAGCCTGATGCAAGGCGAGCCCTTTGTTCAAAGCTAATTGTGAGGAAGTGGGTTATAAACTTAAAAGATTAATGTTGGTGCTGTGGTGCTGGCTGTGACCTCTCTGCTCACCTTAAGGATCACCTCAAACATCACTGAAGTGTGGGGAGCAGCCTGGACCAGGGCAGGCAGGAAAGCTGCCCCGAGTGCAACAGGGATCAGAGTCATTCCAGCTCAAGTTGTAGCTGAACACCCAAATGGAGCCCTTTTTACTTGGAAAATTCCATTTTTTCAAATATTTCCTTTTCAGTGACAGGGTATTTCATGCTCCAGCCAGGCAAGCAGAGGCTGAAACCCTGCACTTGCAGTATTTGATGTGACACCAGCACCTTACACGTGCTAACAAATAGGATTTCAAACTGGCCATCCCACATCTACCTTTGTGCCACTGCCTTTGCCCTTTACTGAGCTGCCTCAGCAGACCTGTGGAGTTTCCCCTCCTGGAAAATGTCCTGCCAAACTTCCAGGGGTTTGCTGGAGCCTGGCACGGGGCAGGAGGGAAAGGTGGCTGCTCTTGACTCCACACAGGAGGCGGCTGAACCCCTTAAATCCTAAACATGAAACCTAAAACAAACCAAGAACCAGGGAAGCGGGGCCAGTTTGGTGTCCTACCTGAGACACCCTAAATCCCTGGCAGCTGACTGCTTCCATCCCCACAGGGATGGCAGAATAACTCTGATATTCCACAATCCCTGTTCTAATAACTCTCACACTCCAGAACTAATTCCAGCTACAGGAGCTGCTGCTCCCACTTTCCCCCTCCCAGGTCTCTGCTTACTTTCTTCTTCCTCAGGAGTGCCCATCCTCCTCACCACCCCTGCACTGCAGGGAAGCAGGGAGGGGCACATTTGGGATCTTTTTTACCGTTCTCCATGTGGTTCCTCTCGATGAAGTTGCGGCCCAGGTCTGCCTTGCAGATCTTCTCCACGTGCCTCATGCAGACGTTGAGGAGGTCGTCCCTGAGCAGCCCCATGGATGGGCTCATGCTCTCCCCTTCCAGCAGCACGCTGTAGGTTGGGAGGGATGGAGGGGGCACATAATTCCTCATCAGAGCCCCAAATTCCTGCCAAAAAAAAAAAAAAAAAAAAAAAAAAAAAGAGGGATTGCAGTTAACATGGAGCATAAAGATGTGGAGGCTGAATCTGAGGGAACTGGTTGATGTCAGACTCCAGAAGCAGTGAAAGTGGGCAGGGGAATGTCCTGCCCGTGGTTTGCAGCCATCCATAAAAGCCAATGCCATGTCCAAGTCCATCCCTCACTCCCAGAGCACAGAGAGCTCCCAATGTCCAGGTGAATCCCTGCCTGTGGATGTGCAGTGATCTGGGGAAAGTTCCCACATCTCACACTCCCTTGGGACTGTCTTTGGGATGAACACCACCCTCATGGGGACAAAGGGGAGGGCAATGAGGTCTGTGTCACCTGCAGGAAGAGCACGGAGTCGCTGATCTGGTGGATCTGCTCCCTGTTCTCCTTGTCCTCCCGCAGCAGCTTGGCCCTCTCCTCCAGCTCGTCCACGATCTCCTTCACGTTCTCCGAGGCGATCTTTTCCCTCTGATCCAGGGCAGCCTTCACCTCATCCCTCTGCCTCTCCAGGTCACGGATCAGCTCCTTGAAGTGCTGGTCCACCGTGGCCTTCTCGTTGGTGGTGTAATTCTGGATGGGGAAGGGGCAGAGAGAGGGGGCAGCAGGAACAAGGAGCAGGAAAATGTTAACATTTCACGGAGTTCTTTGCTTACAGAGAGGCACAGAGGGGGACAAATCCCAGGATTCAGCATTTGGAGTATGGAAACTCCAGCTGTGCAAGTCTCAGCTGCAGGGAAGTCGTGCCAGGAGAAGCAATACCTGTTCCTGCAATAATCACATGGACGCAATCCAAAAGGGCCACTGCCTTCCCAGGGGTAAGAGCCAATCTCCTGTTTGAATTCATGCACTCACAGGTGATTCTTAAAAACACTCTGTAACCTTCTAAACCAGCCTTCTGGCTCCTGGACAATTTGAGGACCAAATTCCCACCATTTCAAAGGATGAAAGGTGCTGAAACACTTTTTACAAGCCTGACCTCGAGGTGCCTCTGAAATATTCCTCAGAAGGACTGGGGATGGAACTATATTGAGAGTCAAAATTTCTAGGTCAGGTTTCCAATAATAATAATAATAATAATAATAATAATAGGAGTAATAATAAAGCAGATGAAAAGCAGAGCTGGTGAGCCAATGTGCTTGCACCACATAAAAGGGAGAAGAATGGCTTTGCCTGTTAATATTATGCAAATTTTCTGGGGTGTCTCCAACTTGTGCTTTCACTGCTTTATTCAGTTAGGCTATAAAAGAAAAGAAAAATACCATGACTCTATTCCAAACCTTTACCACGGTGCAAGAATTATAAAGGAGCCTTCTCTCAGCGTGGAAATAAGCAAAAATAAGATGTTTGTTGGGGTAAATTCATCTGCTCCTGCTGTCTTATCTCAGTTCGGGCAACCCAGAGCCCTCTGGCAGGTTATTTCTGGATTTTGTTTCTAAATCTGCCTGGCCACTGCTGATGGAAGGGCCATAAAGGGCCTAAAAAAGGAGCCAGAGCAGGGAGGTGCCTTGGTTTTGTATCAGGGCCCGATCTCCCCGCAGGGAATGTCGCAAGATGACTTCAGTGGGAGTTGTTGTTTCCAAGATTTGGCTCGGAGTTTGGCGTAGGGATGGGACAGAGGCCGGGGAAGGGATGCAGTGAGGAAAGGAGAGGGATGTGGGAGAGGGGAAAAGAGATTGGTGACTGCAGGAGCAGGAGGAGGAGGAGGAGGAGGAGGAGGAGGAGGAGGAGGAGGTGCACTGGGCATCTCAAACTCACCTTGATGCGGTCCCGCTCCTTCTGCCACTTGTCCACCTCATCTTCCACCTCGATGATCTTCAGCTGCAGCTGTTCCTTCTGCAGCGACAGCTCGGCCTGTGGGGAGGAGAGGGGAGGAGAGGGGAGGGAGCCTGGTGAGTTGGGGCTGAGGGTGTCCCCCTCCAGACAGCCCCAGCTGTGCTGGGGAGGTGCAGGCTGCCACGGGCATCCCCTGCTGCCAGCGGGCACCGTCCCAGCGGATTCAGCTCCCTCAGCAAAGCAGCAGCACCCACCTCCCAGGCTGTCAGGGTGCTGCTCTTAATCACATGGGAGTCATGAGCTTCAGGGGAAGGGAGCTGTTTCAAAATTCAGCTGTGTGTGCAGAGCAGGGCCCAGCCCAGGGTGTGCCTGTGCAGCAATAACAGTTTTCATGTAATTACGGAATGACGTTTGACGAGTGTTGCAACAAGAGGATGATGCCTCCGGCAGGAATTCTGTTTAGACAGGATTGTGGATTAATTTGCTCTGAATTGAGAGCTTTCATGTAGCGATGGAGCTGGGGAATGCTTGGAAAAAAAAATTTAGAAAGGAAAAATAAAAAAAAAAAAAAAGAAGAAGCCACAAAAGGAGGAGGGGAGAGGTGTAGTCAACCTGCTTGGCTGAGATCAGCAACTTCGCTGGGATTCATTTGCATTTCGTTCTGCAGTGGCTTCCCAGAGAAGCTCAGAGCTCAGATTTGCACAGGAATTCATGACAGTGGAGCTGTGGAGACCATGCACTGCTTCCCTGGATCCTTTTTATCCTGGATCAGCCCAGGACCTGGATGTTGGCAAAGCCTTGCCCCGTTAACTCCAGCGACCCAGGGCCCCATCCCTGCCCCACAGATCCTGCCCCAGCCTTTGCTGGTGCATTTCTGCACTTCATGTGTGTGCAGGTTGGTCTCAGCCATGGCTGGAGGCAATCTGGCTGTGGGACACCCAGCCCAGGAGCTGCTGAGGAATTCCAGAGCTGGCAGAAATTCCCTGTGCTCTGTTCTGTTATGTCAGTCCTGAGAAGCTGCTGTTCATGTGGGATCTTCTGGAAAATCATTGGATTAACCCAAACCCCTTAAATTCATGGCATGGGTGGGTAAATCCACTCTCACACTCCAGCTGTCCATCCAAGAGCGTTGTGGAACGTGAAAATCTGGGTCTTGATTGATTAAGAGTTTAAAAGTTTTCAGTTCTCCACTCAAAATGAAGAGCAGGGAAGAAGCTGTGAAGCAGCCCAGACAGGAGCCCTTGTCCTGATGCCAGTCAAGTCTCTGAACACCCTCTGCAGCTGGAATCCAGCACAGCTGCTCTGACAGCCATCAACCCCAGCTGCTCCAGCTCAGGAAAATCTCTGTTTGTGGAGGGAGAACGATTGGAGGTTTTGTTGCCTTATAAAACACAAAAAAAAAAAAAAGTGGGCAGAAAAAAGGGAAGACTGCTGAGAGGTGTCTCAGTGCCACAGAAGCTGCACCCTCACGTTGTTTTTAGGAGTTAGGAGAGCATTGCCTTTCTAAGTATTTATCCACACAGCCTCAGCAGTGGCTGCCATGAGCTGATTCTCAGCCTCTCCAGGGGTTCAGGGCACCCAGGAAAGGATTTTGTGGCACAGCCTCGCCAGGGAAGCCACCCTGGTTTCCAGATGAGAAAATCTGCTCTGCTGCTGGCGGAGAGAACAAAGACAGGAGTTTGATCCCGTGATTTTCCCATTTTCAAGACAGTGACTTGGAGGGATTCCTGCTGGCTTCCATTCCCACGTGCAGTGGGAGGTGCCCTGTGCATCAAGACTCTGCACAGCAGGGAAATGCAGTGAGATGAAAATATTTTATCCACTGCATTAACCAATGTGAGGAATTACACCCAAATTCCAGCTGTTTTCTTGAGCCACAGGGCTGCATCAATTGTTTGTCAAGTAAAAAAGCTCATTTCCAGAGCAATCATTTCCCTCCTCATCCCCCCTAAAAAATCAGGACATCCTTATAAGAATGTGAGTGAAATCCCACCGAGAAGGACTGGAAGGAATTTTTTGGGGAAGAGCAGAACTTCCACAGCCACACAGACACTCCCAAACTCAAGGGATTTGCAGAGAAAATGACAGAAAAAAACCCCCCAAAAAACCCCAAAACAATCAGGTGATGGCTGGAAGGTGCTGATAACAATATTATGCTTTTATAGTCCTTTTTAATTAAGATGGGTCTCCAAGGAATTTTGGGCACTATTATTTGTCACAGTGATCCAGACTCTCAGCAGTTCAAACCTCCCCCCCAGAAAGGTGGTGTGGGATGTAACAACCAGCTGAGAGCAGAGGCACACAACCATTTGGAGCCAGATTCATGACTTGCAAATGGAAATTACAGAGATGGCCCCAACAGCCAGGATGCAAATCCCACACTCAGCCAGGTTTGGCAAAGGGGAAGCACCAGCACAGACTCCAGCAAAGGCAGGGGAGGTGAAGGGAGGGGTGATTGTGGGGTACTGCAAACTGTTAAATAAATACCACAAACACCACCCTAAACACAGGAAAAATGGTAAAGAGAGGTGCAGGGTGACTCTGGAATAGTGGAAAAACTGGTGGCATGGGCAGAAGGGTTCAGGAAGGGTGCTCTGGAGGTGGAGCACAACCTCAAGGGTTCAGAAGGTGATTTCCTGATGGTTTTAAGACCTTTTTTTTTTTTTTTTTTTTTTTTGTCTGGAAGGTGGCTTTGGCTGCCCATTGTGTCACAGATATACAGCCACAGTGTGGGGGCCACAGGTGTAAAGGACAGGCAGTGCCTCAGCTTCCCTCCCTAAGACAAAACTCCTGTCTCTCTTCATATTTCTCAGATTTTCCAGGGTCAAAAAAATCCTTGATGGACCACCCAGAACAAATCCAGTGGAAGATTTGGGGTTCAGGAGCTCCTGATGAGAGACAATACAGCAACACCCCCATCATGGGGGCCCCTCCAGAGCAGAAATAACAGGAACAGTGGGAGAAAAAAAATTAATAAATCCAGATTTCGACAAATTTTGAGCCCAGCAGGCTGAGAAATGAAGGCACTGAGGCCCTTCAAGCTGAGATTGGATCCTTAATTAGAGCCTCAGTTAATTAGGGCAGCGCAGAGGCTTCAGTGAAAGTTCAGGGTGGACATCCCAGGCCTGGTGCTCTGGAGGACCTGCAGATGGGAGATGAGGAGCCCTGCAGGATGATGCAAGGGCTTTGTGCAAGGCAGCAGCAGCAGCAGCACAAGCAGCATCACGCCCTGAGTGCTCTGGGAACAGCCCTGTGCTCTGGGAACAGCCCCTGTGCTCTGGGAACAGCCCTGTGCTCTGGGAACTGTGTCCCCAGCCTGGGAGAGCTCTGCTAATGAACCTCCTGCCAGCAGCACCCAAAGGACATCAGGGAGCTGCACAAAGTGCTGCTCCAGCTCCTTGTCCCAGGGCAGGGCCAGGATGAAAGGTCAGGGGCTTGTTTGAGATGTGATCTCTGCTGGGGTTCACCATTGCATTTTCCCACCTCAGTTTCTGGTGGGCAGAGCTGGGTGTCAGAAACCCCTGGAGGCTCTGCCAGCATCCCAGCAAATGCCACTGGAGAAGCTGAGTCTCTCTGCACAGCTTGGAAGAGAATTCCTTGCTTGCAAACAAGTGGATTCTGTCCTCAGTGTAGAGGATTAATGCAGGATTCGGGCAAACAGACAAATTCACTCCAATTTCCAGCTGGGAAGAGTGCCCTTCCTGCAGGAAACTCTGGGGAAAGAGCATCTGTTTTGAGCTGTGTCCACAGAGCAACCACAGCTGGTGTAGATAAAATCTCACAGCCAGGCTGCAGCAATGAGGAAGGCCCCCAAACCCTTCCAGGCTTGAATTTTGTTTGCTCTCTGTTCAGTGGAAGTGATGCAGGGATGGGAATCCCTCTGTGGATGGTTTTCTTCAAAGCCTGGCTTGGTCTTTGTGAAATCCCTCCCTTTTCAAAGCTGCTGTGTGGGAAGGAGGAACACCCAGCTCCCCTTCCTGTACCCTGCTGTGGGTACAGCAGTTCCCTGTACCCACAATGAACTTTGCTTTAAAAGATAAAGAATTAAAAAAAAAAAAAAAAAAACAAACAAAACCCAACCAAACAAAATAAAAACACACACACAAAAGAAAAAAAAAAAAAAAAAGGCAAAAAAAAGGCAAACCAAAGCGTTTTTCAGCTGAGCTGGCCTGGCTTGCTGAGCACCAAGGCTGCTGCTGGAAGGTAATGCCAGGTTATTCACAGCTCTGGGAGAGGTGAAGCTGTCTCCTTGGGAGAGCAGCCCTGTAAAACAGGTTTGGGATGAGGGATCCCCTTTCAGAATGAAGGATGCTGGCTCCAAGGGGAGGCTCTGTTTCTGCTGATCAATCAAGGGTTTTGTTGGGCTGTACAAGCTGCTGTGGAGCATCCTCACTTTTCAAAGGTGAGTGATTCTTACCCAGCCTCACAGACCTTTTCCTGGCTGTTCATTGCACTGCTTCTGGTGCAAACTGTTCTTTTTTTTTTTTTTTTTTTTTTTTTCCCCCTTTAAATCTGCAGCAGGAAACGAATGCAAAGTGGATCTGGGGAGAGCATTAAAGGTTTGCTGGGTAAAATAGGCAAATAGCACTGGGTGGGAAGTCAGGACAGATGTCTCTGTCTGAGTCCCTGTGCCTTTCCCTTGTGGCTGCTCAGCAGGAACAGGGGGTGAGTGACTCTCACCCCAGGCTCCTGAGAAGTGGAAGATGCTGCTGTGTTCTCTGTCTGAGACAGAGATATCAGGCTGTGCACTGCCCTAACTACAGGTGTCTGTCTTCTGGCTTGTTTGCATTCCTCTTCTCTGTCTGCTCCCTGAGACCAGCAGGGTTTCCTAATTCCACAGAAGGAGCTTTCCCAGCTCCAAAGCACAGCTCCTCACCTCCCTACAGGCCTGCAGCAGAGACAGGCTGAAATCTGCATTCATTCTGCAGAAATGAAGGGCAGATGTAGCTAAGCCAAGCTCCTTCTGTGACACTTGGGTGCCACCAAATCACTGAGCTCCCAGGCTGGCAGAGCAGCAAAACAAACACCAGCTCTGGAGTCTTTTCCAGTTCTGGACTCACACAGCAGCCAGGGAGGAGGAAATCCTGGCAGATAAATAAATCCTGGACATCCAGCACGGTGTGAAAGGCTCTGTCAGGACACAACTTCATTCTGGTCAGAATGGGTTTGGAGGGTTTAAAGCAGCTCTGGAGCTGCTGGGATGCCAAGCTGGGGAAACAGGGCAGGGATGAGCTGGTGTGGGGTTGTTGCTTTTCCCTTCCAGAAGGGCAGCAGCACCAAGCAAACTCTCCCAGTTTGTGGTCGCATTCCAGCTGGGCTCATCTGATAAGAAGAGGTGTTACACACCAGGGGCTTGGAAATATTCATTGCTCCTGCTGAGGCTCCACCTCTGGTGAATAAATCAGGGGTGGGGACAAAGCATTTGTAGGCAACAGCTTTCGTGCTAATTGTTTTTGTCTGAGTGAATGCTCGCTCGAGTTACAACATGATCAAACTCGCTGTCAGGAGAAACTCGCACATGTGCATGATTCACCTTGATAAATCCTGAATCCTTCAGGCTGAGTAGCAGCAGAGCTAAAGGTGGCACAAGGACTCTGAGAGAGGAGTCAAACAGCGTTTAAATCCCAGTTCTCTGCTCGTCCGTGGTTGTGTCTTTACAATCAAGGTGCTGGGGGTGTCTCCAGCCCCGGGAGGAAGGATCTGAGCAGCTTTGCTTCCTCAGGAAGCAGCTGTTCCCCTCGTTCCAGGCAGGGGTTGGACAGGCACACCAGCCACAGCTTTATGTTAGAGCTCTGCAGCTTTCAGGGCTGACATCAAAACCACCAGGGCAGGCAATTAGGGAACAAACAGCAGGCTGGCAAGCCCTGCAGGAATTTGGGAAAGGCTGTCTGAGACATGGAAAAGGCTTTGTCTGGTTTCAGCGAGGCTGCAAGCTGGGGATGGCATGGCAAGAAAAAGACCAGAGAAGCCAGAGATAAGCTCTACACAAGATGCTCTTTCAGCCTGATGAGATAAATCTGCCCAGCTCCTTAGAAAGAGTAAAATTGTTCTTCCCAGCGGGGGAACTCAAGAATTTCTCACAGCAGGTACCTGTGTTTGCCCGGTCACCACATCACAGCACTGGTTTGGGGCTTGGGAGATCTCAGTGCCCTGCCAGGTTCTGACTCTGTGACTCCAGGCACGTTGTTTTATGTAATGATTATTTTGCAGGGCTCCTTTTTGGCATCTCTCCTGTCCTGCCTGCTTAGAAAGTTTCTGGGCCAGCTCCTGCTTTTACCACAGGGATGTGCAGCAACAAGTGTGGTGAGACCCTGATTTTTTGCTAGAGCCAGTGAAATCCTCCTCATCCACCCAGAAAGCAAACAACAGGAGGCTTTGAGCAAACAGAGGTGAAAGGCATTTCATTAGTGAAATCTCCCTGGATGTCCATCCTCTGAACCTGCTGTAGTAACACCTCAGGAGAAATGATCAGGTTTTGTGCTTGCACCAGGGTTTGGTGTTTTTTCTCATCTAAACTTCAAGAGGTGTGGCTCAACAGAAAAGAAAAAAACCCAAAACCTAATCTCACTCCAAGGAGCTGAGATAGCAATTTTCAATAGTGCTTAGTACCCATGAGTAACTTCAGCAGCTGATCTGACAATTTGTGTTCTGGAGGTGCTGACCCTGAGCAGTGCCCACCTTGCTGTTGGTTAACACCACACAAACACTGTCAAAACTCAAGAATATTTTTAAAAACTTAAATTTAGGGCTAAAAAAAAAAACCAAAACAAAACCAACCAAAACCCAAAAAACCCTTAAAAACTAATTAAGGGCTTTGATTCAGCCTCTGCTGGAAGTCAGGTGAGCTGGCAACCAGCTTCTCCATCCCTAAATGCAGCCTGCAAGCAAACTCTGCAGTTGCCAGGCTCAGGAGAAGGACAATCCCACGGAAAGAGCAGCCAGGCAATATCAACCCTCCACTCAACACTTCCCATCCCAGCAGCACTGCATCCCGGGATCCCATCCCGGGCATGACCTGAGGAGGGATTGTGGCGTGGCAGAGGGATCTGCAGGCTGCTGGGGACAGAGGGGATAAAAGGAGGAATAAAAGGAGAAATAAAAGGAGGAATAAAAGGAGGAAAAAAGGAGGAAAAAAGGGAGAAATAAAAGGAGGAATAAAGGGAGAAATAAAAGGAGGAATAAAAGGAGAAATAAAAGGAGGAATAAAGGGAGGAATAAAAGGAGAAGACAGTTACCTCTTTGCCCGCCTTCTCGATCTCCACCGTCACCGTGCTGTGGTTCTTGTGCTCCTGGAACATGCAGAGGTAGCAGATGCACATCTGGTCCGTCTGGCAGAACAGCTCCATGGTCTTGCCGTGCACGGGGCATTTTCTGGCTTCGAAGTCCCTGATGGGGTCCAGGAGCTGGTGGTCCCGGAAGGCCGCTCCCTCCAGGTGGGGCTTGAGGTGCAGCTCGCAGAAGGAAGCCTGGCACACCAGGCAGGACTTCACAGCCTTCTGCTTGTTGTCGATGCAGGAGTCGCAGAGAACGTCCTCGAGCTTCACGCGGGGCCGGGAGCCCGCGGCGCGCTCGGCCTTGTTGAAGGGTCTCCTCAGGTCCCCCGTCTCCACCAGGGGAAGGGAGGATTTCTTCAGGTCCCCCATCTGCCCCGCGGAGAACAAGGACTTCCTCCCTTCCCCATCAGCGGGCAGGAAGCTCTTTTTGGAATCCAAGGAGAAGAGGGACTTCCTGAGGTCGCCTTTCTCCGGGAAGTTCAGGGCCGGTCTCCTCATGTCTCCGATCTGGCCGCTGGCGAACTGCATCTTCTTGGAGTCTGCCGAGTCCATGCTGAAGTAGGTTGACCTCTTCTCGTCGGATGACTCCACAAACTGAATGATGGGCCTCTTCCAGTCACTCCCAGAGAAGAGGGAGCTCTTGATTTGCCCCGTCTCCAAGGCAGCACCGCCCGTGCCTTTTATAGCTTCTTTCTCGCCTCCGCCAGGGCTCGTGGCCTTCTTGGCCTCCTCTTCTTTTTTGGGGGCAGTCGGGCTCTTCACCTCCTCGGGCTTGCTGGCGGTGCCGTTGGTCCTGGCTGCGCTGCCCGTCTCCATGGCCTGCAGAGGGGTCACTGCTGCCTCTGCTCGCTCCCTGCTGCTGTCTCTCAGCCCCCTCCAAGGCAGGCAGGCTCTGTCTCAGCGCGAGGAATGGCTCTGGAATGCAGGCTGCAAGGGGAACCTTCCTGCTCCCCCCCCCTTCCCAGGTGACGCACCCCGAGCTCCCGAGGAGGAGCAGCAGCGCCCGGATCGCGCCCAGGTGGATGCAGAGGGGGAAAAGAAAGGAGGGAAGGAAGGAGCAGACGTGGAGGGATCAGAAGCTCCAGCTGTGCAGTTAATTATACGAGGCAGTCCACACCCAGGAACATTCTTGTCTAACCAGGTTGGGGAGGAAGGGCTGTTTATATACATAGAAATGTCTCCTTAAAAAAAAAAAAAAAAAAAAAAAAAAGAAAATAAAAAAAAAAGAGAAATCCATTTTCATTTTCATTAAGATGTAGCAACCAGTTCCACCGCTTGTTTCAAAAATAATTTGGCCGGCAGCTGAGGTTCCCTCCTTGCAGAGATGGGCAGGGTCGGGGAGACCACGAGATGCCCAAGGTGGGTTTGTTAACTGGGTCATAGCCATGCACCAAAATAATTAGGGTTGTAATTAAAATGAACGCCTAGAATAAAGCATTCTTCAAGCAGGCTCCCCCCCAGGGCTAGCTGCGTTCAGGAGGGAGGAGAAATTCATGGTTAATACTGGGTTTAAACGGCCCTATTATCTTTATTTTGGTTTTATTTTGGGTTTGTGCAAGGTCTGTCCATCTCTAGACCTGGAAATAACCCAGCCACGGATCAGAACAAGTAAAAAACTGGCTGGCCCTGCTTTTCCCACAGGCCACGTGATCTCCAGAAGATGAGTGGTGAAATAAAACCCCCATCGTGTGCTCTGAGAGAAGGGATCAGGGGTATCCTATGGAGCTCTTCCCATAAATGTCCTCAGAGCTGGAACACACCTGGAACACTCCTGGAAGAGGAACCATTTTGCAGCTTGGATGGTCAAAATATCTCTTGCCAGAGAAAAGAAGTGAAAAAGTTCTAAAAAACATCTGTCTCCAGCAGCTGAATTCCTGGGGAATGGTCACTTGTTGGAATCACAGAGGATTTCAGGAGGAAAAAAAAAAAAAAAAGCTCTTTATGAGCACTGGTGGATTCCAGAGACTTCTAAAGGACAAGGTTGATCTTCCTTTCACATCCCTTTGGATTGTATTTGGAATTTCAGTGAGATTTCTCTGAGATGAATGCCCAGGGTGCAAATTAACCACGCCAGAGATTTGTGTTTAATTGAGTTTTCTCAGAATGCCCTGGTGGCTCTGCTGGAGAAGGTGGTTACCTGTAAAAAAATCTCTTTAAGCACCCACCAGGAACCCCCTGTAGGAAGGGATTTGAGTAAAAGTCCAGCTCTGCATTTTCCAGCTTTTTTTTTTTTTTTTTTTTTTTTTGAGGTGTGGAAGAAACAGAGGCAAAGCAGAACAGCATAAATTCTGGATCTGACAGGAGAAGGGGAGAACCTGTCTTACAAATGCAGTTTTTAAAGGTCTCATCTGGGCAAAAATGAGAGAAAATGAAAGTGAAATTCTTTTCCTGGGCCCCTGGCTCATAGACCCAGCCCCTCCCGCTGCCTGCATGTCCTTATGGCTCTCTCTTTATGAAAAATGCCTCGGCATTCTGCTTTTTTTTTTTTTTTTTTTGGATAATAGTCGTTGGGAAAGGGCATTTCTTTCATTAATAATTTTTTATTAAGAGCCCCACAGCCTTTCATGAGTCAGAGCTCATTCCCCGGCGCAGGAAAGGGCAATGCCGTTGTTGGAGACCCGATCTCATAAAGGAAAAAATTTGACTGACATCAATGCATTTCTTTCCCCCTGGCTTGCTGGGCTGAGCTGTTCTTTAGAACATCAACAGTCCTGCAAGTCTCCAAGTAATTAAAAATCCTGCAGGGTGGAGGCTCCTGTTCTCACGTGTACTGAGGAGACTCAGCAGAGCTGTTCCAGCCAAGGTGAATCCTTGAGGAACAAAAAACATCCCGAGGAAGAGGTCTGGGCTTGGACAGAGGTGGCCTTGGTTTGTTTTCCTGATGCTTTGATAAGATTTTGGTGTGGGTAAGGCAGATGGAAGGTTAAAGATTGGGGTTTTTAGATCTTGGTTTTACTGATGCAAATCCAGAGTGAATCCCAGAACTGTGGTTTGGGTTGGAAGGGATTTTAGAGGTCATCCCATCCCACCCTGCCATGGGCAGGGACACCTCCCACTGTCCCAAACTGCTCCAGCCTGGCCTTGGGCACTGCCAGGGATCCAGGGGCAGCCACAGCTGCTCTGGGCACCCTGTCCCAGGGCCTGGCCACCCTGCCAGGGAACAATTCCTTCCTGACATCCAACCCAAATTTCCTCTCTTGCACTTTGAATACATTTCCCCTTTCCCAGTTCCCGATCCAGCAGCCCCTTCAGATCCCAGGAGGAGCTGTGAGCTCTCCACACAACCTTCTCTTCTCCAGCCTGAACATTCCCAACTCCCTGCCTGTCTCCAGCCCCTTTATCAGCCTCGTGGCCTTCTCTGGACCTGCTCCAACACTTCCATGTCTTGGGGACCTCATATTTGTGCACACACACATTTTCCAGGCGATTCAGGAGCCAAAACACAGCCCAGCCTGGACATCTCCTTATCTCTGCCCCTCCCAGAGGTGGCTCCTGCTGCCTCCAGCACGAGTTCATTTTTGTAGGAGCATCCCCTGGGATTTTTTTTTGCTCTGGTCCCTGCAGAGGACAAGTGTCCCCTGGCAGGTGCTGTCCCAGCACACAGGTCCCTGGCTGTGCCTGTGACTCAGAGCACACACCCACGGGTGGCATCTGCAGGGCCCTTTCATCTCCAGGACTCGGCAGAGCTTCTCAAAGGTTCGCAAATTAAACCTGACAACACCTTTGCAAAATAGGTCTGGGCTGGTAACCCCACGTAGCAATTAGGGAAACTGAGGCATGCACTGGGGAGCTGGCAAATTTTTCAGCAAAATGAAAGGGGTTTTTCCCCCCCTGAAATCACCATGCAGCCTTTTTCTTAAATTTTAACTTTTACACTCTCTTATGTTTCTTACCTATCTTACCTTTTGCATCCTCTTATTTTTTCATGGTTGTGACTCCTCTAAATCCTTGCCTTATTTTTTTTTTTTTTAATGAATACCTCATGGTGCTGCTGCTGTTGTTTAATTTTTTTTTTTTTTTGTCACTGCACCAAAAAAGTTTGGGTGTCTCATTGCTCCTCCCAAAACATTCCCACTCTGCGATATCGCTGCACGGGGGGGGGGGTGGTGCTGGAAAACCAATCTCCCCAGGAGGAAAAAGTGAAAAGAAACTGGGCCCACTTCAAACTGAATAGAACAGAAACAGTTAAACCAACCCCGGGGCACTCCTTTAGACAGGCTCCAGAGCAGGTTTTCAAACAGCAGCCAGTGATGAAGTCATGGGGAGTCAGGGAGAATTAGCTCAACCAGCCCATGATTCACTGGCCCTGCTTCTCACAACAACTCCGAGCCAAGCAGGAGCGGGGAACCTGCCTGGTAATTGCCTGCTCTGCCCACTAATCCACCGTGCCTTGCACATCCCACATTCTTCCAGCCCTTTCTCATTTCTTCCAGCTTTACGTGAAATAAAGCCCAGAAAATGTGACGCCGAGGTGCAGCCAGGGTGTTCCTGCTGTGGGAGAGCTGGGGGATCAGCCCAGCTGGATGGGGACCATTGGGCAATGGCAGGGCAGCAGAGCAGCTGCCAGGGTGACAGCAGAGCTGGCAGAACGAGTTCAGGGCTCCGTGCTGCTCTCACGGGGATCACACCAGGCAGCAGCACCTCCAGGTGGGTCAGTGGGGCTCTCCTGCAAGAGAGGGAGGCTCTGCAGAGGCTCTGGGCTGTGATTTCGTGGTGTGGGGTGGAAGGGACCTTAAATCCCATCTCATTCCACCCCTGCCATGGGCAGGGACACCGTCCCCTATCCCAGGTCACTCCAGTCTGACCTTGGACACTTCCAGGGATCCAGGGGCAGCCACAGCTGCTCTGGGCATCCTGTGCCAGGGCCTGTCCACCCTCTGAGTGAAGAACTTCCTCCAAACATCCACTCAAACTCTGCCCTCTTCCAGTGTAAACCCATGGTCCTGCTGTTACCCACCCAGTTAGAAAGTCCCTCTCCCCACTTTTTATAAAGCTCCTAAGTACTGGAAACCACAGCGAGGTCTGGCTGGAGCCTTCTCTGCCCCGTGCAGAGTTTGTGTGAGATGGGCTCAGTTTATGTGAGATGGACTCAGTTTGGATGAGATGGGCTCAGTTTGTGTGAGATGGGCTCAGTTCAGATGAGATGGGCTCAGTTTGGATGAGATGGGCTCAGTTTGGATGAGATGGACTCAGTTTGGATGAGATGGGCTCAGTTGAGATGAGATGAATTCAGTTTATGTGAGATAGGCTCAGTTTATGTGAGGTGGACTCAGTTTGGATGAGATGGACTCAGTTTAGATGAGATGGACTCAGTTTATGTGAGGTGGACTCAGTTTGGATGAGATGGACTCAGTTTGGATGAGATGGGCTCAGTTTATGTGAGATGGACTCAGTTTGGATGAGATGGGCTCAGTTGAGATGAGATGGGCTCAGTTGAGATGAGATGGGCTCAGTTGAGATGAGATGGACTCAGTTGAGATGAGATGGGCTCAGTTGAGATGAGATGGACTCAGTTGAGATGAGATGGGCTCAGTTTATGTGAGATGGGCTCAGTTGAGATGGGATGAATTCAGTTTATGTGAGATAGGCTCAGTTTATGTGAGGTGGACTCAGTTTATAGGGCATAAAGTGAAGCTCAGGTGTTTGTGGTGATTTGACCACCGGCTGTGTGTCTTAGGCTGGGGGGATGAAGGGAAGGAAAGCTGAACCAACAGGATTCAGTAATCTGGGGGATGAATTTGGTTGAGTCCTGCTCAAGCCCTGCTCAGGATTTGGCTTCCTGCACCAACACTTGGACTTTCAGGGTGCTGGGAGCATCCAAGTAGTTCCTCCAGGGTGCCACACAGGCCAAACACCCTTCCAGGGCTTAAACCAGGCCTGCAGGCTATGAGCAGGACCATGGGGAATCTTAATTATTGGCAGAAGTGGCAGGCAGGAGGCGAGTGCCCCGTTGTGTAAGAGCGATACTGGGCGAGGCAGCGCCAGGGGTGTGACAGCAGAGGGTTTGTGCAGCCTGGGGGGGGGACACTGCCCCTTCCCAGGGCTTCTGCTGAGCCTGGAAAGGGCAAAACCACTGCTCAGCATTAAACCAGACAGGGGGGAGTCTGATTGAAAGGCCAATGTCAGGTGGAAAAGGGTGGATTTACTGGTTGGAAATACAGGCTGTGATAAATAAGCAGACAGGAGTCAGTTTTCTCGTGCAGGAAAGGCAGTTCTTCATTCCCAAAGCTGGTATTTATAGGGAATATCAAGAGGCACTGGGTTAAACCTAACTGAGCAGCAATACAGTGAAACTCAGGCCGTTGGTTGGTGAGGGCTGTTGTGCCCAAATGCCTTGTGAAGCTGTAATTTTGGTGATGTTTCCATCAGCAATATATGTCTGTTGCTGTTCTGGAGCAAGAATATTTTGCATTCTGTGTTCCTCAGAAGTTGGCAGAAATCCTTGTTCTGAGGTGTAAAATTGCTATCAGGTTTTCTCTCTCCACATATGTTTGCATATTTCCCTCACTGATCCTCATGGGACAGATCCACTGTTCATGCAGTTGCAAACTCATTTTTCTCTCTAAGAACGGGTTGTTGTGTTCATTGTTATATTTTTTTTTCTTTCTGGGAACTTACAAGCTGCTTCTGGCTTCTCTGCTGGGCTTCTCCTGCATCCATGGGACTGTTCAGCCTCCCCCATCCCTCTCAGCCTTCTCAGGAGTCACATCCAGCTGGAGGCTTTTCCAAGAGCTGAAGGAAAATTTGGGGGACACCACGTGTGCTCTGAGCAGTGAAGACACTGCCCAAAACCCCAGAGCTGACCCCAAACCCACGACTTTTCTGGAGCAGCAGGACCTAAACCCTATTTTATCAGGCCTTGCTTTTCTGATATCTCTAGCTGGGAGCTAGGGGAGCACCAGAGGAGCAGAGGCCAGGCTTTGGAGCAGCCTTGGAGCCCAGGAATCCAGCATTCTGCAGCCACCCACACCTTGCATAACTGTGCAGAGGATCCTGCACGCCTTCAACGTGCTCACAGGGCTTGTTGCACCCTGTTTCATGTTGTTTGGAATTAATTAATTAATCAAAGCTGTGTTTTCAAGGCTTCTGCTGGTTGCCTGCTGAGGCCAGGAAGGATCCCCACACACACACACAGACACACACACACACTTGGATGATTAACTCGGTTTCTGTGTCACTGGGTTTGAGTTTTTGTTTTCTTTCCCACCTCCTTTTCACTGGAGAGGGGGAAGCTGGGTGGAGCTGGCTGCAGCTCTCAGGTGTCTCTGCTCAGTGCTGAAACAGCAGCTCCAAACCCGGGGTCAGGCAGGGACATTCCTCAGCTGGGTTGGAAAAGGACCACTGCAGCTTTCCTGCCATCTGCTTTGGCTTCTTGGGACTGTGGTCCCTCCCTGGCAGTTCCCAGTGACTCTGGAGCTGGGATTTCATGGGTGGTTCCCCCTTTGATGGTGAGAGATGGAGGTTCTGCTCTGCTCCAGCCTCTCTGGAGTGCTCTGGGATCCCTGGGAACAAAGCAAGAAACAGAGAGCGATTATTTATGTGGAATTGATCATTTAAAGAATCCTACACTTTCGGGGGGGCTGTAGAAGTCTTGTAAGACATTCTGCTCTTTTGATTGTTTATTTATTCTTTATCCTGCAGCTGGCAGAACTGACTGTGTGGAGATCTGGGTGGCTGCAGGAGGTTTCATTTCCACACAAAGGTTTGGTGCTGGGGTGTAGCTGCTATCAAGGGTCTGTGGCCCCCAGGATCTCCTTTGAGGATGCTCTTTTGACTCTGAAATTACGACTTCCAGCATAATTTGCTGTTGCCCCCAGCAGTAGGAATCCCTTTGTTAGTTTGGTTCTCTCAGGATTTGCATCCCAGCAAGAAATTCCCTGAGTCCAACGCTGCCAATCCGGGGAATGCCATCTCCATCGTGTGCCTCAGGAAACTGCAGCCTGGGAAACTTCCCAGAAACCCAGAGACTGGAAATCCCCAAACAGAGACCTTCATGTCCCCGTTCCACTGCTTTAAAACTGGATTTCCCCCCTGGAGCTTCTTTTTGCTGGTCTGTGAGATGGGCTGAGGTTCTGGAGCAGCGTCAGCAGGTGGGAAAGGCTCCCAGGGCACATCTGGAGCAGGGCACAGGGACAGCTTGGCTCCCTCTGGGCAGCTGTGCTGGTTCAGCTCGTCCTGCTGGGCTCCTAGGCTGGGACTGAGGTGCTGGGGGATGGAGCCCAGGCTGGGAAAGGGTTGAGGGCACCACTTGGTGATGGCAGGGACCTGACAAGCCCAGCTGTCCAGAAGCTGTGTGACAAATGGAGCTGGGAAAAGCTCAGGGTGATTTGATAAGAGGCTGCTGGAAAGAACTTGCTCCTCCTGAGTCTCTTTCTAAAGGTTCTCCCTTCCCTTCGTGGTTTCCTCTCTGCCCCTCCAAGCATCTCTGGTGTGTTGTATTCCTTGGGGAAGTTGTCTTTCCCCAGAAACCCCCCAGAGATTGTAACCCTTGGTCTGACCCTACCTGTCCCTTATCTCTGACCATGGCTCTGTGCCAGCTGTCCCATCCCAGACAGAGACTGGATAAAAACCCCTGCTCCTCCTTGTTCTCCCTCTCTTTGCCTCCAGACCCCTTCAAGAATAAAGCCTTGGAACATTCCCCTGAGGTAGGAGCCTCTTTTGGATTTCTTTTCCCTATCCTTGAAGCCTATCCCCGCAAAGCTTCCCAAAATCTGAGCCAGCATTGCAGCCAGGAGGGGCAGAAAGGGGGGTGCTGCTCTCCAGTTCCCTCTCAGTGCAGCCTCTGCCTCCCCAGGCTCCAAGTGCAGCTCCCTGGTGAGGTCAGGGTGTGCAGCCTTTGGAGCTGATGGGGTTTGTGACCCACAGAGCCCAGCCTGGGGAGGAGGTGGGGAAACAGCAGGAGAGAGAGAGAGAGAGAGAGAGAGCAGCAGAACAAGGCCTGGCAGGGAAAGGGGGAAAAGGGCAGCCAGGTGTTAACTGAGCCTCCTGTGCAATCCTGTGAAATCCTCTGGATTTGGCAATGCCAAGCCAAGCATCCCTGCAGGCTGTGGTCCACAAGGGAGCTGTGCAAAGAGCACTGCCTGCCCCCGCCTGCCCTGGGGACAGAACGCTACCTCTGTCCCTCCCCAGCCACCCAGGGTCACTGGGCAGCCTGACACGGGGCAGGGACAGAGGACAGGTGAGGATGAGGATGGGGCAGTGCCTCCTCCCCTCCCTGTGCTGGTGAGGAGCTGGGGGTGTTGGCAAAGTCATGGGTTTGGGGTTTGGGGCAGTGTCTTTGGTGTCCCCCAAATGTTCTTTCAGCTCTTGGAAAAGCCTCCAGCTGGCTGTGACTCCTGAGGAGGCTCAGAGGGATGAGGGGGAGGCTGAACAGTCCCATGGATGCAGGGAAAACCCTGCTGCCCTGGCTCCTGCCCTGCACAGAAACCTCCAGCAGTGGCTTTGGAGCCAGCTCAGCACCTGGGGAGCTCCAGCTACCCTGCAGGGAGGCTCTGGGTGGGCTTTGGGTTCCTGGAAGGCAGGAAAAGGAGGGGGAAATCCTGAGGAGCGAGGCCAGCAGGCACAGCAGAGGAGAGCAGAGCTCAGCCCTGGTGCAGAGGAATTCTCGCTCTGAAAAGCCCCTGGGAAGCGAAATGGGAAAACGTGTTGGAACAGGGACACCTCTTCACCCTGTGACTGAGCAAGACAAACATCCAGCCCGTGTGGGTGCCTGCACGTGTGGCTCTGGATTTACTCCCCTCTCCCTTCCCACTGTAAATACAGAATGGAAAAAAAAAATAAAATAGGGCAGCAAGAGAACTACGGGACAGGGGTGAGGGGGGAGAGAGCAGGAAGAGGGGAAAACACTGGGAAAAGGATTGAAAAGAAATCAGAGCCATTCTGACTTAATAAATAATTAATGAAATATTAATAAATGATTTAATAAATACAAATGCAAATACAAAATCTAGACAAAAGCATGAACTTGGGGCCTGAAGCTGCCTTACTCATGGCAATAAATTCAGGGTAACCTGACAGGAGCCGAGGCAGGTGGAGGGTCAGGAGCAGACCTTGGGGAGGGTTTTGCATCCAGCACTCTTACTCAGCAGCAGCAGCACTGAGCTGCCTTGTCTGGGCTTGCACTCCTGGGTCAGCATTATCCCTCTGCAGCCCAATCCCACCCTCTGGCTTTAGGGTGGTGGCAGCTGCCTGGGAAAGCACTCTGTGTGTGTGTGTGTGTGTGTGTGTGTGTGTGTGTGTGGCCATCCCCTTTTCCAGGAAAAACCAGCAGGGTCAGCAGGCTGCAGGCTGTCACTGTGGGACACAGTGAAAGACACAGACTCATGATTTCAGAAGCTGATGCTCCAAAAAGGGGCTGGTTTATTCTCACAACCTATTTTTATACCTTTCTACAATGTGCCCACCTAAGAGGTGAGATCCTTTGAACCATTGGTCACACCAAGGGTCAACAAGCAAAGTCCCTCCTTAGGAGAGAAATGTGAAAAACAAGAGAGTTTACAAAGTGTGACCTTGTTTAGCAGTTTAGGTCCCTGGGAAAGAACTTGAGAAAAACCCAAACATGACAGGCAGTGACTGCAGCAGGCCAGGCCAGCGAGGCTGCTCCTCTCCAGGCAGCAGCACAGAGTGGGGGTTTTTGGTGGCTGGAATTTAGATGGATCAGGTGGTTCTTGACACAGCTCCTCTTCCCAGCTCCCTTATCTGCTCCTGTCAGGGCTGGATGCTTGGGAAGGGATCAGAAATGCAGCAGGAGCGTGTGGCCACCAGCCCTGACTTGCAGGGATGGGAGTGAGATTTGGCATCGGAGGGAAGCAGCTCTGGATGGAAAATGTCTGATGTTTGCCTTGGAAAGGAGCTGGGGACGGGCTGAGCAGGGCTCTGACGTCAGTGGCACTGAGCTCATGGCCCTTCCTTCAGCTCCTCTTTGTCTCTGCTTGCAGCCCCACCGTGGCATGGCAGGGATTCACCCCTCATCCTGCTCCTGCCCCTCTCCAGGGGCTCCAGCCTGGACAGCTCCTTGCACCCCAAAGTCCCCTCAACAGCCTCCTGTCAGCCCTCTGAGCCTCCTGGCCTCACCCCGACCCGCTCTGGTGGCAGACAAAGCTCTCCCCACCCAGAGAAACAAACCCCTGAGCCTTCTGTAGCTCAGCCAACGTCCCCAGCAGCACCTGGCTCAAAGGCAGGGCAGACACTGAGGTTCTGGGTGGCACAGCAGTGACCGCCTGCTGCACCCCTGTCTGTCCATCCCATCCCTGTCTGTCCATCCCATCCCACTCCATCCCTGCCTGTCCATCCCATCCCTGTCTGTCCATCTCATCCCTGTCTGTCCATCCCATCCCTGTCTGTCCATCCCATCCCTGCCTGTCCATCCCACCCCTGTCTGTCCATCCCATCCCTGCCTGTCCATCCCATCCCACTCCATCCCTGTCTGTCTACTCCATGCCTGTCCATCCCATCCCTGCCTGTCCATCCCACCCCTGTCTGTCCATCCCATCCCATCCCATCCCATCCCATCCCATCCCATCCCATCCATCCCACCCCTGTCTGTCCATCCCATCCCATCCCATCCCATCCCATCCCATCCCATCCCATCCCATCCCATCCCATCCCATCCCACCCCTGTCTGTCCATCCCATCCCTGTCTGTCTACTCCATCCCTGCCTGTCCATTCAATCCCTCTCTGTCCATCCCATCCCATCCATCCCATCCATCCCAGTCTGTCCATCCCTGTCCAGGCTCTCCCCAGACCCTCCAGGGCAGGATCTGCTGTGTGCCAGCTCTCCCTGTGCTCGCTGGCAGCTCTGTCACGGCAGCAGCTCCGTGTGGGGAGTGCAGCGCCCCAAAGGCAGCGCAGGGAGCGGGCTGGGCACCGCCCGGGGCCCGGCCTCGCCCGCACTGCCACCCTGCTGGCCCGGCTGGCCACCGGGGCTGCACAGCTCCTCTGCAGCTGCACGGGAGCTCCGGGAGGTGCCCGCAGGGCCCGGGAACTCCTGCATTCCCCAGCGTGCAGAGCCTGCTCCTCCCGCAGCATCCCCACCTGCCGTAGGTGGGGCGGTTGTGCAAGAGGGGAAAATCGCTGGGGAGATGCTCGGGCAGGAGCGGGGAAGGGACGCTGCTGCTGCTGCTGCTGCTGCTGCTGCTGCTGCTGCTGCTGCTGCTGCTGCTGCTGCTGCTGCTGCTGCTGCTGCTGCTGCTGCTGCTGCTGCTGCTGCTGCTGGCTGTGCACGGGCAGGGCACACCTGGAGCCTCGCTGCGCTGGGAGCCCGGCCGGCTCTCCTGCCCGGCCCTCATTACCTTAATTGCATTCACGTTGGAGGCTCCATCGAGTCCCAGCTCAGCCTGGTGTGGCGTCCCGGGGCTGGCTGGCACCCAGGGAGGGGAGCCAAGGGGTGGAGGGAGACTGGGAGGTTGGGAGAGGGTTGGAGAGGAGGAAGCAGGAGGACCCTGCAGAGAGAGTTTATTAGTGAAAGATTCTAAGAGTATGGAACCTACAAAAGAGATGGAATTGAAAGTGAGATTTGAACTGTAAGGTGCTGGGCAGGAAGAAAGTGATTAAGCCAGCTGAAAGACAGGGCTGGGTGATTCAGTGACACCCCTGCCAAGACAAAAGGATGAATAAGGGGTTGGACCTTCTCAGGTAGCAGGGAAAAGATGGTTTTTCAGGTTTTTAGTATGTAGATTAGTATGGTAATATAGTAGTCTCTATAGGCTATATGTAAATTCTGTAGGTTTTGTATCTTGAGGTGATTGGTTGATGCTCATTAGAATATTCACGATAAAAAGAGTTAAAATAGAATGTAACAAGTAGCTCGCTCTCTTGCTCCCCTGGATCCCTGTCCCTTTAGACCTTTGGACTCTTCCCCAGTCAGGCTGCCTCCCCACAACCAATAAACCACGTGTCCCAAAGAGCATCCTGGTCTGCAGATCATCTCTCTCATCGGACACCAACAGCAAATTCTTATAGGAGAGGAAGCTGCAGCTCCCTCCTGGAGCAGGGAATGGCCTGGCCCCGCGTTCCGGGGCTCCCTGGGGCGGTGCCCTGCCAGGGGGGACACGCTGGCACCCGGGGCTGCTCTCACATCTCTCACCTGAGGCTTCGGTGCTGGGATGTTCCTGCCCTGGGTGCTCACATCCTGCCCCTGCAGCGAGGGAAAGCCAGGTGTTATAAATGCACGTTTTGGAGTTGGCTTCTCGCAGATAACAAGCTGATTGCTTTATGTATAATATGGGAAGGTTGTATTGCGTGTTCTTGTATTAATAGAGTTTGAAAAATATGATAGATGAATATTCTTAGATTGTAACAAAGTAGAGATGGGATTGTTGTAATTCCTCAAATAGATAGAAGACAGGAGGGGCATTTGGAATTCCTGAAGATGAGGAACAATTGAGCCTTGTTGAAGAAGACTGATTTACCATCTCCATCCCGACTCTACAGAGCCCCATAAATAAACTGAGTACTTAAGGAGGGGGTCTTGAAACCAAAATGAATATTTGAATCATGTATTAGCTCATTTAAATATGTAACACAGAAATCCTTAAAACAAAGGATCTGAAAAGAGACGAGGTGCTGATCTTGTTGGTATCAGCACCTCGGCTGAAAAGAGCTTTGTTTTTGTTTTTGTTTTTTTTCTCCTTATTGCCTATTTTATTTTACTTTTATTCAACTTATAAATTTTACATAATCAGTGAATCCTGTTTGTTACAGCCAGACAAACAGGTGGAGATGTCCCTCCCAGGGCACTTTCAGTGGCTGTGTTTTCCTCGAGCAGGACCCTCTGAGCACCAGCCAGCCCCCCCAGGCTGAGCACCCAAATCCCTCCTTTCCCTGCTCCAGCCCTGCCAGGCTCCTGCAGCACCCCCTGGCCCGGCCCAGCTCCCTCACCCTGCCCATCCCCGGCCTGGGGGGCACACAGGAGCTGCTCACTCATTCCTTCAGACTGCCTGCATCCCTACCCCACCCCAGGGAGCGTCCCAGGGATGCACATTTTGGAGTTGGCTTTTCGCAAATATCGAGATGAATGTTGTACACATAATGTAAGAAGGTTGTACTGGATTTCCTTTTATTTGTGGGATTTAAAAATGTAATGGAGGTATATTTTCAGATTGTAACAAAGTAGAGATGGCAGGTTGTTTGTTTTGGTTTTTTTTAACTCCTCAACTAGATAGAAGGCAGAAGGGACGTCTGGAATTCCTGAACTAAAGATTTCTGATACAGAACAATTGAGCCTTTGAGAGTTTGAATCTTCAAAAGACAGATTTACAACATCCATCTGGACTTTGTGAAGTCGCACAGATAACCTGTATGCTATGGGGGGTCTTAAAACCAAAATGAATATTTGAATCATGCATTAGCTTATTTAAATATATAACACCAAGACTTTCAAATACCAAAGAATTTAGAATGGGCGCTGTGTTGCTTTGCACCCTCAGCTGAGAAGCTTTGTCTCCTTATTGTCTATTTTTATTCTATTTTATTTTCTTTTTCTTAAACTTATAAATGAATATTAAAAGGTGAAACGTGGTTTTTCACAGTCCCCCACGCAGCCAGGGCTGGGCTGGGGGGTGCCAGAGGTGCTGAGCCCTTCCCCTTTCAGGGGTGGAACAAGGACAGTCATCATCCCTGCCTGAAGGATTTCCTGGGATCTGGGGCTTCTGTGGGAGCACGGGGGATGGAGAGGGGAGGTGGAGATGGGAGAGGGGAGGTGGAGATGGTGGGATGGAGAGAGGGGAAATGAGGATGGAGATGGAGAGGGGAGATGGAGATGTGATGGAGATGGAGATGATGGGATGGAGAGAGGGGAGATGAGGATGAAGGGGGAGAGGGAGAAATGAGATGGAGATGGAGAGGGGAGATGAGGATGGAGAGGAAGGAGGAGCATGGAGAGGGGAGGGAGATGGAGAAAGGCCATGGAGAGGGGAGATGAGGATGAAAAGGGGAGATGGAGATGGAGGAAGGGCACGGCGAGGGGAGATGGAGAGGGAAGATGAGGCTGGAGACAGGAGATGGAGAGCAGAAAAGGACATGGAGAGAGGAGCTGAGGACGATGGGGAGGGTGCAGAGGCTGGGGAGCTGTGCCCAGCAGAGGAGGTGCTGTGGGGCAGGACACCCCGCACGGGCTGCCAGCCACTAGGTGTCCTCCGTGGCCCACACACGGGTGTCAAGGGCCCCAAAAATCTGGGCGTGTTGGAAAATCCCTCCAGATCGCGGCAGCTCGGTCCCTCTCCGCCTTGGGATGGCAGCGGGTGCCTGGAGCTGAGCAGGGGCATTGTTACCACAATTCCATGGCTTCGGTGGGAAGGTGGATGCCTGGGCCTGGAGGGATGGGTCGACCCCTGGTGGATTATACTGAGTGTGATCCTCCTGGCTTTCCCGTGCTTTGGGAAAGGGGGAAATCCACTGGGATTGCCGTGCAGGCAGCCCTGGGGAGCTGTGCTGGACCAGGCTCTCCATGTGCTGCTCCCTGCTCAGTGCCCATCCTGCGGGTCCCGGGCAGGGTCAGCGCCCTCGGGATCCCCTTCCCGCAGTACCAGGGCTCCCCGGGGCTTTGACAATCCCCTTTCCTCTCCTCCTCCTCCTCCCCGCTGGAATTCCCCGCATGCTGGGAAGGGATCCGTTGGGTTTACAGCAGGGCGAACACCCCGGATTCCGTCCCGGGGCTGAAATCCTGGAAATCCCGGCTCTCCCAGTTCTGCTTTTCCGTCCTGCAGAGACCCTGTCCCTAAACGGCCCGAGAGAAGAGTCCGGGCGGGAGCGGAGCTACCTCTGCAGGGTGCAGGAGGGAATTTCCCAAACACCCTGCGGAGCACACCCGGCAGCTTCCCATCCCCGAGTTCCCGTAACCACATTCCCATCCCGCCGTTCCCATCCCGCCGTTCCCATCCCGCTGTTCCCATCCCCACGTTCCCATCCCCACGTTCCCATCCCACTGTTCCATCCCCCTGTTCCCATCCCGCTGCTCCCATCCCGCTGTTCCCATCCCCCTGTTCCCATCCCGCTGTTCCCATCCCCACGTTCCCATCCCACTGTTCCCATCTCCACGTTCCCATCCCACTGTTCCCATCTCCACGTTCCCATCCCCTGTCCCCATCCCCACATTCCCATCCCCCTGTTCCCATCCCCACATTCCCATCCCCCTATTCCCATCCCCCTGTTCCCATCCCGCTGTTCCCATCCCCACATTCCCATCCCCCTGTTCCCATCCCGCTGTTCCCATCCCTCTGTTCCCATCCCACTGTTCCCACAACCCCGTTCCCATCCCGGCTGCAATCCCCGGCTGAATGCCGCCTTATCTTATCAGCCCGCTCATTTATCGCGGCTGAAGCACCGTGTAAACACCCGGCAGCACCCCGCTCCCCGGGGCAGCCCCCTGGCCGAGCAAAGCCACTCCGGGGCTCGAGTGCTGCTTGAGCGGGGAGGGTCCCTGTCCCTGCGGCTGTCGGAACAAGGCAGCGGCAAACACGGCTCCCTGTCCGGGGAGCTCACCCTGCACCTGCCCGGCCGAGCCCCAGCGCAGGAAGGCGGCTCTGGGAGCTGCTCATTAAACTCCTGGCAGCTCGACAGGAGCCGCTCCGTGCAGCTCCTCACCTGGGATTTGGCTGAGGGAGGGAGATAAGGCCGGCAGGAGCTGCCAAGGGAGGGGTTCTGTGCACTGCGGGCTGCCCGGCGCTCGGGGTTGATGTCTTATTCCGGAGGATGGCACAGCAGCCGCAGGGCTGAGCGGGGAAGGTAAATTCTGTAAATAAAGTCCTTCTTCTTTCCACCTCAGACATCGCAAGGTGTGGGTGTGAGTTCTTGTGTCGGTTGCGACACTCAGCCCCTGTTTCTTTCTTCTTTCATTCATTCCCTGCCGCTGCTGGGGGGCTCAGCTCCTGCTGGGATCACAGGGCTGCGGAGCTGCCCTGAGCTGGGGGAGAGCAGAGGAGGAGACGACAGAACACTCAACACGTCCTCAGCTGTTGTCTGGGGTTTTGCCGTTCTCCTCTGACTCCTTTAAGGAGTTTGTAAAAGTCTTGTTTTAGCCTTTTGTGTCTTTGGAGTCAGATACACTTTCATATAAACAAGCCATTTGTTATGGTGAAATCTAGAGATGTTTACATTCTTTTCATAAAGGAGGAGACTGTTGACAGACTACTGCGTAGTCCAGTGTAGATGGAGAAGAAGATTTTCTTCCTCCAATCCATGATCACTGCTGGAATTCAATAAATACTGATTCTGTAAATAAACTCCTCCTTCTTTCCACCTCAGACATCGCAAGGTGTGGGTGTGAGTTCTTGTGTCGGTTGCGACACTCAGCCCCTGTTTCTTTCTTCTTTCCTTCATTCCCTGCCGCTGCTGGGGGGGTTCGGAGCAGTCCCTGGGCTGCCCCGCGGCACCGCAGGTAATGCTGGGGACAGCCCAGCGCCTGGCAGGGATTCCAAGGGCTCCTCTCCAGCCTTTCAGCCCTTCCAGCTTTCCCCGGTGCTTCCTCCTCCTCCTCTGAGTGCCCCAGCCCGGCTGGAGCAGAGCCCTTGGCCGCCTTCCTCCCTTATTGAGAGAGAGACAGAGGGAGGCTGCGGAGAAAGAACAGAAACCAAATTAGTCTCCCAGCTGGTAGCAGCCAGCCCAGGAGCCTGCCCAAGTCCTTCTCCACCAGCAGGCTGCGGTGCAGCCCCTCACCTCCTGCCTGAGCTCCCTCCGTGAGCTCTGTGCCAACTCCTCCCGTGGGCTGGGGGCTGTCTGCTCGCACCCCACCCCGCTCCCCCTTCCCCTCGCAGCTCCTGCCTCACGTTTTTCCCTTCCTTTCCCGGTGTAAATAACACCACACATGGCCCCAAACCGCTCCTGACAGCAGCCAGAGCTGAGCCGAGCGAGCAGCATCCCCCAGCAGGAAAGAAAAAAAAAACCAAACCAAACCAAACCAAACCAACCAAAAAAAACAAAAAAACCCCAAACAAACAAACAAACAAAAACACCAAAAAACCCCCAAACAAACAAACAAACAAAAAAACCCACAAAAAAACCCACAAAACAAAAAAAAAAAAAACCAAAACCCCCCAAAAACCAAAAAAACAAAAAAAAACAAACCCAAAAAAACCCCCCAAAAAAACCAAAACAAAAAAACCCACAAAACAACAAAAAACCAACAAACAAACAACAAACAAACAAACAAAAACAAACCAAAAAAACCCCACTCATCAGGAGGAGAAAGGGAAGAGTTTTAGACAGGAACTCAAATACAACGTGGCAGAAAAATCCCCCTGGGTGTTGTGCCTTGATTGCTTTGGTTTCTTGCAGGGATGTGATGGTGCTGGAGATGATTTCTGTATCGCTGCACACATTGAAATGAGGCTCTGGTGCACAGGATGCTTTGCCCTGGGTCCACACCATCTCTTTGCATTTATCCAGCAGTTGCTGAATGGTGACTGAGAGGAAAATTTAACTGCAATTTTGGTTTTGGTTGGGTTTCTTTTGTTTGTTTGTTTGTGGTTTTGTTTGTTTTTGTTTTTCTTTTGAAGCTGGAGAGATTAGTAGTGAGAGAAAAGGTAAAGCCTTGTCCATTCTGGGCTGAATCCTGGTTTCAGCAGCCCCCTAGTTCAGGGAACTAACTGCATTTCCTCTCCCTCTGCAGCCTGCCCTGCTCTCAGAGGATGGGTTACACCTCTCTGATGAAGTGCAGGAGCACTCTGAGACCAGAGCTGAAACAATTCCTGCTCCCTGAAGGGATGTGCAGTAAAAGGGGCAACGCAGAGCTTTAGGGTGAGAATCCTCCAAGTCCTAAGATGCTGTAAAAAGAGTCTGTAAGGCTTCAGATCAGTGGGGAAAGGATGCTGGGCTGGTCCTGGCACTGTCAGGGGGAGTTTTGTGCATTCCCAGGGTCAAACTGGGATGTGGAAAAAGAATTCTGCAAAATCATTCACCTGACACAGCCTGAGAAAGTGTGTTCTTAGGAAGAGACTCTTACTAATCCTGTGTGAAAAACCACGTTTCACCTTTTAATATTCATTTATAAGTTTAATAAAAAGGAAATAAAATAGAATAAAAATAGACAATAAGGAGACAAAGGAAGATGGCTTCTCAGCTGAGGGTGCAAAGCAACACAGTGCCCATTCTAAATTCTTTGGTATTTAAAAGTCTTGGTGTTACATATTTAAATGAGTTAATGCATGATTCAAATATTCATTTTGGTCTCAAGACCCCCCTGAGCATACAGGTTATCTGTGAGACTTCACAAAGTCTGGATGTGTGTTGTAAATCTGTCTTAAATCTTTAGTTCAGGAAAGGGGAAGGGGAAGGGGAAGGGGAAGGGGAAGGGGAAGGGGAAGGGGAAGGGGAAAGGGGAAAGGGGAAAGGGGAAGGGGAAGGGGAAGGGGAGGAAAGGGAAGGGAAGGGAAGGGAAGGGAAGGGAAGGGAAGGGAAGGGAAGGGAAGGGAAGGGAAGGGAAGGGAAGGGAAGGGAAGGGAAGGGAAGGGAAGGGAAGGGAAGGGAAGGGAAGGGAAGGGAAAGGAAGGGAAAGGAAAGGGAAGGGAAGGGAAGGGAAGGGAAAGGAAGGGAAAGGAAGGGAAAGGAAAGGAAAGGAAAGGAAAGGAAAGGAAAGGAAAGGAAAGGAAAGGAAAGGAAAGGAAAGGAAAGGAAAGGAAAGGAAAGGAAAGGAAAGGAAAGGAAAGGAAAGGAAAGGAAAGGAAAGGAAAGGAAAGGAAAGGAAAGGAAAGGAAAGGAAAGGAAAGGGGAAGGGAAAGGGAAGGGGAAGTGAAAAGAAAAGAAAAGAAAAGAAAAGAAAAGAAAAGAAAAGAAAAGAAAAGAAAAGAAAAGAAAAGAGAAAAGAAAAGAAAAGAAAAGAAAAGAAAAGAAAAGAAAAGAAAAGAAAAGAAAAGAAAAGAAAAGAAAAGAAAAGAAAAGAAAAGAAAAGAAAAGAAAAGAAAAGAAAAGAAAAGAGAAAAGAAAACCAAGCAGGGTTCAAAACGTTCGAGAGGACACCTTCCAAAGGAGCTTTCCAGTTCCAGCTGGATGAATAACCACCTCAAAAGGATGCTAAGAGTCATCAGAATGCCTGCGAGGGATGGAGAAACAGGCCAGCTCAGCAGGGAGAGCAGAGGTCGCTGTGCGGAGCAAGCAGCTGTCAAAAGCCAGGCTGAGTAACCTCGAAGGAGGCGCTAAAATAACCGGCCCCGGGTTCTTTGGGTGCAGAACAAAAAGGGCAGCGAGGAGGGGAGAATGGGTGACGTTTTGCAATCGGAAAGGGGTAGGGATGAGTCTGAGGATTGCCTCAAAAGGGCTTAATCATCGCTGGGAAAAGGGCTGAGTGCGGGGCAAGTGCAGGCAGAGGTTCTCAAAGGGAAATTGCCAAGTTCCTGGTAGAGGCAAAACTCAGAGCTCGCTCTCTGGGGAGGAGGATGCAGGGAAAAATCCTTCTTGCCTCTGGTTCTGGAGAGTGGGGGAAAGCAGGGGTCCTCCAGCAGGGTTTTCAACATCTCAGCAGGTCACAGGGTCAGAGCTCCCGGTTCAGGGTCTGCAGCTAAAGAGGGGATGGAGCTGGGAGAAATGATTGCAATTTTTAACAGAAATGCTGCTTCATTCCTCAGCAGGATGTCACAGAATCCTGGGGTGGTTTGGGTTGGAAGGGACCTTAAAAACCATCTCGTTCCACCCCCTGCCATGGGCAGGGACACCTCCCACTATCCCAGGCTGCTCCAACCTGGCCTTGGACACTTCCAGGGATCCAGGGACAGCCACAGCTGCTCTGTGCCAGGGCCTCCCCACCCTCACAATCAGAGGAAATTTTTCAGGGGAGAAGAGCTAAGATTGCAGATAAATGGAAAGCAAATGTAACTGTGGCTGCCCTAGGTTGTTTTTCTGACTGGTTGTTTTTTGTTTTCTAAAAGAATTCAACTTGTGATAGAGCCTTGGAGGGGGGAAGGAAAAACCTCTCTCTTGAGGAAGGCAGCTGTGATATGATTTATCTTGAGATTACTGCAGCAGATCTGTGTCCTCCTCCTTCCACGTGAGCTGTGACCCCAACTCTGAGAGTACAGAAGCAGGCTCAGGGTCCTGCTGTTATTCCCAAACCCAGCGAGCCCAGGTCTGCTCTGCTCCCCTGCACAAAGCAGTGAGAAACCCGAGCCTGTCCTTCCCCTTTTCCTTACTTGCCTCTCCTCCTGCTCGGGCACGTCGCTGAGGAGGCCAAAAGTCAGGGCTGCTCCAGGAGGGAGCCCCTGAAATGACACAGGGGGAGAGGAGCCAGCTGGCAAGGGAGTGACTCTGGGAGAGGTGGCAGGAAAAGGGGAAAGGAGGGCAGAACAAAAGTTAAGGACAGAGAAAACATTTTCGCTCCAATTTGTGAGAAACCTCCCTGTTGCGCATTAGCAAAAAAAAAAAAAAAAAAAAAAAATCTCTTTTTCTGCAGCAGCTGCAGCCTCGAGCTACAGCCTGGGAGCTGGGGAGGATGAAAGCAAAGGAAGAGGTGGGAGAGGGCCCGAGCCTGGCTCAGGCAGCGGGGTGTGGGATGTGGGAGCTGCAGCAGGGCCTGGGCTGTCAGCGCCTTCTGCTGCTCCCCAGCACTGCCCTGGCAGCACATCTGAGCCTGCACAGCCGGCAGGGGCTGCAGGGAGGCAGGGATGGGGATGCAGAGGAGGGGAAAGGGGAATGGCAGGGGAGCTGTGCTGCTCAGGGGCACCTCAGTGGCCAGAGACTGCCCAGGGCTCCCTCAGGGTCAGTCTTTGCCAGGCAGAACTTTCTCCAGCGCTGCCTGCTCCAGATAAAAGCTCCTCTCACTGCCCTGGCTAGCAGGCAGCAGTTCCACTCCAGCACCAATTCTGCTCTTGGCACTGCAGGAGCAGATGGGAAGATCTCCTAGCTCCGTTGGAAGAGTCTGTCCTGACTCTGGGGTTTTTGTTCTTTCATTTAAAACCACAGTTCACGTCTCTGGCGCTGAGCTGTGCTGCTCGTAACCCCCCAGATGCTGCACTGAGCAGGTCTGCTCCTGCTCTGGCTCAGGGGAGGGGTTCAAAGTGCTCCTGCAGGGCAGGGGAGGGGGTTGGCAGCTGCTTGCTTCATCATCCCTTTCAGAGCTGATTTGTGACCTTGCAGCTCTGCACTCTCTGCTGTCCACCCCAGGCTTCATCCCTCCTTTGGGGGGTTTTGTGGGCAGAGCACCCCTGCCCTCTCTCCAGGTGCTCCATCCGGACCTTTCCACCCTCCAGCAACGCCAGATGAGCCCAGGGCAGTGCCTCCCACCCTCCGAGGGGCTGGGAACGCCCTCCCCAGCTCCCAGAGGCGAAGCAGCCCCCGAAGAGCACAAGAGATCCCAACCCCTTCCAGCAGCCAAGGTGCCTGCCCCACCAGGACTGATCCTTACACCAAATGCAACACTTCTGTGAAACCCTGCAGTGCCAAGGGAGGCCTGTCCTGCCCTCCTGTGCCTGGTCCTTTTGTGTTTTGCCCTTCTGTGCCCTTCTGTGCCCTGCCCTTCTGTACCTGGTCCTTTTGTGTCCTGCCCTTCTCTGTCCTGCCCTCCTCTGTCCTGCCCTTCTCTGTCCTGTCCTTCTGTGCCCTTCTCTGCCCTATCCTTTTGTGTCCTGCCCTTCTGTGCCTGGTCCTTTTGTGTCCTGTCCTTCTCTGCCCTGTCCCCTTCTATGCCCTGTCTTTCTGTGCCCTGTCCTTCTCTGTCCTGTCCTTCTGTGCCCTTCTGTGTCCTGCCCTTCTGTACCTGGTCCTTTTGTGTCCTGTCCTTCACTGTCCTGTCCTTCTGTGCCCTTCTGTGTCCTGCCCTTCGCTGTCCTGCCCTTCTGTGTCCTGTCCTGTGCCTGGTCCTTTTGTGTCCTGTCCTTCTCTGCCCTGTCCCCTTCTATGCCCTGTCTTTCTGTGCCCTGCCCTTCGCTGTCCTGCCCTTCTGTGCCCTTCTGTGTCCTGCCCTTTGCTGTCCTGCCCTTCTGTGTCCTGCCCTTCTGTGCCCTTCTCTGCCCTATCCTTTTGTGTCCTGCCCTTCTGTACCTGGTCCTTTTGTGTCCTGTCCTTCTCTGCCCTGTCCCCTTCTGTGCCCTGCCCTTCTGTACTCTTCTCTGTCCTTTCCTTCTGTGTTCTGTCCTTCTGTGCCCTTCTGTGCCCTGCCCTTCTGTGCCCTGCCCGGTGCCCTGAACTGCAGCATTGCAGGAGCCGTGCAGGGAATGCAGCCTGGCATCCTCTGCTGCTGTGGAGGGGGCTCTGCTCGCAGGGAGCAGCCCCGGGGCTGTTCGGAGCTGGCGTTGGGAGCAGGGCCCCTCTTTCTGACCCCACCTCCTTCCCCCCCTTTTTACGAGGAGCTGGCCCCTTTCAGCTGACAGCGGGGCTTTCCTGCCGGCCTTGTTAGCTTTAGCTGGAACGGTTCCCTTTGAACTCGGCTTGAATTAACATCTCCATGGCGATGGGATCGGGGCTTTGTCTCCTCGCAACCTGCGCTTCACCCTCCGCAGCCCGGCTTCCAGCGGGAGGTGGGCAGGGATGGGCAGGGATGGGCAGGGCACCCTGGCCAAGAGCACCGAACCCTGCTGGGGACAGCGCAGGGCGAGGCAGGGGAGGTGGTGGTGGTGGTGCTGCTGCTGCCGCCTGGGACCTCCCGATGATGCTGGCAGGTCCCTCCCTGCCCAGGTTAGAGAAGCTGAAGCGGTGGATGTGGAATCGAAGTGGAATCGAAGCCCCTGAGGCTGGAAAAAGACCTCTGAGGTCATCGGGTTGTTATAAATGCAAGCAAACAACGAATTTGAAGGTTAGCAGCGATTTTAACAGCAATGTAATCTAAGATGCAGGATATACAAAAGTTTGGCAATGGTTAATTAAGTCTGGTTAGGGTTCTGATGAGGCACCAGCAAAACCAGCCAGGGTACGGGGAGGGCCTCTCACCCCACCTCAGGTACAAAACAGAACAATTTAAACTAAACTTATATACTGTGTGCTAATACAGATCCATCAATGTTTCCCCTAAATTTCCTCCTATTTCAAATTCTAAAAATCCACGTCACTGTGCTTCATGGAGCATGCTTCACTTGCTGCCAGGGGGTCTTCTCTCTTCTTTGGGTGGGCTTTGGGGTGAAGGCTCACAGTCTTCCTCTGAATAACTTCTCTTATTACACACATGTATTGAGCTTGTATTCTATAGGGGAATACCATGTTTGAACATTAAGACAATAAATCTCATAGAATTAACAATTTTCTTGGAGTTTCCCCAAATCTCCCTGTCTTCCAGATAAATTTAGCTTTAGTCTTATCTCAGTTTCTTCCTGTATTCTACTCTCTCATCAACATCTGCAGAAGGGGGGGGGACGACTCCCTCCTTTTTCTCTTTGGCTCTGTACTTTTAATTACTATTTTATTTCAAAACATTGATTACCATTTCCATTTTGTCAGCACGAATCATCTCTGTTTACTTTGGAGTCCAACGCTCAGCCCAGCGCCACCGCCGTGGTCACCAGGGTGAGAGCAAAGCACATTTCCCTCTGCCAGAAACATTCCCAAAGAGCCTTCCTGGGGCTGGGGTCTCCCTGGAGCAGTGCAGCTGCTGCATCCAAACTCAGATTTTCCCCTTCTTTCCCCTCCTGTCTCCCACAGCCATCCCCATCTCTGCTCCTTCTCCTCGGTGCCTGGGCAATGTGGTTCTCCCGGGGACCCTCTGCCTGTTTGCTGCTCCAATTCTCCTCCTTATTCCCCCTCCAGCTGCCCCCAGAAGGAAGATCCCTCTCTTTGGGCTGTTAAGAAGCTTGACTTTTGCAGTTCTGCTGCCTGTGCATCACCCCCAGCCCCGTCCAGCCCGGCCACCACACAAGGAGTCACTTTATCCCCTCCCTGTCCCACTGCTGCTCCCAGCCTGCCCACGTGGGTCAGGCTGTTTGGCAGGAGTGGGCTCTCCCCAAGAATATTTTTTTTCCTCTTGTGCAGTGAGAGCTTGCTTTTGCAGCCAACTCTGTAGGTGGGAAAAAATTTTTTTAAAAAAAATAATAAAAAAAAAAAGAGGCCTTTTTTCTTGGAATGTCGGGTAAATTCTTTGGGAGCTGCAAATCACAGTTTGGCTTCTTCTTTTTGGAGAAGAGAAAAAAAACCCAGTGTAAACTGTAAACAGTGCAGGGCTGCTCCTCTTCAGCCTTTTCTCTGCTCCTAAACCCCCTGGGCAGGCACTGCCCTTCCTGCTCCCCACTCCCAGCACCCTGGGCAGCCCCAGATGGGTGTCTGATGTGCAGGGAGGTTTTGCTGGGGCTCACACTGAGCTCAGGGCCGCTCCAGCTGTGATCCCCCAAAAGCTTTGGGGAGCAGGACACGCTGGGGCCAGTGTGGGTCCGGCAGGGTCCACAGGGAGAGGAGGGCAAGGCTCAGAGCTCAGCTGTGCTGCTTTGATTTCCTTTTCCACCTCTTTCCTCCCCCCGGGCGCTTTTCCCTCCCTGCTCCGAGGGAGCTGGCACAGCTGGATCGCAGCAGGCGCTTTTCATTCCCTGTTAATGAGAAACTCCTGCACTTTGTCCCTTGAAACAGAGCCACGTTCTCCACGTGGGAAGGGCTCTGGCTGAGGTTACGGGAGAGGGGAAGGGATGGAGCAGCTCCCGTGGTTCCAGGGCTGAGCTGGGGGGAATCAGAGCCTGCCTGGAGCCAGGGGATGGGGATCCATCCCCTCCCCGCCTGCCCCAGCCCCGTGCTGAGCACAGCAGGCACGGAGCAGCCCCCACGCTGCCAAAATCCTGACTCAGGGGCTGCCGGGGTGGTGTCCTGCAGCTGCACTATGGAATCATTCCTTCCTCACCTCCTGGGAGGGCTGGGCTAGGGGGGAGCAGCTTTGGGCAATCCCAAATGGTCCCAAAAGCAGATTCCCCACCCAGGGAAGGAGGGAAGGGGAGGTTTCTCTTCCTTAAGCCTCAGGAGCATTTTCCCTCCTGCCTCTGCTCTGAGCAAGCAAAGCCCAGTGCCCCAGGCTCTGCCTCCCTCCTGCTGGGCCTCAGGCCTCTTATCTCCAGCAAAAAGTCTCTCTTCCCTTGACAGGAGTGCCCTGACCCTTCCTGAGGCTCCATCCCAGCCAGGAATTCGTGTTCCCTGGCACTCCTGGCCCTGAGCTGTGAGGGGAATTCGATGTGATTCCTCCTGCAGCGCCAGGCGCCGCTCAATTAATCCTGGGCTGCAGCTTTCCCCCGAGCCAAGAGGAAATTCCTCACCCACCAGCAGCGGGAGGGATTCTCTCCAGCCTGGCACTTCCAGCTCCAAGTCTGCCTGGCCTGGAAGTGCTTGGCAGGGCAGGCAGAAGCAGGAGCATCCTGTTTTGTCCCTGATCAATCCCTGAGCTTTGGGATGCTCTGGGATGCTCTGCCTCGGTGCTTTGGGCAAGCAAAGGAGGCTTCCCACTGGTCTGATCCCAGCTCCTGAGCCCCCTTGCTGTCTCCTTTCCTGCTTTTTCTGCTTCCCTGAGTCACCAGCTGATCGTGGAGCCCACTGGTTTCACTCTGCAGAAAGACACGTCCCAAACTCCAGAGTCACAGCTTGAGCCAAACCTCCCCAGCCTCTGGAGTACCTGAAATTCAGAGTTTAGGCCTTTTCTGAGGGAGGGTTGGGAGCCCTGGGGATTTGAGTCTCCATTTTTTGGGGGGTGGCTTCTCAAAAGGTGCTGCTGATTTCTCTCACCTGCCCCAGAAAGGGGAGGCAGAAGCTGGGCTGGAGGGAAGAAAAATATTCCCAGCTCTGGAGGCTTCTGAGCTTTTGCATTCCTGCTTTCCCCACCTCCTTCAAGGGGGGAGGGCGAGTGAGGGGAACAGGAAACTCTCAGACAGCTGTGATTTTTCACCAGAACCCGACAAAATGCCTGAGCTGGGCAGCTGCACTTTGAGGTGGGTCATTAAAATGACACAGCAGCTCGGCAGGGCTGCAAGGGGAGCAAGGGAGAGTTTGGGGAGCAGGGCTGGGGGAAGGCCCTGCTCTGAAAGAAAGGGGGACAGAGACCAAAATTAAAAATAAATAAATAAATAAATAAATAAATAACAAACAACAACAACAACAACAACAACAACAAAAAACAACCAAAAAAAAACCCCAAAAAACCCAAAAAAACCACAAAAAAACCCCAAAACAAAACCAACCAACAAACAAAAGAAAAACAAAAACAAAACAAAAAACAAAACCAAATAAATAAATAAACAAGTAAATTAAAAAAAGAAACACAAAAAAATTACAAAAACCACACACAAAAAAATACCAAAACAAAAACCAAAAACACACACACAAAAACCTAAACAAACAAACAAACAAACAAAAACCAAACAAAAACCGAACAAAAAACAAACAAAAAAACCACCCCCCCCCCCCAAAAAAAACCCAAAAAAACCAAAAACAAAAAACCCCCAAACAAACAAACAAACAAAAAAACCCAAAAAAGAAACCCCAAACTTTGGAAAGACTGACTGGAGATAGGAAAAACATTCCTGTAAATTCTGCTACCGTGCCCAGCTGGAGCTGCTGTGGTTTCCCCCCACTGGTGTGGGAGCAGGGTAAAAGGTCACCTGGAAGAGTTGGGTTTCCTTTGCTGGCCTCGTGCTCCTCCTGCTTTATCAGAGGAGCTGAGGCCAGGCTGAGGAAGGGATTATTTATTTGATTCTGCTTTGCTCCATCCCCCAAACGCCACATCAGCAGCAAACTGCAGGATGACCTCAATGAGGAACAGATTGTCCCTTGGCCTGCCTCCATCTCGCTGCCTGTGGGGACATCAACCTTGAGCTGGGGAGAGACAGATGAGGGGGGCTGGACTGGTTCCAGGAGCCACGCGCTGGGAGAACGTCACCGGGGAGCTGGGGCAGGGTTTGGGAGCCCCAGGAGGGTTTGGGAGCTGGAGCAGGGTTTGGAGAGCTACAGAAGGTTTTGGGGATTGCAGAGGGGTTTGGGAGTTAAGGCAGGTTTGGGAAAAGCAGAAGGGTTTGGGAACTGCAGGAGGGTTTAGGAGCTGGAGAGGGATTTGGGAACAGGAACAGGATTTGGGAGCTTCAGCAGGGTTTGGGAAGAGGAGCAGGGTTTGGGAAGAGGAGCAGGGTTTGGGAACAGGAGCAGATTTTGGGAGCTTCAGCAGGGTTTGGGAACAGGAGCAGGGTTTGGGAGAAGGAGCAGAGCTTGTGAGGTTCAGGATGCTTTGGAAAGTGAAGAAGGGTTTGGGACCTGCAGCAGGATTTGGGAATCACAGCAGGGTTTGGGAGCAGCAGCAGGGACGTCAGGAACAGGCACAGGAGGGATTTTATTCCACCACCTCCAATGTGATGTCTCCCTGGCATCACCCAGCCGAGATTCCCACCCCGTGCCAGTCCAGAGCTGTTCCTGGGCAGAAGCTGCACGGTGCCCTGGCCCTGAGCTGCTGTCCCTGTGCCCCAGGCTGCTCTGGCCAGCCCCTGTCCCCCTGCAGCCAGGCTGCAGTGACAGCACAGAGCAGCCTTCCGTGCCCCAGGGCTGGATTAGCTCAGTGTCTGTCTGTCTGTCTGCGGGCAGGATGGGAAGAGCCTGGCTGGGAATCCCTGCTCAGTCCCGGGGTGTTTGCCCTGTGTGGATGCCCAGGGCCTTGCAGGGATGGGGACAGCTCCAGAGCACTTGTCTCCAGGGGTTTTAATGGGAATCCTGTGTTTCTGCAGCATTTGAGAGCCACACTGGCCCAGAGCTGAGTCAGGAGAGGAACAGAAAAAATGATTCCCCAGCCACATCCTGTCCCCTGTGCCCACAGGGACACTTCCCCCATATCTGAGAGGTAAAACCCTCCTTTGGTGTAAAATCTGCTCCAGAAGGACAACCCCAGGAGAATTTATCCCATGAAATCAGAGGCTTTTTGCTCTTCTCACATAACTGAGAGGTGCCTGAGAGCCCGGGAAGAGCAGGAGGCTCTGCTGTGCCACTGTGGCAGGCTGGGGCTGCTGTGGAACAGCTCTCCTTCCCCATTCCTAGCTATTTCCCAATTTCCAGCTCACTCATGCATTCCAAGAGTCCCAACTCATTCCTTCCAGCCTGAATCAGGCTGGGATTCAGGGGATGCTGATGCTCTGCCCACGTCCTCGATTCCAGGAAATGGATTCTGGGAGGTTTGGCTGCAGGGACCTTAAATCAGAGACAGAAGGGGCAAAAGTGCTGACTCTGTCCTGATCATCTCCAGCTGCTGGTTTCAAGCTGCTCCCAATGATTTGATGAGAAGAATAAAATAAAATAAAATAAAATAAAATAAAATAAAATAAAATAAAATAAAATAAAATAAAATAAAACAATATAATACAATAAAATATACTATAATATACTATAATATACTATACTATACTATAATATAAATAATAATATACTATAGTATACTACAATTTAAATACTATAATTTATCAACCTATTTCCAAAGACTTTTAAGACCTCACTGACACAAATGCTGTCCCAAGGTGTCCATCTGTCCATAAATAAACTAAACATTTTGGTTAACTTGAGTTTGGGTTTTTTTTTTTTTTTTAGTTTTGTTTTTTGGGGGGTTTTTTTGAGGCTGTTTGACTCAGTGGTGGCTGAATCCTGCCTTAATGCCTTCAGAAAAGCACGGGAAATATTTCCAGCTAAATCTGCCAGAAAAAAAAAATAAAATAAAATTTGCATTTTCCTCCAGGCTGATTTTCAAACATAAATTGTTGGGGGTTTGGGGAGGGGGTTCTGCTTCCCAGTGAGTTTCCACAAAACAGATCTTTTCCTTTGCTCTTGGAAAAAAAAAAAAAAAAGGAAATTCAGGCCACTGCAGATGCTGAAATGCCAAATGACTTTCAAGCACGAGAAAATGTTGGAATTGCGAGAATAAAACATATGGCACTTCGGAGGAAGAGTGGAAGGGAAAAGCACAATTGTAAAGCTGAACTGAGGGTGTTTTATTATTCAGAATGAAAATACTTTCTTTTCACTGAAGGCAGCCAGAATTTTAAGCAGACCTGGTTTATTTTCTGGAATTGATTGATTGGGGGTTTTTTTTTTTGTTGTTTTTTTTTTTTTTTTTTTTTTTTTTTTTTTCTCTTCTCCCCAAAGACAAACAGCATTATTGATTCTGATTATTTGGATTGTGGCTGGGTTAGGTCAATTATTGCATCACTTCAGAGAAGCAGAAAAAAAAACAACAACAAACCTTTAGGAAACAAAAAACCCCAACCTTTAGGAACTTGTTTTATGTGCAAGTGGAGGAAAATGGAAACTACAAATGAGATTTTTCCAGTTTAAGGCAAAAAAAGTCCCCACTGTGCCTGTCTGTCTCTGCCAGCAGATTTGGGACAGTTCTGCCCTTTAAACACAGGAGGTGAAGGGGGGTGGAGAAAATCCCCAAATCCTTCATTTTCTTTCTGTTGTTCCACTGTACGCAGGAAAATTTGGGTTGGGAATGAGCAGGGGGGAAATGTCAGGGCTGTGCTGGCTGAGTTCTCCTCAGCTCCCACAAATTCCGAGCCCCAAAGCTTCTAGGACCTTGGGCTGGAAGATTCTGTGGTTCCCTGGCATGATTTCCACCATTTACCCCAGGAAGCCACCCCCATTTGGCTGCCTTGCCCTGTGAAATGTGGATAAAATGGATAAATTGGGATTCAGAGCTGTGGGGAAGAGGAGCTCCCCTGACCCTTCCTGCAGCTGGAGCACAGCACCTCATTAACCTTGGCTGATTCTTTGTGGGGTTTTTTTATTGCTCAAAAACCTCTCCTGGTCCCCCTCTCCAGCTCCTCTCCTCTTCTGTGGGCTGTGATTCTTCTCCAAATGTCCATTTTATAAATCACTTTAATTAGTTTTAGATCATCCTTGCTGTATTTATAGCACTTGATTTAGGGTTCAGATTGCTCCCGTTACATCTTCTATATTGCTTTGATTTTATTTATGGTGCTTCTGGTGCATTTGCATTGCTTTCCTTAGATGGATATCACTTTGGCTGGATTTACAGTGTATTTCTCCTGTTAGATTTATATCACTTTAATTAGATTTATATCCTTTTAGAATTTGAGGGCTTCGCTGAGATTTATATTGTCTCTCACACCCGGCTTGCCTTGCACAGAAAATTCACATCCTTTTTGTTTTAAAGGATATTAACTCCAAACACTGGCACGGCTTTATCTGCTCTTTGGTCAGCCTCCCAATTAAAAATTCACCGCTTTGAGGGTGGGTTTTGTTGGTTTTCATTTTTTTTTCCCCCTTTAATTCCCACAGGAATCACTCCAGCCTAAACTGTTTAAATCAACCTCTCCCAAGCCAAGCAGCAGCAGGGATGTGGTGGAGAGCATCTCCCTGCCTGGATTCCTCAGCAGTGGAGGGACACTTGGAGAGGCACCACTTTTATTCATGGGATGGTTTGGGTTGGAAGAGACATGAAAGCTCCTTCCCCCCTGGCAGGCTGTCCCTGGGGGCTGTTATTTCAGATGTTCCCAGCAGGATATTTGGTTGCTTTCATGGGGAACACGTGATCCGGGGTGAAATATTCCCCCGCCACCCCCCTGGGCTCCTGTGGCTCAGTTCCTTTAGAGGCTTTGGAGGAATATCTCAGGGAACAGGGTAAAAGATTCCCAAAGAGGCTCTCACCCCCTGGATCAGTCCAAGGCTTTATTCTCCAAGGGTTCCAGGGCAGAGAGAGAGAGAACAAGGAAGAACAGGACTTTATCTGGTCTCTGCTCAGGAGAGAGAGCTGGGCCTGAGCCAGTAGGGTCAAGATAGGGAGGAAGGGTCAAACTGCATGGTCACAGGCTTCAGGGGGTTCTGGGGGAAAATAAACCATTCCCCAGAGGAATACAACACCAGGGCTCAGGGCAGTTGCTGCTCCCAGACCTCGCCTGTTTGTGTCTCCAAACACGCTGAGGGGCAGGAGCTGATGGACTTTAATTAACTCTGACCTCCTGAATTGCTTCACTCCCAAAGTACAGCACGGAGCTCTCTGTGTGCCCAGGGATCCCCACTCTCCCAGCTGTGGCACTGGGGCTGGGCAGAGCATTCCACACCCTCTCCTGAGGTACTCCCCACCCACCTTCCTGGGCTCTTGTGGCTCAGTTTCCTTGGAGGCTTTGAAGGAATATCTCAGGGAAACAGGGTAAAAGATTCCCAAAGAGGCTCTCACCCCCAGGATCAGTCCAAGGCTTTATTCTCCAAGGGTTCCAGGGCAGAGAGAGAGAACAAGGAAGAACAGGACTTTATCTGGTCTCTGCACAGGAGAGAGAGCTGGGCCTGAGCCAGTAGGGTCAAGATAGGGAGGAAGGGTCAAACTGCATGGTCACAGGCTTCAGGGGGTTCTGGGGGAAAATAAACCATTCCCCAGAGGAATACAACACTCTCCATCTCTGGAAATGGCTGAAAGGTTTTCCCTCTGCCCACTGAGAGCAGCTTTCATTGGATCCCAGAACAGTCTGGGAATTAAAACTCATTCTGTCCCACAAGCAGGAACGTTTCCACTAAATCAGGCTGCTCCAAACCCTGGCTTTGAACACTTCCAGGGATGGGGACAGCTTCAGAGGACTTGTTTCTGTGGGTTTTAATGGCATTCCTGCATTTCTGCAGCATTTGGGAGCCACACAGGCCCAGAGCTGAGTCCAGGAAAGGAAAAGAGAAAATTATTCCACCTCCCAACGTCTTCATCATGCCCTGTCCTCCTTTTTCTCCCTCTGACCTCCCCCTCTTTGTGTTTGTTCCCTCTGTGAAGAGGGCCGAGGCAGGAGGGAGGGGAGGAATGTGCTGCAGAGATCCTGCTGCGGGTAGTTGGATCCAGATGTTCAGGGAAGGAGCAGGGCTGTGTGAGCAGGGCAGAAAAGGGCTGGAGCAGGAAAACAAGGAACAGCAAGCCTGACTCAAACACAAAGGGAACGGGAATTCGACTCTTCAGGTACAACTTCTGCCCTCAGCAGAGGACAGGGGTGCAGAAGGGGCACCTGCCCAAATCTCCAATGCCATGAGACATCCACAGAGCAGCTTTGACTGGTGCAAGGAGCAGTGCTGACCACCAGGGAGGTTTCTCCAATAATTTCCTCGTACTTCCCAAATCCACATCATCCCTGGGAATCCTGAAGTGTCTCCTGGCAGGCCAGACCCTTCCACACGATCCTTCCAGCTCTCCTTAGTGGCCTTCCTAAGAAAGGGCAGCCCAGTTTTGGCTGGGGGATCTCCCCCAGCTCCCACCATTCAGGATTTCTCTCTCTGGGCTTTGGGAGCCCTGGGAGGAATCCTCACCTGGCCTGCCAGGAGACACTTCAGAATTCCCAGCTGAGCCCTGGCAGAGCTGTGGGGCTGCACCTGCCCAAGATCCTCCTGCAGCCACCCCACAAAGGCTGGACAGGGGATGGGAGAGGGTTTGGGGGTTTTTTTTGGTCCTCAGCAGGAAAAGATTTGTTTTGTCTACTTGTTCAGTGAAGAGAGCTTATGGCACTTAATACGAGGCTCAAATGAGTGTGGAATCCCAATTAACGTGCATCTAATCAGGGCAACATCCCCGGACAAGCATCTGCAGCAGCTTCAAAGCACTCAGCCAAACTTCCCAGTGCTCTGCCACCCGGGCCTGCTCCTTTAATTACAGCCCCGCTCAACCCCTTAATTGCCCCGGACAGAGAATAGGGTGGTGAGCAGGTCAGAGCCAGAAGATGCTGGGCATTGTTCTAAGCCACTAAAGCTGGTTTTTTTCACCTCCATTGAGAAGCTTGGTTTATGTAATTGCCAAGGAAAGGAGGGCATTCAGGAGGGGCGGCAGGGAACGCTCCCAAGGGACACGGGATCGCTGGTAATTAATGAGAAATGACTCCAAGCCTGATTCCTTTCTGCAACAGTAGGATCTCCGCTGAACACCACAACACAAATCCTTTCCCAGGCCTTCAGATCAAGCCACAGGTCCTCGGTAGTAATATTCCTGATAATAGCTGGGGTTTAGTCTACAAGTTGGGGGACCAAGAGAGTGAAAAAAAAAATCCAATTAACTCTCCCTGAGCTCTTTCAGTTCTGTAGTGCTGGGAACAATGGCAAATGGCTGGGTTTTGTGTGTTCAGCTCCCCAAAATACTTGCCCCGATTGAATCCTTCAAAAAGCACTGACGGTTCTTTCACGTAGCTTTAAAAGTGGTTTGGCAGGGAAAATGAGGGATGGGACATTAAAGGGCTCCAGGCAGAACGTTTGGGTCTGACCCCTGACCTCAGTTACACCAGCTTGAGTTGGGATTAACACCAGAGTAAACAAAATGAGGCACTCGGGCGCTGAGCAGGCAGTAAAAGCTCGTTCTTGGTGGGTTTTCATTTGGGAGACTTCAGACCTTTCAGGCTGTTCTGGACAACGGCTGAGGGGGGTTTGCAGAGCACAACACAAAACTCTGGGTTCCCTCCCCCTTTGGCTTCACATTCCTGCCCTGAACTCCATCTGTGCAAGCAGTTCCCAGCGTGCTGGCAGGAGCTCTGAGCTCTCCTCAGTGCAGGCAGGGAAATAAACCTGCTGGGGCCAGGGCAGGGGGCACAGAACCCTGCTGATCCACAGGCAAAACCCCTCCATTCGACTCCATCCCGCCTCCCAGCCCCAGCAGGGCCAGGGTTTTGCTGCTCCCCAAGCTTGTGGGTGCCCCTGCTCTGTTGTGAGGCAGCAGAAGCTGGTGTTGAACACTGAGACAGCAGCAGGTGGGTGCAGCAGCTTTGGGGCTGCTCCATCCCTCTCCTCTGTGCCCTGACCAAGCCAGGGTGCTGTGCACAGCTCATTAGACACAGCCTAATTAATCAGCTGGCAGGGGGAGGGTTTAGGCTCGTTGTTGGGGAGGGCACAGAGCTCCTGCCTGGCTGTGTCCCCTCCCTGAGAGCCAGGGGAGCTCCTGCATGGAATTTCTGCCCGTGATGCCCGAGGCAAATGTGACTGGGAAAGGCAAAAAGGCTTTTTTGAAGAAGCAGAGGCAGCCTGGAGGAGCTGGAGCTTCTCAGGGGAGCACTGAGGGCGTTGATTCGGCACTCTGAGGGGAACCAGAGGGGTGCAGCTGTTTCTGCAGCAGCAGAGCTGTGGGGTGGGACTGAGCCACACCACACAGTCCAGGTGAGGATTCCTCCCAGGGCTCCCGAAGCCCAGAGAGAGAAATCCTGAATGTGGGAGCTGGGGGAGATCCCCCAGCCAAAACTGGGCTGCCCTTCCTTAGGAAGGCCACTAAGGAGAGCTGGAAGGATCGTGTGGAAGGGTCTGGTCTGCCAGGAGACACTTCAGAATTCCCAGCTGAGCCCTGGCAGAGCTGTGGGGCTGCACCTGCCCGAGATCCTCCTGCAGCCACCCCACAAGGGCTGGGCAGGGGGTGGGAGAGGGTTTGGGTTTGGTTTTTTTGGTCCTCAGCAGGAAAAGATTTGTTTTGTCTACTTGTTCAGTGAAGAGAGCTTATGGCACTTTAATATGAGGCTCAAAACTCCATCCTTAGGCAGCACAGAATCTGAAACTATGAAAACTCAAATCTAAGGCATCATTTTCTTCCCCATTTTTCAGGCTCCCCCCAGCCCAGAGTCACCCAGATTATTTCTCAGAATTAAGCAGCTGGTTCACAACAAACATCCTCCCCCTTTGATGTGTTGCTGTGGTGGTTGGGATATTTAGGTTTCATGCTCATAATAAAGCCAACTGGCCACAGAGCTTTACTGTAAGCTGATGAGAAAGTGGCAGTAATTATTGCTCTCTCCTCCATGGGAGGGGAAACTTTGGATGTTAATGGCCTCTGGAGTATAGGCTGATTAATCACTTCGGGGTGAAACAGCAAAGGGAAAGGGCCTTCACTTTCTTTGCTCTTCAAAGCTCCTGTGCTCAGGATGTTGGTCATCCTGACTGCATAAAAGAGATTTGGATTAAGAGGGGAAAAGACAATTTTATTTATTTTATTTTATTTTATTTTCTTCATTTTATTTTGTTTGATTTCATTTTTATTTCATTTTATTTTAGTTTTTTATTTTAATTTTTTTTATTTTATATTATTTTAGATTTTATTTTAATTTCATTATATTATTTTATTTTTACTTTTATTTTTACTTTTATTTTTTACTTTTATTTTTATTTTTTTAATTTTAATTTAATTTTTATTTTAATTTAATTTTATTTTTATTTTATTTTATTTTATATTATTTTACTTCAGTTTACTTTACTTTAGTTTTTTATTATTTTATTTTATTTATTTTATTTTTTAATTTAATTTTTTTTTAATTTAATTTTTTTTTCACTTTGTGGAGGGGTACAACAGCACTACCCAGGTCAGAGGCATTCCTGGAATGGGTGAAGAGGGAAGATGCTGCAGGTATTTCTGCATCACCCCTGGCAGCACTCACACAACAGCAGGCGGTGAGGATGAGGTGGCCACAAACCTTTTGGTTTTCCTGGAAAATTCCCACTCAGGGCGGGCTGTGGCAAGCAGAGCTCTGTGTGGCTGCTGCAGCACCTCTCACACCTCTGCTCTGCTTCTCCCTGGCTCGCCAGGGCTCTGAGCCCAGTCCTTAGTGGGCATTGATGCCTCCGTGTGTGCTGGTTTGAAAGCAAAACCAGTGAGACTCCCAGTCAGAGATACAATTTAATAGAAGAAGAGAGGGAAAAAGGTGAAATAAATGGAATGATACAACCTGACACCCTGTTGGTCAGGGTGTTTGAAGCAGTCCAGAAATCCTCCTGGAGTGGCAGATGTGGTTCCGCTGGAGGAGAGATGATCCTGAGAGAGAAGGGTCCAGGGATGGTGAGAAGGGTCCAGTCTTCCTCCAGGAATCCAGATGAGATGTTCTTGTCAAAGCAGTGATTCCTGTAGAAACGTCTGGTAGCTCTTGTCTCCTCTGAGAGTTCAGTGGATAGAAGCTGCCCGTGAGGTCTCAAACCCTGGATTATATCCAGGTGGGAATGCTTGGCTCCTCCCCCTGGGCAGAGCATCTCACAATGGGATGATTTCATCCTATGAGTCATGCAATGGGTCCTTCATGGCCCATTAAACAGAGATAACTTCCTCTGGGAAGGCATTGTTGGGCTCATTAACAGAAGATAAGGAAAACACTGCCCCACCTTGGCTCCAACGGCTCATGGGGATAGAATACAGACCTTGGGCACAATTTTACATTGTAACCTAGGACACCGTGGCTTCCCGAGGTGCCAGCGCCACACGGAGGCTCTGGAAGCAAAGCTCTGAGGTGAGGAAGAGGCAGTGAGGATTTGGAGCTTGGCTTTCCCCTGGGGATGGCAGAGGCACCGAGGCAAGCCCTGTGTCAGGCTGCACTTCCCTGCTCCCACGCCCTGGAACTCCACAGCAAAGCTCAGCTGGCGTTTTAGCAGCACTTTTTTTTTTTTTTCCCCTTAACCTCGTGGCTGAGGTATTTTAATGGACTTTTTCTTGCAGTAAAAGGCTGCAGTGTGCTCACATACCAGAAAATCTTGGCCCAGATCGCCAACACTCAGTCAGACTGACCCTGCAAGGGGACCATGGCGAAGCACTGCCCCCCTGCCTGCCCCCCTGGGTGCTGTGCTGGCTCAGATTCCGGGGAGCTTTGGGGGAATATGCTCCAAGGATAGGGAAAAAGATTCAAAAGAGGCTCCTACCTCAGGGGAATGTTCCAAGGCTTTATTCCTGAAGGAAGTCCCAGGGGCAAAGAGGGAGAACAAGGAGGAGCAGGGGTTTTTATCCAGTCTCTGTCTCGGGGTGGGATAGCTGGCACAGAGCCATGGGTCAGAGATAAGGGGAAGGTAGGGTTGGACTAAGAAGGTTACAGCTCCAGGGGCTCTCTGGGGAAAAACCCAGAGGGATACAGCACCATGGAGCTGTGGGGAACATTTCACCTTCCCTGGGCTTCAGAAAGGATTCCATCCAGGCAGCAAGCAGCAAAGGCAGGGAGGCTGACAGACATCAGTGCAACATCGGTTTGGCCACTCAGACCTGTCCCAAAGTCTTGGAGCTGCACTTGGCTCCTCAGGAACTCTCTTCACCGTCACCTGTGACCACCGTGTCCCTCGGCAGAGCCTGCCCTTTCAAATCTCAGCAAAGCTGCCCCTCCTGTGCTCCCTGACTGCTCTCCTGCCCCCTGCCAGCTCCCAAACAGCTCCTTGCTCTTCCAGCCTCTTGCCTGGCAGTGTTTTTAATCCCCTTTGCTGCATTTCTTCCCTGTGTGTCCACTCATTTCTGGGCCTGGGCTCAAACCCACCCTTCCCAGGTCGGAATCTGCAGGAGAGCTCCGGGATTCCTGGCAAAGCTGCTGAGCCTTCGAGAAAGAGCTCCCTGAGCCAAACTGCTGATTTCCTCTGCTCCAGGAGCTACCAGCAGGAAAATAACACCGTGTACTCGCAGGCAGCTTGGCTGCAGCAGCACAGCGAGGGACAGCCCTTAGGGAGAAAAACGAGGGGGTTTGTTGTTGTTGTTGGGGTTTTTTGGTTGGTTTGGTTTGGGTGGTGTTTTTGTGGTGGTTATTTTTTTTGTCGTTTTTTTTGTTTGTTTGGGTTTTTGTTTTTGTTTTTTTTTGTTTGTTTGTTTTGTTTTTGTTTTGGTTTGTGTTTTTTTGCTTTTTTTGTTGGTTTTTGTTTGGTTTTTTGTTTGTTTTGTTTTTGTGGTTTTTTGTTTTGTTTTGTTTGTTTTGTTTTTTATTTTGGGGGGGTTTTGGGGGATTTTTGTTTGTTTTTTCTTTGGTTGGTTTGGGGTTTTTTTGGTTTGTTTGTTTGTTGGTTTTTGAAAAATTTAAAAGATAATAAAATAAAATAATAATAAAAAGATAGAGATAAAGTAAAGGGTTAAAGGGTTGGGGTGCTTGGCGTTTAGTCAAGAGTAAACTTCTTACCTTTGGAGATAGTTTTTAAATACTCTTTTTATTGCATTAGCTCGTTGCATATTTATTATGACGCATATTTATGCTTTTCTACAAATTCACACATTCCAGGAACCATTTTGTGTGGCCCCTCTTTGGGCCTGCTTTTTTAGAGTGCACGTGGTGGGTTTTTTTCATTGTTGTTGTGTTTTTGGTCTTCTTTCATTATCACTTTTAGTCTGGGCTTTGGTCTGTACTTTTTATAGGCAGCAGGTGCTGATAGTTGACATATTGGTAGTAGGGTCTTTATTATGTTTACTGGATGTGATCTTAATTAAGTGGGCGGTTCAATTACAAGCAGAACTCTATATTTGCTGTCCTATTACTATTTTAAGTTTTGTTAGCAGCAGGAATAAAAGCTGTATTTCTATAACAAAGTCATTCCAACGTCGTGCATATAGCGTTTCTTTTGATATTTGCAAAAAAAGCCTATAATATATTATAATATAATACAATATAATACAATATAATACAATATAATGCAATATAATACAATATAATACAATATAATAGAATATAATACAATATAATACAATATAATGCGATATAATATAATATAATATAATATAATATAATATAATATGTGTTTATAACACCAATCACCTCGCAGAGCCCAGGATCCAGGGCTCAGATAAAACCTGAATTAGCCCCCCTGCCAAAGGAATTCCAGATTTGGGATGAACCCTGTGGACTGGAAGCCCTCTGAGGGTTGTTTGTGCCCACTGACCTCACGGTGCTCTTCCCTCCAGCCCCTGCTGGGACCCTCCTGGTTTTTTTGCATAATCTCCTCTGAATAAATTCCCTGTGTGAGCGGGGCCTTCTCCTTTTGCAGCTTTTGTCGTGAGGATCTTTCTGTGCAGCTTCTACCTCGTGGGCCCTCCCTCTCTTTTTGTATCCGAGCTGAGCCGTTGCTTTCCTCCCTCTTAACTTTTCCTTCTCTTATTTTTAGCCCTGCTATTGTCCTGAAAGAAAAAAAAAAAACCCGTTTGAAGGAGGCAATTTTGCTTGAGGGGAGCTGTGAAAATTTGGGGTTAAAGCTTGTGTGAGGTCACACAAAAAGCAGTGTTTGGACAAGAGCGATCTCCCTGCCTGGGAGCGTGGCTTTAAATGGTTGTTTCCATTTATTTCTGTGCTCTTCCTCACAAAGCTCTTTCTCCGAGGCCCTGATCCTGCTGCCACAGTGACCTTTGTGTTTGCAGAGAGACCTTTGGAAATCAAAGGGGCCCTTCAGCAGCATCTGCCCATCTGGAAATGATCACAGAAGCGGGAAGGTGAAGGGCAGACTGGGGGCGTTTGGAGAGTGAGCTGCAGGCTCTGAAGTCACCCAGGTCCCTCATTTCAGGCAGACAGCCTTCAAAGGAGTCCCAGTTACATCTTCAGGGGCAGGGACGCCTCCAGCGTGGCTCACACCAGACCTGTGGCACTGGGAGCCTGAGGAATCACATCAATATCGTTTGATTTGCAGCAAGAATACGTTCAGAAAACTCTTGAGTGCATTTCATTGAGGCTGCCCCATGCCTGGAGGTGTTCGAGGCTGGCTGGGATGGAGCTCTGAGCATCCTGGGCCGGCAGAAGGCATCCCTAGGATGGGGTGGAAGTTTAGGTGATCTTTAAGGCTCCTTCTAACCCAAACCATTCTGTGATTCCATGATTTGAGCTGGGCTTTGCCTGGATGCTGCCCTCCCAGCTGCACTTTGCAGCCAGCTGGGGCAAAACACAGCGGGAACGGGGCAGAGCCGTGGAGCGGGCGGGAGCAGAGCAGGGGCTGTGGGAACGGATCCGCGTGTGCGGGGATGGGCTGCCCGTGGGGGACAGGCATGGGGGGGCTCTGCAGGATGGGTCCATGGGGGAACCTGGGCTCTGGATAATGGATCCATGTGCACACCCTGGGCTCTGGGTGATGGATCCATGTGTGCACCCTGGGCTCTGGGTGATGGATCCATGGGGAAGCCTGAGCTCTGGGTGATGGATCCATGTGCACACCCTGGGCTCTGGGTGATGGATCCATGTGCATCCTGTGCCTGGGTGATGGATCCATGTGCACACCCTGGGCTCTGGATGATGGATCCATGTGCGCACCCTGGGCTGTGGATGATGGATCCATGTGTGCACCCTGGGCTCTGGATGATGGATCCATGTGTGCACCCTGGGCTCTGGATGATGGATCCATGTGCACCCTGTGCTCTAGATGCTGGATCCATATGGGAGCCTGAGCTCTGGATGATGGATCCACGCGCATAGCCAGGGCTCGGCCACCTCCCGCCGCTCCCCCGCCCGGCCCGGCGCTGTTCCTTTAACGACGGGGCGGGCGCTGCTCGGCGGGGCCGTCCCGGGTCCAGGGGGGAAGTGACGGGCGGGGGGCGAGGGCAGAGCCGCGCGGGGAGGGAGGGAGGGACGGAGCGAGCGGGCGGGCGCTGAATGAGCCGGGCCAGCCGGGCACCCCCGCGGGGCCGGGGGCGCGGCGGGGCCGCCTTCCCCCGCCGCCTTCCGCGCTCCGCCCGCGCCCCCCGCCCCATGCGCGCCCTGCCCTGAGCCCTGGGCGCGGGGGGATGCGCGGCCCGCGGCCGCGGCTGCCGGCGCTGCCCGCGCTGCTGTGGCTGGCGCTGGCCCCGCTGCCCGGCCCCGCGGCGCGGGCAGAGCTGCGGGTGCGGGTGCGGCTGCCCGGCGGGCAGGTGACGGAGGAGAGCCTGCAGGCCGACAGCGGCGCCGACTGCGTCAGCCTGGAGCTAAAGGCGGCCGACGGCGCCCTCGTCACGCTCACGGCGGATTTCAGACAGGTACGGGGCGAGGAGAGCATCCCCCGGCGGGTTCGGGCAGGGACCGAGCTGGGGAGAGCATCCCCGGGGGGTGCAGCCCGATATGGAGCGAGGAGAGCATCCCTGAGGGGGTCGGGCAGGTTCGGGGCAAAGGAGAGCATCCCCGGGGCGTTCGGACCGGTACGGAGCGGTAAGAGCATCCCGGGGGTTTCGGTAAGGAGGGAGCTGGGAGCGCATCCCTGGGGGTTTCGGGTATGAACCGAACTGGGAGCGCATCCCCGGGGGGTTCGGGTGTGAATGGAACTGGGAGCGCATCCCGGGGGTTTCAGACAAGGACGGACCTGGGAGCGCATCCCGGGGGTTTCAGACAAGGACGGACCTGGGAGCGCATCCCGGGGGTTTCAGACAAGGACGGACCTGGGAATGCATCCCGGGGGGTTCGGGTGTGAATGGAACTGGGAGCGCATCCCCGGGGGTTTCGGACAAGAACCGAACTGGGAGCGCATCCCCGGGTGCCGCGGGGCCCCGCGGTGATTCCCGCCGGGGCTGGAGGAAGGTAAAGGCTGCGGGATGGCAGCGCTGGCACCTCGCGGGAGGGTCTGGTCAGGGGGTTTTTTGTGCTTTCTGCGGGATGAGCGCTGAGGGTGGCGATCCTTCCCGTCCTCCTTCCAGATCCCAGTCCATCCCAGCTCGGAAGCTGGAGAATCTTGGCCGGGGGTCCGGGAGCCAGAACTATTTCAGAGGCGTGGAGAGGCCCTCGGAATGCACAGGGAAAAGTCCATCCATGCTCTCGCACCGTCGGGGGCTTTGTTTGGGCTCTCCCGCCCGGCTGCAGGACAGTTACCCAGCCTTGCTGTCCCCACCGGTGTCACCCCTGTGCCCGGGGCTGCCTCCGCGCTGAAACAGCTGATAAGGGACCCCAGTGGGATCGGGCAGCAGTTTCCCAGCTGAGTCCGGCAGCTCTGATGCTCCCGGCTGGGTTGTGAGCAGCAGGGTTTTGCAGCACTCCTCACAGATCTGCGTGGCAGGCTCAGCACAGCCAGGCAGGGTGCGGGGTCAGGGCAGGAGGGGCTGGGCTGGGGAGATCTGGGGTTCCTGGCTCTGGGGTGGGGCTGTCCCTGCCCTGCTGTAGCTCTGGGATGTCTCTCTCCGTGGGGTCCAGTTCATTCCTCAGGTGGGCTCCTGCTGTTTTGGGGGCCCGTGTGTGGTGTGGGAAGCGTTTGAGTGGCAGTGGGGCTGAGCACAGCCCTGCTGTGCAGCACCCTCTGCTCCCAGCCCCGAGGTGATGCAGGGAGGTGATGCTGCTGAGCTGAAGCCCCAGATCCCACACTTCTCACGGGCATGGAGATGCCAAGCCTGGCTGGATGCAGGGAACTGCCCAGGGAAGAGCAGTTTGCCCGGGGTGGCAGGGCTGTGTTATCTCATTCCAACCCCCGTCCTGGCTGTTTGCTCAGGTGGACTTTGCTTTGCAGCAGGAGGAAGCCCAGACCCGTCAGATAGGAAGGTGTTGTGTCCCAGCCTGCTGTGAACCTTGGAGCCTTTCTGCCAGGCATTGTTCTGGTGCCTCTTCCCCTTTCAATCTCAGGCTCCTCAGATGTCCCTTTTCCTCTCTGAGGTGCCAGCAGCAGCCACGGTGATTCTGGAAGTGGCGGCGTGTTTCAAATACTCCAGCAGGCGTGCAGGGAAGCAGCCCTGTGACTCCTATTAAAGAAAATATTCAATAATTGCAACCCATGGCACAGCAGGGAAGCCAGGAAGGGCTCTGAAGCCTGTGGATTGCAAACTTGCACATTCCCAGGCAAGGGCAATCCAAACTCACTGCAGATCCTCTCCTTTGGGAACCTGGGATGTGACCTGTGCTGAGCTGCTGATTTTCTCAGCGTTTTTCACTTGCTTCAGCTCTTGCTGAGAGCTGAGAGCTCCCCCACAAACACCTTCTCTCCCTCCCGTCCTTATTAGAGCTGAGTTTCTTCTGGGCTGGGGTTCTCTGGAGGTGTTTTGAGCCCACAGACAAATCCTGAGCTCCTCAGGCCCTGCTGGAAGTGATGGTCCCTGGAGGGCTTTGCAGAAATGCAGTCCTGATCCTCAGTTTTAGGGCAGCTGGGGCCCGACTCTCTCTGCTCCATGGATTTGCTGGAAAATAGCTGGGAAAAGCCAGGGGAACATCAAGGAGCAGGGAGCTGGCTTTGTGGTGAGGTGAGTAATGTGTGAGCAGGCAGCAGCCTGGCCGGGCTTCCCCCTCTGCCCTGCTCCAGCTGCACCCAGGCAGTTCCCTGTTCTGCCCTGCTGCCCCGAAATTGCACAACTTCTGCCTGCACTGAAGGTCGTGGGGTTCTGCCTGTTCCCAAAAGCAGCTGGGGTTGTTGATCTGCTGCCCTTCAGCCTGATGATGTGGCCAGGATGCTGGGGTTTTTCCACAAATGATTTTTCCACTCCTCTGGCTTAAACTGCAGGGGATCTGTCCAAACTCGGGGGTTTATTTACTATTCTTTAACTTTTTTCTTTTTTTTTTTTTTTTTTCTCTGCTGGCAATTTGTGGTTGCCAGACCAGGGGCTGGAGAAGAAAGGAGCTAAATGAGATCATTGTTCCTTGCTCTGTTCTGACACTGGTGAGGGCTTGAGCACTGCCTGGGGCTTCCACAGGGATTTTCATCGCTCTTCCATCCCTGCCTGCCCTCCAGAGCTGGACCTGGAGGAGCTGTGTCCTCACTCAGAGCACACCAAAGTGATTTTTCTCCTTGGTGCAGCACAGACTGCTCAGTGCCAGTCCAAACTGGGACTGGATGTTTTCTGGGCAGAGCAGGGAGGGGGGTGACCCTTTCAGTTTGAGAGCAGGGGAATGAAAACACTTCTTTTTTCTGTGGTCAGGCATAAAATGTATTGCAAAAAAACCCCAAAAAGAAAACCAATGAGGGGGCTCAGCAGCCCTGAATGTTGTTTGTGATTGGAATGGCGTTGCCAGTTGTTAAACACGGCCTGAGAACGAAGTGGGTGGGTTTTATTTCAAGGTCAGCAGAAAGATACAGAGAAGTTTTCTCTTCCCTTTTGATTGCTTGGAAAAGTCGGGGCTGGAAACGCAAGGGGGGGAGGCTGGGGAGTGTTTTAACCCTTGCACTGCCAGTCCTTTCAGTGCTGAGAAAGCTGTTGTGTGATGTTTCAGGGTGCTGGCGTCAGAATTTCCTCCTGCCAGGGGGCCACGTGTTAGGTGACGAATCACCAGGTGACACAGGAAGGCATCTGACCACAGATTTTATCTGTGTGGTCTGGAAAGTACATTCTTCTGCAAAAATAGGAAATGAGGGACATCCAGGAGTCTTTGGGAGGGCTCCTTAAAACACCCTGCTGTTTGTTACTCTGCAGAATCTTATTTGTTGCTCGGAAAATGTGCTTTTTATTCCCCCTCTCCCAGCACATCCTTGATTTGCCTTTATAGATACCTGAACACACAAGAGATGTGTGTGAGAGAGCACAGCCAAACCCTCCCTTCCAGCCACTTCCAGAGACACAGGGGTTAAAAACCATAATCCCCACCCACTCAGGGCAGCTCAGCTGGCTGGACCCTGGGTGTGGATGCAGCACCAAGTTCCCTGTGCTGTGCAAAACTCCTGGAATTCTGTCCAGCTGTGCTGGTTCCCTGGGGCAGAGGCTGCTGACAGCGTGCAGAATTGGGCCCAGCAGTGCTGGTGTCACCCCATGTCCCCAGCAGCACGTTCCCCCTTTGCCTGTGCCACTGCAAAGACAAAACTGGGTCCCCACAGCAGCACTGATGTCCTTAGGGGAGAGAAGTTTGGCAGGAAAGCTGAATGGGCTGCGGGGAGGAAGGCACTGAAATGATTTATTTCCCTGGGAACTGGTTTGCTCCACTCGACGTGGAAGCGTTGCTGGGCTGGGAGCTGGACCACACAGGCTTGTAAATCCCTGCTGGAATCAACCCCAGGCAGGGGGGGTTGAGCTGCTCTCCCCCCCCCAGATGACAGCCTCTGGCTGAGGATGGGATGAGGAGGGAAGGAGTTGTTGGCACTGCTCCTCCTTGGCAGTGCCTTGGGTAGGGCCAGGCAGCCCTGGGATTTGGAGAGCTGGGAGCTCTGATTTCCCTGCTGCCTCCAGGAGCTGCTGTGGCCTTGCTGCAGGGCTGCCTGTTCCCTGGAGTGTTCGTCACCCAGAGCCAAACCCCAGCTGTCACTGCACCCGCCCGGCGCTGGGGATTCCCTGAGCTCCTCCGGAGAGTCCCCGCCGTGCTCTGCTCTGCTGGGACTTGTTCCCTGCTGGGAAATTCTGCAGGAGCCCAAGAGTTCAAGGGGCTGTTCGCTGCCTTGGCTGGGTACCCACCTTGGCACTGATTCACTGCTTTTCCTGCCGGGAAAGAGGTGAGGAGGCTGGGCAGGGGAAGGGGCTCTCCGAGGCTGTGGGGGCTCTTGCCCTGTGGAATCTTTTTTTTAAGCAGCATGGTTTGGTTTTTGCTCCACCTGGGGTTGCAGGGAGAGTGGGTCAAAGCCAAGCCAGGATCAGGGACAGAGCAGGGAAAAGAAGGGGCTGATTTTGCTCAGGACAGAGTGGTCACTGCCAGGTCCACTTTGGCTTTGCTCGGAGCCAGGTAAAGGTGGGATTCCTCCCCTCAGAACAACTCGTGCTACAGGAGCCAGATCCTGGAAAAAAAACAGCTTTTTATTAAAGCTGTTTCCATGCTGGCAACCCAGCCCATCCCTGCCTGTCCCAGTGCATCTCTCTTGGTGTCAGCAAACGCTCTGGAAATCCCTGGCACCTGGAGTTGGGGCAGAGGGAGCTGTGAATTCCTCGTCTGCATCAGCCCTGAGGAGGAAGGAGCTGGCTGGCTGAAGGCTAATTCTTAAATGGACGGATCAGGAGGATTAATCAGCTGCTCAGCACGTTCTCATTTTACAAAAATTGCCTCCAACCTGGGAAGTGCTGCAGTGTTTTTAATCTCTCCCTGCCTGTGGAGGTTTTTCGGCCTGAATGCAAGACGTGGCTATTTTGGCAATCCCTGCCTGCTTTTCCCAGGCTGTTCAAAGGGGATGGGAATTAAATCCGCAGCTGAGGAATATGCCAGAGTCAGCTCCTGGTTTTGCTCTGCTCATCCATGGGTCCTGCGTGCTGTGGGAGCTCCCAGCTGGAAGCTGGAGGGCAGCTGGACCCAGTGTGGATGGGGAATGTGGGTGGTTCCAGTGGCCTCAGTGGGACATCTCCCCATTGAATCTCTTGGAAAAACAGTGATGATTCCACAGCAGTGTCACAGGAATTGTTGGTGTCTCTTTCTTCTCCAGCCTCCTCCGTGCCCTGCTCTTCCTTGTGCAGTTGCACCAGCAGGAGGATTTCTCCCGTCCTGGGGGTGAATGTGCTGTCCTTGCAGCTGTCCAGATGTGCACTGAATGGCGTCCCCGTTCCTCTTCTGGGCGTGGAAGAGAAGGCAGGAGATGAATTGTGGGCTCAGTGAGCAGGGAAGCACAGCTGGAAAAGGGAACTGCTCCCTTCTGGGGCAGAGAGGGGCTGGCAGAGCCAAGGCAGTGAGGCATCCAGCAGGAGCAGCTCAGGAGGAGAGGGCTTGGAGCAGCTGGCACAGCTCTGCTCTGCAGCCACCAGGGTCTGCCCAGCTCGCTGTGGAGAGGTTTGGCTGCAGGAGGTGCCAAAGGCAGGGGCTGCTCTCCCTGTTCCAGCCCTGCTTGGGCCTTGGGGTAGGATGGGCTGGCACCAAGGGATGCCACATTCCCACAGAGGGCACCAATGCCCCTGAAGCCAGAGCCAGGGATTGATCCGTGCAAAGAAATCTGAGTTTGGTGCCAGAGCAGGACACAGGGAGGCTTTGCTGCTGACCCAGGAATTCTGTGACTCTGCATCAAGGAGCTGTGACTGATTTCCAAGCTGGTTCTGGGAAGGACTGCAATCCATGTCATATAAAATGACAGAATTAGTGACCTGGACAGAAGAGGAAGTCAGCTGCAGCTGATCATAATGGCTCCTTCTGCCTTTAACAATTTCATTTTCACTTCTGTTCCACACGTTCAGGGATGAGTAACCTCTTCTCTTGTCAAGAAGCAAGTGAGGGGAGGCAGCAGAGGAAATTTGGGGCTCTCATACTCAGTAAGGCATGAAGATAATGGCTGTGTGATATTTGCCCAGCAAAACCAAACGAGGCTCCTTGGAGCTTTGCTTCCCCTCTTGGGGAAGCACAGAAACCCTCAGCTGTTGGATGTGACCTGGCAGCAATCTGGCCTTGCCACAGTGGCACTGTGAAAATGAAAACCCTTCATTCTCTGCAGACACCAGGGATTCTGCTGCAGGCTGTGGGGTGGGGTTGGAGCTGGGAGCACACCCCTGTGCTCAGGTAGCACAGGCATGAGACCTTTGCCTTTGTTTTCAGGCTGGAGCCTTTCTCTCTGACCCCGACCTCTCAGTTCACCTCACTGATCTGCCAAAGACCTGCAGCTCTCACTCTGGTTGTTTCTCTCTCTGTCAGGAGGTGAAGATTTTCCGTGCCTTAATCCTGGGGGAGCTGGAGAGGGGCCAGAGCCAGTTCCAGGCCCTGTGCTTTGTGACCCGGCTGCACCGCAACGAGATCATCCCCAGCGAGTCCATGGCAAAGCTGCGGCAGGTACGGGCCCCAGCCCCCCGGCCAGCCAGGAATCCTCACAGCTGCCTGCATCCCCACTCAGCTCTTCCACCACCCACCTCTGACCACCCCTCCTGCCTGGGGGGTTTGGTTTTTCAGCTGAGTTCATCAGCGGTATTGATCCTGATCTAGTGCTTGAGATTTAGTTGAGCCTCGTTGGTGTCGTGATTGAGTTCAGCCTAATTTGTGTCAGGGGTGGGTGAGTGGCTGTGAAAGTCGTGGCCCTAATGAAGCCAGTGCTGATCTGGGGTCGTTTATCAGGACAAAACATGGAGAAACCAGCCCGAGCAATGGTAAGGCACCGTGGTTTCAGTATCAGCAGGTTATTTTCAAGTGTCTCTCACCCAGGCAGGATGCAGGAGTTCTCACACCTGCTGTTGGCAGCACATCACAAGGTGCTGTGAGGAGTAAGCTGCCCCCAGCACTGAAGTTCTGATGAAGTTCTGATGAAGTTCTGATGAAGTTCTGATGAAGTTCTGATGATTCCCTCTGCAGAAAAACCCCCGGACGGTGAGGCAGGCAGAGGAGGTGCGAGGTTTGGAGCACCTCAGCATGGACGTGGCTGTGAACTTCAGCAAGGCAGCCCAGCTGAGCTCCCACATCCACAACGTGTGCGCAGAGGCCAGGGAGGCCATTTACACCCGGGAGGAAGATGTCAAGTTCTGGCTGGAGAAAGGTGAGTTCCCGTGGGCTTTGCTGGAGCTGCTCCTGCCAGCGGGCTGGCACGGTGCTGGGATGGCTCCTGCCAGCTTTCTGGGCATCAGCACCGGTTGTTTTGGCTCTGAGGCACGTGTGTCACCCTGCAGCAGCCCGTGGGTTAGCAGAGCTCGCTCCTCCTGCTGGCACTCCCCGAGTGAACCTCATCTGGGATTTTCAAAGTAACCTTTCACCTGCTCCACCGCCCAAAGGAGAGGTGTTGGGTTTGTGTCTTTTGGCTTAATCACCCCAGGGTCTGTTTGTTCTCCTGTGGTTCCTATTCAGATGTAAGTCCCTGGAGATGCTCTGTCCAACCTCCTCCTTGACCTGGGGACTGTGCAGAGATACCAGAGCTCCCTTTGGTGGCTGTCACCTTTGGCTTCATCTCATGGCATTACCCTGAGGGATGTCTGTTCCAAGTGCTGCCACAGGGCCCAGACCTGCTGCACCTTGCTTTCCTTGGGGTCTTCTGGTTCTCCCGTGGTTCCCATTCAGATTTAAACCCTTGGAAATGCTCTGTCCAGCCTCCTCCTCAGCTGGGGTGCTGTGTGGGGATAGCATTGCTATCCCCACAGGTTTTGGTGGCTCTCCCCTTTGGCTTTGCTCTACCCTGAGTGCTGTCTGTGCTTGCTCCCACAGGGGAGCATGTTCGAGGTGCTGCTGCAGGGCTCAGACCTTCCAGACCTTGCTTTCCTCGGGATCCTTTGCTCTCCTGTGGTTCCCATTCAGATTTAAATCCTAATAGTCCCTGGAAACGTTGTCCAACCTCCTCCTCAGTCTGAGGGCTGTGTGGGGATGGCTTTGCTGGCTCTCCCCTTGGGTTTTCCTCTGTCCCAAGCTCTGTCTGTGCTTGCTCTTGCAGGGGTGGGCAGCTCCACGTTCGAGGTGCTGCTGCAGGGCTCAGACCTGCCGGACCTTGCTTTCCTTGGGGTCTTTTATTTCTTCTGTGGTTCCCGTTCAGATTTAAGTCTCAATAGCCCCTGGAAACATTGTCCAACCTCCTCCTCAGCCTGGGGTCTGCGTGGGGATGCTGTGAGCTGAGGCTCTGGTGCCTCTCCCCCATGCTGAGCGCTGTCTGTGCTTGCTCCCACAGGGGTGGGCAGCTCCATGTTCGAGGTGCTGCCACAGGGCTCGGACCTGCTGGACCTTGCTTTCCTTGGGATCCTTTGCTCTCCTGTGGTTCCCATCCAGATTAAAGTCCCAACAGCCCCTAGAAATGCTCTCCTCAGCCTGGGGATGCTGTGAGCTGGGGCTCCAGCACCTCGCTCCTGTGCTTTCTTCCAGTGCTGAGTGCTGTCTGTGCTTGGTCCTACAGGGGTGGGCAGCTCCATGTTCGAGGTGCTGCTGCAGGGCTCAGACCTGCCAGACCTTGCTTTCCTCGGAATCCTCTGCTCTCCAGTGGTTCTCATCCAGATTAAAGTCCCAACAGCCCCTAGAAATGCTCTCCTCAGCCTGGGCTCTGCGTGGGGATGCTGTGAGCCGAGGTTCTGGTGCCTCTCCCCCATGCTGAGCGCTGTCTGTGCTTGCTCCCGCAGGGGTGGACGGCTCCACGTTCGAGGTGCTGCTGCAGGGCTCGGAGCTGTCAGACTTTGCTCTCCTTGGGGTCTTTCATTTCTCCTTGGTTCCCGATCAGATTCAATGCCCAACAACTCCTGGAAACGTTGTCCAACCTCCTCCTCAGCCTGGGGCCTGTGTGGGGATGGCTTTGGTGGCTCTCCCCTTGGGTTTCCCTCTGTCCCAAGCTCTGTCTGTGCTTGCTCTTGCAGGGGTGGGCAGCTCCACGTTCAAGGTGCTGCCACAGGGCTCGGAGCTGCTGGACCTTGCTTTCCTCAGGATCCTCTGCTCTCCAGTGCTTCCCATCCAGATCTAAGTCTCCACAGCCCCTAGAAACATCCTGTCCAACCTCCTCCTCAGCCTGGGCTCTGTGTGGGGATGCTGTGAGCTGGTGCTCCAGCATCTCTCCCCCGTGCTGAGCACTGTCTGTGCTTGGTCCTACAGGGGTGGACGGCTCCACGTTCGAGGTGCTGCTGCAGGGCTCGGACCTGCCGGACCTTGCTTTCCTTGGGGTCTTTTATTTCTCCTGTAGTTCCCTGTTCAGATTTAAGTCTCAATAGCCCCTGGAAACATTGTCCAACCTCCTCCTCAGCCTGGGGTCTGCATGGGGATGCTGTGAACTGGGGCTCCAGCACCTCTCCCCCATGCTGAGCACTGTCTGTGCTTGCTCCCACAGGAGTGGGCAGCTCCACGTTCAAGGTGCTGCTGCAGGGCTCAGACCTGCCAGACCTTGCTTTCCTTGGGATCCTTTGCTCTCCTGTGGTTCCTATCCAGATTAAAGTCCCAACAGCCCTAGAAATGCTCTCCTCAGCCTGGGGATGCTGTGAGCTGGGGCTCCAGCACCTCGCCCCTGTGCTTTCTTCCAGTGCTGAGCACTGTCTGTGCTTGCTCCCGCAGGGGTGGGCAGCTCCATATTCGAGGTGCTGCCACAGGGCTCAGACCTGCCGGACCTTGCTTTCCTTGGGGTCTTTCATTTCTCCTGTAGTTCCTGTTCAGATTTAAGTCTCAATAGCCCCTGGAAATGCTCTGTCCAACCTCCTCCTCAGCCTGGGCTCTGCGTGGGGATGCTGTGAGCTGGTGCTCCAGCACCTCTCCCCCGGTGCTGAGCGCTGTCTGTGCTTGGTCCTACAGGGGTGGGCAGCTCCATGTTCGAGGTGCTGCTGCAGGGCTCAGACCTGCCAGACCTTGCTTTCCTTGGGATCCTCTGCTCTCCAGTGGTTTTCATCCAGATTAAAGTCCCAACAGCCCCTAGAAATGCTCTCCTCAGCCTGGGCTCTGCGTGGGGATGCTGTGAGCCGAGGTTCTGGTGCCTCTCCCAGTGCTGAGCTCTCCTCTCTGGTGCCTTCTCTCAGTGCTGAGCGCTGTCTGTGCTTGCTCCCACAGGGGTGGACGGCTCCACGTTCGAGGTGCTGCCGCAGGGCTCGGAGCTGTCAGACTTTGCTCTCCTTGGGGTCTTTCATTTCTCCTTGGTTCCTGATCAGATTCAAATCCCAACAACTCCTGGAAACGTTGTCCAACCTCCTCCTCAGCCTGGGGCCTGTGTGGGGATGGCTTTGGTGGCTCTCTCCTTGGGTTTCCCTCTGTCCCAAGCTCTGTCTGTGCTTGCTCTTGCAGGGGTGGGCAGCTCCACGTTCAAGGTGCTGCCACAGGGCTCGGAGCTGCCAGACCTTGCTTTCCTCAGGATCCTCTGCTCTCCAGTGGTTCCCATCCAGATCTAAGTCCCCACAGTCCCTAGAAATGCTCTCCTCAGCTTGGGGATGCTGTGAGCTGGGGCTCCAGCACCTTGCCCCTGTGCTTTCTTCCAGTGCTGAGCACTGTCTGTGCTTGCTCTTGCAGGGGTGGGCAGCTCCATGTTCGAGGTGCTGCTGCAGGGCTCAGACCTTCCAGACCTTGCTTTCCTCGGAATCCTCTGTTCTCCCATGGTTCCCATCCAGATCCTGTCCCAACAGCCCCTAGAAACACTCTCCTCAGCCTGGGCTCTGCGTGGGGATGCTGTGAGCTGGTGCTCCAGCACCTCTCCCCCATGCTGAGCGCTGTCTGTGCTTGCTCCCGCAGGGGTGGACGGCTCCATGTTCGAGGTGCTGCCGCAGGGCTCGGAGCTGCCGGGGCTGCAGCGCTGCCGGCTGTGCCCGGACCGCTGGAAGCCCTGCATCTGCAGCTACTCGCTGAGCATCGAGTGGTACCCCTGCATGCTCAAGTACTGCAAGAGCCGCGACGCCGCGGGCAAGGTCTCCTCCTACAAGTGCGGCATCCGCAGCTGCCAGAAGGGCTACACCTTCGACTACTACGTGCCTCAAAAGCAGCTCTGCCTCTGGGATGAGGAAACTTAGAGCCGGGCCGGGCTGCCCCAGGGGCGGCTCGGCTGCCCCCAGCAAGGAGCTGGCTGCCCTGGAGAAGGAGTGCTGTTCACAGTGGTGCCTCAGTGCTCGGTGTGTGTGCCTTTCCTTGTGGCCTCCTGCGCCTCCCTCCCCACCTGGTGCTGCCTGGTGCTGTGCCCAGCGGGCTCGGCTGGCCGGGGGGTGATGCTCTGGAGCAGGAGATGCAGGGTTTGGAGGGTGAAGCCCAGGGGAAGGGCTGTGCTGGAAGGGGCACATCCCAGCCTCCAGCTGAGCAGGCAGGGCAAGGATCTTGCTGAGCTGGGTTGCCAAACGTCTCTCTGCCACTGAAGAACCCCCTTGGCTGCCTTGGCCTCCTCCTGCTGGCACAACCACGGGGAAACAGCTGGTTTTGGGGACCACACCACCTGAGCAAGGAGGGTTTGAAGCTCACCCAAAGCAAGAGCCTGCCTGTAGCTTTTCCTAGTGCCTGACTGGCTGTTATATCCCCCTGTGGATGGAAGATACACCGGGGGGGTATAGCCCAGCATCTCGTGCCCCTAAAGGGCCGGTAATTAGGGCTTTAATTAATCCCTACCTAGACTAGTGAAGGCCCAACTTTTTGTGTTGGTCTTGTGACTGTTCCACCGAGAGAGAAACACCCAGAGACTCGTGACTGCCTCCGTGACCCTGTGGTTGCAACGGGAGAGGAGGATCCCAGGTGGGCTTTGAAGAAAACAGGATTCCAGATCCACGTCCAGTTCTCTGTCCTGCTCTGCCAGCTATTCACAAGAAGCTCTTAAATAACTGTACTGCTTTGCTGTGCCTTGGTTTCCCCCATATGTTAAACAAGGATGGCACTGAAGTTGTCCTTGGCCCTGGAATATTCCTGGAGGGATCAGACAAAAAGCACTGGAAGTGCTGCTCGGTTCTGTGCCCTCTTCCACTCGAATTAGGACAAGCACAGAGGGGAGAGAAGCTCTTGGGGTCTTTAGGAGCCCCTGTGCCTCCTGGTGAAAAGCCTTCACAATGTGCCTTTTTGCCTCAAATACAGGAATTTTTGCAAAAGAAGAAGAAGAAGAAAAAAAGAATTTGGTCACAATTATTTTTGTATCGATCACTTAAGGGGGTGGGGGGAGAAGGGAAAGGTATTTTAATATTGGAACATGAAGTAAAACACACTTGAAATGATTTAAAAAAAAAAAAAAGCCAACAAATTATTTATCATTTGTAAGGTAAAATAAACTGATTTTTTTAAAGCATCCTTGGCCTAAAAGTTTCTTTGTGCACAGGGGATACTCTGTGAATTCAGATTTGTTCCCTGGTGGGTGAGTCTCAGACCTGCACGTGGTGCAGAGCCATGGGCTGGGGGTAGAACATCCAGGGATTTCTGACTCAGGGAGGTGATGCTGCCCCTCAAACACAGACCCTGCACAGGGGGGCTGGTTTGGCTCATGCCACGCAGCTGTGGGAGCTTTGAGCTCCAGCTGTGCTGGGTAAACCCATCAGTACCAGCAGCTCCTGGGGGCTGGGGGCTGCTCCTGGGGGCTGGGGGCTGCTCTGTAGCCCTGGCTGGTGCCTGAGATGTTTTGGGTTTCCAAAACTCTTTTCCCATAGAGTTTTCTGTCACCAAGAGACACGTTTTCCTGACTGTAACCTTTGTTTACATTCCTTTCCCTAGGAGGGACTTCTTGATGTCCCTCTGCTCTGACCAATGTGATTGAAGAAGTTTGTCTTTCTTCCACCCATTGGGTTGTTCTTTATAAAATAATATAAAAGGGAGGAAATTCCCGGAAACAAACAGAGTCATTGTCAGCCTGCTGAGCCGGAGTCTGTGTCGCTGTGATTTTTAAAGCGTCCCTGCTCCTCTCCAGCGCTCCCACGAGGTTTCTCTGGGTGCGGGAAATATTCCCGCTGAGTTCCTCTGCAGCTCCAGCTGCTGAGGGCGGCACTTTGGGACCAGCCCGGAGCTGCAGGCGGCTGCAGGAGGGAGAAACGTGGAGCTCTGATTCCCTCTAGCGTGGGGAATGCAGGGATGGAGCCAGCGCTCCCAGCCTGTCTCCGCTTCGCCCAGCAGCAACCCGGGCAAGGGGGAGCAGCGATTTGTTCTCTGCTGTCTCGGCTCCCTCTGCAGTGGGATACCCGGGGTTTTATCCCGGTTTTTGGGGTTAAAGCCAGCGCTGGGCAGGTGGGCTGTGAGCAGGGAGGGGTTGGATTCCAGGGACCGCAGCCCCTTCCCGCTGCTGCCGCCTGCACAGCGGTGCTGGCACGGGCACGGGCTCGCTCCGGGAGCGCGGGGACACATCCCAGCCAGGGCTTGGCTTTGGAATTCCGGGGCTCTCGAGGGCCCGGTAGCCGGTGCACTTCCCCGGCCTCCAGCAGTGGGTGCTGGCGGAGCGCGGCTGTGCCCGGCCGGGGTCGGGATATCGGGATATCGGGATGTCGGGCTTGGCTGCCGCTGCTATTTGAGGAGAAAACCACCCAAATATTCAAATTTCCCCCGCTGTTTCATTGAGCACAAAGCAACAGCCAGAAAAAAAAAAGTCATTCCCAGCTGTGTTTGGGGCCAGGAGAGGGCACTGGTGCCCTGCCCGTGGCCGGGACAGCATCCCTGCCCAGGGGATGCCCGGGATTCCTGTCCGGCTGCAGATGCCACCCGCCTCTGGAGCACGGGGAAAGCGCCAGGAAGAGAGAAGAGAAGAGAAGAGAAGAGAAGAGAAGAGAAGAGAAGAGAAGAGAAGAGAAGAGAAGAGAAGAGAAGAGAAGAGAAGAGAAGAGAAGAGAAGAGAAGAGAAGAGAAGAGAAGAGAAGAGAAGAGAAGAGAAGAGAAGCTCCTGCTCGGTGAACAAAAGATGCTCTGATGTGGGGGAAGGAGAGCTCCCGTGGTCGCCAGCCTTTCAAGCTGGCCGGGAGCCACCGGCAAATAAATTCCTGTTTGACGCAGTGAAGGCACCCGATCACGTCAGCCTTCAGGACGGGGAAAACCCAGAGAAAAACACTCGAAAAGAGGGCGGCAGCTGCCCAGGAACGCCCCAGGGCTCGGGGCCCCAGCGGCAGGACGGGCCGGGGCTCGGTGGCAGCAGTCCAGCCCCTCCACGGGAGCTGCCCGTGCCCAGCCCGCCGTGTTGGTGCTTCCTGGAGGCTGAAATCTCCCCTGCCCTGGAAAGAAATGTCAGTCCGACCCGGGAACCCTCCAGCTTCCCTCCACTTTTTCCTTGTTAGGCTTTGGTGGAGCTCCTCCGCCCTCCCCTCCCGGCTGCCGGGGATGTCCTCCCTGACCATGCCGCGGGCAGCTCCGGGCTGGGCTGGAGGTGAGGCTGGAGATCCTGCCCGCCCACCCATCCCTTCGGAGAAACCTGTCTTTCCAGGGAGGGAGAGCGGCATGTGGGAAAGCCGAGAGCCCTGGAACGTGAATTACCCAGGGAGAGATGAATGTGTGATAGCTCGTACCTGGCAGCTACTAATTGAGCGTTAACGCTTTCGGCAGGGCTGGGAGCTGCGCTGGGGCTCGGGCCCTGTCACACGGGTGTCCCCAGGGCTGTTGAGGTCACCAGGGTGGCACATGGCAGGGACAGGGAGCAGCGGGGTGGCTGGGTCCCTGTCACAGCAGAGCGTGGGCTGAGGCTCCGGCCTCTGGCTGCTTTCTGCGGGAGAAGCCAGCGTTAGGGGATTTTTCTTCTTGCCTGGCTTCCCTGGAAGTTGCTAAATAGGGCAGCTTGAGGATGAGGAGGAAGAGGCTGGCTGTCCCTCGGGGGACAGAGGTGGAGCACATGTCAGGAGGGCAGGGTCTCCCTGTGCCACCTAACCCTGCTCTTTATCGCCAGCTTTCTTCGATGCTTTTTACTTCGATGCTTTTAACTTTGATGCTTTTAACTTTGATGCTTTTAACTTCCCGTGCTGTTTCGCTCAGCATCGAGCGAAACGCTGGGAGGACACAGCCCCAACGCCACGGGAGCAGCCAGGAGCAGCAGAGTGCCCAAAAAGCTCTGTCCTTCCACTCCAACACCTTCCCTGAGGGGGGCTGCCGGGCCGGGGGTGCTCACACAGGGGGGACGGGACTCACAAGGGGGACAGGAGGGTTTTTGGGGCAGGTGCTGCTGGGCCGGGGGTGCTCACAGGGGGGACGGGAGGGCTTTGGGGCAGGGGCTTTGGGGCCGGGGGTGCTCACAGAGGGGACAGGAGGGCTTTGGGGCCGGGGGTGCTCACAGGGGGGACAGGAGGGCTTTGGGGCAGGGGCTTTGGGGCCGGGGGTGCTCACAGAGGGGACAGGAGGGCTTTGGGGCCGGGGGTGCTCACAGGGGGACAGGAGGGCTTTGGGGCAGGGGCTTTGGGGCTGGGGGTGCTCACAGGGGGACAGGAGGGCTTTGGGGCAGGGGCTGTCCGGCTGGAGGTGCTCACAGGGGGGACAGGACTCACAAGGGGGACAGGAGGGCTTTGGGGCAGGGTTTTTGGGGCCGGGGGTGCTCACAGAGGGGACAGGAGGGCTTTGGGGCCGGGGCTTTGGGGCCGGGGGTGCTCACAGGGGGGACAGTAGGGCTTTGGGGCAGGGGCTTTGGGGCCGGAATGCTCACAGTGGGGACAGGAGGGCTTTGGGGCAGGGGCTTTGGGGCTGGGGGTGCTCACAGGGGGACAGGAGGGCTTTGGGGCAGGGGCTTTGAGGCCGGGGATGCTCACAGGGGGGACAGGAGGGCTTTGGGGCAGGGGCTTTGGGGCCGGGGGTGCTCACAGGGGGGACAGTAGGGCTTTGGGGCAGGGGCTGCCCGGCTGGAGGTGCTCACAGGGGGGACAGGACTCACAAGGAGGACAGGAGGGCTTTGGGGCAGGTGCTGCCGGCCGAGGGCGGGCGGAGCGCAGCGCCTTCCCTTTCCTGCCCTCCTTCCCACCCCACCCCGCAGCCTGGCAGCGCTGCAGGGACTCATCCATTCCCCAGTTACTAATATGCAAATGGCAGCGTTTGCATGGGCCTGACGCCAGGCTGCTGGGTGTCAGGGCACCCGAGGGAGCCGGAGGTGGGGCGAGGCGTGGCACCGCGCCGCATGCTCACCTGGCCCTGCATGGCAACAGGCAATGGAGCTCTAGGTCCCTTCGGCAGCGGACCCACGGCCGCTTCGAGAGGCAGCGGGTGGCAGAGGAGGGAGGGCAAACTGGCAGCCCCTGGCAACCTGGGGCTGACGGCAGGAGGCTGGGCACACCGCGGATTTCCCCCCGCCGGCAGGATGGTGAACCTGGAGTCCGTGCACGCAGGTAAAGGGCACGGAGCGCACCCAGGGCGCCGGGAACGGGCTCGGCTCGGATCGCCGTGACCTTTCCCGGCTGCTTTCCCTCCTCTTTGCCGCCGCTGGGGCGGCTGGTGAAGCGCCCGGGGGATGGATGCTGCCCGGGTGCGTTCAGGGGGCTGCCAAGCCATGCCCGCAGGGTGGGAGCAGCGCCAGCCCCAGCCGGGGTCAGGGAGCAGCGCAGGGTGCCTGGAAAATGAGCGTTTAGTGCCTGACCCGTGCGTCCTGTCACTGGGATAAAGGTGGGAGGAGGGAGAAGGGATTTACCGCGGAGGGATGCGGCAGGGGCGGAGGGAGGTGTGCGAGAGGGAGATGGGACGCGGGCTGAAAGGAGGAAAGTTGGCGGCAAAGAGGGAAAAGGAGGGAGAAATGAATGAGGAGGGAGCGGAGGGAGGCTGGGTTGAGTCGGGAATGAATGAACAGCGATACTCAGGAGCTCCTTCCAGGGCTCTGACCCAGAGGTGCGGCTCAGGCGCTCGCACATCCCCTGCGAGCAGCCCTGCAGGGAGCTGGGAAGCGGAGCAATCCCTGCCGAGCCCCCTGGAGCCGAGCTGGGAACCGGAGCAATCCCTGCCGAGCCCCCTGGAGCCGAGCTGGGAACCGGAGCAATCCCTGCCGAGCCCCCTGGAGCCGAGCTGGGAACCGGAGCAATCCCTGCCGAGCCCCCTGGAGCCGAGCTGAGCCCCGGCTCGCCCTGCCAGCGCTGCCTCCGCTCAAGCCCCGGGGCAGCACCACATCCCCCGGGCAGCCGGAGCTGGAATTGGAGCAGCGGGGTGGCAGCCAGACCCCCACAGCCCCGTCCTGGCTGGGACAGGCAGGGGGAATTTGGGATACAGGAGCCACGTGCCCCGTTAGCGACTTTTGTCCCGGGCTTTGTGCAGCACAAAACGCTCTGCTGGGGCTGGAGGGGAGGATGCATCCATCAGTCTGTGCATCCCAGGGCTCAGTCCCTGGGATAGATAGCCCCGTGGGGGTCCTGTGGTGCAGGGCACACCTGGGGGGCTGTGCCCAGGGCTCCAGCCCCTCCAGAGGCCCTGCCTGCCCGCAGGCTGGCAGACAGGCCTGCAGGGCACGGCGCAGCAATGCCACCACCTCACCTGCCAGCCACTGGCCTTTGCTCCACGGCCGTGGCCCAACCTCTCCTCCACGGCTCTGGGATGCCTCTGTGGGCAGCCTGAGCGGGCTGGGGAGCCCTGGCCACGAGGAGAGGCTGCCAAGGAGGGAGGCTCGTGGTCCCTTGGCTCGGGCTGGGAGCGCGACTGGTCGGAGCACCTGCCCTGGGTGTGCTTGTGGTGGTGTCTCCTGGGGACGTGTCCCCTGCTGGCTCCAACCCCACCAATCCCCCAATCCACCCAACCCACCCAACCCACCTAACCCACCCAATCCACACAACCCCCCCAACCCACCCAACCCCCCAATCCACCCAACCCTCCCAATCCACCCAACCCCCCCAACCCCCCCAATCCACCTATTCCACCCAATCCACCCAACCCCCCCAACCCCCTCAACCCACCCAACCCCCCAATCCACCCAACCCTCCCAACCCCCCCAGTCCACCCAACCCACCCAACCCACCCATCTGCCAGGCTCGTGGGCGACTCTTTCCTCATGAGGAGATTCCCCAGATCGATACTGAGCCCTCTGCCAGCGCCCCCAGGCTGGATTTGGAGCCCAAATCATCCCCCCAGTGCTGTCAGAAAGGCCAGAGCTTTGAGGAGCCTTTTAGCAGGGAAAGGAGCCCAGCACAGGTGGGAGGGGGTTTTTGTTCACCCCTTCAGTTTTGGGGTCCCTGAGCAGCTTCGAGCCCCACCCTGTAACAAGCTCCTTGCAGAGCTGGGCTCAGCTTTAACCCCGGGTTTTATCTCGGAGGTTTTTCCTAACTTTAATGGTTTTAGGAGAAGACACGGCCCCCAGGGGGGCTGCCCAGGCTCCACACACCCTCCTTCCTCCCTGCTGAGACACTTCCCTGGTGGCTGCCACCACCCCCTCCCCGGGCAGTTTGGGATATTTCACCTCCCCGCAGCCTCCAGAGGGGCTCAAGCACCTAAAACCCAGAAAACCCCAGGTGATGCTCGCAGCCCAGCCCAGCTCCCCCCTCCTCCACGATCGGATTCCACTTTTAAAGCCACCAGGCTGGCTCAGCCCTCCCCCGTGCCCCAGCAGCTACGGGGAACGAGGGCTTGGGAAAAGGCTTTTATTTGCTGACACCGTTTGTTTCGGCACAAATAGAGATGCAGATCCATCCCGGGAGAGGTGTCTGCAGAGCTGGCAGAGCTCCTTTGGTCTGGCTGAACCGCCCAGCCTGCCCCTGGCCCAGCTGAGTTTGGGAGCTGGGGCAGAGCAGCACATTTTTAATATGGCCCAGGCCACAGTGGCGGCTCCTAATAGGGCTGTGGTTAAGAGTTAGGCAGTCCTAAGCTGGATTATTTTTCCCAGAGAGGTTTTGGGTTTGCTTTTTGTTTGGTTTTGGGGGTTTTTGTTGTTTTTTTGGTTTTTTGTTTTTTTTTTTTTTTCCAAGCCTGATTATCCAGTGTGTATTGCTAGGCTGGCAAAGCTGTGTGGAAGGAGCTGGACTCGCAGCCTGCCCTGGCTGAGGGTGGTTTTTTAGCACGGAGCAGGGGTCAAAGCTGGGTTTGCATCGCTCTGGTTGGGGTGGAAGGGGCTTGAGTGTCCATAAGAAGGGCTTGGATTAGAAAATGATTGCTCTGAGTGTCTGCTCCTCGTTCCCAAGGATCCCTTGGAGGGTGCTGGCGCTGCTCTGTTATACACAGGGATTGAAAATCTGTCCTCAACCTTAAACCTGTCAGATCAGCAGGCAGAATTTTCCCTTTCCCTCTTGCTTATTTCTCCCCCAACTCCTTTTTTTTTTTCATTTTTTAATTTTTTTTCCTTTTTAAAATTTTTTTCCTTTTTTAAATTTTTTCCCCTTTTTTACCCCCTGCAAGATATTCAAGCCACAATAACTTGTGCCACATTTACAGGGGGGATTTGAATCTCGCTGAAAAGAAAAATTCCTGTGCATGGGAATCCCAGGGCATCTCCTTATCTCCCGAGTGCAGGAGGAGGGGATTTACCTGGTGGATAACATGTGATATGCAATCGAGTTGCAGCAGCGACTCCTCCTTCCCTCCCCACCCACCCCGGTTTTTAATGGCAGAGGGGTGTGGGGGTCACTCCTGCAGGAGGGACAGAGCTTTTCATGCTCTGCTTCTCTGTCTGCCCTTCCTCAGCTCTCCCTGAGCTGTCCCAGCTCTGGCTTTCTTGGGAATTAGATCTTTTTATTCCTTTAATTTTATTTTTTTTTACAAGTTTTCAAGTTTTCTCGCCAAACTAAGCACCAAACTTCTGCAGGCTTTTAGATTTTTTTTTCCCTTCCTCTATTTTATGAGAACTTGCCCCTTTTTTTTTTTTTTAATACTTTTTTGGCAGCCAGCAAAACTTTGTGCTTTGTAGATTGCCTAAGTTAGGGTCCCTTGGCAGTGGTACAAGACAAGAAGATGTTTATAGCTGATGGTAATTACTCTTCCTGCAGTAGAAATGCTTAGAAGCCCCACTGAACGTTCATGTCTTAATTGCAGAGGGTTTATTTGAAGGGGGGGAAAAAAGTAAAAAAAAAAAATCCCACAACTCTTTTCTCCCTCCTTTTTACCTCCTCTCACTCTTTAATATAATTTAAGGAAAGGAAGTTTCTGAAGTATGTGAAAGTTTCTGGTATAAAATCCCGATTTCCCCCCCACCCCCCAACTTAATTCATTTACTGGAGAAAGTTTCAGACTTTCAACTCGATCAAAGCAACGAAAATCTTGGCCAAGAAAGCAGATTATCTGCTGTTTGCACACGAGGGGGGAAAAACTTGGAATGTGGGAAAAGAAAAAAACCTGCAGACGCACAAAGCCTTGTCTTGGTGCGAGCAAAAAAAGAGGGGAAAGAGGGAGAAAAATCCAACGGGGCTGCTCTCATCCCTTTGGGAATAACAAAAGGTGGATATGGGGGGAAGAGGAAAAGGGTTTGCATGATGCTTTTAGGTGGCTTCCACCTGCCTTCCCTGCCCTGGCAAAACCACAGCAAACACCGGCCCGGGCTCTGCCCGCTGTTGTTAATCCCCGATGCAAATGGGAAGAGTCTGTGGCCGGGATTGGCTGCAGGAAGCACATGCAAATCACTCAAATAATAATAATAATAATAATAAAAATTAAAAAAAATTATCTCATTTTTCGCCTTTTTCTTTGCCACCCCTCCAGCTAGTGTGGAAACAGTTAAAATTCCCGTGGAAAAGGGTGGGAAGGTTGAGGGGGTGTCCATCTGAATTTGAATAGATATCCCCCCTTCTCCCACCTCTGTGGCCTCTTTCAAGGAGGAGATGAGCAGCCCCGGGGTGACCATTGCCAACCTTCTCTTGCAGCTGTCCCCGAAGGAGAAAGTGGCCCCGGGTGTGGTGGCAGTCATCACTTCAAGGGTAAATGACAAATTCCTTGGCCTGGGTGAGGATGGGGGGGGCTGGAGGGGTTGGGGGACAACACTTGGGGGCAAGGCAGATCTTGGGTGGCTTCTGAGGGTTGTGAGCACCTGCAAGTGGCAGAGAAGAGGGTAAACAAAGCACAGGTAGAGGCAGTGGGAAAACCAAGCTGAGTTTGAGCCACCTTGAAGGACAGGGAAAGGGTTTGGGAGGCAGCTGGAGGGATCCCCATCTCTGCAGGTGTGGGAGGATGGTGTTGCAGCCAGACCACCACAGCAGGGCTGGGGAGCTCCCAGAGCTGATCCCACCCCTTTACCCTTTACCCTGTGGGTGAGGAGGGGTGGGAAGGGTGAAAACCCCACAGCAAACTGGGGAGGGGGCACAGGAGTGAGGGCGGGGGGGATGCAAAGAGCAACAGGAGGGAAAGTGCATCCTCAGAGCTGATGAATATTCTAGCGCCTGGGATGTTGAGGAATCAGAAATTTGAAAGTCTGATGGTTTATTATAATTACACACATTCATTTGTGCCTGTTTAGTGGAAGCCACATGTGCCTGTTGCCTGGGACTGTGACCTGTTATTAAAATCAGTTTTGTGCCTCCTTTTTTTTTTTTTGTTGCAGAGATCAAGATGAGCGGGGATGCGGCAGATTCCACAGACACCCGGCACGAACCTGACCAGGTGGAGCCAGGTAAGGAGGGTCTGGGGTGGCAGGGGCAGCAGAGGGAGGGGAAAGAAAAGAAAAAGGAGAAAAAAAAAAATAAAAAGGGGAAATGTGGGTGCTGGAAGTTTCTCTCCCCGTGCTTTTTCTCGGCTCCTGTTGCTGCTGTTGCAGCCTGGGAGTTGATCAGGAATGTGCTCCGGGCTAGGATTGCGTTGGTATCTTGATCAGCGATGCAAGATCCCTCCTGTGTGTGTGTGACAGCAGCGAATCCCTGAGTGCCTCCCTGATGTCCTCAGTGGGTTTGACATGGAAATTTCGCTCACGCCCCTGCCACGGCGATAAATGGCTTTGGAACCGTGCTGGTGCACTCAGCTCAGCTCGGGGGTTGTGCCAGCAGCTTTTCCTTAGGGAAAGCAGCCTGTTCTGGGCTCTGTGCAGAGTGTAAAAAATGGGAGGGACTTTGGGGATGATCAAATCCAGTTCGGGAGTTCCAGCAAAGAGCGGATGGAGAGGCGTGATTGGGTTTCTCAGCTCACGCCGGAGGCTGGGCAGGCTCCACATCTCCTTGGCTCTGCAGAGGCACAGGGCGATCCTCTGAGGGTGGCAGTGGTGGTGTGAGGGCTGATTGCTGCCAGCTTTGCCCACCACGAGGTGGAACAGGCACCTGAAATGAAAACTCAGGTTTGTGTTTTCAATCCTCTGAGGATGGCAGTGATGGTGTGAGGGCTGATTTCTGCCAGCTTTGCCCACCACGAGGTGGGACAGGCACCTGAAAAATCAGGTTTGTGTTTTTGATCCTCAAAGGATGACAGTGATGGTGTGAGCACTGATTTCTGCCAGCTTTTGCCCACCAGAAGGTGGAACAAGCACCTGAAATGAAAACTCAGGTTTGTGTTTTCAATCCTCTGAGGATGGCAGTGGTGGTGTGAGGGCTGATTGCTGCCAGCTTTGCCCACCATGTGGTGTAAGAGGCACCTGAAAAATCAGGTTTGTGTTTTCAATCCTCTGAGGATGGCAGTGATGGTGTGAGCGCTGATCTCTGCCAGCTTTGCCCACCACGAGGTGGAAGAGGCACCTGAAAGGAAAACTCAGGTTTGTGTTTTCGATCCTCAGAGGATGGCAGTGATGGTGTGAGCACTGATCTCTGCCAGCTTTGCCCACCACGAGGTGGGACAGGCACCTGAAAAATCAGGTTTGTGTGTTTTTCACAAGGGCTGCCTGGAGTGAGATTTGAATAGGCGGCCTTGTGAGTGCCCTGTAATTTCCCAAAGGGCCGTGGTCACATCCCTTTTTAGGCAAATGAGCAGCAATGAGAAATCATTTTAGCACCCACTAGGTACAGCAAATTAAGATTATTAAAAGCTGTGCTACGGGCTTAGAAATCGAGGCCTTTTGAAACAAAAACTGGTGGAGAAAATGCAGAGGAATCAAATATTCTCTGAGTAACGAAGAGCCCTAAGCTTGGGGCCAAGGGGATGTGCAAGAGCAGGTGAAAACTCTGCGTGGAATGATTTTCCTCTTATAAAATTTGAGATAACTTAGGGAAAAAAAAAAAAAAAAAAAAAGAGAGAGATTTTGAGGTAGCAAGAGAACTCCAGGTTTTAAAGGGACTAACCCCTCAGTTTAGAAACCCTCTGTGCTCTTGGCTGTTCAGCTGGGTTATTTGACATAATCTCAGCACTTTAAAGATAAAATCTGGTTCTCTTCACATCCATGAACTCTGATTGACTTTGGCCAGCTCAGCTCCTGCTCGGGGGCTCTCAAATCACCCCAGGTTGGGGTTTGGGATAAACGAGCAGCAAACACATCCCCGACTCCCCGAGCTCCTCCAAAAAATCAACCCCTGGGAGCTGTTACAGGGACTCGAACTGGGAACTGCAACCCCCCTGAAATATTTGATGGGTGGCAAGGTTAATCAAGATTAAGGAAAATAGGGATTTAATTCTGGTATTGGCTGTTATCAAAGGCAGTGGGAGGCTCTGGCTGCTGCTGCTGTTGGAGTCAGCAGTGTCGAAGCAGGAGCTGGCAGCACATTTGGTCGGATAAAATACGGGGGATTTTTTTTTTTAATTTTTATTTTTTATTTATTTCTTCAGCTTAAGCATCCCAGACAGCCATTAGCGCCTCTTTTTAGTGGTAATTGAGAAAAGAAAGCAGAGCAGTGAGGTCGATTTGGTTGAAAATAAACCCAAAAAAAAAACGTTCGCTCAGCTCGGAAGCCTTCAAATCAAGCAGGGAAATCAGGACGAGTAAATCGCCTTCATTTGCAAAGAGCGGCGCAAAGAACCTGCTCAAATCACTTTTATTTTTTTTTTTTGGTTGGTTGGTTTGGGTTTTGTTTTTTTTTTGGGTTTTTTTTGTTTTTTTTTTTTTTTTTTTTTTTTTTTGGTTTTGGGTTTTTTTGTTGGTTTTGGGTTTTTTTGGTGGTGTTTTTGTTTTTGGGGTTTTTTGGGGAGTTTGGGTTTTTTGTTTGGTTTTTTTTGGTTGGTTGGTTGGTTTTGGGTTTTTTTGAAGGTTTTTTTGGTGGTGTTTTTGTTTTTTGGTTTTTTGGGGGATTGTTTGGTTTTTTGGGTTTTTTTTTGGTTTTTTGGTGGTTTTTTTGGTTGGTTGGTTTGGGGTTTTTTGAGGGTTTTTTTGATGGTGTTTTTGTTTTTTGGTTTTTTTGGGCGGTTTGTTTGGTTTTTTTTGGTTTTTTGTTTTGTTTTGTTTTTTGGTGTGGTTTTTTTTTGGTTGGTTGGTCGGTTTTGGGTTTTTTGGGGGGTTTTTTTGGTGGTGTTTTTGTTTTTTTGGGGGGGGATTTTTTTTGTTCTGTTTTGTTTGGTGTTTTTTTTTGGTTGGTTGGTTGGGTTTGGTTTTTTTCCCTTTTCTGAGGCTGTCCTGGTGACTTTTTTTTTTTAAATTTTTTTTTTTTTTTTTATCTATTCGGGTTCTTTTGGGAAAGGAGACACTTGGTGGCTTCTTGGAGAAGGGGGCAGTCCCCAGCAGCAAGCACAGCCCCTCCTGATGGTGCCACCCTTGGGGACACCTTGTAGGACCCTCGGGGGGGGTGGCACCACCCCCTCCCTCACCTGTCCAAGGTGCAGCTCCCGGGTACATCACCCAAACCCTCCCCGCGTGGTTTTTTGTTTTTTTGGTTTTTTTTTTCTCGCTCCTTTCAGCCCTTTCTGTTTATAAACAACAAAGCTCTCTTTGTGCCGAGCTTCCCGGGAAGTTTTTGGAATATTTACTGCGGCTCCTAAATAGCGGCGTGTTTTGGTTTACCCGCTTCATGTGGGGGGAAAAAAAAAAGGCTCCGCCGTGTTTTCTGATGACTCATTAATTGAATTTCCCATTTCCTACTGGATTAGGCCAATCCCAGGAACCTCGTTTTCCCCCCCACCCCGCCAAAGGAGAGGTCTCTTACCAAAATTAACAATATTAGACCCAGAAATCTTCCCAGGTGCAGGTACCTGGTGGGTTTTTTTTTTTCATCACCAAAAGATGAGGGCTGGCTCCAAGAGCTTGAGAAAAAAAAAAAAAAAAAGGAAGAAAAGAAAAAGAAAAATGAGGGAATTAAGCACCAAAATGCTTTTGTAAAGCAAGCCCTTGATCTAAAAGTGATGCCTAAAGATCTGATGGGAAGTGTCAGCAGCAGAAATGTAATTTCATCCTTTTATATCTCCGCCAATTCCAGGCTTGGGGGGGGGAAAGAAGGGGGTAATTTGGGGCATTGTTTTACTTTGAAAGTGTTTGAAATAATTGTGGGGGGTTTTCTTTTCTGAGAAAAATTGTTAAAATCTTTCACCTTTCGTGGGAGGTTTGGAAGGCTCAGTGCCTTTTTTCTCTTTTTTTTTTTTTTCTTTTTTCTTCTTTTCATCCAATTTTATAGCAAACGTTTCAGGGCTTTAAAAAGGAAAAATATTCTCCAGAAACTTGTGGGTTTGTGATCCCAAATCTACCGGTTAGAGCAAAACGATGCTGTTTTACAAACTATTATTTTAAAAAGATGTAATTTCCAAGGGTTCTCACTGCCCAGCCTTGTGAACATTAATCCTTCCTTTACTTCAAACTCTGAATTTTTTTAATCCTGTGTGTGTGGGGAGGGGGAAGGACAGGCACCAGTTGCTCCCACCAGGGTCAGTTTGCCTTCCCCATCACCCCGGGGATGTGGGGCAGGCTGATCAGGGGTCACCCCTCTGCTTTTAGGGTCCTTTCCCCCTTTTCCCCGAGTGATTCCAAGCCTTGGCATCGGGGCTGGGCTCCCAGGAGAGCCTCCATGGGGGGTAACGAAGAGCAGCGAGTTTTCTGCTTGGCTCGGAGCTCTTTTCATCTCTTTTTTTTTTTAAAACTGATGAAAGCCCTGCCAGCTGATTTTTTTGATGGGAACTGTGGGGGCTTGGCAGTGCCGAGTGTCGCCCCTGGTCCTGCAGCCCCGGGGGCAGAGATCTCCCCCTTCTTGTGGTTTATCTGAGCCCTCGGTATCTGATGCAACAGAACGCTGAGGTGGGACTTGCCCCTGTCTGTCTGTTTGTTTGTGTCAGACACTTGTTCCCCGGTTATCTCCTCCATCAAAACAGGTTACACCAAGCCGAGCTACTTCCCTTTGATTTCATCTGTTGAGGCTATGGGGGGGAAGCCAAAGCTTTTTACAGAAAAGGGCGATAGGGAAGCGCTTCAAACACAACCACGGGGAAGCGAATAGCTGCAGGCACCGCCGGCATCTGCCCTCCCCACCCTGGAAGCCGGGGAGCCCAGCCCTGCCAGCAGCCCGGGCTGGGCTCTGCTGGGCAGCCCGGCTCTGGGGGGGGATGTGGGGTGCCCTGGGGGACAGCCCTGCGGTCCCCGGGAGGGTCTAAGTGGCTCCCGGGGTGGGGGGATTGGATTGGCCAAGGGAAGTTTAGGTTGGATGTTAGGAAAACATTTTTTACTGGAAAGGTGATGAAGTTTTGGAATTGGGGAGGGTCTGGGTGGCTCCTGGGATGGGGGAATTGGCCAAGGGAAGTTTAGGTTGGATGTTAGGACAAAGATTTTTAAAGAAAGAGTGATAAAGTTTTGGAATTGGGGAGGGTCAGGGTGGCTCCTGAGGTGGGGGCATTGGATTGGCCAAGGGAAGTTGAGGTTGGATGTCAGGACAAAAATTTTTACAGAAAGAGCGATAAAATATTGCAATTGGGGAGGGTCTGGGTGGCTCCTGGGATGGGGGGATTGGCCAAGGGAAGTTTAGGCTGGATGTTAGGACAAAGTTTTTTAAAGAAAGAGTGGTGAAGTATTGGAATTGGGGAGGGTCTGGGTGGCTCCTGGGATGGGGGCATTGGATTGGCCAATGGAAGTTTAGGTTGGGTTTTAGAAAAACGTTTTTTACTGGAAAGGTGATGAAGTTTTGGAATTGGGGAGGGTTTGGGTGGTTCCCAGGATGGGGGGATTGGCTGTGCCAAGGGAAGTTTAGATTGGATGTTAGGAAAATGTTTTTTACTGGAAAGGTGATAAAGTTTGGGAATTGGGAAGGGTCTGGGTGGCTCCTGGGGTGAGGGCATTGGATTGGCCAAGGGAAGTTGAGGTTGGATGTCAGGACAAAGATTTTTACAGAAAGAGTGGTGAAGTATTGGAATTGGGGAGGGTCTGGGTGGATCCTGGGGTGGGGGGGAGTGGCTGTGCCAATGGAAGTTTAGATTGGATTTTAGGAGAACATTTTTTACTGGAAAGGTGATGGAGTTTTGGAATTGGGGAGGGTCTGGGTGGCTCCTGGGATGGAGGGGAGTGGCTGTGCCAAGCGAAGTTTAGGTTGGATGTCAGGACAAAGTCTTTTACAGAAAGAGTGCTAAACTGTTGGAATTGGGGAGGGTCTGGGTGGCTTCTGAGGTGAGGGGATTGGATTGGCCAAGGGAAGTTGAGGTTGGATGTCAGGAAGAAGTTTTTTACGGGAAGAGTGGTGAAGTATTGGAATTGGGGAGGGTCTGGGTGGCTCCTGGGATGGGGGCATTGGATTGGCCAATGGAAGTTTAGATTGGGTTTTAGGAAAACGTTTTTTACTGGAAAGGTGATGACGTTTTGGAATTGGGGAGGGTCTGGGTGGATCCTGAGGTGAGGGGATTGGATTGGCCAATGGAAGTTTAGGTTGGATGTCAGGACAAAGATTTTTAAAGAAAAAGTGGTGAAGTTTTGGAATTGGGGAGGGTCTGGGTGGATCCTGGGGTGGGGGGATGTGCTGTGCCATGGGAAGTTTAGGTTGGATGTCAGGACAAAGTTTTTTAAAGAAAGAGTGGTAAAATATTGCAATTGGGGAGGGTCTAAGTGGCTCCTGGGGTGGGAGGATTGGCTATGCCAAGGGAAGTTTAGGTTGGATGTTAGGAAAACATTTTTTACTAGAAAGGTGATAAAAGTTTTGGAATTGGGGAGGGACTGGGTGGCTCCTGAGGTGAGGGCATTGGATTGGCCACAGGAAGTTTAGATTGGATGTCAGGAAGAAGTTTTTTACTGAAAAGGTGATAAAGTACTGGAATGATCTGCCCGGGGAGGTGGTGGAGTCACCATCCCTGGAGGTGTTTAAGGAAAGGCTGGATGTGGCACTGGGTGCTGTGGTTTAGTTGAGGTGTTGGGGCTGAGTTGGACTTGGTGATCTTGGAGATCTCATCCAACCTGGTGACTCTCTGATTCTGGGATTCTGGATCTCTGTGATTCTGTAGCTCTGTGACTCTATGATTCTGTGTCTGGGCCTGGGAGCTGGAGGGGCTGGGGACAGAGGGTGTCTGGCTGGGCTGGTGGAGCTCTGGGCTCTTGGTGGCCATGGGAGCAGGGTTGTTATCTCCCCCTCACAGCTTGGGTAACTGTGCTTCAGGACCACAGAATGTCCTGAGCTGGGACACAGGATCCCACAGGATCATCCAGTGCAGCTCCTGGCCCTGCACAGACACCCCAACAACCCCTGGGAGCAGTGTCCAAAGGCTCCTGGAGCTCTGGCAGCCCTGGGGCCGTGCCCATTCCCTGGGGAGCCTGGGCAGTGCCAGCTCCCTCTGAAGGAAGCACCTTTCCTTCAGATCCATCCCAAACCTCCCCTGACCCAGCTGCAGCCATTCCCTGGGTCCCAGGGAGCAGAGATTGGAGCTGCCCCTCAGAGAGCTGTGAATTCTGCCCTCAGCCTCCCCTGCAGCGAGCACTCATGCAGGGATCTTCTCTCTGGGAGCAAGAACGGCCCTTCCCTTCAAACCCCAACAAAACCAAGCACCGAGGGGGCTGTGATGCCTCTGCTCCTGGGTGTCCCTTCTGAGGAGGCCCTGCTGTGACATCCATCCCTGCGGGTGCCACTCTTCCCCTTCATCCCCACCTGTGCCAAGGTGTCAGCCCCAGACACCCTCCTGTGCCCCCGGCGGGGCAGCACAGAGCCGGGGCAGCTCTGAAACTGGACACCAGCACCTCCAGCCCAGCCCAATCCCCTCCCAGCGCCGCTGAGTTTTGCATTAAACCCGTGTCAGGGCAGATGGAAAGTCAGACTTTGCCTCAGTCTGCCTGTGCCACAGACTGAGTTCAGGTGAGAGCCCCGCTCCGTGATGGCTGCAGGTGCTGCTCTGCCCAGGGATGGGCAGGAAGGAGCCCTGACCTCTGCTGGGCTCGGGGAATGTGGCTGTTCCTGGCATTCCCGAGGGGCAGAGTCTCTTTGGAAGGTGATGGATCATGTTGGGATAAAGTTTGGGGGTCCTGGCCTCTGTGCCAGCCCCTAACTCAGGTGAAAGGATCCAGCAGAGGTAAGGGAGGGCAGGTTGGGCTGGGGGTGCTCAGCCCGTGCTGGCTCCCAGCTTTCTTTTTTTTTTTTTTTTTTTTTTCTTTTTTTTTTTTTTTTTTTTCCTTCTGCCTTTTGTTGTTCCCTCCTCAGCTCGGGCTGGAAGCAGCTTGCCAGGCCAAAGTCTTTTGAGGAAAACTTGGCCTCTCCCGGCCCCACGCTGAGCTCAGTCCTGGGCTACGCCTTTGCTCCCCAAGGCTGGCTCTCTCCCTCGTGAAAACTTTCCTCAAAGCCTCCAGGATTTCTCTGGTCTCTTCCCCCTGCAGCCATGCACAGCCCCAGGACAAGTCCCGGGTAAATGAAAGCTGCAGCAGTTGGGCTGGAAACAGCTGGTTGCTATGGCGATCCGGGCTGCTGGGGATTTGCATAAGGCTGATGATTTTCATAGCACAGCCACATTTAAGGCAAGCAGGAGAAATTTCCATATTCCCAGCTCCGAGTCAGTTGGGGCGTGGGGGGAGGCCAGGAGGGGGATATTTGAAATTCAAATGAAGGTGATTAGGGTTTGAGGTTGGGTTATTTTATTTTTTTTTTTTTATTTTATTTTTTTTTTTTTTCTTAAACATCCCATTATGGAAGAGGATAAAAAAGGATGGGGAGGGGAAAGGGGAACAAAAGGCTGGTTTGACTTGAATGAGATGGGCAAAGGAAGAGCTGGTCTGATCTGCCTCTTGCCTCTGGTCTAGCAGAAGAGACTTGCCCTCTCCCAGCACCTGCAGGTGAAATGTTTTCCGTGGGAACAACTGCTGCCCTCGGGTTTCCTTCTGGAAGGTGCCCAGCTCTCCCACAGCGGCTGTCCTGCTCTCCTGCCCCACAGGAAGGGGCTGCAGAGGGGCCCGGGGATGGGCTTTCTCTGAGGCACTGCTGACAAAGGAAAGGCATTTCTAATAACCCAGGGCTTTCCAGCCCCATCAAGCACTTGAGTGTTGAGTGAAAGCTTCCCCTGGAGTCTGGAGCTGGCTGAGTCAGCACGAGATTCACTTCTGCTCACCGGCCTTGGCTTTCCCATCTTGGTGCTCCCCGTGGTTTGGGGTTTTTGTGTCTTCAGATTAAAACTGCAGCCCTACCTGGCTGCCTCAACACCCTCCCCATCCTGCTCCCACTTTAAAAAAACCCACTTTTTAAGTGCCTTGGGAGCATCAAGCATCCCAGCAGGGCCATCCAGGGAATTGGCTGCTGCCTGCTCAGCTGCAGTTGCTGCTCCCCCCCAGTGCTGGTGGGGGCAGCTGGAGGGAATCAGGGGTGGCCACCCCACGGGGAAAAGGTGATTTTAGGGAGCTCCCAGCACTCAGGGCCTCCTGCTGGCCCTGGGGAAGTGGCTGGTGTGGCTGCTGGGAGCAGCAGCAGCAGGAAGGCTGTGCCTTGGCTTTTGCCTGACTTTCCAAAGTCGGTGGAAATGCTGAGGAGCGTTTCATGCTGGATATCTTGTTTTGCTTATTCCCTCAGTGCAGGTGAGCGTCTGGCTCCATTTACAGCTTGTGGGACAAGCACTGGTTTTAGTTACAGTAATTGCCACTCTTCTCTAGCAGCACTTGGGCAATCTCTTCACTTCACACCTTGTTTGAGGTGAGAGATCAGAACGAGTGAATTTATCAGCAATGCCCCAGCCTGCTCTGCCAACCTCCTGTGGCATTGTGCTTTGTAGGATGGAGTGCAAAAATCTCCAGGATAGGTGAGATTAATCTTAATTTTAGATATTCGATCCTCTGAGGCTGCAGCCTGACCTGCTCACCTCAGGCAGGCCCTGATGGAAGCAGGGATCTCCAGAGGGTGATTCATCCCTGTGCCATCTATCTCTGCCCTCTGGAAGCTCCTGCTTCCTCTGCATGGCTGGAAAGGGAGCCTGGAGCAATTGGCTCCCAGTGAGGCACCTACAAGTTCCAGACATCTCAGCCCAGGCAGCCGAACCCCCTGCCTGGTGTGTCTGCCTGGCACTGTTCCCCCAGCGCCCTTCAGCTGTTCCCCATTTCCCTCCCAAATGTGCAGCAGCAAACTGATTCCCTGCAGGAATTCCCCAACACCTGCTGGAGGCTGGGATCACCTCCTCATCCCCCTGCCCCTCCAGAGCGTGGGGTGAGCTGGGAAGAGCCACCAGCCCTGCTGCTCTGGCTGGGTGAGAAGTGTCACTCCCCGGAGGTGACACCTGCCTGTGGCTGCCCGTGTGAAGATGAAGGCCACCCCTGATTTGACTTTTCCCCCCACATTAGGGTGCTTTTATCCTCCAGGGCTGGGCTGGCTCTGCAGCTCTGCTCCCCGTGGATCCCTCGCCTTGGGTTTTCCAGGGGGGGAATGGGGTGTGGGGTGGGGGGGGAAGCTGCCCGGAACTGCTGCGCTGCTCCCATCCCCAGAGAAACCTCCCCAGGCAAACTCGCACCAGATCTGATGCCAGGGCTATGCAAAACAGCTGCCAGGTGAACCAAGGGGAGCAGCACAACCCTGGGCTGCCAGGCTCGGGGAGCCAGCTGGGCTTATCAGAGCAGGGTGAAGCCCGGGTGATGGGAGAGCTGCTGGGAATTGTAGGGGCTCCCAGGCAGCCTTTTCCCCCATTGCAATCCCAGGGCTTCCCCAGCCTCGTGGAATTTCAGGAAGGGGAGGGCTGATCCAGCAGATCCTGGAGGTTCTGGAAGCCTGCAGTGTCTGGCTCGTGCAGCAAAACTCAAGTTGTTGGGCTGGGCTGAGGCTCCATTAAAATGAGTGGAGTTCTGGCAGTTTTGCAGCAGCAGAGAGAATCTGCTGCCACTTACACTTTTCTTTCTTTTTATCTCCTGGAGCTAGAAAAGATTAAATCTTAAGTGCAGATTGTTTGAACAGCTCGTTCCTTTAAGGAGAGGAATGACTGCTGCAGTGCGAGCCCTGATGTTGACAGAAACTGGGAGGAAACTGAGGCTGTTTTTAGAAAGCATTGGTAGGAAAGTTACAGTTCAACTGAAAGAGGAGAGCTGTTATCCCTATCACACCCAAACCTTGGCTGGCAGCTGCAATCGCTTGAATTTTACATTTACTGAAAAACAAGGGGCCAGATTTGTTTGCTAAATGAATCTGCCCAAACACTCGTTGGTCCTGCAGAGATTTGTGTATCCAGCTCCCATTTACATAACCACTGGGAGCAGAAGTCACCCCTCCCAGTTTTAAATCTCTCCCTCTTGGACATCTGAGGCTGAACTGGTTGCCCCTGGGTCCCTTTGGAGTCAGTCAGGAGGAAGAGTCATCTCCAGAGGGCCGCTGATGCAGGGAGATGGGCGGCTCAGATAGGGGCAGGAATGGCCTCTGGAGGTGCCTCCTGCTCCTTCTGTCTGCCCAGGCAGCCCCAGGCAGCTCCCTCGGACTCACACACCCCAGGTAGTGCCAGGCTGCAGCAGTATTTGCTCAGCTGGCAGAGGATTCCTGGCTGGGGTGCTCCCAAAGCCCCTCTGTTGATCTGCAGGGGCTTGGAGGATGCTGTGCCTGACCCTGCAGGAGAGGAAGGGACAAAGGAGGTCCCGGTGTGCCAGCAAAGGGAAATCCATGGGAGAGCTGCACGAGCTTGTGGAGGGAGGGAAAAGCCAGAGGTGGGGAGAGGCTGTGCTGGAGGATGTGGGGCTGTGCTTTGTTCCAGCTGTGCCTCTCGGGTTCCAAGCTTTGGGGTGAATGGTGGTGACTCAGCCGTCGTTGCTGGGACCCAGGGATTCCCCTGCAGCCCTTTGAATCTTGCCTCATCACCACGCTGCCTGTGCCCAAACGTGAGAGAAACTCCTGTCTCCAAGGAACCAGGAGATTACCTTTTCCTTCCTGTTCTATTTTAGCAGCTGGGAACTTTTATTTCCTCCTTCCCTCCTGGCTTTGCTCCCCTTCAGCTGCTGCCTCCAGATCCCATCAAACACCCCCCCCCTCACACACACACACCCCGTGGGGGTTTCAAAGGTAGGAACTGCAGGCCTTGAAGATGCTCCCGCGGTCCTGCTCAGGTGTGTGGATGCTGATTGTGATCACCCATTAACCTTATCAGCATTCCCATCGCTGGATTGTGCCCTCCTTGGCTTTTGGGGCTGGAAGGCAATGAATGAAGCCCATTCCTGGGCAGGGAGCAGCTGGAGAGAGCTGGACAGGGAGCAGAGGGGGTTGGAGCAAGGGAATTACACAGGGAGGGGGGAAGGAGATAAAGGACTGAGATTGGGGAGGGGAAAAGCTGGGAGACAGCAGGCTGGGAGGAAGGCAGGAAGGCAGAAATGCAGGCAGGCTGGGGGAGAGGGCTGGTTGGGAAGCAGAGGGTGAGGAGATGGAGGAAATCTCAAACTGGGGGAAAACTCAGAGCTGGTTGGGCTGCAGAGGGTGAGGAGATCTCAAAATGAGGGGGAAGCTCAGAGCTGGTTGGGGTGTGGATGGTGAGGGGATGTCAGGTTGAGGGGGGAAGCCCAGAGCTGATTGGGGTGCAGAGGGTGAGGAGATGGAGGAGATCTCAAACTGGGGGGAAATCTCCGAGCTGGTTGAGGTATGGATGGTGAGGAGATCTCAGACTGGGGGGAAAAGCTCAGAGCTGGTTGGGCTGCAGAGGGTGAGGAGATCTCAAATTGAAGGGGAAGCTCAGAGGTGGTTGGAGTGTGGATGGTGAGGAGATGTCAGGTTGAGGGTGGAAGCCCAGAGCTGGTTGGGAGGCAGAGGGTGAGGAGATGGAGATCTCAAATTGAGGAGGAAGCTCAGAGCTGTTTGGGGTGCAGAGGGTGAGGAGATGGAGATCTCAAATTGAGGAGGAAGCTCAGAGCTGTTTGGGGTGCAGAGGGTGAGGAGATGTCAGGTTGAGGGGGCAGCAGCTCGTTCTGCCGTGGCCCTGCTCGACAGCACAGTCCCACAGCTCTGTTTCCACAGCCAGTGCTTTTCAAATGTCACAGATTAAATCTCCAGGGCTGTTTCTAGACAGCAGAGAGCAGCCACGAAGCTCTGCTATCCCTGACTCTCCAATGTTTTGCCATCCGTGGATAATTGTAGCAAGCACACTCCCCCTCAGGATCCACGCTGATTCACCTGGGGAATACTCTGTGCACGGAAAAATACGTGCTGGGAGAGGATAAAGGCTTGTTCAGTGCAGGAAAGTCCATGGGAGAGCTGGATTTGCCCTCCTGCCTGCACAGCCTCTCCCAGGCACTTCCCAGCTCTTTGCAGGAGCCCTGAGCTGCTGGAAAACACGATGTGTTGGAGCTTGATCAGATCACAGGGCACGGGGAACGTTATCCTGGAAAAAACAGCCGGAGCAGGAGGCCTGGGGGCTTGTGCCGGTGGGATGTGAACAGTTCCAGGCTCTTGATCACAAACTCGGCTGGACTGGCAGGGAATGGCTTGGGGAATGTGCTGCAAAGGGGAAGGGGTGTCTTGGGGTTGCCTCTGCAGCTCGAGAGCTTCGTGGAATCCCTTAAAGCATTCAGCTCTGTGGAGAGCACAGCCTTGGCTCTGTGATGTTCTTGATGAATTTGGCAGGTGTGATGGGGATGGGGGGGTGGGGGGGGGGATGTTTATCATCAAAGGGGAATGAGTGAGGGCCTGTGCGGTACCTTCAGGCTGAAACCTGTCTGATTTTTTTTTTTTTTCCCCCCTGTGCCTGCCAATCTCTTTTGGAATCAAGGAGACGCCTCTTGAGCACAACCCCACGGCACCCTGTGTTCCTCCAGAGGTGCCGTAATTAGCCGGTGCCACGCGGGTTCCTCAGGATCCTGCAGTGAGCAGCCCTGGCCCACCTGTTTGCTGGCCTTTCCCACAGCCAGCCCTGGACTGATTTCCCTGGAGAGCCGTGGTGTCCTCCAGCTCACCCCTGCTGGGATCTCCCCTGCGCTCAGGGAGATCTCCCCCGGCTTTGGCCGGGTGTCTCCCAGGCAGGAACGCTTTCCCTGCCCCTCAGCAAAGGCTAGCACCACCTAAATGCTGCAGAAAGCCTTCATCCCTCCATTTCTGCGCCTTCCTCCTCCTCTCCTCGCTCTCCCAAGTGCAGGTTTATTTTGGTTATGTGTGTTCCAAGTCCTGGAAAGTGCTGTTGTTAATACTGAGATTTTTTTTTTCTCTTTGTTTCATTGCAGGGAATGAACAGAATGGGCTGGACTTTAACAGGCAGGTAAGATGCTCCCTGGCTTCCCAGGTATTCTCCTCCTTTCTGGAATGGCTGTTTCTCACTGCAGCTCACCCTGCTGCAGCTCCTGTGAAGAGATAAAAACCTGTGAGGTCAGGAGCTGCCATTAAACAGACCACAGAACTTCTTCCCAGTTCCCCCTTGTGGGATACAGTGACAGATTGCACCTCTGGCTTCCCTCTCCCTAATTCACTAATTACACAGTTCCTTTAAATGACCATTTGCTTGATGGGTTTTCTGGCTTTTAAAAAACTTTTACATCATCGTTTAGAAAGAGAAAGCAGCTCAGCTCTGGTGGCAAGGGCACAAATCCCTTCCCAGAGCCCCAAGTGCTGTGACCCTGGCGCTGGCAGCGCCGTAGTGTGCAGGGACAGAGGCACAGGGCTGGCTCAGGAGTGTCAGCCAGCACTAAAAAGGAGCTGGCTTGAGGTGCACAGGTCAAATTCCTGTCTGCAAGGCAGCAGGGAAAGGGACAGAGGATAAAAACGTGGGGAAAGTAAACCCCAACTGCAAAAGAGCAGCATGTCCTTGTGGTGTGTGCTCTGTCCAGCTGAAAGCATTCCCTGGCTCAGGGTGTGCCTGCAGATCTTCCTGTGTGGCTCTAAAAACCCCTGAGTGTCACGTCAGGAGGTGACAGCCCTCTGGAGTCCTTGGGCCTGTGCAGAGACAGGAGCTCTGCTGGCAGGGTGGGGAGGCACAGGGTGCCCAGAGCAGCTCTGGCTGCCCCTGGATCCCTGGAAGTGTCCCAGGCCAGGCTGGAGCACCCTGGGGCAGTGGTAGGTGTCCCTGGAAGGTTGAATGGGATGAGCTTTAAGGTTCCTTCCAGCCCAAACCATCCTGAGATTTTAGGGAAATGCTCTCTGAGCCCAGAGCTGAGGCCTCCTGTGGCCAGCAGAGCTGGACTGAGCCCTGGGAAGGAAAAGAGGAGTCTGGAGAGCCAAACACTGCCCTGCTGCAGGGTCCCAGGCTGGTGGGAGCTGCAGCCAGGAATGCAGGAGGGGCTGTAACTCCATGGACAGCCCTGAGGCCGATGTTGGCACAGCAGCCTACCCACTTCCAACGTGTATTCCCCAAATCCAAGGGCTCCAGCCCTTTCCCAAGGCTCCCAGTGAGCAGCTGCACCTTCTGCACGTGGCCCTTTGTCCCTCCAGCTTCCCCTGGTGGCTCTCCCCGTGACAAGTGTCAGCCAGGCTGCTGTTGGCTTGTTTGCTTTGGCTGCTCCAGCTTTGGGTGGGTCTGCCTTCCCTATCAAAGGTGTCCTAACACGCTCAGCCATCTTCCAGGGTTCTGGAATCCCCAGCTGCAAACAAAACAAAAAGCCCCGTGTCTCCTCCAGCCCAGAGCACGGGCTGGCTCTCTGGAGAAGAACCCAGCCTGCTCACCAGGGGGGATGAAAGGAAATTCCTTGCAGACAGAAATGAGCAGGAGATAATTCCCCCCCCCTGCAAACTTCTGCCGTGGCAGCAGCACAGAGGTGTTGGAGCTGGAAGCTGGGCTGGGGTGAATCGAGGAGAGCTGGTGGAGCAGTGTGGATTTACACCCACTGCTGAGCTGACCCACCACCCTCTGCACTCCTCTGAGTGATGCTGGGGAAGTTGTGGGGGCAGCCAGGCTTGCAGGCAGTAGAAATACCCTCCTCCCAAAAAGAAATTGTGGGTTTATGAATTTTTTTTTTTCCCAGCATTTCCACTTTTATTTTTCCTCCTCCTCCACAAAATGCAATTCATTTATCCCAGCCTGACTGTGTAACTGAATAGCTGGGGATTTAGCAAGGTTTAAAAAGCAAAAGGCTCTGAATGAGCTCCTTCTGTTGTTTTATTTTATTTCTGCTCTCTGGATTCCCCAGAGTCCACCAGAGGGGTTTGCAGTGATGCCAGGGGTGGGGATGTGACAGCCCCTGAGTGGACACAGGCCTGTGCAGGTGGCTCTTTGTCTCCCTCTCTTGGCCCTCCCAAAGCCACGGGTAGGGTGATTTTAAATCATCATTATTTAAAATAATAATTACTATTTGAAAGTATTGTTATTTAAAACAATAATAATTATTATTTTAAGTTGTTCTCTTAAATGAGCAGGAGCCCGAGCGCACACGGGCTCCACACTCAACGTTTAGGGTTGACCTCAGCTGTTGGTGAATTCATCCTCAATTCAGCAAATGGATTTCAAATGACGAGAAAAAAGGAAGAGAGGAGAGCTGGAAATATCAAAGTGTTTTCATGTAAAATCAGGTGCTCTGCTCTTTCATTAGGGGTGGAGGTTGGTGGGTTTTTTAATTTGGTTTGGGGTTTGAGGTTGGTTTGGGGTGCCTTTTTTTTTCCTCCCCCCCTCTCTTTTTCATTAGCTGGCAATTCAAGTTTTCAAACCGAAGCCAGGGCAGGATGGTTTGAAACCCAACTCCAAACTGACTGCAGGAGCTCTCTTTGCCTTTATTTGGAGCGCTGGGCTCTAATCACTTTGAAGATCATAAATCTCACATCGTTTAAGCCTCTCCCCCAGCCTTTGTAGATGGCCTACATTTCAGGTCTGCTTCCCTCCCTCCCTCCCTCCCGTGCTGTGCTCCAGGCGGGATGGGAAGGGTGGAGTGACCTGGTTAGACCCCTTCCCTGCCTCCCAAACTCCCTGCTGGGGCTGCTCTCACCCTGCAAACGGGGAGGGAGGGAAACTCTTGCGGAGTTTGAGGTTTTCTAGCAGTTTGTGGGTCAGCCCCGTGCTTTATGAGAAAGCTCCCTCTGATCCCTCAGCCTATTTGGCAAAGGTTCCTGCTCTCCCCCTTCCCCTCCCCTCTTCAAACTCTCCTCCCACCTGGATGCAACAGTAATTTGTATGTGAATGAGAGGGAAAAGGGTGTGGATGGAAAAAGCAGCATCTTCAGCCTTGCCTATCTGGTTTGGCTTTTTTTTTTTTTTTTTTTTTTTTTTGTTTAGCGAGTCTAATGCTGGGTTGTTTCCTGTTTATGGCCAGGGAAATGCAAAGGCACGGTAATAAACTTTCACCTTCGGTGCTGGCAGCCTGAGCAGGGACATCTGCCTCCTGGTGGGGTTGGGATGGTGGCCAGGGCGTGGCAGGGACAGAGCTGAGTGTCTCTGCCTCTGCCTGGCACAATTCAAGCCCAGTTTGCCTCAGATGGGAGCAGGAGGAGGGCTGGGAGTGCTGGGATGGGAGCTTCTCCTGGCTGAGCCTGCCCAGGTGCTGCGGTCTCCCCAGGCCTGCTTGGCTTTAATTCCCTTTAGGAAATACTGGATTGTTTGTTTTTCTAGCTGCTCTGGAGAGCCAGGTGTCTGGAGCTGAGCCCTGGGACAATGCTGCCTGCTGGGATGCACACAGGGATGGAGGGGCTGATGGGTTTGGGAGGTGCCAGGGCTTGTGTGAGTGGTGTGAGGGTTGAGCCCGGCTCACGGGGGTGTGCATCCACAGCTGGAGGAGGAGGATGCACAGCTGCTGAAGGCAGGAGAGCTTTTCCAGCAGGGAAGTGATGGCAGGATGACCCTGTTAAAGACACAGACTCTGACTCAGAAGGCTGACAATGACTTCGTTTATTTGGGGGAATTTCTCCCCTTTTATGCTGTTTTACAAAGAACAACTCAATTGATGAAAGAAAGACAAACTTCTTAAATCACATTGGTCAAGCCAGAGGGACATCAAGAGGTTCCTCCTAGAAAAAAGAATGTAAACAAAGGTTACAGTCAGGAAAATGTGTCTCTTGTTAACAAAAAACTCTCTGGGAAAGAGTTTCAAAACACCAAAAGGTCACAGGCAGGAACCAAAGCTACAGCAGGACCTTGTTGGTCAAGGGAGGAATGCAGGATCAGCTCTTCCTCCTTCCAGAGGAGGGAATGGGAGCTCCTCTCCAAGCCCTCCCTGCTCTCCAGAGCTGGGAGGGAAAATGTCCCTCCTGAAATGAAGCTGGCAGGTTTTTTTTTTTTTTTGTGTGAGCAGAGCTGGGCAGGCTCTGCCTCTGCTCCCTACCCAAATGTGCCAGGCACCTTTCATTCCAGCAGAAGGCTGACCCTTGCAGGACAGGCTGTCATTTGTTTATCAAGCCTGTCATTATCATCAATCACATCAACCTGCAGGTGATCTGGCTGGGAGATCTGGCAGGGTTTGAGGCAGGCAGGCACTGAGGTGCCTGAGCAGGGCCCAGCCTCAGTTTTACTGTTGGTTCTTTATTCCTGTTCTTTGCTGTCCTTGCCTTACATCAGTCAGGGGATGTAGTGAGGACACAGATTTCCAACAGGCTTCCTAGAAAGCCTTTTCAGCTGGGTCTGCTGAACAATTCCTCCTTTTCAAAAACCAGGTCAAGCATCCTGGGTGTTCCCGCCCTGCTCTCTTGCAGGAGGTGCTGAAGGGGTTCCCTTCCCTCAGCATCTCCTTGTCTGACTCCTCTCCCTGCTCTGTTCCTCTCTGACAGTCCCTGCCCAAAGAAACTTTGACTTTTGAGCTTTGTGTGGGGTTTCCAGCAGTTGCTTTGAGGTGAGCTGTCTCAGGGCTCTGCACAGCTGATGTCCTGTAGGCACAGGATGTGAGAAATTCAAACTGCACCTGAGATGTGAAATCCCTGGTGGCTCCTTTTCAGTGCCACGAGTAAACACCCTGCCCTCGTTTGCTGCCTTCCACCCACACGTCTGAAGGCTCTTTGCTAATGGATTTAGCACCCCTTGGTGCCTCTGGAAGGTGGGGAGGTGTCCTGCAGACACAGCCTGGCTCTTCCCAAAGAGCTGCTGAGCTCTGTGATTGCAGCTGGCAGCAGGGGATGCTCCGTGGGACAGCTGCCCGTGGACATTGGGCTGTATTGAAACCCAGGGGCCTGCCAGAGCTGGGTTATGGACTCCCATCCTCTGATTCATCGTCCTGTGCTCAACCACAGACGAGTTCTTCCTCCCCTCCGTCCTTTTGAAGGGCCTAACTCGCCGGGTAGTTTGTTATTTAATATCTGGGATGCAAAACTCCCTGCACATTTAATTTCGCTCCGCCAGGGCTTCCCTCCCCCCGGGGAGCTCTCTCAGAGTTTTTCATTCCTCTCCGTGTTCCCACCTCCCCCTGAGCTCATGTGCTCCCTGGATGTCATTGCTGTTCCTGCTTGGCTTTTCCCCCTCCCGTGGGTAGCTCAGGTTTCAGTCTGCCCTCCAGATTTCCATCCCAGTCCTGTTCTGCCCTCCTCTCAAGGGGAGGTTCACATCCTGCTTCCTTCTCCCCTCTGGGGATCAATTCAGATTTCACTCTCTCTTCTCCCCGTTGCCCCGGGGGATCAGCCTAAGCCTTGCATCTGCTTTTCATCTCTTGAGCCTCCCCTGGCTGGAAATCAGGGCTGGCCTTGGATCTGCCTCGCCTGACACTGGATCTAAGCTCAGCTCTGCCCTGGCCTTTCCCTTTTGAAGTCTCCCTGCTCTGTCCTAGGGACAGGCTGATTGCATAAATTTGTTTGTGTGCAGGTTCCTCATTGAAATGCAGCCCTTTGGGAAAGCATCAGAGAAAGCCCTGGCTCCAGGGAAAGTGCTCTGTGTCTAAATCTGGCGCTGCTTTGCTTAGGACAGATATGCAGAGGAACCCCTTCTTCAGGCTGGGTTTGTTCTGGCACCTCGGGTGAGCTTGCTGGGAATGAACTCCAGAACAGGCCAGGGGAACTTGTGAGGGAAGGGGAGATGCAATTAGGAGCAGGGATTTGGCCTTTTTAATTGCTTTTCTCAAGAGATGGGCTGAAACCACTGAATTAATTTGTTGACAGCAACCCAGAGTTGGCTGGATTTTATCTGTTCCTGAACATCCAGCTGCAGTCCATTCCCAAACTCCTGCTCTCCTGCTTTTAAGGGGCAAACTTCATTTATAACGTGATTGCTACACCTGTTTCCTTGGCAAAATACCTGCTACAGCTGCTTCAGATCTGTCTGAGAGGGAGGGACAAGAGAGATCTTTGTGCAAATTCCCTGCTCATCCTTCGGGAAACGCTTTCTGTGCTGGCAAGGGACGGGCCCTGGTTTCACAGATCTCTCTGAGGGGTCACAAAACTCGTTTCCCACAACAGAAACTCAGCCCAAGGCACGGCTGTCCCTGGGCAGCCACAGCCCAGGTGGCCCAGCACCTTTCTGAGGGCTGAGTGGCACCCAGTGCTGTGCCTGGATGTGACTCTCAGAGAGTCACTGCTCATGAGGAGAGCGCTCCGGGTCCTGGGTGGCCTTTCATCTGCTGAGCTCCAAGAACTCACCCCAAACCTGCACCACCCAGCCAGGGTGGGGTCCTGCACCAGGGCAAGGCCCAGCACACGGAGGGGAAGGCGATGGGTTTCGAGCAAGGCCTCTAATTTTGGAGATCAGAGGGCACTTTCTCCCTCCCCAGAGGTGCTGAGCTGCTCCCTGAGGGTTTATCCAGCAGGGAACTCTCCTGCCTGCTTCCCAACCTGCATGGACTGGGGGAGCAGAGAGCTGGCTCTGGGCTCCCCCAACCCTTGGATTCACCCCCCCAGCCCAAATGAAACCCTGGGTGATGCTCTCCCATCTCCCTCACTCTCCCTTTCTCTTTGGATGGCTCTGCTGGGTGTGCTCAGTGCAGCCCCTCCAGCTGCTCCTCTCCTGTCCCAGCTCCCTGGGGCGTGGCAGCCGCTGCCAAAAGTGCCAGGGACCAACAGGAGAGGCCCGTGGGGCTGGGATGGAGCCAGCCCCAGCCTGATTCCAAGTTAATTCCTCCTAAAAGTGGGACATGGTGGCAAGTGCATCCCTAGCAAGGGCTGTCTGGGTGTTGTGTGGCCACTGTCCCCGTGGACACTCATCCACTGAGTGACCCAGGGATGTCCACACGGTGCCAGGTGTTTGCATTTGTCACTGCCAGAAGGCACAGGGAGTCCTGAATAAACAGAGATTCCTCCCCACAGGCAAGGGATGCAAGGAAAAGGAAAAAAAAAAAGAAAGAAAAGAAAAAAGAAAGGACATGTTTCATGCAGGGCAGATTCTCAGGCCAGAAAATCCCAATAAGGCAACTCTGGAGTGGAACAGAGAACGTGCTCGGGCTCCAGGGGACCTGTGTGAGCTTGCAGGAGGGCAGGGGAGAAGCCATGGAGTGGTGTGTGTGAAATCAGGGTGATAAGGAAAGGGGCAGGGATGCAGCCCAGGGTGGGAGCAGAGCAGATAAGCACGGAGGTGTAGGCAGAGGTGGAGTTCTGGAGAGGTTTGGGAGTTGGGCAAGTGAAATGGAGAGAGAGAGGTGCAGGGAGCAGTGCTGCAACCCACGGCCAGGCTGGGGCAGGGGGTGAGGAAGGGGCAAGGAGAGTCCTGGGAGGGAGACAGGGGAGACATCACAGCCTTGGTGGTGGGAAAAATCATTTCCCATGCTTTGAGTGGAGGCCCTGGCTGCTCTGACCAGGAAAATGGCATCTCCCCCTGCCTGTGGTCAAACTGCTCCCAGTTTGGGATGCCCAGGGATCTCTCCATAACTTCTCATTCCCCTTTCCCCATTCACAATCATCCCATAAAACCGAGATCCTGAGCAACCCCAGTGGGATCTGCTCCTGGTTTTACCCAAATCACTGTTTCTCACTTGCAATATTTCAGCAGAGCTCCCATCAAATACCCACCCCCAGAGGTGATTCTCTGAGGTTTTCATCATCTCAACCTTATTATTTTATTTTATTTTTGGTTCCTCAAGGAAAACTCTTCCCATATTTGCCCGTGCCTGAACACCCCTGCTCAAAGGGAAGGTGCTGTAAGTCGCTTTTTTCAGTGTCTTTTCAGCAGGGCTGTGACCCCCTGAGCACGGAGCAGCTCCTGAGAGCACTCAGCAGGCTCTGAGCCTGGCCAGGACACTCCCACCTGAGCAGGTGTCACCCTGAGTGTGGCCAGCCAGGGCAGGTGCTCTTCCCACCTCTGCTTCTCCTCTCCCTTGCCCAGCTCCTGTGCCACAGGTGATCCTCTGAGGTTCAGCACAGCAAGGGGGGTGGGGGGGGACAGAGGAGACTTCTCTCTCTTCCCTGTTTGTTTGGAAGCAAGAATTCCAGGGAAGAGCTGTATCAGAGAGCCCACAAAGGCTGCGTGTGGTTCCCTTTGTTTTCTCCTGTTGAGCGTGCAGCTGGGTTGCTCCTGAAGTTTTGACTTCCCACCCCTACTCTGACTCCAGCACAAGCATTTACACCCCAAGCTGAAGCTGAGGATAAACCCTATCAGATCAGACCTCAATTAATAAACTCAAAGGCCTCGTGTAGGGCGATGCAGGTGTGCTGAGGTTTGGGATTGCATTTGAATTCTCCAGCGTGCTGCCGTGGCTGAGCTGTGGGACAGAGCCTGTTCAGGAGTTAATCCCAGGCTGAATTCCTTTCTGTCACGCTGACACCTTCCAAAAACTTCCTCACCCCCTGCCCCAGCCTGGCTGTGGGTTGCAGCACTGCTCCCTGCACCTCTCTCTCTCTCCATTTCACTTGATAGAAATGTTACAGGGTGAACATCGTGGCGCTGCCATAAAGGCTTTTTGCCTTCTTTCCAGGTGTCTGTTTAAGCCCTGCTGCACATGCAGGATGGTACATGTGGAAATAGTAATTGCAACCCCATTATTGTTATTATTATTCTTATTGCCATAATTTATTATTAGTGTGCTTTTTTATTTTATGGGGCCCACGTGTGCGGGTAATTCACGGCGGAGCACTTACACCATCGGAAGGTGGGGAGGCTCAGGGAGCTGCAAGAGCCTTGGATCCAGCTTAATGCCTCTTTCCAGCTGAAAACCTCCTCCCTGGGCTCCAGGCAAAGGCTTTTGGGGCAGCTTGAGGCAGCCCTGCTGTGCTTAGGAGCACCTTGGGGTGACTCAGAGCATTTTGGGGTGACTCAGAGCTGCGTTGTTCCTTTTTCAGCCAGGGCCAGGTGCTCCAGACCCTCTGCGTGCACCTGATCCTCCTCTTCCCTCTGCTGTGGAGGGCTGGGAGTGAGTCAAACTCTTAAACTCGGCTCTGGCTGTGAGATAAGGCAGATGTGGAGGCAGATAAATGTGTTTCAGAGAGGTCACTGGCTCAATAGGAGCTTCACAACAAATGGAGTTGTCTTCCATCTCCCACTGATGTGGTTCCTGCCTGATAACTGCTGCTGGAGGGGGCTGGCAGGGCTTGGACAGGGAGAGACCCAGACCTGGAGCTGGGGAGAGGATTGGAGGCTCTGAATTGGAGTGAGGAGAACGGTGCAGCACTGCATGTGTCACACCAAGAGCTCATCCCAAGGAGGATTCTGGAGCTGCTTCGGGGTCTGACAGATGGGGACGACACTGAGATTGTCCCTAAGCTGGGATTACCCATGGAGGGCTCCAGCCCAACCACTGGGATCCAACCATCAGTGCACGGAACCCGGGGCTGGTTGATCTGAAGGGGACAGCAGCAAGCAGAGCTGCTCAGGAGAATCCTCCCGATTTCCCGGCTTTCCGTGGCCCTGCAAGATGTCTGCAGGATGTTTTCACCAGCCCAGCGTTTGCCAGAAGTTCACAGATCAGTTACAAAACAGATGTACCTTTTTCTTTCTTTCTTTTTTTTTTTTTTTTTTTTTCCTCTCCCCTTCTTCCTACTGGTAAGGAAGAGTTTGTGCAGTAATTGCAGGCAGGTTGGGAGATGTTTTCTTCATAATTCTCCTTCTTATGAAATGTTTATGAAACACCTTCCACAAATCAGTTACGCAAGCGGGCTCCGGAGCTTTGATCATTTTCCATCACCCTCAGTGTGTTTCTTAGTTTGTTTTGCTTTTTGTTTTCGTGTTTAGGCCAGAGATAGGTAAGAAACCATCCATCCTTGCAGCTGCTGGAGCCAACAGCGGAAGGGACTCTCTCTTTTCCACCCAGTCACCCTTCCTGTGTTTTTCACTCGGCTTGCTCGGGGGCTGACCCTGTTTTTCGAGGCTGTGAAAACATCCAAACATCCACTTGAAGATTTGCAAGTGTGATCCCTGCCCTGGCCCAGAGGAGCTCCCGTGCCTCCAGCTGCCGTTACCTGCTCCCAGCCCTGCCCTGGGCCTCCCCTCAGGGCCCCAGGGGAGGAAGGTGCTGGAGGTTCACAGCCAAGAGCCCCCACACCTCACCTCGATGGGCAGGTCCTGCTCTTTGCCCTGCTCGTTTTTCCATGGGATGCTTTGGGTTGGATGATGATCCCGTTCCAACCCCTTGCCACGGGCAATGAAGCTTCCACCAGAGCGGGTTGCTTTCCTTAAATACTGTTATTTTTTACGAGTGAAGTTCAGTGGGAACAAAATCTCTCCTTGATTTCTCGTTCCCCTTTCCCCATCCACAATCATCCCATAAAACCAAGATCCCGAGCAACCCCAGTGGGATCTGCACCTGGCTTTACCCAAATCACTGTTTCTCACTTGCAATATTTCAGCAGAGCTCCCATCAAATACCCCCACGAGGTGATTCTCTGAGGTTTTCATCATTTCAACCTTATTATTTTCTTTTTTTTGGGTTCCTCAAGGAAAACTCTTCCCATATTTGCAGGCATTTTCTGCAAATCCGAGGCAGATGCACTGGGAAAAGAGGAGGCAACTCCTCCCCTCGTTTCATTAATTCGAAATTTACATTATTTTAAGGGAGTCTCATGATATTGAGTGGCCTCGCCCACAATGTGTGTGGTTTTTTGGGGTTTTTTTGGGTTTGGTGGTTTGGTTTGTTGTTTTTTTTTTTTAATGTACACTTGGCAATATTGCCGGTTGAGCCAGGGAAAAAGAAAAAAAAAAAAACCCAAAAAAACAACGAAGGAGCAGGATTTGCATAAACCATCCCCAAAGTTTTTTTGGATAGATCCTGAACTCCACGAACAATTAGCCAGCTGCAGGCCTGTCGGGGAGAGGAAGAGGAGGGCGAGGTAAACTTGAGCCTAAACCCGATGGAAAAACGGGCGCAAGGGGGAGAAGGATTTGTCAAGAGCAAACCCCAGGATCCCGCCCACTGCGCAGGAGGGAGAATTCCAGGGCCGGGGGAAGGAGCAGTGGGAGATGTTGTTGTTTTTAAATTCGGGAGCCGGTCCCTTTGCCAAACCCACCTCCCGTTCTCACATCCAGCCATGCCGGGATGCGGCTACACACCCCTTTCTCCCTGGAGCGCCGCCAGCTCGTCCCGCTTGGCAGCTGGAAAAATTGATTTCAGTTTGGAAATGGCTCGTGCCTCTTCAGCACCCCACTCCCATCGGGATCACTGCTCAGGAGGGATCCGCAGCCCGGCTCTCTGAGACGCCAAAAAAAAAACCCTTTTATTTCTTGGGACTGCTCAGCCTTGGATGAAGCAGACAAACGTTCATTTTTAATTTTTTTTTTTTTAATAATTTTTTTCTTTTTTTTTTCTTTTTTTTTTGCCTCCAACGGATTCTTTTTCATGCCAAGAACATCCATAAACCCACGTGCCTGGAGTGACTGGATGGCTCAGGGGTAACGGGGCGTCCTCCTGAGCCTTTTTGCCTGACATTTAGTGACTTATCGCTGTCGATAGCGATCGAGAAGATCTTTCCACCTGATTTTTTTGTTTTGGTTTGGTTTTTTTGTTGGGTGCTTTTTTTTTTGCCCTGCCAGGCTAAGAGGGATGATCATGCCAACCTGAAAGGTAGGAAAGAGCTGGAATTCGTAGCATGTCTACCTCTTGTTGCAAGGCGCTGGGATTATTGCAAAACGAGTTTCGGCGGTGTCCAGAGCTCGAGTTGTAATGAAAGGGGTGTTGTAATCACCTTCCCTCCGAGCAGCACCTTCCAAAATGCAGAGGGGAACACTGCAGCTCCCTGTTCTGGAGCTGTTGAGCCTCTTGTGATCCCATTTCTCCCTTTTCTCCTCTCATGGTGATCCATCAAAGCTTGGACTCGATGACTGCAGAGGTCTCTCCCAACCGGAATTATTCCGTGTGTTTCTTTGCTTTGCTCAAACGGGCAGAGAAGCTCCTTCAACCCCAAAATATTCGCTTGGGATGGTTTGTGGAGCTGCATTTCTTGTCCCCCTCTGCTGGCAGGAGGTTGCAGGGCCTCAAGGCCACATCAGTGGGGCAAAGACCCCTCCTCATCTTTGGGGGATCTGGGGTTTGGGAGGGATCTGGTGGGACCTGGGGATGTTCAGTCCGAGGAGTCAGGGTGAATCTCCAGGAGTTTCAAGCCATGTCCTTTGTAGAGTCCTCCTGGTTTTTCCACTTTTGGGGAATTAGAGGCTCTTCTTGCTGTGATGAGGAATAATCCTGGTTTAGGGTGTTCTCGTGCTGAGAAAAGGTTTGGGTCAGTCTCTTCTTGGAGGAGAGTTCTGTGTCTTTTACCTGTCCCCTGTGCATGGGTACTCCTCACTCACCTTTCAGGAATTAACCTAAAAACTTCCAAAATCCTCCCCTCCCTCCTGTCCCAGTCAGTGCTACTGAAATATTTCACCTACTACAATAATTGGAAGAGATTATTTTTATTATTATTTCTTAATAAATTAATTTTTAATAAAATATATTAGAAAAGTTAAGAAATTAACATGGACATTGTGGAATAAACCAGGAGCAAGGATTCAGTTCTGGTCCCTGGGTGCATTTTTTTTTCCTAAGAATGTGGATTTAAGAATCATTATTTCTTTGTGGACAAGAACTTTGCTTGAATGTTAAAGTAGCTCAAGAAGACCACTGGACACCTCTGAAGTTTTCCAGTTATTTGACCACAGCTTGTAACTGAGGAAGGAGGTTTTCCTTGCAATTTCTTGTTGCTTTTAGGTGGAAATGGAACAAATGTATTTGGTGCCTGCATTTTCAAGTCTGGGAGATTGCTCTGCTTTTTTTGAGGTCTTTTACTCCATGACCTATCCCTTCCCATCCCCTTGTGCCATTCTCTGTTTCCTGCAGGGAAAAATGAGAGGTTTCCCATGTCCAGCCCTCCTATTGGGGCTTGAGCTGTGATCTGGGAAGGGGAATTGCTTCTTGTCTTCATTAAGACTCCACAGAAGGCTTTAAACTTAGCAAAGCTGCTTGAAATTGGTTGTTTCCCGAAGTGTTTTAATTGAGCAAAGTGCCAACCTGCCCTGGGCTTGGCAGAGCGGGAAAAGTGTCCATGGGACAGAGTGGAGAGCAGGAGTGTGGATTGACCCTGATCTTCAGCGATGGAAACAGCTGAAGGTTCCCTGAGAGGAGCCTCTGGGACCCCTCCTGCCCTTCCCTCCTCCCTGCTCCCTCATTCTGCAATTCCTTTGCTCTTTTGCAGATCAAAACCGAGGACCTCAGTGACTCCTTGCAATCTGCCATCCCCCCTCGGTCGGGGCACCTCGTGCAGGGATCATCCATGATGCCAGGGAGCCAAATCGCAGGGGTGAGTGCCCTGGCTGCCCCCAGCATCCCAGCAGGAGAGGCTGCTCCTCACCCCCTCCCCAAATTCCTTTGGCCAGTGGCAAAAAAAGGAGCCTGAGAGGGTGAAGGGACGCTGAAGTGGAACAGCGAATCCTGATCTTCCTCCTGGGCTTTTCCTCGTGGGTTCCAGGGTAGGCTGGACACGTGCTGGGGTGAGATTTCCTCCCAGGGTTTGCTGAGCAGGGAAACCACCCCATGGTCAGGAAAACCCTCGGACTGGAAATGGTTGGAGGCTGAGGTAGCACCGTGGGGAAGTGTTTGATAATGTTTGCCCTGCTCCTCCTCATTCATGAGTGTCTGGTTAATGCCATTGTTGGAGATTGGATCCTAGACCAGATTAACTCCTAATCTGACCCTCTTGTTGCCTCTGATTGATTTACACCAGGGAAGAAATTAATTCCTCGAGGGAATTTTTCTTTTTTTTTTTTTTTTTTTCTCCCTGAGGTAAAAAGATGTGGAGTTCAGCAGTTAACTCTTGTTAAATTCAGGTGGGAGTTGGATGTCAGGCAGCCACAGAGATGCTCAGCCATCCCTTCCCTTTTTCTTTCACGGGCTATTCAGATCCATTATACAATTTAGGGATTCTTCAATTTCCCCAGTCTTCAGAGCAGTCCTGGGGGAACAGTGCTGGTGAGCTGGGACAGCCTGCTGCAATTTGCTGTGTGATTTTTAGGCAGTTCACTCTGGAAATTCTTTATCTGAAGAAACTGGAATCCAAGAGGTTTCGCTGCTCTAACAACCAGAGTTTGATTGCCTCAAAAATGTCTTTGTCAAGAGTTAACTTACTCAGGGAAAAGCAGGCAATTCTCCACATGGATTTCTGTGTATGCACCAAATTCTTCTCCTATACTTGAAACTTTTGGACCTGCAGCTCTCCAGCCCCCAAATTCCCCAGATTCCGTGAAAATTCTCCTACACCCGAAACCTTTGGATCTGCAGCTCAAAAATGGCATCAAGAGTTAACCTGCCCAGGGAAAAGCAGACAGCTCTCCCCATGCATGTCCCTGTACTCACAGAATCTTCTCCTACACCTGAAACTTTTGGACCTGCAGCCCTCCAGCCCCCAAATCACACAAATTCAGCCTGGATTTGTGAGGAGATGCTGCGTGAGGAGCATAAATCCTTGAGTTTTATTGTTCCCTTTGCTTTTTTTTTTTTTTTTCCTGCAGGACATGAGCTCTCTCCACACCCTGCAGCAGCTGGTGTTGCTCCCTGGGCACATGCAGTCAGTCCCCCAGTTCCTTCTGTCCCAGTCTCAGGCAGGACAACAAGGTAAGAGAAAGAAAAGCTGAGCTGATGCCTTTTTCAGGCTTGCCTAAAAACAGAGACCAGACAGAATTCAGAGAATAAAAAGCAGTTCTGTTTATGGAAGGGCCTTCAGGTGCATTTAGGGCAGACAAAGCCCCCCAGGGGCTGCACCCCAAATGGACAATGCTCACGGGGTTCACACTTGGATCACTTTGGGCCATTTGCAGGTTGGGGGTTCATCTGCCAATTCCAGCTTCAGGTAATGAAGTCATTCACCCCAAGTTTGCTGCCCCCAGCTCACTTTTGTTTCCATCTCTGGGGGCCTGAGGCAGTGAGGTGTCCTTGATTGCCAGGCCTGGAGAGGAATTGTTGTGTCTGAGCAAAGTGGGGAAGCAGCAGCTGACCCTGTGTGTGGGGTTTGGAGTTCTACACTAAAGAACTGCAGGAGTACAAATATGTGAAAAATAGAAAAGCTGAAATCCTAAAGCATCAGAGGTGGATAAATGTTCAGGGAAAAGCTCCCTTCTCGTGGATGTGCCTGTTCCCACGGCGATGTTCCCACCCTGGGGATGATCCCAGATCCATGTGGGAGCAGCCGGGGCTGGAGATGCTGCTGGCACCTGAGCCTTGTGCGCTCCTCGAGTGCCACCTTGGGGCCAGGCAGGGATTCCAGCCTGGAACTCCGGACACATCCAGCCAAACAGCCAAGGAGCTGCTCCTTGGGGAGCTCCCTCCCACTGCTCATTAATCCCAGAAAGCTCATCAGGGGTGCGGGCTGATCCTTGGGAGGGAGGGTAAATCCAGGTCCAGCTTAGCCAGGAGCAGCTCTGGGATGAGAGGGAGAGATTTGGATATTCCAGAGGGCAGGAAAGGTCTCCCTGCTCCTGAAACACAGAGAAATCCACTCCAGGAAAGCACTGAGGGCTTGCTCAGTGCCTGAGAAAGTCCCTGTAATTCTGGTTTTGCCCCCAATATTTTTACAGCATTTCCCCCACCCCGGGGATGTGGATGGAGGATGCTTTAAGCTTTAATTAATAACCTGGCAAATCCGAGGGGACCTGGGATCCTTTGCTTGTGCTCTGGGTTTATCCCAGCACAGAGCTCCCTCCCCATGAACTAAAATTCAGCATTATAACCTTAAATCTCTGCAGCTTGAACCCACTGGTTCACTACACTCCAAAAGCAAGTGGAGAATTTATTTCTTCCTGGCTGCATAAATTCTCCTCTCTGCCAAACGCCACTGAGTGATGGATGAAGACACTTGATGTATATTTACAAACAATTTTGGATTAGTTTGTTTGAAATATGGTCAGGACAATCTATTCCCTGCTGCCTGCTTTTATTCATGAAAAACAAACACCTTTCACTGCAAAGCAGAACCTGCTGCCTTTGATGGAATGGAATTTATCTGTTCAGTGACTTTTTTTTTTTTTTTTTTTGGTTGCTGTGTTTGGTTGTCACCCCTTCCAGCTCCAGGCTTGACCAGGACTGGATATTCTGGCCAGGAGCTGGGGTTTTTTGTGCAGGACATTTCCATTTGCATGGGTGACTGCCAGGTTTTCATGATCCTTTTGCCACGTGCATGCACAGCCAGTGGGGAGTGAAAATAAAGGCTCAGCTTGGCTTGGTGGAATTTGTTTCCAAACAGCTGAAATTCGTGTGTTTTGGGCAAGAAATAACAAATGGAGCTTCCCACTCCGAGCCTTCCTGGGGCTCTTCACTGACCAGATTCTCTTTTTTTTTTTTTTTTCCTCAGCTTTGTAGCCAAGTGGAGTTTTCTTCCTCCTGAAGGAAGGCAGCAAATATTCCAGAATTGTCCCTGGGGCCATCAGGGAATGCCCTGAGTGCTCCTGGTTTTGGGCTGTGGGTCCAAAAATGGATTTGGTGGCCAAAGGGGCTTGGCTGGGGGGCTGAGCCTTTCCATCAGGGATAGGAATTTCAGTTTGGTTGTGTCTTGAAGCTGTCAGATGGATTCCCAGGTCTTATTCCTCATCCCCTGTGCAGCCCAAACCCTGACACACCTGAGCCGGGGGTGGGAGAGCTCTGTCAAGGTGGGAATGGGAGATTTTGGGAATCCTGTCAGCCTAAGGATTGCTGCTGAAATCTTCATCTCAGCTGTCAGACCGGTGATTCCTGAATCCAGCCCTTCCTCTCCCTGGGAGCTGGGGCTGAGGTGTTCAATCATGGTTTTAAAGACTCCAAATGACAGAGCATCTGCCACGTCCCAAGGCAAAGCCATTGCAGTGATTAATTACCTGCACTGGTGGAAATGTGCACCTCATTACCAGCCTGGATTTGAAATTCTGAGTTGTTCCAGCGTCAGGGAAGGCTTATTCCAACCCCAGCCTAAGTAAATAAATGGGATTGTGCACATCAGATCTAAATTAAATAAGGAAAGGCAGAAAGAGAGAGAGAGAGAGAGAAGGGAGTGATTGATTCTGGAGATTATCTGTTTTCCCTTTTATTAGCAGAAGTCCATCAATTTCTATGGATTTCCCTGTAATTGTCAGTTATAATCAATTAAATATATTGACTGCTCTGAGCCAGGTTATAAATCCTCACTAAATTCTGTAGGTTTCACTCACAATGGACTTGATACCAACTAAATTTCCAGGGAACTACACAACCTAATCCTGTAGGACATTCCCTCTAAGAGCTATAGGCATGTACTTGGCAGTTTGTCAACTAAACAATCACACAGTCTCCATAAATCCCAGGTTTTTGTTGGGTTTATGGATTTCCCTCCTTTCTTTCCTTTCATCATTTCGTGTCGGCTCCGACGTTCTGAAAGAAATTCAATTTATTTGAAATACAGTAGGGTAGGAATGAGAGGGTCAGAAGGGCTTCCAGATGACATTTGAAAATGAAATGTAGAATTGAGAGCAGAGTGGGAGGGCTCACGAGATTAACTGGAGGATCAGGGTTTTTTTTTTTAACAAGATCAAGTGGCTGAAAGTTGGGGTCACAAGGGCTCATATTGGAAATAAGTCGTCCATTTCTCTAAGAGCTGCAGTGATTAAGCACTGAGAGAGATCCCCACGAAGGATGTAGGAAATTCTCTGCTGCTTGGCACCTCAAATCAAGATTAGAGGTCTCTAAAATGCCTGAGCCTGATGAGTGACATGCAGGGATCAGCAAATGAGATATTGCACTTCTGTAATTATTGCAATAATCCCTTGCAGGCCAAAAAGCCACGGGAGGAAACTTTTATTTCTCATAATCCAGCTCAGAGCCAGACACGTTCTTAAACAGCTGAAATTCCTGTGTTTTGGGCAAGAAATAACAAATGGAGCTTCTCACCCCGAGCCTTCCTGGGGCTGTTCACTGACCAGATTCTCTTTTTTTTTTTATTATTATTTTTTCCCCCCTCAGCTTTGCAGCCAAACCTCCTCTCCTTCCCTCAGCAACAGGGCAGCCTCCTCCTCTCCCAGCCCGGACCCAGCCTGGCCTCCCAGGTAAGAACACACCTGAGAGAGGGGTGAACTCCACCCCTCTGCTGCAGGGAGGGCAGGTGGCGCAGACAGAGGGGTGGTTTTTCTATTCTTGTGGCTCTGAGCATCTTTTTTTTTGGGTTTGGACAGGCTGTGGGTCGCTCTGGCCTCCCTGGCTCCTCGGTTGAACCCCACCTGGACGTCCCCCAGCACTTGCAAGTGGCCAAGCACCTGACCCCAGCGGGAGCTTCCGAGGAGCCCAGCGACCTGGAGGAGCTGGAAAAGTTCGCCAAGACTTTCAAACAAAGGAGGATCAAGCTGGGGTTCACACAGGTGAAGGAGAGGGTGGGACAGGGGGGAGTTTGGGGCAGAGGTGTGGATGAAGGAAAGGCTGGATTAGGTGAGTTTGGGTTATTTTGCAGCATTCCCTTCCAAATGCACCAAGAGACAAACCCTAACACCTCACCACCACAAAATCTGCACCTTCTCCAGTATTCAGGGGTGGGGGCAGATTCCTGGGGGGGAAAAAAAATCCCCTTTCCCTGGCAGGCAGATCATGGAAACAAGACTGAAGTTATCCTACAAGCAGCCTGAGGGGAAGATTAGGCTACATTAGGAGTAAATTCTTCACTGAAAGAGTGGCTGGGCACTGGAATCACCTGCCCAAGGAGGTGGTGGAGTCACTGTTTAAAAAGGAAAGAACAAGCCTGGACGTGGCACTCAGTGCCAAGCTTTAGTTGATGAGCAGGTGTTGGGTCATAGGTTGGACTTGATGACTGTCGCTGTTGGACACGAAAGAAAGACCCAAGTCTGGTTCAGAAGGCTGATGCTCCCAAAAAGGGGCTGGTTTATTCTCAAAACCTATTTTTATACCTTTCTACAAGGTGCCCACCTAAGAGGTGGGATCCTTTGACCCATTGGTCACACCAAGGGTCAACAAGCAAAGTCCCTCCTTAGGAGAGCAATGTGAAAAACAAGAGAGTTTAGAAAAACATGCCCTTGTTTAGCAGTTTCATCCCTGGGAAAAGAACTCCAGAAAACCCAAACATGACAGGCAGTGACTACAGATGAACTCCAAGGTCTTTTCCAGGCTGGTTAGCTCTGTGGCTCTGGGAGGGGTGCTGACGCTGGGGTTGGGGTGTCCCCTGGCAGGGTGACGTTGGCCTGGCCATGGGGAAGCTCTACGGCAACGACTTCAGCCAGACCACCATCTCCCGGTTCGAGGCGCTCAACCTCAGCTTCAAGAACATGTGCAAGCTCAAGCCCCTGCTGGAGAAGTGGCTCAGTGATGCAGGTGGGTGACACCAAGGCAGGAATGCCACCAGCAGCAGAGTGTTATGTTTCATCTTCTTTCTCTGCCAGAGTCGGGATTAAACGCTCGAGATGCTGTTTTGTGTTAGGACTCAGATGTTTATTAACTCTTATCCATGGTACAGTCTCACAAACTCTCTCTACAGCACTGCCAGCTAACAGACTAAAAATGGCCCCTACCTATCTCTCTACAAGGCCTTTTAAGGGTAAACTGTCCAATTTTAGAGACCTAAATTATTTTTACTTTTAACCCAATCACCAACCACCTCTGGCCCACAATGTGGGGACATTTCCCACCCAATTCCAAAACACCCCCCAGAGCCATGGAGAAGAAGATGAAAAAGAAGGACTCAGCCTCTGCCCTAAATCCTCCATCTGGCTTTATCTCTATATTCCTGTATTCTAAACCCTTGAACTCTGAGTTTTGCACCCTGTGCTGTCACACACTGCTATTCAAACCCCACACCCACAACCCCAGCGCTGTCACTCAATTTTGGGAGCCTTCTCCATGGCCTCAGGTGGAATGCAGGGTTTGCTTGGGGGTCAGTGCCTGGCAGCACAGAAAGCACAGAAAGCCCAAAATCCTCAGTGCCCAGGGCTCCAACAGGAGAGGATCCATCCAGGAACCTCAAATCCATCCAGCCCCTCCCTGTGCAAGGAGGAAAGGAAGGGGAGGAGCTGCTGAGGTGCTCAGGTTTCAGCCCAGGGGGTGCAGGTGGAAAAGGAAGGGTTTCACTGAGAGGGGAATTCCCAGGGGCAGCAGGATTTGGGATGGTGTCCTCTGCTGACCTCACCTCAGCCTCGTGCTTCACCCAACCCTCCAGGATGTCTGAGGCACCGGTCACATCTCAGCCACCCCGAGCCAAATGGTTTGGTCAACATCCTTTTCTGTGTGAGATGAAATTGTTGGAACACTGTCAGAGCAGGCTGGAAATCAAAGGAAGAAACGCTGTGTGGGTTAAAGCATTTTTTTTCTTCTTTGATTTGGGCAAGCTCATTGATGGGTTTGGAGCAATTTTCATCATCATCAGAGGGAGGACCCACAATGCAGGAACAACTGATCTGTTTTAGAAGGCACCTTTGTTTCACAGGAAGCGTCTGGGAAAGAACACAGCTCATTATCTCCTTGGATCTCTCTTCTTCCCCTCCTTCTTCCCCCAGAATCTGCTCCTTTGGATTCCTCCATGAGCACCCCCAATTCCTACCCCTCGGTGAACGAGATGTTTGGACGGAAAAGGAAGAAGAGGACCAGCATCGAGACCAACATCCGCTCCACGCTGGAGAAGAGATTCCAAGATGTGAGGGGAAAACCTTCCTGTCTCTTGGGAACTCTCCCTGAGCCTGTAGCACTGAGGCTTCTCGAGAAAAAGAGGGGTTTTTTTTTTGGGGGGGGGGGTGGGTATTTATTTGACAGCAGGTTAGAAAATGCTTGAAGGAGCAACAGGAAAAGTGTTAAAGCCAAAGAAATTCCCTGTTATTTGAGAGTGGGTTTAAAAAAATGTTTGGAGGAGTTAATAGGTATAGTGTTAAACTCAAAGAAATTCCCTGTTATTTGAGAGTGGGTTTAAAAAAATGTTTGGAGGAGTTAACGGATAAAGTGCTAAAGTCAAAGAAATTCTCAATTTTTCCCTTTTTGAACGTTGTTCTAAGGGAATTACGATTTTAAAACCACATTTCCCCATTATCACCCCCTGGGCCAAAGCTGATCTCTGTACCCACCCCTTTTCTTTTGGAGCTGCAGATGTGTCACAGGAGCTCTGTGGCCACACTGCCCCATCAAGCAGCTCTTGTGAGACCCCAGAACTTGTTGCTCCAAATATTTTTTTTTCCTGAACCCGTTCAGGAAAGTGAGCCCTTCTACTTTTTAAGCTCCAAGAATTTCAAGGCAAATCACTGCAGGCATCAGACAGAGCTTTAATCAATGGGACTGAACTGTGCTTTGAAAATTTCTCAAATCAAAACTGTTCCTGAGCTTGTTTTTTCTTGGTTTCTCCCTCATATCAAAACTCAGCCATCATCAGATCGTTTGAGCAGCTCCTTTTTAGCTGTTGGGAGGCATTCTCTGTAATGGGAATATTGTCTTGGCACCTCTGTGCCAGGTATCTTGGACATTTCTGAGCTTCAGCTCTGAGCAGGCCCCACAGAGCTAACAGGGATGAAAACAAAATGCTCAGGGGGCAGGGTGGGCTCTGTCATTTCCCTTTCTAGATGAGGGCTGGGGGAAGAGAGAGGCAGTGGCTTTGTTGAGACCAGCACCCAGAGCTCCTGTCCCCTGGACAGTGACAAGGCCACCAGGTTTAGGTGACCCCAGCACTGATTAAGGTCAAGGAGGGAAGTGACTTGGGCAGGAGCTGTGACTCATCCCCCCCTGACTCCAGGAGAGCTGATGTGGAACCAGAGGCACTTTGTGGTTGACAGAACATAATCTCTCACCCAAATATTTACCCTCGGCCTCAGACAGAGCTTTTGTCCCCTCCCCAGCTCTCAGCCAGCCCCACCCTTGTCCTCCCAGCAGCCCCCGATGCTCTGTGGGGTTTTTTGAACCTCCTGCCTCTCCCAGCAGAGCCCCAAGCCCAGAGATCACAGTTCTGAGATCTCAGTTCAGAGATGATCTTGTGCTTTTTGGGGCTTTTTTAACCTGCCTCTCCCAGCAGAACCCCAAGCCCAGAAATCCTTGTTCAGAGATCTCAGTTCAGAGATGCCAGTTCAGAGATCTCCTTGTGCTTTTTAGGGCTTGCTTAACCTCTTGCCTCTCTCAGCAGAACCCAGAACCCCAAGCCCAGAGATCCCAGTTCAGAGAAATCAGTTCAGAGATCTTGTGCTCTTTGGGGCTTTTTAACTTCCTGCCTCTCTCAGCAGAACCCCAGGTTCAGAGATGTCAGTTCAGAGATCTCCTTGTGCTCTTTGGGGCTTTTTTAACCTCTTGTGTCTCTCAGCAGAACCCAGAACCCAAGCCCAGAGATCCCAGTTCAGAGAAATCAGTTCAGAGATCCCAGTTCAGAGATGATCTTTTGCTTTTGGGGGCTTTTTTAACCTCCTGCCTCTCTCAGCAGAACCCAGAACCCAAGCCCAGAGATCCCAGTTCAGAGATCTCCTTGTGCTCTTTGGGGCTTTTTAACCTCTTGCCTCTGAGCAGAACCCCAAGTTCAGAGACCCCAGTTCAGAGATCTCAGTTCAGAGATGGTCTTGTGCTTTTGGGGGCTTTTTTAACCTCCTGCCTCTCTCAGTAGAACCCCAAGCCCAGAGATCCCAGTTCAGAGATCTCAGTTCAGAGATCCCAGTTCAGTAATGATCTTGTGCTTTTGGGGGCTTTTTTAACCTCCTGCCTCTCTCAGCAGAACCCCGAGTCCAGAGATCCCAGTTCAGAGATCCCAGCTCAGAGATGTCAGTTCAGAGATCTCCTTGTGCTCTTTGGGGCTTTTTTAACCTCTTGTGTCTCTCAGCAGAACCCCAAGCCCAGTTCAGAGGAGATCTCCTTGATAGCAGAGCAGCTCTCCATGGAGAAGGAAGTGGTCCGGGTCTGGTTCTGCAACCGGCGCCAGAAGGAGAAGCGGATCAGCTGCCCGATGCCATCCCCCATCAAATCACCCATCTACAACTCCAGACTGGTGAGGGCCCTGGGGCTCAGCCACCTGAGCCACAACATTTATTATTATTATTCCACCCATTTGAAAACAGTCAGCTGAATTATGACAATTAATTAAGCGATAATAATTCTATTTATCGAAAGCAGGAGAAAGAAAAGGCAAATTTCCTGGGAGGAATTGATTAGTTTAATTAGTTTAATTGTAGGATGATTTATTCGAATCACGATGCCATCCCAAAGCTTTTCCCCTTGAGATGGATAAAGAAAACCTTTCCAGAATTAAATGGGGTGTGAGGATTCCATACACTGATATCAATTTAGCTGCTCTTCTGCTGCTCCATTGAAGAGTTGCTTGGTGACTTTGCCACTTGAAAGTGGCAGGAACCTCCTCAGTGCTGCAGCACAGGACTGAGAGGCAGAGTCTGAATTTTTATCTTGAAATCTCCCAGTTTTTGGAGCTTTTTCCCTCCAGCAGAAGGCAGGAAAACATCACGGGAAGTTTGGTTGCCCAACCAGTTTGGTCCCCAAAGCAAACGTTTGGATTCCCACAGCAGGAGCTTGGCTGAACAATTCCCCTGTGACTGCTGTCCAAAGTGTGCCCTTGCTCCTCAGCCTCCCTGAACAACGTGCTGCCTTCAGGAATAATTGTTCATTTGGATGGCAGCTCCCAAACTGCCAATTGTCACCTGAGGTTTAAGCTCCCTGAAGGAGGTGATTGGGATTATTTTTTCTTTTTTGTGCCCAAAGTCAGAGGGAGCTGGGAAGTTTCAGGCTGAGAATGCCCAGTCTGAGACACCCAAATCTTGACCATCAATCATAAGCTCCTTAAAGAGGATTGGGTTTTTTTTGTGCCCAAAACCAGAGGGAGCTGGGAAGTTTCAGGCTGAGAATGCCCAGTCTGAGACACCCAAATCTTGACCATCAATCATAAGCTCCTTAAAGAGGATTGGGAATTTTTTGTGCCCAAAGTCAGAGGGAACTGGGAAGTTTCAGGCTGAGAATTCCCAGTCTGACACATCCATCTTCATCTTGAGTCTTCCAGAAATTGTGATTATTTCAGGCTTTTCCATAGCTGATCCATAAATCTAGATGGATGTGGAGAGTGTCAGGCATGTGCAACGCTAGTTCTGATTTCTTCCCTGAATATGGGAATGGTGTTTCTACCCTGGAATATGGGAATGGTGTTTCTACCCTGGAATGTGAATGGAAATACCCATGAGAGCCCCAGGTGTGGGTGAGGTGTCCCTGGGAGGCAGCACCACCCCTCAGGGGCTGGGAAAGGAGTGGCAGGATGTGACTGATGCACCCTCAGTGCCCAATGCTCACTGCCTGCCTCTGTTCCTGCCCAGGTCTCTACCTCAGGCTCCTTGGGGCCCCTCTCCGTCAATCCAGTGCACAGCACCATGCCCGGGACTGGTGAGCCTTGCCAAACCTCCCTGCCCTCCTGTCAGCCCTGACTCCTCTCTTCCTGGCTCACATCTGCAGCATCATCTTCATCAGGGCCTCAGCTTTGGCCAGGGAAGGTGCCCCCCACACAGCTGGGGGCAAGAACAGCCCAGCCTGGCTCTTGGGTGGGATAAAAACATGGAAAGCTCTGGGCAAAATAACATTTCCAGGCATCATCCCAGGCTGGGCTGTGCAGGTTTGGGGAGCCAGGCACAACTGGGAGCCAGATAAAAGGGTGGGGGGTTAGGGTCAGATCTCCTTGGAGAGCTGAGATTCCCAGATGTAGGAACAGGGGGACATTCCTGGGGTCCCCCAGCTTCCCCCCAGGGCAGGGAGTCAGAGGAGGCAGGGGGTGGGCACAGGGACAGGGTGGGCAGAGGGACAGGGTGGGCACAGGGACAGGGTGGGGATGTTTGGGCAGGAGGAGGAGGAGGAGGAGACCCCAGGCTGACTGTGCTCTGTCCCACTCAGTGACACCCTCCTGCTCCCCAGGGAACTCCAGCAGGCTCTCAAACCTCCTGCCTCTCTCAGCAGAGCCCCAAGCCCAGTTCAGAGGTCTCCTTGTGCTTTTTGGGGCTTTTTTAATTTCCTGCCTCTCTCAGCAGAACCCCAACCCTAGAGATCCCAGTTCAGAGATCTCCTTGTGCTTTTTGGGGCTTTTCAAACCTCCTGCCTCTTTTATCAGAACCCCAAACCCAGTTCAGAGATTTCCTTGTCCTTTCTGGGGCTTTTCAATCCTCTTGCCTCTCTCAGCAGAAGCTGAGAGGGTCAGAGGAGGCAGGGGGTGGGCACAGGGACAGGGTGGGGATGTTTGGGCAGGAGGAGGAGGAGGAGGAGAGCCCAGGCTGACTGTGCTCTGTCCCACGCAGTGACATCCTCCTGCTCCCCAGGGAACTCCAGCAGGCCCTCGTCCCCTGGCAGTGCCCTCCATGCCAGCAGCCCTGGCACAGCCCAGAGCAACTCCAAAGCTGCCATGAACACCTCTGGCTTCAACTCTTCAGGGTAAGGCACAGCTCACAAAAAAACAACAAACAAACAAACATACAAAAAAACCCCCCAAACCACCCCCCCCCAAAAAAAAAAACCAAAACCAGAAAACCAAAAACCCCAAACCCTCCCAGGGCATTGGGGGCTGGGGGAAAACCTGGGGATTTCCAGGAAAGCTCTCAGAGATTTCCAGCAATGTGGAGTGTTCCTGAGTGACCTCTCAGGGGCAGGGCGGGATTGTTGGGGTGTCCTGTGCAGGGACAGAGGTTGGGTTTGGTGATCCTGGTGGGTCCCTTCCACCAGGGATCCTCCCCTATTCTGTGATCTTTGGGATGTGGCTCTTTTTCTGCTTGAAAATCAAGTTTTGCCTGAACGACTGTGCTGGTTAAAAAAAGAAAAAAAAATTAAAAAGAAAAAAAAAAGCCCCCAAGTGATTAGAAACACTGTCCTCATCTGCCTCCTGTGTGAAAGAAGCAGAGGAAGGTTTATTTTGCTGTTCCTGCTTGGAGAACCCCTTCCACAGCCAGTTTTCTCTCCTGCAGTGCCACCCACAGAGCTCTGCTGTGAGCAGCAGTGGCAAAACAAAGATTATTTTTTTTTTACCTCTGCCCCACCTGGAGAGGCTGCAAAAGCATTAGAGCAGACAAGAGGGCTCAGAGCCCTGCTGGTTATTTCCCTGGGGGCTCTCTGCACTTGTGATTTCTGCTGCATCACCCCCAGGATGCTGAGTGAGGAGGGGGTTACCCACAGCTGCTTGTGCCATGAATCCCTCTCCCCTTACTTTGTCCCTGCAACAAAGAATTTGTTGCTTGGAGCAAGGTTTTGTTGTAGAAGCAGGGACTGGAAAAGATCTGGGAACATTTCTTTTTCTTAATAGTAAATTATCGGGTTTTTTTCCAAAATGTTATTACACACACAAAAAAAAAAAAAAAAGGGAGAAAAGATTTCTGCATTCTGGATCCCCCTGACTCATCATTTGCCTCTAACTGAAACACTTTGATCATCTTTGTTTTTGTGGAAACGTTAAAAGGAAATGAAACTTTTTTTTTTTTTCCCAAAAAAAAAATCTCTTGTGATAAAAAAAAAGGCCAGGTAGCACCTACAGGTCTTGTTCAGACACAAGGGGGGAGTTGCTGTGATGCAACACTAATTCTGATTTCTTCCCATGGCCTTGGATATGGGAACTTTTACCATCCTTTACCAGCTTTTATGGATATGGGTGCTTGTACCCTGGAATACGAATGGCAATTTCCACGAGAGCCCTGCACAGGGCAATGCAATTCCCCAACATTTAAACGAGATCCCTTTGCCTTTTCCCAGCCCAGTGAGGGATTCCTTCTAAAACACATCAGATTCCTTCTAAAACACATCAGATTCCTTCAAAAACACAGCAGATTCCTTCAAAAACACAGCAGATTCCTTCTAAAACACATCAGATTCCTTCTACAACACATCAGATTCCTTCTACAACACATCAGATTCCTTCTGCAACACATCAGATTCCTTCTGCAACACATCAAAATGCATTTCCCACACGCCCCCACCCCTGCCCTGAGCAGCCAGGGAGGCACAATTCCATCCCAGGGGATCTCCTGGATTTCCTGTGCTGTTGGCACTGCAGCCTCACAACCCCAGGAATTCCCACTTGGGGACTGGAGAACAACTCAAAAGTCCTGGGAAATGTTCTCAGCTCTTTATTAGCAACCACTAGAATTTACCTGGAGAGCAGAGAGAGCCACAGCACCAGAGAGGCAGAGGAGGGGATAGATGGGGAAGAGGAATCTCTCTTCTTTGTGGGGCTGGCTGAAGAAAATCAGGATCCAGATGTACATGGGAGCCAGGGTCAGCCAGTAGGGATGGCCCAGGTTCTGAACTGGAAGGAACAAAAACCTCAGCAGAGGAGCAATGCAAGAATTCCTGCTCGTGCACAATTCCTCTCTCACACCCAAAGCCCCCTCTGGAGACCCAAACACACACACACACAAAAAAGGGAGAAACAATTTCTGCTTTCAGGATTCCCCCACTCATTATTTGCCTCTAACTGAAACACTTTGACCATCTTCGTTTTTGTGGAATCATTGAAATGAAACGAAACTTTTTTTTTCCCGACAAAATCTCTTGTGATAAAAAAAGATTTAAAAAAAAAAAAAAAAAGAAGCCAGGTAGCACCTGAAGGGTTTTTTGTGCCCTGTTCTGAGCACCCCTGCTGCTAAAGCCCATGAACACCTCTGGCTTCAGCTCTTCAGGGTAAGGCACAGCTCACAAAAAAACCCAAAACCAAAAACCCCCAAACCAACGCAGGCCATTGGGGGGCTGGGGGAAAACACGGGGATTTCCAGGAAGAACAGGAAAGCTCTTAGAGATTCAACCCAGGCCAGCACAGGGGCTGCTGTGATTGACCCCTGCAGGTAAATCTTTTATTTTTATTTCCCCCTGAGCCCAAGCCGCGCTCAGCGGGAAATCGGGACGGTTTTCACTCCGGGCTGAAACTCCTCTTGTTCCCTGCTGCCAACAGCTCCTGGTACCGATGGAACCAGCCCACCTACCTCCACTGAGACGTGCTGCAGCGAGGGCCAGAGCAGCTCTGCCTCCAGGCCGTGCACCAACCCGGGCTGGGCCTTCCAGTGCCTTCCAGCGCCGCCGCTCGCGCCAGGAGCCCCCGGCAGCGGGGCTGTGCAGGGACTCTAAACTGCAGCCCAGCCCTTCCCCCAGCCCCTCCACAGTGACATTCTGCCCTCTTCCCCCAACCCCCCCCCCCCCCCCCACGGTGACATTGTCCCCCAGCCCCTCCACAGTGCCACTGTCCCTCCAGGGCGAGCCTCTGCTTCGCTGTCCTCGCATGGCTCCTGCGCTTGCAGCTCCGCACCCTCCCGGGCAGGGTTCCTGTCTCAGGACTCTCCTCTCTCTCTCTCTCTCTCTTTCTTTCTCTCTTTCTCTCTGTCCCCATCCCCGTCCCAGAGCTTCCCAAAAGGAAGGAGGGTCCCTCCTGCTGTTCCTGTCACGCACAGCCCCCAAACTGAGCCGAGGTTTGAGTTCATTTCACCGCAGCCCCGTGGCTGGGTGGGAGCCCTGCTTTTCCCCAGGCTCCCCATCCACCTGCTTTGCGCCTCCTGCTCCCTTTCTAAAGGTGCTTTTTGTTTGTTTTCTTTTGGTTTTTTATTTTTCCTTCCCTTTTTTTTTTTTTTAATTAAGTATTTTAGAGCCTTCTTATTTTTTCCTTTAAAAAAAAACAAAAAAAAAAACGACAACCAACAACCAACCAAAAAAAAAAAAAATTGTCTTTTGCAAAACTTGTGTCCAGGTCTTGTTATTGCTGAAAAGCTTGGGGGGAAATTGTGATTTGTGTTGATTTAGTGGGATGAGGACAAGTCTTGACCTTCTCTCTTTTATTTCTTTTCCTCTTTTTGGGGTTTTATCTGATACCAAATAATAACAAGCTATTATCAAGGTGCCTTCTGGTCTTTGAGCTGTAAGGAATTTATTTTCCATTCCCTGTTTTTCCATTCACATGGTATTGCCTGAGGTTGGTGTGTGCAAGTGGTTGGGAATTCCATGAGATTCCAAAGGAAAAGTCAATTCTCACAGCCTACCACCAGGAAAATTGGGGCTCCAGTCCCACTCTTGTTTTCCCTTCATTTTTAATTCCTTTTGGCTGATATGGATGTTTAAAGATGATCAGATAAGAAGGACAAATCTCAACACTCATCTGAACCTTTGGGCCACTGTGTCTGTCCCTGACAGGCAATGGTGAGGAAAATCCTGCTTCCTTCTCCCCGTGCTCCATTTGTGCCAAACAGCAGAATTTAGGAATGAACACCACAGCTGATTCTCCTGCCACCCATCACCCAGGACATTTATTAACCCAACCCTCGGCACAGCTGGAGTTTCCAGCTCGTTTCTACTGTGAAAATCCCAAATAATTATCAGCAATTATTTCAACAGTGAGCAGTGATTGTCTTCATAACCTTGGCCTGCCTGCTTCACCCAGGAATTCCTGAATTAACTCCTGAGAGCTGAGCTATAATTTGTATTTTGCCTGCAGAGTCAGGTGATTTGCTCCAGACTTGCAGAGGGTTGTGAGCCCCTTGGTCAAAAGGGACCAAAAATAAAGTTAAATCAGCTCTTTCCAATAATCCATTTACAATTTACTGTACATCCATATGCTCTTAGAGCCTTGAGAAGACGCATTAAGACCCAAATCTGGCTTCTATTCCAAGCTACTCCATTTGGTTCTCAGGAATTCCTCCAAGTAATTTGCTCCCATCTGCATGAATTTTGGAATAACGCTTCTGGAATCTGGGAGGGAAATCACCAAGGTACTGAAAGCTGGATAACGGCACCTGCACGTGGATCTTCCTGCCGAGATCAAGGCCAAGCTGTGCCAGGTGTTGTGCAAACACATCCTGAGGGTTCCTCTCCTCCACAGAGTTTATAAACACAACGACAAATCCCTGGGATTTATTAATAAACCGGCCCTGAGTGGGAAAACAAACACCAGCAGTTTGTTTGCTCCACAAAGAGCTGCAGTTGGAAGGGAAGGAACTTTGCTCCCCTGCCACCCAGGAACGCTTCCAGCCTCGCAGGGGAGCATCCGAGGGATTGAAAATAAACAGAGCAGGAAATTCCAGCTTTCCAGGAGCAGGAGTCACCTCCCACAGCCACAGAGGAACAATGCAGGCAGCAGAAGCTCCCTGTGAGAACTCAGTGACCTCCTGAGCAGCTGAGCTGTCCCCAGAGCAGCTCCTGTGCCTGAGCCAGCCCTCTGCTCCCTGCCCCTTCTCCAAGGAGAGCTGCTGTGGCAATCCCAGACCAGCAGCTGTGGGACCTCATAAACTGACATTCAGCAGTGCCCAAAACTTCAAGCAAGGCTGGGGAGGGCGGGAAAATTAACAAATTTTTTTTGGTATTTAATTTCTTTTGTTGTTCATTCATTTCTTTCCTCCCACCCGTGAGGAGAGGGAGTGCAAACTGAGAGAATGTTCCTTGTCCTTCCCAGGTTTCCCCGTGGCCTGAAGGGAGATTTTGATTGTTTCTCAGTGCCCAAATGATGTTTCCTCCTCGTTCCTGATGCTCACAGCCTTGGGATTTCCAGCTCCCAATCAGCTGGCATTGGTACAATTAGGTGGAATTAGCACGGATCCTAACAGTCCAATAAAACACTTTGGCTTAAATTCAGGCTCAGCTTTACAGATGCCAGCAGGGATCAATACTCAAACTGGGACCCCCTTTCTCTGTGTTGGGGGTCCCTGCCTGTTGCAATTCAACACAAATGAACGACTCTCACACACTGAGATGTCCAAGGCAATAAAAAGGGGCAGTTTATTTACAGAGCTTGACATTGATAGAATTCCAGCAGTGACCATGGGTTGGAGGAAGAAAATTGTCCTCTCCAACCACATTGGCCAACCCAACAGCCCATCAATTCTCTCCTCCTCCAGAAAGGAATGCAAAACCATCATTGTTTACATGAAAAGTGCCTGAGAAACTCCACCACAAAAAAGTAAAACATCAGAAGGCTGAAAAGAACAGGGTGATACCTGCCTGCTTCAAAATGCCAGGAAAGGAGACAAAACCCAGCAAGTTTTAGCTCAAATATAAGAGCAACCTGATGTGTGATGCAATGAAAAGGACATTTGAATGTGTAACTCACAGGAGCATCCCGTGGGCTGCAGCACACACAGCAGATCCCCCTGAGAAGGGCTCTTGTGCTCTCAGAGGCTTCACTGGCAGTGTAGAGCTCCTACAGGGAGAATTTGGGTTCTTTGGGGGACGCAGTCTGAGATCTTCAAGTAGACTGAGTCAGGAATGACACAGCACTGCCACCGAGCTGGCTGGCAGGGCTTGGAGAGAGCTCAGCCCTGTCCTGGTTACTCACTCCTAGCCCTGAACTTGGCCCCAGCTCAGCTCCTGGCTCACCCATCCTGTTCTGCTCGTTCTGTGTCACATCTCCCTGAGCACCGAGTGTCCGGCCCCGCTGCCAGCCCCGGGCTCAGCCTGTCCCGGGCTCTCTGACCCCTGCCTCAGCCTCCCCTCCCTGCAATCATTTACCTGTACCCCCACCTGGGAGAAAGATTGAAAAGACTCCAGGACACTCGGCAAAACAAACAAACAAAACAAAACAAAACAAAAAAAAACAAAAACAAAAAAAAAAAAAAAAACCAAAAAAAAAAAAAAAAAGGGGGGGGGGGATAAAAAAAAATAATAAAAAAAAAAAAGCACACCAGCACCTCCCCTCTTGCCTGATCCACCTTTTTTCTCCATCACCAGAGAGGAAAACGCCCAACCAAAATAAAGCCTGGCCGCCCTCCGGGACGGCTCCAGCCGGGCGAGCCGAGGCTGGGCGGAGGTACCAAAGGCCTGGCCCCGCTTCCCCCGCCCCGTTCCCCCTTCCCTGCCCGCCCGGCTCCGGCCCGGCCCCGGGCGCTCGCAGCTCCGCTCCGCGCATCCCTGTCCGCCTGCGGGGCAGGTAAAGCGGGGCTGAGCCAGCGGGGATGCAGCCGAGCATCCTCGGGGGATGCCGCGGGGGCCGGGCCGGGCAGGGCAGGGCTGGAAGGGCTGGGCAGGGCTGGGCAGGGAAAGGACGATAAAAGGCTCCGGGAGCTCCGGCACCGCCTCCCCGCCCGGGCAGCCCCAGCCGGGCGCAGGTGCCGGGCGCGCAGAGCCGGAGCGGGGTGAGGATTTGGGGGTCTCGGGCTGTCGGGTACCCCCCACCCCCGTGGCCGGCTGGGGATGGGGTCTGGTCCCTCGCGGTGTCCTGGTTCCCGAGGGCAGAGGCGCTTTGGCAGCGGGAGCTTTGGGATTGTGGTTTTCCCGTCGGGGTTTTGGGAACGGCGCTAAAGCGGGCTGGGTGCTCGCGGGAGGGGTACAGGGCTTGGTTTGCTCGATCCGGTTGTTTGTGGAGGTTGTTTTGTTTTATTTTGTTTTGTTTCGGTTGTTTGTGGGGTTTTCCCCCCTCCCTGCCCGGGATTTCCATGGATGCCCACGGGGGATGGTCGGGATGAGCGCGGCTCTCTGAGGGGCCGCTGCCCTCCTCACGCTGCCCCTCTGCGCCCAGCAGGATGGTTCCCATCGTCCTGGAGGTGACCTGCAGCTTTGTCACCTGGCTGTGCCTCTACAGCTGCTTCTGCCGCTGGAACAGGCAGCGCTCCTGCAAGTGGAGCTGTCGCCTGGTCACCCTCCTGCACGGGCTCATTGTCACCTGCCTCTCCGGCTATGTCATGTTCCTGGATGGCCCCTGGCCTCTGACCCACGCAGGTATGTTTGGAATCTCACCCTCACCTGTGCTCACCTGTGCCTCTGTCACAGTTGGAGGTAGGGGCTGATTTCCTCTCCTCTGACAGGTGTGTGTGTTTGGGGCCAGATTTTGTTTAATTCTGCTGCCTCTCTTTCCACCACTTCTCACTGCTCATCCTTTTGTTCTTTTAATTTTTTTTTCTTTTGTTTTTTCCTTTTTTTTGGAGGGTGTTGGTTTTTTTGTTTTGTTTTTTTTGGTTTTTTTTTATTTTTGGCTTGTCCCTGTGCAAATTGGAAGTTTTCAGGTTGGCAGCTGGAGTTTGTTGCAGCATCAGTGGAGAGCAAAGTGCTCCCACCTCTTGAAGGGTGTTAATAGCCCCTGACATTCAGCTGGAGGGTTTTGCTGGCCGGTTTCTACTCTTAAATCTCAGCTAGTGCTGCTGATGGAGGTTTTCTAAAAGGCTGGGAGGAGAAGGGGGAAACAGAAGTGGAGCAGGATGGGATGGGTCTGCTGGGCAGGCTGGGGTGTGAAGGGGAAGCAGAACCAAACATCCCTAATTCCTGGCACTTGGATAAGGCTGGAAATGTAGGAGGAGAGAAGCACACTCGACACGCACTGGTCTGTAAAGCAGAAAAAATACCTTAAATAAGAGCCCAGGCTTATGCACATCTCCCATTCCAGGTTCACCAAACACCCCTCTGCAGATCCACGTGCTGTCCCTCACCTTGGGCTACTTCATCTTTGACCTGGGCTGGTGCCTGTACTTCCAGACAGAGGGGGACCTGATGCTGCTGCACCACACCCTGAGCATCTGCGGCATGATCCTGGTGCTGGGGCTGGGCAAATCGGCCACGGAGGTGAACGCCGTGGTCTTTGTCAGCGAGGTCACCAACCCCCTGCTGCAGGCCCGCTGGTTCCTGAGGGAGATGGGCTCTTACCACACCCCCCTGGGCAAAGCCGTGGATTTCCTCTTCGTGCTCCTCTTCCTGGTGCTGCGGATCGGGGCGGGAGCCTGGATCATGTACGGGGTGGTGACGTCCCCCAGACCCAACTGGCTCCTCAAGGCCGGGGGCCTGGCCATGTACGTGGTGTCCTTGGGGTTTATGGTTGAGATCTGTCGCTTTGTAAGGAGGAAAATGTGGAAAAACGCCGCTTCCCTGGACACACGGTCTTGCCAGGAGTAGGAGTGCACCTGGGGAAACGTCTTGGCTGCTCGTTTATGGGTTGTGGAGGACAGTCCCCCCTGGGTTTGGGGCCTGGCTGCTGGAGCTTGTTCCTGTGAAAAGAACTCCTAAAACGACAGGGAATTGACTTTCTGCTGCCCCTGGGGGAGATGGATCAGCACTAGGAACACGGGAAAGCTGAGAGAAGAGGGATTCGAGTGGAAACCTGAAGAGCCTGCCACTGATTCCCTGGCATCTCCAGCAGTGGTGCAGTCCCAAGGAGGATGGCAATGCCAGAGATGATCAGTCTGCAACCAGTAATTGCACCGTCCCTATGTTCTGTCCTCATGTCCAACGCTGAGTTATTTCACAGCCTAGGGAAAATCCAATGTGAAAAATCCCATTTTCCTGCCAGTGGGACTGGGTAAGGGGTGTGACCTGGCAAGGATTTCCTGAGCCTCACCCTCCTTAATAACCCTGGATTTGGACAACGTGCTTGGCTAAACACTCGAGGAGGGAAAGACTCTGAACAAGACTGAAGTGCTTGCAGGGGTGTAGTGGAGTTGTCCTTTGAGGGTGTGAAGTGATGGTACTCAAGGTGAGGCAATGTTTTACCTCCTTGTTTTTAGTGACACATTTCCTTTACTCTTTTTTTTTTTTTTTTTTTTAAATACTTCCATTCAGGCAGGTGCTGATCTCAGAGCAGAGTGATTTCTCTGGGACTGACTCAAGCAAGAGTCAGGAATTAGACTTGTGCCAATAAACTCCACCAGCAGGTGCTGGCCTAGGCTGGGATTGCATAAAAAGAATTATCAGGCTCTTTGTGGGAGAGGGAGGACAGTGAAGAGCCCCCCTGGATGCTCTTTCTGTTCTGGGGTTGGCTCATTTGCAAGCCAGTTAAGCTGAATTCATGGCTAATGAGTCCAATCTGTGACTATTTCCAGGGGTGACAGTCGTGTTTAGGCAGATCTCAGTGTGACATCAGCTCCACACCAGCAGGCCTCAGCCCATGGAACAGTTCTCTCATTTTCTTTACCTCTCAGAATGGCGTTCTGACATTTTCCCTGGGGTTTTAATGTGAATTTCCCCCTGTTCAAGGCCACAGTTCAGATTTAGTCTCCTCTCAAAACCTCACTAAGAGCTGAGAAGCAAATGCCGAGGTGAGGGAGGGGAGCAGCAGGAATGCAGCTCCTCCACTGCCTTTATCTCACTGAGCTGGGCTCTGTTCAGGGCAGATATCAGCCCTTGGCTGGGGCTCCTCAAGGTGTCTGGAGAGATTAAAAAATAACCTGAAATAACCTCACTTTGGACACGTCCACTGAAAGCATTGCAGCTGTGAACCCGGGCAAGTCCCTGGGCCAGTATTTTTAGGAAAGCAGGAGCCACAGTGGCCTCCTGAGGTGTGGGCACCTGCCAGGCTCCCTGTGTTCTTCCAAAACCTCCTCTGAGTGATGGGGCTTCCAATAAAGTCATGTTCTCTTTTGAAAAAGAACCAATTGCTGTGATGGTCTTTTGTTCTGGGTCTTGAGGAGGCAGCTGGAGCGAGGCCTGAGGCAAAGGGGCTTTTGAGGGAAGGCTGAGGATGCCAGAGTGTCCTGGGTTATGGAACCAAAAATGTGTATTCTAGTCACTGGTTCACTCCCTTTGTGAAGGAGAGAGGTGGTCAGGAAATGAGTCCAGGCTGAGCCAGGAGCTCTGCAGGCCAGGCTGGAGCTGTGAAGGGCAGGTGAGGCTCAGCTGAAGCTCAGGTTTGTGAGCAATGCACCCACAGCCTGCTTTGCCATTCATTAATGATTCATTAATCAGTGCTGCAGAGAGTTTAAGAGCCACCAGACTGAGGGGTTTGCTCCTTGCTGGACACAAGAATAACTGAGATTCTGGCCATGGCCTCCTACATCCCAGGGTGATTTTGTTTCTTCTCTGCCTCTCTGGTGTTGGGTTTCACTGGGGCAATGCCCAGTTCAGAAGGGCTGCAGGGTAACTTGTCTGTGGCTTTTTTGGGGAAGCAATCAAAAGCATGAGAATGTCCTAAGTCACCTCTGGGTGACTGTTTCTGGCTGGGAACCTGCTCCTGCTGGGCCAGGACTCTGCTGTCTGGAGTGGAGGAGAGCCTGGATTGGTTTCCAACGAGGAAAACCCTTTTCCTTCAGCTGAGGGACAGCGTTGGCACAGTATCCCAGGGCACCCAGATTGCTTGTGTGCAAAATGAGTTACCTGGGGAGGTCTGATGCAAAACCAGTGCCCTCAGGTTCTCATCTGCCAAATCTCACCCAAGGATAATTTTAATGCTAAACCCTCTAAGGTGATGCTAGAAAATCATCCAGCTCCACTATCCCCCTTTATTTCTTATTCCAAAGAATGTGATTTTTTCATGGAGGTGCCTGCTTCTTATCCATCAAATATCCTTGAGGGCTTTTACAGCCACAAAATCTGGGTTTTAGTAACGGCCTGTTGAACTCCCAGGTTTCCAGTTCTCGTTTATTCCCAGTCTAATTGTGGACAAGGAGCTTCCCAGTGTGGGTAAGATAATAAATACGTTCTGTGACGCTTTTCAGTGCTGTGAGCTCTGGTTAGAACAGGTCCAGGAGAGCAGGGGAGAGGATGTGCAGCTGGGGGAGGCTGTGGCTGTACTAAACGAGGCAGCAGCGTGCACACAACTGTTTGCAGAGGTTCCTGCCCTGAGCTGTTTTGCTGAACCCTGAACACTGGCCAAACGAGGCAGTGCAGCACAGCCCATTGAAATGGCTGAGTCTGCACAAAGCAAACAGGAAAATTGGTGTATAAAGCTGCACCTCGCTTCTGGGACAATCCACAGGGAGATGATCTCGCTCGCTGCCTTGCACCTCACAGTGCAAAGTTTGTGCTAGAAACAAAAAGCCAACCCCCAACTTCTGCGTGTCCCCCCTCCTGCATTAATTAAATGATCTGTGCCCTGTTAGGACTCTGAGTGCTCTTCTGTGAACATCTCTGTTTCCCTTCCTGCCTGCTCAGAGAACCTCAGAATGGTTTGGGTTGGAAGGGACCTGAAAGATCATCTCATTCCAAAAATCCCCTGCTTCTATCCCAGGTTGCTCCAAGCTCTGTCCAGCCTTGGACTTTGGACTTCCAGGGCAGGCCCAGCTTCTCTGGGAATTCCATCCCAGCTCCTCATCACCCTCACAGCCAAGAATTTTTTTTTTTTCTAATAGTCCCTCTAACCATGCTCCTAATGTGGAAACATCAGCCCTACAATTTCCTGTCTGTCCACGCTTTTCTTCGTCCTAAACTAAACATCAAACCAGCTCCATCTCAGGGGCTCCTGAGGCTGCTGGAGGCCAGCTGAGGGGGAGGGACACAAGATGAGACCTCAGATTTGTCAGAGAAGCCAATGCACTGTTAGTGCTCAGGAGGATGTGCTGAAATAGCAGGAGGATGAGCACTTTGCAGCAGTAGGAACCTGTGCCTGGCCTGAACTGGAAAAGTAAGATCTGTATCATGTTGAATACCCAGCTGAAAGCGTTTATTATGAGTGCTGTAGGAGGCAGGACAAGCCACTCCCACCGTCTGCATTTCAAAAGACGGGATGGAGGAAAAAAAACCCGAACCCACGTTTTTGGGTGTGAGAGGTTGTTTTGGCTGTAACTTATGAAAGGTGGAGGAGCTTCTGTAGCTGCTTTAGGTGTCCTGCTTAAACCCTGAGTCCGGGATGTGGAAGCCAGGAGAGGGACCGGGCAGTGCTGAATGACTGCAGGGAGAAGAAATTGCTGGGCTTTGTAACTGCAGCGTGAGCAGGGGATGGAGGGGATGTCCAGGGCAGGGTGGGAGCTCTCTGGGTGACAAAACCCCTCGGGGGATGTCACCTTGGACCTGCCGCTGCGCTGACACGGCTCTGGAGCTCAGCAGAAGGATCTGCTGGCATCAGGCGTGAGCAGAGCGAGCGCTGGGTGCGCTGCGTGCCCCGGATCCCTGTGGCACACGCGGGGTGATGTCCGTGGGGCTGGTTCCCGTGTCCCCGGGCTGCAGCGATGCTCCGTGTGCCCCGCGGGGACACGGCCCGGGCTGAGCGGGGTCTGCAGGGTCTGCAGGGGCCACCCGAGGAGCGGCTGAGGGCACCTGGCTGGTTTCACCTGGAGGAGACAATTTGGGGTCTGCGGCTTCCTCACAGGGGCAGCTCTGCTCTCTGTGATCAGGGGCAGGGCTGGAGGGAGATTTAGGTTGGGTATCAGGAAAAGAGGGTCGCAGGCTCCCCAGGGAATGGGCACGGCCCCAAGGCTGCCAGAGCTCCAGGAGCTTTGGGACAGCACTCCGAGGCACGGGGTGGGATTGCTGGGGACAGGAGCTGGGCCCGTGATGCCGGTGCATCCCTTCCAGCTCATTCCGTGACGCAGCTGGGATGCGCGGAGCGGGGCGGCTCCCCAGGGATGCGCTGCGGGGCCGCGGCGGCTGCGGGTCGCCTTTCCTGCCGTCCTGCCGCCCCTATTCCCTCCTCCCGTCCCTCCTCCTCCTCCTCCTCCCCATCCCCATCCCTGCCGTCCCTCCTCCCGGCCGCCAGGTGCCCCTCGGCCGCCGCCGCTCGCTCCGTGATCCGGGGCGGCTCCGGCAGCGCGGCCCGGCAGGTGGGTGCTGGGGAAGGGTCCTGGCCCTGTTCCCGTTCCCGGGGGATGCGGGAGCCACGGCGGGATGGGGCCGGGGCCGCCGCATCCCGCGGGCTGCGGGAGGATGGGGCGGCGGGGCGCGGGCGGGGCTGCGCTCGGTGCGCTCGGTGCGGTCCCGCAGCTCCTCCATCTTCCCCTTGGGATTGCAAACGTGGGGATAACGGGATAACGGTGCTTTGCCCGAGGTGCCCAGATGGTTTTTTGAATCGTGTTCTGCACCGGGTTTTTAGGCAGACAAAAAGCCTAAAATACAAGTGTGTTGTTGTTTTTATTGTGTTTATTGTAGCGGCTGCTTTCATTGCTACCGGCGATACAAATGATGATGTCTATTGTGTATGAGAGATACATAGTAATATGTGCGATAATATAAAATAATATGCAGGGAAATACGTCGTTTTATACATGGTGGCGTGTTGTTTGTTTGCTTATTGTTTATATGTGTGTCAGATGGAGTTATTTGTTATTTATTGTTCTGTAATTATTGCTGCTTTTTAGATTGTATCGGCCTTTCTAGTGTGCATGTGCTAAGGGCAAATCAGAGGATGGTTTGGGCTGGGAGAGACCTTAAAGCTCATCTCATTCCACCCCCTGCCACAGACAGGGACTCCTCCCACTGTCCCAGACTGCTCCCAGCCCCATCCAGCCTGGCCTTGGGCACTGCCAGGGATCCAGGGACAGCCACAGCTGCTCGGGGCACCCTGTGCCAGGGCCTCCCCACCCTCACAGGGATATTTCTTCCCAATATCCAATACATATTTACTCCCTTTGAGTTAAAGCCATTAAATGTTGATTTTTGATGTGCAACTGGAAGGAAGCCCCCTGCTTTCTTCCTAAAAAAGCTGGGTCAGGGGAGGTTCAGGTTGGGTATCAGGGAAAGGTTCTTCCCCCAGAGGGTGCTGGCACTGCCCAGGCTCCCCGGGGAATGGGCACGGCCCCAGGGCTGCCAGAGCTCCAGGAGAGCTTGGACACTGCTCCCAGGGATTTTGGGGTGTTTGTGCAGGGCCAGGAGCTGCACTGGATGCTCCTTGTGAGTCCCAGCTCAGGATAATCCGTGATTTTTTCCAGGGTATGGAGACATACCTTTTTCATGAGTAGGTGTGGAAAAGACCTCAGTATTTTTACAACTCCTTCCTCTTCTTTCCCTCAGCCTTCTCCAGCCCTTTTGTCACATCAGGATTCTCCCTCCCTTATCTGAGTCTGGACCTGGTGCACCAGGGATGTGAATGGAAATGCTTGCTCAGAGCAGCTAATCCCATCCCTGTTTCATCTCCCATGTTCCCAAGGCCCATTAAAACATAATGGTTTTGTTTACCCAGCCTCCAGTCATTCCTGGGAATGCTCCAACAGGCCAAACAGGAAGGTTGGGCTTTGCAGCCCTGACTCCTCATCTCATGAAGTCCCTCTGGTGCTCCCCAGCCCTGGGAGTGAGGCCAGAGTTGGGCAGGAGGTACCGGTGGCACTTTGGCTGTTGCACAACTGGGAACTCCTGGATCCCAAAGCCTGACTCAGCTGCTTTTGCTGCACTCCCCTGAATGCTCAGGAGTAGTGAGACACACATTTCGTGGGAAGGCATTGTATGAATGAGGTGCAGAATAGAGTAATGTGTATTTGGAGAGTTTCAGCAACATCCACAAGTGTGTGTGTGCTGTAATTTTGTTCTGGCAATTTGTCTTTTGCTTTTTTGAGAGATTATTGCATAGTGCATGAGGGAAGATGTACAAAAGAAATACTGCTGAGAAAAAAAACCTTCATGGACATAGATTCTTATTCTTTTGCATCCAAAAGATTTGGAGGTTTTGGTGCCAGTAAGGATGAAATGAAATCTGCAGTGAGGAGAATAAAGTGGTTTTCACACAGGGAAAATCTGTCAGGAGCAAGCAGCCCCACCAGGAAGCAGCTCTGGGATGGTTACGGAGCAAAGCCCTGCTGGGTTGTGCTGACACTGCCACAGGCTCGACCTCCTGCTCACTTTGCCTTTCTGATCCCTTGTGTGCTGCTGTTGCCAGGACAGGATGCTGTTCCCGCTGCCCCTGCGTGCAGCCTGCAGCCTGCTGGCCTGGTTCTGCCTCTACAAGTGCTTCTGCCGCCGCTACCGGCACCGCAGCATCGAGTGGAGCTGCAGGCTGGTCACCCTGACCCACGGCATCCTGGCCACCTGCCTGTCTGCTTACATCGGCTTCATCGACGGCCCCTGGCCCCTCAGCCACCCAGGTGAGTCAGGGGATCCGAGATCCCACCTCCCCCAGGGCTTCTCCCACCACCTCAGTCCCCAGCAGGCTCCAGGGACGATGACTGCAGTGATACCTCAGCTGCTTTGGGGTGGAGAGGTGTGGGGAGAGAAAAGGAGAGGCTGCTGAGGGCAGTTTCCCCCCTGATATTTTACAGCAGTGTTAATTATCCTAGAGTGGGAACAGCCTTGCCCTCACAGCCATGGATGTGATAAAGAGTGAGTGAGCTGGTAGGGAGTCAGTTGGAGTTTGTTTGCTGTGAAGAGCAGAGACAGGAGGTTGAGCAAGGGACAGAAAAGGTGAAATGCTGTACATGGGACAGACAGGGTTAGGGGGCTGTGCCAGGGACAGGAAGGAGCGACCAGAACTGGAGAAGAAAGAGAGACAGAGCCAGAGCTGTGTGGAGCTGCTCTTGGGAGAGACAGAGAAAAGGTATGGGAGAGTTTTTGAATAACAAGGTGCTGATGCTTGGAGCCTTCTGATGATTCTAATGAAGCACCCTGAGTACAGTGTCCGTGTCCACTGCGACAGAGAGGGATGGAGAGCCTGGTACTGGGTTTTGCTGGGGTAATGCCCCTCCCCAGCTGCAGTTTGGCAGAGCGTGTGACCTTTTGTGTGGCCATGACGTGTGTGCAGCTGCTGGGCTGACAACCATGGCATTGTGACTCGGGGGGCTTCTGTGGCTGGGCTGTCACCAGTGTGAGCCAGAGGTGACTACCCCGGTGCCATGGACAGGTAGAAGAATTACAAAGAGAGGCCTCATAAAATCAGGCCTGCTCTATTAAGTTAATAGCTGGCCTGTCATCTCTCCTAAGTGTAGTTAAGCAATTTGCAAGTTCCCGTGCGAAAGCAATCTTGGCATGAAAGGTTGGTTGACACAACAACCTATTCTTGGGTTGAAAAATAAGTGCATCTGTGTAAACAATGAGATCTGCTCCATAAAGGAAAAATGTAAACAACCTGAACCTTAGCACGTACACACAGATCACCTGCTGACCAATAAATGAAGTAGTAAGAAAACTACCAGCCAACAGGTGTTGCACATAAGGTTTAAAATAAGTATATAAACGTAAGTATAAAATAAGTGGTGTTGATGCCTTAAGTTTTAGCTTAAGGTTGGGCTCCTGTCCTGCCCAAGGTGTAGCCTAAAGGCCTTCCAATAAATACCTATTTTATTCTTTAGCTCTGTCCAGTCTCCTTCAGGCCAGCCTTCCTAAGGCATCAATGTGAGTAAAGAATTGGCTTTTCCTGCATGAAGATAACAGAGTCTTGGCTGATTTAGTACAACACCCCTGCCCTGTCTCACATCCTCCCTGTTGCCTCCACACCTTCAAACTTATCGCTGTTGGACACGAAGGAAAGACGCAAGTCTGTTCAGAAGGCTGTGGCTCCCAAGGAGGAGCCCCGATTGATTTTCCAAACTAAAGCTAAAACTTAAGGCATCAACATCACTTATTTTATACCTTTCTACAAATGCACCCACCTTAGAGGTGGGGACTTGGACCCATTGGTCACTTGAAGAGACCCTCAAGCCAAGTCCCTCCTTTGGGAAAACATGTAGGAAAATATATTAGTTTACAATAACATGACCTTGTTTACCAGTTCTGTTCCTGGGAACAGAATTTCCTGAAACCAAAACGTGGCAGGCACGAAACCGTGGCTACACAAGCTCTGTGATTTTTTTTTTTTTGTGTTTTTTGTTGGTTTTTTTTTGTTTTGGTTTGGTTTTTTTTGTTTGTTTGTTTGTTTTTTGCTTTTTTTGTGGTTTTGTTTTGTTTGGGTTTGGTTTTTTGTGGGTTTTTTTTTTTTGGTTTTTTTGTTTGTTTGTTTTGGGGTTTTTTGTGGGTTTTTTGTTTGTTTGTTTGGTTTTTGGTTTTTTTTGTTGTTGTTTTGGTTTTTTTTGGTTTTTTTTTGGTTTTTTTTTTGTTTTTTTTTTTGTTTTTTGTTTTTTTTTTGTTTTGTTTTGTTTTTGTTTTTTTTTTGGTTTTTTGGTTTTTTTTTTGTTTGTTTTTGTTGTTGTTGTTGTTGTTGTTGTTGTTGTTGTTGTTGTTTTGGTTTTTTTTGGGTTTTTTTTGGTTTTTTTTTTTGTTTTGTTTTTTTTTTTTTTTTTTGTTTTTTGGTTTGTTTTTTTTTTTTTTTTATCTCCCAGGGTCACCCAACACAACCCTCCAGGTGCACGGCCTGTGCCTTAGCTTGGGCTACTTCATCTTCGACCTGTGCTGGTGCGTCTACTTCCAGACGGAGGGCGCCCTGATGCTGGCCCACCACCTGGTGAGCATCGTGGGCATCGCCGCCTCGCTGGCCCTGGGCGAGTCGGCCGCCGACGTCAACGCCGTCATCTTCGGCAGCGAGATCACCAACCCGCTGCTGCAGGCCCGCTGGTTCCTCAAGGAGCTGGGCCGCTACCACACCTTCACCGGCGACCTGGTGGACTTCCTCTTCGTGGTGCTCTTCACCGGCGTGCGCATCGGCATGGGCGCCTGGCTGATGTACTGCGAGCTGGCCTCGCCCCGGCCCCGCTGGTACATCAAGCTGGGCGGGGTGGTCATGTACGTGGTGTCCTGGGTGTTCATGGTCAGCATCTGCCGCTTCGCCCGCAGGAAGAGCATGAGGAAGTACCAGGCCTGGAGGAGCCGCCGGCTGTGCCTGAAAACCAACGGGCATCTCAAAAGCCACTGAGAGCAAAAGAGTTCCTGGAGTTCGTGGGCTGGAAAAGGATGGGGGGGGGGGGGATCGTGCCTGGAATGCCACTGTCGGGAGAGGAGCCAACGCACATTGGCAGCTCTGGAGGCAGATTTATCCCTGGCGTAACTCCACCGGATCCATGGAGCTATGCCATGGATTCACTGGATCTGCAGCGCCGGGCCTGGCAGAGGCTGGCTGGGCGCGTACGTAAGCACAGCCTGAACGACGAGTGAAAGAAGGGCTAATTTTATAGACTGAACACGACTAGTCCAGCAGGGCAGGTGTAAATAGTGGTGTCTGTAGCCAACTCCTTCAGGACCTTGGGAGAGAGCAGGAGGTAACGCTAGGTCTCCATGTCCAGTGTCCTGTGTGGTCTAGGCAGCTAGAGTGACTCTTTGTGCTGGTAGGAAGAAGCATGTCCTAGTGTTGCCTCCAAGCTGGGATTCCTGGCTCTTCCACCACCTCGTTGTGCGACCTTGGGCAAGTCACACAACTCCAGCTCTGTGCCTAATTCCCCCTGCTGTGACTTGGGGGTGATGGAGCTGCTCCATCTCTTATGCACTTTCAGATTTTTACTTGAGAGGTGCTATATAAATGCAAACTGATGGTTGTTACCTGCACTTGGTTCGTTATCCCCGCGTTTCCCTTGGGAGAAATGAGTTTGGTGGTCGAGCTAGAGCGAGACTCTAGAAAAATCAGTATTTTAGGTAGGTTGTTGTTTCCTACCCTTTCTAACTCCTTTGAATAACTTATTTATTAACATGCTGATAACTTATTTTCTGTAGTGTCCAGAAGCTCTAATCAGCACTGGCGCCATGCAGGACTAGGTGCTCTGTGAATACACCCAAAGACACAGACCCAGAAGGGAAAATTTTTCCTGATTTTTCCCTCTTCTTCCCTGACTGTTAAAACTCTCCTACAAACACTGCTTTTAGCTCCTTGGGTAATGCTCCATTTTGAGAAGCCCCATCAGGATTTGCCAGTCAGGGGTTTTCTCGCTGATGAGCCAAGCCCTGATTTTGTCTCCAGAACACCAAAATTCCCTCTGCTGTGCCCCAAATCCAAACTGGGGTTTCTGGTTGCCCAGAATCTGCCCTGTGGAAGCCACAGACTGACCTTGGCTCTCCTTCATCCGAACTGATGCCTTCACCTCCGGGCTTTGATTTCCCTCTGACTGGGTCTGAGTCACTTTAAAAAAGTGAACATTTAGAGGGTCAGAGAGATTTATTTTACAGCTTAGCAATTAAAGAAGTGAGAGGCCCAGAACCTGGTCTTTTTAAAGAAAAAAAAGCAAAAAAACCAACCTGACTGGGAGAAAAACAAGCACTACTTATCTGGTCCCATTTGCAGGGAAAAACCCTGGCCCATTCAACGGTGCAGGGAAACACCATGCCCAGCTGGCAGCTTCTGGAGTTTATTTCATTGCATGATCTTAAGCTGTTCCTTTGTTGCTGCTGTTATTTTGAGCATTTCCTTTAAGCCTCCAGTGCAGCTCAGGTGCCCCCTTTTGCTTGAGCCTTGCCTGCTGCAGCCAAAGACCTGAAGAACCCTCCCAAAAAACCCCTTCAGATGAGCAGAGCCAACTGCTGAGCTGGTCCTGGAAAGGCAACTTGACTCATTCAGCCCTACCAAGCCTTGAAAAGGAGACCAGAAGGGCTGGTTGGGGCTTGCTGGCTCTTTCTTCCCAGCTCTGCTGAGCACATCCAGGAGACTTTTTGCCTCAACTTAACCCACTTTGGGAAGTGGGTCCAGTCTTACCTACCTCGCAGGGTGTTTCCATTGAGCACCAAGCCACCTTTGATGAATGCTGGGTGGTTTGTGTCACGCTGTGCTGTATAAAAGTTGCTTTGAGTGAAGCACTTCCCGCCATGAGCCATCAGCAGCGCTTTTGTCACCCGAACGTGGGCACTTCCCAGCATCCCAAAAAGCAGGAGTGAGGGCAGGAGTCACAGGGAGTGAGCTGGACGTGCACATTGAAGGTCAGCTGTGCTGCTGTGTCCTCAGAGGGAAGCCCAAGCTGAGGAAGAAGTGTCTGGTGGGTTCTCCCTGGTCAGGATTGCAGGAATCTGGAGCCAAAGGAGTCTCAGCCACCAGGCTGAGCAGGGAATGAGGGCTTGCAGCAGCAGCAGCTCCTGGAAAAATGGGCCAGACAGGAGGTGAACACAGGCTGGTCATTCCTGCTGAGCTGCCCACTGTGAAGAATTTCCAGAGCAGCCCTGGTGGTTTGGGCTCCGACCTTTGCTGAGGGTTGGGCTGCAGCTTTATGGGGTTACAGCCCTTCCCTGCCCAGGTGGATGAGGGTGGCAGTGACTGCAGTGTCTGTGAATCACCCCTTTGAAGATATTTTGAAACACAATGCTTGAGTGGTCCCCTTTTCTGAACAGGGGGAAACTTGGTTGGAAGAAGGAGAGCACTGCTCAGCTCTGAGGCTTTAGAAGGTAAACAAGAAAACAAAAGGGCAATTAGGAATGGCTTTATGAGGCAGAACATAGCTGATTTAGTGGGCACCAGCATAGAACCACAGGCCCAAAAGTACAAATTCCAAGCTGTAGAGCACAGGGTGGGACCTGTCCTCAGGCTAGTCCATAGTGGCTAGAGCAAACTGTGAGAGGAAACTGCAGAACTAGTGTGAAATAATAACTTGTGTCTGAATTACTGTGTAATAGAACTAATGTTCCACCAGTGAATGGTGTAGATGCTTTGTATCATGTTTTATAAAAATAAAGATTATTTAATTATATGAGGAATCGGTTTGCTCTGTTTGGGTGCTGCACTTGATGGTTTTAGAGGGCTTCTCCAGCCTCAAGGATTCAGTAAGATGGAGCAAAAACCTTCCCTTTGTTTTCCATGCCCTGGATGCCACAGGAGAAGGTTCTCCTGTGTTTCCACACCGTGAGCCCTTCTCGATCACAAATTAATACTATTGCCTAGGAAAGCCCCGTGGTGCTGTGTTGGTAAGCAGCCACTCTGCTTGCTGATGGCCACAGCCACAGATCCAGCACGCCAAAAGTCTTGGCTTCTATAAATAGTTAAGCCAATTTAGTTGTTTGCATGTAACCCTTAAGTCCAGCTTAAAATCCTCCAGCGCTGGGGAGCAGCTGCTGAGCAGCACTGAGCCCCCTGGAGATGTTGTTCTGTTTACAGAGCCCAGCTTGGGGCTGGAGGGGGCTCAGAGCCTGCAAGAATTTGTGCTGGGGCTTGGCTGAACCTCTGAGCCAGTTCCAGAAGCAGAGAAGAAAGTACAGCAGAGCTCTCTGAAGCTTTGCTTTTAGAGCTGCCAGTGTCTCACAGGTGACAAAATCTGGCATTGTCAGCGGTCAGAGGTGCTTTGCCTGTGGAAAGTGAAATCTGCCCCTCTACACCCAATTAATTTCATTTCTTTATCCTTCTATTATTTCTTCACAGGCAACCCTGCTGCCTGCCTTTTGCTTCTCCTGCTGGCCCTGCAGTTGAGCTTTGTAAAATTAACCTCCTCTTTCAGTGCTCTGCCCTCTCTTTGTAGCTGAGCTCCTTGTTTGTACTTGAAAAAAAAAAAATTGCAAATTTTTTTTGATATTCGTGGCTTTATTCCCTTGCAGCAGTAGTCCAGGCACTGATGTAAAAGCAGCATTTTAAGTCTTTGAAATCTGCTACAGCATTAATTCCACGGGGTCTGCAATGTCCAAAGGAGTCAATGCCCCGTTTGCCTCAAGTTCCAGGGGCAGTTTGGCAGCTGGTAAGCTGACAGTGTAAAAGATCCTTAGAAAATTACTAAAAAGAAGGAAAATAACAGATCAAGGTACGTGGAAAAGCTTCTGTACAGGTTTGCAGGTAGATAATTTTGTATGGGAAGAGGAAAGTTTCAGCTTCTGCAGCTTCTCAAATGCTACAAAACACGGGGTTTCAGCAGGGCTTGTGCTGTTTGAACAGTGTCTTGTGTCAGAAGATTGAGATCTGTCCAGCGCCACAATCCCCACACGTGAAATGATATTCTCCATTTCTTTCGATTTTATCTCTTTCTTTTTAATCCCCCCTCCAGCCAGAGGATGGAGGAAGAGAAGGAAACTCAGGGCACAGCGTCCAGCAGTTTCATCTGTCCTTTACAAAGCCTGCTTGCTTTCATTATGCTGATATGGAAGGAAAGCTCAGTGCTCTAAAAATGCTGACTGCCCCGTGGATTATCCAGGTTTAGGGACTGTAATAAGCTGTCAGTGTAGAAGCTCTGCTAGATTAGGCTCTCTGTGTCTCAAAATCAGCAAAAGCATTGCGTCCCAAGACCAACCCTGGGGGCATTTCCAGCTTTTCCAGAGGGCAGGAGAAACTGTGGGGAGCAAATCTGGAGTAGGAGATGAAAAAAAAAGGCTTGGGAATTGCACAGAAACATGGAGCGCAGCACGGATTTGTTTGTGTTTGCTGGGATGAGGTGCTCTGCTCTTTAGGAGCCACAGATTCCTAGGCACTTTTGGGAAATGAACTCGGGAATCATTTCCCCTGTGCTTTTGTCCCCCAAGGTATCAAGGTTTGGCAGTTGGCTTCCAAAAAGCAGCAGAAAAAACAGGAGCTGGCTGAGCGATTTGTGGTGAGTGTAAACAACAGTTCAAAAAACCTGAGTGTTCTCCCACTGGCTTTAAATGGATTACTTGTCAGGAGCAAAAGAGTCTTTATGCATTTGATTTTTGAGGTGGAGCTCGGCGAAACTCAGCTGATTATCCAACCTGCAACACAAACTGAATTTTTTTTCTGAAAGAAAAATGCTTGCAGGCAGTGTTTATCCACACTGAAAATCCTCACAGCATCACTTTTTGCTGATTTGTATCTCTGTTCATGCTGAGCTCACAAGCGGTGCAAACCTCCTCGGAGCATTGCAGAGCTCCAGGATCCCAAAGCGCTTGGAAATGCTCCTTTTTTTTTTTTTTTTTTTTTTTTCCCGAATTCCTCACCTTTTACCTGCCCGGGAGCTCAGGTTAGAGGAGCCATTCGAGGCTTTCCCAGCAGATGGCAACAGCTCCTCGGTGCGAGGCTGGGAAAAGAGGATTTGGCCAAAGGATCCTCGCTCAACACTTTATAAATTTGCTTTTACAGGAGCCCCTGTAAAGCACCTCCAAGGATCTGATCTTTATTTTAAGGCAAAACAAGAAGTTTTACTCCATAGGAATTAAACTCCTCCACTTCAGGGTCCTGCTTAGTTCTGCTCTGGACTTAAAGAACAGATTGAGGAGGTTAATTAGAGAACCACAAAATGGTTTTGTGTTGGAAGGAGCCTCAAAGATCATCTTGCTCCAACCCTCCTGCCATGGGATGGTTCTGAGTGTGAATTCAGGCCAAGTGACAGCTTTGGAGCTACCAAAAAAAAAAAAAATCTATTTTAACGGGCACAGTGTAATTGCTTATTGATTTCCCCACCCCTTATTTCAGGCTGTAAAATAGAATTATCATAAACAGACATCTACCTTCATCTAAGTATGCAGGCAGCTCCCGCCAAAGGAAAAAAAAAAATCAGCATTTTCAGAAAAGAGAAGCAGTTACGGTTTCAGAATCTATGTCTTAGGATTTCCTCCAGCTAATTGTTCTTGTTATGTTGTCATGAACAATAAAATACAATTAAAGTAATAAAAAAAAAAAAAAAAAAAAAAAAAAAAAAAAAAAAAACATCGAGGCCTAATATGCAAATGCTGGGCCTGCCATGAATCAGATCTCCCAGGAGCTTTCCCCTCTGCAGGCACAGTACTCGATGTTCCCAAAGTTAAAAGCGGGGAGGGAATTTATTGCAGAGAAGATGCAATAAAGCGATATACAATAAATAAATACAGATATATGGAGGCACTCAGTCACTTCATCACCGCCGATGACTGTATTGCACACAGCTGCAGAAGGAGAGGCAGACGTGGCTGCTTGTCTTGCACTCCCACACTTCTATTTTATTTTTTTTTTCTCCCCCACCCCACCAAGCCTCTATTTTCCCCCGAAAGGAAACCAAAAAAGGAAGTATGAATGTCCTGCGTATATACGTGAAGTCTCATGTAGAAAATGATTTCATCCCACGCTTCCCCTCTTTGCTCTGAACTTCATCAAAACAACAAATTCTTCAGGCTCTCTCAGACAGTCTGCTGGCTTCCTGAGCCGCGCTCGCCTCGCTCCCAGCAGGAAGGAGCTCCGAGTTCCAGAGCGGCCCTGGCCTGGCTGTAGCTTCAGGCAAGGTATGGTCCTGTGTGCCCAGCCAGGGATCTGCTCCCCGCTTTCCAGAGCCTGTTTCCCTGCCTCTTTCCAAGCCCAGTGTCCCGGCTTTGAAGTATAGCCCGGCAAGATTAATTAAAGGGAAGAAGCGTGGTGCCCTAGATGATTGGGATTAGCTAATAAGGTTATTTTAGTCTGCTGGCGTTTGCTGGGGGAGACTGATGTTCCACAAGTTCCTTTGTGCAGAGGGGGCAGGAATTGCTGGCAGTGGAGACATCCTGCTTTTCATTCCACATCTGTGCTGCTCGCGAGCTTCAATTTCTGGAGGAGTAGCATGGAAGTTTCCTGAAGTTCTCAGGCATAGATGTTATTTCCAGGTGTTTGAGAGCAAGTGGCTTGTGGTGCCAGGACAAAGGGGGAATGGCTTTATGCTGACAGAGGGCAGGCTTAGGGGGGATATTAAGAGAGGGTGAGGGTGGTGAGGTTGCCCAGAGGAGCTGTGGCTGCCCCCGGGAAGTGTCCAAGGCAAGCTGTGGGATGTGGGGGTTGGAACAAAATCATCTTTAAAGTCCCCTTCCAGTTCAAACCATTCTGGGATTCTGTGCAGGTTCGAGACAGGCACTTCTCTCTCAGCCTGTGGGCTAAAGGGCAGGGAACAGCAGCAGGGACGTGTTTGTGTCCAGGCTGCAGCTGAGGAGAGGGAAACCCACACCTGCTGAAACTTAAAATGCCCAAATACCCTGCCTGGCTCATCTTCTCCTGCTGGAGGTTTTGAGGGGGAGCAGGAACAGGCCTTTGGCCGCCGTGTTTCTGGAATGTACGCGCAGGGAGGGATCAGTTCTTGGATTTATGTTGACCTTAACCTGTGAGAAAAATTCCCGACGAAACGCGCGTGGGAAATGCAGGGAACGCCGGACTGGACAAGAGAACAGGGCCTGGCAGCAAAGAGCACAGCCGGGGACTGCCTGAGATTCCGTGCTGCACAGCTCCGGGCACTTCTACTCTTTTAATTCGGTGTCTATTTATTTTCTTTCTGCTCTGAGTTTCGCCGGTGTCATATTTTCCATGGAGATGGAGGCGCGGGCGCTCCCTGCTCTGAGCGCTGGCGACACGGCAAAGGCGGGCATCGGGCTGGGGATGGGGAACGGAGAAGGGAAAAAGGGAAAAAACCTCCTCGGGTTAGGGATGCAGGGGGAGGGAAAGCTCTCCGGCAGGGACACAGGGTGAGGGGGGAGCGGCTGCGACCGAGCGGAGACGGGAAGAGAAGGAAACACCCCGCGGGTCTGGAAAAGGCTTCCCGAAGGGAAAAGGCCTCGGCAGGGACCGGGGGAAGGGCTGCGAGGGAGGAGGTCGGGGGGGGGGGAGAGAAGGAGGAGGAGAAGGAGGGGAAAGAGGAGAAGGAAAGAGAGGGAGGAGGAAAAGGGGAGGAAGAGGAGGGCGGCCGGCGGAGGGATCCGGCGGCGGGGCGGGGCGGCCGGAGGTACGAGCCCCCCGGAGGCGCCGGGGAGGGGCGAGCCCGGCCCGGCTCGGCTCGGCGCAGGCTCCCCGGGACGCGCCGCTCCCGCCTCTCCGAGCAGCGCAGCGGGGCCGCCACCGGGGCCGGGAGAGCAGCGCAGCGGGGCCGGCAGCGGCAGCGGCGGGATTCGGCGCGGAGCGCAGCGCGGAGAGCGGAGCGCAGCCAGCCCGCAGCGCCCCGCTGGGTCCCGGGCCGGAGCGAGAGGCGGAGCGGCGGGGGATGGAGCCCCGGGCCTAGAGGCGGCCGCCCTGCCCGACCCCCTGCGGGCGCTGCACGGGCGGGGGTCGGGGCGGGCGGGCAGCGGGGATGGGCCCGGCCGCGGGCGGGGAGCGCCGCCCGCCCCCCGAGCGCCGCGGCCGCTGAGCCCCGGCGGGACGGGCACGGGCCCCCCGCGCTCTGCCCGCGCCGGGCAGCATCCGCCGCTCCTCGGAAAGGCTTGCTTTTTTTCTCTTCCCCCTCGAGTCCACCGAGGTTGTTTTGTTGTTTTTTCTTTTTGTTGTTGTTGTTGTTGGAGTTTTTCTTGTTGGAGTTTTTCCTTTATCCCCCACGCCCCACTTCCGTGGTTTGGATATTCCGGGTGACTGCAAGAAGAGTTTTGGAGTTGTTTTGGATTGGGTTTGGTTTTGTTGTTTTTGTTGTTGTTGTTCCCTTCTCCTGCCCTTGAACTGAGTTTGTCCTCTGTGCATGCCTCTTCTGGAGCAAGGCTGGATCCTGAACCTCGGTGCATGTGAGGGGCAAAGCCTCGTTCATATTCCTGCAATAAGAGTAAAATGTAAATTGGATAATACGACTTCTTGCCAAAGGCTCCAATGAGTGGCACACAGTCCACAATCACGGACAGGTCAGTATAAAATGAGATTCCTTGGTTGTTTTTTTTTTTTCGTTTTTTTTTTTGAAGTGCGAATATTTGCAGAACTCATGTACTTTGTGTCTTGGCTTCAGTGACAGACGGGATGAGAAAAGCAGGATTAAATCAGAGGTTTTGGGAACCAAAGGTGTCTTGACTGTCAAAGCGACGGGGTTAACTTTGAAACCGGAGTATTTCAAGTCCAGCAGCTTTCAGGCCTGCCAGGCTGACTCTGTAGGAACCAGGGGTGGTAATTCAGCTCCCAGGATGGGCTGCTGCTGCGGGGAACACCGAGAGCAAGTGTTCCTGCAAGGAGTTTAAGCAGGAGAAGCCACCAGACTTTAGGATCCAGCTCAAGCCTGGACTCAGAGACCGTGCTGAGGATGCACTTGGGTCTCCTTGGGTCAAGTACTGCAGAGAGGTCACTCCAGGTGAGGGCAGGAGGGAGAGTTGACAAGCAGGAATGTCTGCTGGTGTCTACCTTAGCAGGAACCTGCCTTTAGATACCTGCTCAGGCCTCTGGGCTGCTCTGCAGGTGCCTTTCATTATGTTTGGACTTCTCTTGTTTGTACTGGGATGTTTCAGAGGAAGGGAAGAAAAAAACCATGACACACAAAAAAAAAAAAGTCAAGTAGGAAACATCTTAACAAGCTTTTGAGGCGAGTGGAATGAGTGTCTTCAGATTTTGGGGTTTTTTTTTTTTTTGATGAGAAGAAAAGGAACTGACGCTGTAATCACTTTATGTATCTTATTGTATCTCTATCGTGTCTGTTTGGTGGTTGAGGTGTGAATGTGTGTGGCAAAGGCCTGGCTCTGGCCTTTGATGACCAAGCAGTTCTGGCACAGCAGCGGGGCTGGGGCTGGGACAGGGCAGCGGTGCTTTGGGTGCCTGAGCTCACCGATTTTAGGCTCCAGGAGAGACACGGAGTGGTTCTGACTGGAACCCAGGCCTTTCTGTGACTCCACAGGTCCTCACAGGCAGCACAGTCTCGTGTACAATCTGTGTTTACAACTCTTCACAGAGTATTAAATCTTGGCAATTAATTCTGTCGTTTGTACTAGCAGAGTTTTCTCTTTTGCAGTGCGTGAATGATTCTTGAGTTGCAGGATGTTTTTCTCTGCGCCGGGCAAGGCAGTGACAGTAAAAAAAAAAAAAGGCATTTCAGTGGATTTGTGAGGATTTTGTTACGTACTTCAGGCCATATGTCTTGTGGCAGTTGCATGATATCAAAAAGAACGATGGGATTTTCATACCAAGGGGCAGCCGAGTGATGCATGGAAAGGAAAAGCACGAGAACAGGGAATTTAATTTACTTGTTAGTAAAACAAAATACTTTCCATTATTGAATTGGAGCAGCCAAATTGAAAATGCAGCGGAGACAAAAAAAAAAAAAAAAGTCTCATTTCCTTTTGCTCTCAGTCATTTCAGGAGGATGTTTCTGTTTGGTGTTCCATTAAGGTTTTGGATCAAAAGGCTTTTAATGTCAGGTGAGGAGCTGTCTCCACAACCCTCAGATTTCTGGGATGGCTGGGGGAATGTGGGGAAACTGGATCTCTTCTTGTCACTGTTTTTCACCTCTGGCCTGAAGCAGCCCCAGCTCTGGGGTACAAAGCCGTGGCTCAGCCAGGAGAAGAGAAGCTTTGGGGTGATCTCATTGTGGCCTGCCAGCACCTGAAGGAGCCTACAGGGAAGATCGAGAGACTGTTTTAAAAAGCCTGGAGTGACAGGACAAGGGGCAATTCTTCTAACTCAGAGTAGAGTTAGATTGGTTATTAGGGCAAAATTGTTCCCTGTGCAGGTGGTGACAGGGTGCCCAGAGCAGCTGTGTCTGCCCCTGGATCCCTGGAAGTGTCCAAGGCCAGGCTGGAGCACCCTGGGACAGTGGAAAGTGTCCCTGCCCATGGCAGGGAGATGGGAACGAGCTGATCTTTAAGGTCCCACCCAGCCCAAACCATCCTGGGATTCTCTGATGATTCTCTGGTTTATTCCCTGGCTGAACCTTTCAGCAGAAGCCCAGACAGGGTGGTGGTGTTTGTTCCATCACGTGGGTCTGTGTCGTTCCTGTTCATCCCCAGCACTGCGCAGGGTTTGGAGGGGATGGGTTTTGATCCCTCTTGTCCCTGCAGGACATTCCCCTTTCCCTTGAGGCCCAGGGAGTCTCTGTGTTGCCTCCTTCAATCTGCCTCTCCAGCTTGGAATGTAAAGCAGGTGCAATATAAATAATGTTGGTGCTTCCACTGTCATTAGATGTCCGTGGTATAAATCATCTGACGTGTTCAATTCTCTTGGTGTTTGTCAATCACCTCCCTTGGTGGGATTGAGATGGGAATTGCCTTAAACCAGGAAAGCCCAGCTTGCATCTGTGCCAGATGGTATTAGGAATATAATAGGGTAGCTTGGGCCTGGATTTTTCTCCATATTAGCTTTACATATTTGCATTTTGCATATATAGAGCTGCCTAAATCCACATGACAGACAGCAGATACTTCCTTTGCTGTCCCTTCAGTTTAAGGTGCTCATGATTTGACAGCTGTCACATTTCCCTTGTCCAGGCTGCACTTGTCTCATCCTTGACATGTTTTACATCTCTTGTTTTTGTTGATGATGCCATGATTATTATTTTATTTATATATATATATTTGTATTATATATATATTTATATTATATATATATAATTGATATAATATAAATTAGAAGTGTATGAATGGCCATTTCCAGTGCTGCTCTGGAGGCAGGATGATAAATGATATTTTTATTGAGTCCCCTCCTTTTTTTTTTTTCTTTCCCCCCCCCTCCTTCTTTTATTTTTGTTCTCTTTCCCAGGAAAGTTGAATGGATTTTAGTGTCTGGCAGCACTGCTGAAAGACAGGCCAGTTCATATCTGAGTGTGTCTGGGCTCAGTCTCTCTGTGGACTAAGCCTTACCCCAGTTAATTTTGGTCGTGGTTATGCTCAGGTTCTGTTATAAGAACTCCCAGAGCAGCATCATTTTCTGGTGTCCTTTTCTTCAAGTGCCTTCAGTCTGGAGGGCAGTGAGTGCCTGGGGGAGTGGGGGAATACCAGGCATGAAACAAAAAAAAGGCAGAGCAGATGTTAAGACTCCTGAGAGGGTAAATGGCTGTTCAGAGTTGGTGGAGGAGCTCCTGGCACACTCTGCACTTGGGGAGCGCCTAAAAGGGTGCAGGCAGACAAAAAAATTACCTCCTCACATAGCACTTGAGGCTTAAAATCACATCAGCAAAACGTTCTCCAGGGATAGCCGTGGTGCCTCGCACGGCTGCTGCTGATTTGAGAGAGCTGAACACTGATTTAACTTCCCCTTCTTTCCCTCAGGATGTTCTTTTACTTTGTCAGCTGCTTTTTTTTTTTTTTTTTTTTTTTTCCATAGTCCTGGTGCCCATTGGGCCGTATCAAACCCTTCATCTCCAGCCTTCTTGCTCTGCTCCTTTATGTTTGTAAACATTTACACCCTCTTAATTTAATCCTCTCTTAGCCGTGCTGTGTTTGTTCAGAGGCCTCCTAAGGTGGCATTTTATCTTGCTGAGCTCAGGAAGTCTTTGAGGTAGACATCCCTGAGCTGCTCATCTGGCTCGACTTGATCGTTAGTGGAAGGAGATCTGCACATCGAGGGGACCTTTCTTATCCTGAAGGTATCTAAAATCAGTCAGGTGACCGAGCTTCATCCAGCTCTGGATTTAGCTGAGATTTCCCATTATCTTTTTTTTTTAAAAAATAAAATAATCTATTTTTGGCCGCTGGCTGGTGCTGGGTTGGATTTTTGTTGCTGGATGCTGTTTTTGGCTGGGGAGGGGGTGGGTTAGCAGACTTGGAGGCCCATCTGTGACCAGCTGAGGGTTTGTCCGAGGAGTTTCGCTGCTCCTGCCGGAGCGGGCCCACATTCCCTGCCTCTGGAGCTGTGCTGGCCGGGCCTGGGCGTTGCTGTGGGCCGTGCACGGCCGGCCACACATGGCCGGGTGAGATAAGGCCTTCATTCTTCCCAAGGCCACGCTGGGGCCGGCCTGAAATTCTGAATTTCGGCCATTTCCAGCCTCTGCTTGGCCACCAAAGGCCCGGCCCGAGCTCGGCTGTATCCTGTTATGACACTAAAGAAACATTGGTGTGCTGTTAATTTTTTTTTTTTTTTTTCGCTCTCAGGAGTTTTTTAACTGTTATTTTTTCTTCCTGTCGCCGTTCCAAACACACTCCAGGGTTGAGCAACTGCACGGGCTGCAGGACTCGCTTTATGTTTCTTTTCTGTTTGTTTGAGGGCCGGTGAAAAAAGAAAAGGAGGCTCTGGCTTTTTCGCAGGACCTTGCCGAGGAGCTGCTGACTCCTCTCCGCAGTTGCTTGCAAATGAGTTTTATTTATAACCGTGCTGTAGTTTCTGTTGCTATGATTGGAAAACAGCAGAGGTAGAATTTACACATAATTACCCTTGAGAAGTTTTAATTGGTGATTTGCTCCTGACTTGGTATTAAAATAGACTCTTAATTGTTTCTTATCTGCCTCAGATGCACTTTCCCTGTCTTTGGCTCTTTGGAAGTCCCTGTAGTAATTGGGAATTCTTGGATTGTGTGGTGGGGGAAAAGGGGTTTTATTTCTTCCAGCAGGGTAAGAACTGCACAGAAAGTCAAACCTTAGTGTTACTGACTGCTCAGATGTCATCATCATGCATTTTTTTCATTAGTAGAGTTTGTAAAATCCAGTATTTATGGAAAATGGGCTGCAGCCTGGCATTGAAGGATTAAAAAGAATGATAGTCTTTGAGTGGGGCTTTTCATCGTGGTGCCTTCACTGTGTTTGGAAATTAGCAGTTGACAGAGTCAGTGCATAAATTCACGTTTTATTTTGCTGTTCTTGAGGCTGGCAGAGGAGAGGACTGTCTGGGGTGTTTACTGCTGGCTGGGACACAAATGCTGCCACTTCATGTTGCATAGTTTATTAGGGCTTTTACTGGAGACAGGAGCTGAGGTGAGCTTGATTTTCTAGTTTTGAGTAGAGCTGTGGGCGTTGTGATTATTTGGGTGGAGGCAGGAATGATATTTCATCTGTGAGCCCAATTGTATAATTCTCCCTGTGCACAGAACTCCTGTTCATGGCATTTTAACATTTCAAATGCATGGATTAGGGATGGGATGGGATGTTGGCTCCTTGGATTTTAGATTTTCAGAATTCTGGTGCACATCTACCGGGATTTAGCAGCAAAAAAACCCCCAAAAACTCCTCAGTGCTGTCCTAGCTAGAGATGCTTGAGAAGGAAAGCGCAGCTTGCCCTTGGTGCAGGAGTTTGCTGAGGTCACTGGTGGGATTTGTGGGTGTTCATTGGTGTCCTTTGACTTCCAGGACCTGTGTGGGAGGAGAGTTCCTTGGTCCTGGAGGGTGACAGCAGTGACCACGGTCGTCCTGCTGGAGCTCAAAGAGTCTTCTGTTCACTCTCACAACTGGTCTAGACCTCATTGTAAAAGTGCTGATTTTGTAGAAGCAATGGTTAGTGTAGAAGTGGTGTTTTATTGTAGAAGTAGTGATTTGGGCGTTGGAGATTTTGGCAGTTCATCCTAAGGCTGTACAGAGCACTGATGAGTTTGCCAGGGGAACGTGGTACAGACACCTGTACCAGATACTTTCCATATTTCATGGCTAGACACCAGGATTATTTGGTTATTTCCTGCAGTGGGGTGTCCCAGTGAATTTGTGTCTAAAGGATTTGAGTAGCTTCAGTGCCTGCTTCCATTTTCCCAAGAAGCTTTGGACTATAACCAACAGGCTTTTTGACATTAACTCTTGTTTTCCCGTTTTTCCTGTAGTACTTTGAGTGGCATCCTTTCCCTCTCAGGGTTTGAATTGTCACCCCCACCTGGCTCAGCCCTGTGCTGTAGTTTGCAGTTCTGCAGAGTGTCTCAGAGAGTTTGCTCAGTGTTTGCTTTGGTCTGGAGACCGAATTCTCCACTCCACCTCCAGGTGGTCCTTCGGGTCACCAGGGAGGTGTGCTGGCTGTGCTGCTTGAAAGATAAGCTCAGCCTCTTGCCTTGAGCCTTCATCCTCCAGGTTTCTCCTTGAGTACCTCTTCCTTCCCTCTGAAAATTAGCAGCTGGAGATTTATTAATGAATCCCCTTTGTATGATCCTCGAGTCTCCAGTGGACGAGCGGCTGTAAAAAATGCTTCTTGCAGCACTCCAGATATTCCTCTGCCTAAGCACTCCCCCTGATATTTTATCTGCTTTGAGATAAGCAGATCTTCCTGTGTGAGAGATGTCAATAGCACTAAGAGAAAACAGACTTAAATCCACAATTTTCAGGTAGGCGATGCTGCGTTCTGTGGCCCTGCTCTGGGTAATTGTTGGGTTTAAAGAATAAAAGTCTTAGTGCATGTCTCAGCTTGATTTAACTGAGGGTCAGGAGTCTGGATTTTGGTAATATCTCAACATCAGAGGAGAGGGCTTAAAATAAGGGTAGGAGAAGCAGCAGCAAGGGAATTAGTAGTATGAAAAGGGATGTAAAACATGCAGTGTTTGATTAAGAATGCAAAAGGGATATAATACGAGGCAGGATACATACAAAATAGTAACAGCACACTTAGAGAAAGACAGGAAGAAGCAACGTTATTCATACTCATTTTTCTTTGAGAAGAAAACACGTAAAAATAAATACATTAAAGTGACAGGAAAAAACAGCGTCCTTATGTTTCAAATGTAAGCATAAGTATAAATAGTAAAAGCCAAACAAACAGTGTGCAGCCTGTGACATTCACAAATGGTCTGGATGTTTTGTTATCACCCTGCATCCTTTCCTTGAGGATTCTCAGTGTTGTGTCTGTTTGACTTCTGAGGCCCATGGGCAGGAACCCTTTCTTGCAGAGCCTGGTGGTAAATAAGAAACATTGCTGTTTACATTTGTTGGCAAACACTTAAATGTGATCCTGTGGGACTATTTTAAGCTCTGTTTTGACAACGCTGAAAGGTCTGGGCAAGGATGTTCGGTGGCAGAAGCATTTCATGGAATTGCTGTGGCACTGGGGGAGCAGATGAGGGGAGTCCTTTCCTGAGGTGGCAAAGATCACAGCACAGATTTCTGTACTTGGAATAATTCTGGTGTGATATGGATCACTGTCCTGTCAGTCCCTGGGATGCTGTCAGATGTCCTGGCAGGAAGGGCATGGTCACAAGTGTGTGCTGGCCTGGACCTGGCACTCGGGGCAGCTCTTCCAAAAAATAAACCTTTTATGGGCAGGGAGCAGGGCTGGATAAAAGCTGAACTGTGTGAATTAAGTAGCAGGGCCTCTCTTGGTGGTACAAAGTTGAAATGCTGGTGCTAAAAAACCTAAGAACCTCCATATTCTGGCAGCTCTTGGTTGCTCTCAATTGGCACAAGAGCTGTGGCTGCAAAGGCAAAAACCCAAACTGGTTTTACTCCTGAGCTCTTGAAATATGTTTTGGAAATTTTCAGGGATATTGGTGGGGATCTGAATTTTACTCAGGTGCTGTTCCTTATTGAATCTGTGAGCAGCAGCACAGTTTGCTCTTGTTTGTGTGAGAAGCTGGTGCTGAATTTATTTGCAGCCTGTGAATCCTGGTTCGTGGTGTCACATGCAGCCCTGGGTGACTCCCCAAACTGCAGTCAGGAACCTAAGACGACTTAAACACTCTTTTCTAGAGTCCTGAGTGAGCTGCAGTGCTGGAGAGGGGCTGGAAAACTTAGGTGGGACCTGGATTGACCTGAGCAAGCATTTCCCAGTGGGGAGGAAAAGCCCCATGTGTTTAATAAAGCCCCAGACTGATGTGAGACAGGCAGAGGACTGGGAGTCCACCACTCCCATAAACATGCAAGCTTCAACCTGCAGGCTCACCTGGAGCATCTGATGGCTGCTTGGAAGTCTTTTTTAGCCTGTTATGATAGTGGCTGCTGGTGCAGCTTCTTGGCAGCACTTCAGACAAGGCGTCTCCTCTGGGTGCCACAGAGGCACCGCTGCCTCGCTGCTGTGCCCAGATGCAAAAGAGGCGTCAAAGAGATCAAAGCTGCCAGGAAAAAAAAAAAAAAAAAAAGTGATGGAAAACGTGGAAGAGGAGAGAATGAAAGCAGGGGAAGCCATAACGAGCGAGCAGAGAAAGGAAATAGGAAAAAGCTGCAGTGCAAGACAGGAGAAATCAATAGGAAGTGAGTGAGAGGGAGAGAAGCGGGAGAGCTGGTGGCAGCTGCCAGATAGGAGAGAGGTTTCCTGCCTGCCCCGTGCTCTGGAGGCACATGGCAGCCTCCGGGGCCAGGAGCTGCTGCTGGAAGGCAGAAAGCCCTGGAGGGCAGAAAGCCCTGGAAGGCAGGGCTGCAGCAGCGTGTGCTGTGCGGGGCTGAGGGAACACCTTCAGTGTCTGGGAGCGCCTGTGTGGCTCTGAGGAGGCTGCTCTGAGTGACAGCAGGTCCTGTGTGACACTGTTTGAGCTGTGTTGTGACAATTCCTGTTCTGCTGGTGAGCGCCTTTCCCAGCTGGTGCTCACAAGCCAGAACACAGCGTTGTTTTCTGCTTCCTGTTCGAGAGGATTTTTTTTTTTTCTGCCTCTCCCCCCCCCCCCGCTTTTGAAAAAAATTATAATTACGTGATGTCCTAAATGAGGCAGTGACCTCAGCCAAAAGTGAGCTGCTGTTTCTGGGGATTTAAAAGAGGGATTTTCCCTGCTGCTGCAGACTCTATCCTGACTGAGGCAGCAGCATCAGCTCTGGCAAATATCCAGGGGGACCTGCAGTCGAGGAGAGCGAATTTCTATCATGTGGACGTCCTAAATGTAAGAACAGGGGGGAATCCTCGTGTGCCAAGGATGAAAGAGCTCTCCTGGTGCTGCAGTGCAGCTCTGCAGCTGGCAATTTGTTCCTGCAGCCTGTCAGGAGGCACCAAATGATAGGTTGTGGTTTGCCCTGCGCAGGCCCTGTGGTTTGGGGAGCGGAAGTGGTTCCTGTGGGCGCAGATCTGATCTGAGCAAACCCAACAACCCTGGCTGCCTCTGCCTGGGGAAGGTGCTCTGGGGATCCTGCACAGAGAGCCCTCTGCAGCTGTCCTGGGCTCTGCTCTGCTGGGAGGATGTGTCCAAGGCTGTAGGGTGCCCAAGCGAGCATCTGTGCAGGTGCTGCTCTGTGGTAGTTGACATGGACACTGCACTCAAGGTGCTTCATCAGAATCATCAGAAGGCCCCAAGCATCAGCACCTTGTTATTCAAAACCCTCCCATACCTTTTCTCTGTATTTTCTAACAGCAGCTCCACACAGCTCTGGTTCTGTGTCTCTTTCTTCTCCAGTTCTGGTCGCTCCTTCCTGTCCCTGGCACAGCCCCCTAACCCTGTCTGTCCCACACACAGCATCTCACCTTTTCTGTCCCTTGCTCAACCTCCTGTCCCCAGCTCTGCACAGCAAACAAACTCCAACTGACTCCCTACCAGCTCACTCACTCTTTATCACACCCATGGCTGTGAGGGCAAGGCTGACCCTGCTTTAGGATAATCAACACTGCTGTAACATAACAGGGGGAAGGCTGCCTTCAGCAGCATCTCCTGTTGTATCACCACACTGCTCTACCCTGAGCCATCAGCAGTAAAGGCAAGTGGCTTGCAATAGTTTGGAAATTCAAAGCTCTCTAGATCATTATTCCCTAGACATACCTGGGTTGTCCATCTAGATATCTCTGGAGCTCAGGTGTAGATACTTCAGTGCTGGGTGATTTGGTGTCAGAGTTTGGTACCACCTGGAATTGGTAAATACTGTTTGCAGCCCCTTTGAGTCCAGCTGAGCGCCCCAAGTTTTACTCTCAGGTCGCTCACCTTATGGAAATGGCCGTGAGAGTCAAATAGTGAGAGAAAAAGGGGGGAAGCAGAAAGGCGAGCACATGTTTCTTGCAGTCTGGAACGATGTAGGAATGTTGGTGCTGGCTGTAAATGCTGCAGTGGTGTTTGTTTTGGATGTTAACCAGTGCAACTTCAGCTGTATGTATGGCACAGCACAGCCTGACCTCCTCCCCCTTTCCCTTTTAGCAGGCTCATTATCAGCTTTCACTCTCACCAGTGACACTCCAGCAGTGTGTTCTGGTGTCTGCACCTGCTCACCCCATGCCTCGGCCTCCCTTCTGTCACCTGGGAATCCAGGCACAAGCCCAGGTTTAGGCCAGGGAAACTCTTCTCTCCTGGCAGGGTGGGTGGGATTGCCTGGCTGGGAGGAGGGGACAGCCCCTGGGTGCTGCTCAGGCATTCTGGAGGAGGCTCTTCCCTCTCCCAGAAACAGAATTAAACTTAGCTGGGAGGGGGAGAGGAAACAGCTGAGTCTTGGGCTGCTTGCAGAACTCTTATCCCTGGAATTCAGCCAGATGAAAAGAACCTGTCCCTTCCCACTCCCTTCTTCATTTTTTTTCTGAGTTTTTTTTTTAATTAATATCTGTTTTTATAATCATCCTGGCCCTGCAGCTCCTGGGAGGTGGCTGTGCTGAGCCTCCTCGCTGGCTGCAACGACAGGAACATCACAGCAACTCAGAATGTGCTGATGAAAATTTTGCTCCATCTGTCGCTCTCCAGATCCAGAGAAAATGGCTCCTTCAGGTCTCCAAATTGATTCTTGGAATACTGGTAGGGTTTGATCAGCAAAGATCTCAAGAAACTTGAAATTTACACTTGAAATAAGTTGGTTTCTCTGGTTTTTTAATTGGGGAATCTGGCTGGGTTCTGGCTCTGGTAATCCAGGCACACTCCCTGGGAATATATATATAAAATTTTGGGGAATATATTCCCCCAAAATAAATGTTACTATAGAGTGTATATAGGGATTTAGGGTTTTCCTTTCTTACTTTTCTTTTTTTTTTGTCCTTTTGGTTTAATTAAATGCCTTTTAGATTAAAAAGCTTGCCCCAAAAGAGCATTTCAAAGAGGGAGAAAAATAACAAAGAACATGTAAATAATGAGGTGGGGTTTGTTGTTTTTTTTTTTTTCTTTTTGTTAAATGAGAAAAGGTAGTTTGTAATTGGTTGTGGGGATGAGCACAAAGGCACTCTGGACACTTCAAACAAGGACTGTGACTAGTTTATTTAAACTGTAAATTTGAATTTGTGAAATCTCTTCATCTCCTCCTCCGAGTTGCATTTGGACCACTTTGCTGTGGCAGTAAATGACTAAATATAAATGAATAGATTAAAAGAATAAATGTAAAATACAACAATGAGCTGTATGGCAATGAGGAGCCCTCTCGAACATCCATGGGGCTCGTTCCCTGTGGGATTTTGGGGAATACTCTCTCACTTGTGCTGAGGTCGGTGGCAGCATTCCTGGATCTCTTTCCCAAGGCAGCCAATTCCATGAAAACGTGCAGGAAGAAATGCCCAGCAGCAAATGAGTTTTGTCCTGTAGGATCAGGAGCCGCCTGGGCTCCCCCCTCTCCCCCTTTTCCATCACGTGGAGATGTTTGCTTTAGATTAAAGCACTTCTCTGGCATCCTGGTGCTTTCCCTGCTGCAGAAAATACCTGGGGAGGAGCTGTCTGAGAGAAAACTGCATTTCCCTTTGGCTTTAATGCTCTCAGCACTGACATTCTGCTGCTGACCAGTGCCTGATTCTTACATTTACAGCTCTCCTGCATGTGCAGAGCTCTGCCCATCTCAGCTCCTTAGGCTCAGCTGTTGGCTCTGGTGATGACACAACGTCCTGTTAGTCCTGTGGGATGTCTGACCCTGGACAGCTGATGGGTGATGAGCACATCTGGCTGGTATAGATGGAATTGGACAGGAAGTTTTGGCGTTTAGGTTTTTGCCAGGGCAGCAGGGAGAGAGTTGTGGTTTCTTTCAGGCACGGCTGATAACAGCCAGCATGTTCAGCTTTCTGTAGGTAACTCTGCTTCAACAGAGCTAATAACTCTGCCTGTCGTCTCTTTGATGGTCAGATGTTACCTGGAAAGCAGTCACTGGGTTAAAATGTGCCTGATTGCTGCCCTGCTGCCCCTCCAGAGGAGCAGGAAGCACCTCATGCCCAGCACAGTACAAATACATTGTGAGTAAAGAATAAAAACTCCAGGTGAATCAGCTGCCAGGCCCCACCGAGGAGGTGCAGTGAGCTGTGTGAACCTTCCTGCTGTGGCATCTCAAGGCAGAGGCAGATGCAGGGTTGGAGTTAAACAGTAAAACTTCCTGGCAAGGTTTGAAACCTTCCTTTCCTCCGCCTGTGTGCCTTTGGTGCTGGGCTTGAGGGGAAGGGGGAGATGGAGAGCCCTGGAGAAGGCTGTGGGTTATCCATTGGAGGAGAGAGTCAGAAATAAAGTGAATTCTGGGGGAGATAAACTGGTGTTTGGTTCATCAGCAGTACCTGGGAACACTGAGAACTTTACATTTGTGTGTTCTTTGTTGCACTGAAGCAGTGGGAAAACGAAAAGTTTGTTTTAATGCATTTTAAAAAAAAGGATTTCTGCCTTTTCAGAGTACAGGTTGCATTTTGACTTGGGTTTTTCTTCCTTGCTTTTTGAATTCTGGACTGTAAGGCTGCAGGTGTGGGATGGAATAATGATGAAGCCAGTCCTGACTTGCTGTTGGGGTCAACATCTTAATGTTGATCCTGTCCTCGAGTCCATTTACGTTTTGCTCTGTAAAAACTGGGGTGGGACGAAGTTTATGGTGAAATAAAAAGGACCTGCAAAATTCTTTGGAAAGAATAAATGAAGCTCTGCCCCTCCCTCCCTGCTTCTCGACAAATAGTGAGCAGTTCATGGAGTTTTATAGGCCTGGAAGTATTTATTGCTGACAATTCCCAGCCTTGGAGTGAGCCAGGAGAAGGTATTGAGTGCTAAATCCATGGAATGGGCCTTGTGTTTTTTATCTCCCTCTGAATTACGACGCAGTTTTAACAACTGTGGTCAGCTTGCTGTGAATGAAATCGGTTTTGTCGTAGCAAATGGAGTTTTCCCAGCTCACACCGCTCTCTTTTCAACTTGTCAGCTGTAGAATAATTACTTTTCTCTAATTTATATTGTTTTGGCGTGGACTCAAGTTTGCATTTAGTGGCTGGCATAAATATTATATTTTGGAGCTGCTTGGGGGGGGCTTTTTTTTATTTTTTTTTTTTCTGGTCAGGCTTACTGGAATTGGTTGAACGTAATTCAATGACAGGATAAGCAAAAACTTGTTTAGATAGGCTGTTCTGAAATGTTTAATGCCTTCTAAAATTGTTCATGGTAAAAGATCAAGGAAGGAAACTCCGTGACCTTTTAAGCGCAGCTCCACAGAACCCATTTTCCTATACCAGAAGTCAGCCCAGACAATGAAACTGAAAGAGGGTTCCCTTTCAGAAAGGATCTTTCATGTTTTGCTTGTGCAGATTTATTTTTTTTTTATCACAGATTTAGCAGACATTACAGCTGTCTTTTAATCAGTTTCCATATTTGTACCAGAACTTTCTTGTTTTAATTGCTGTCTGCTGAAAACCATTCAGCTGCTTGTTGTGTGACACAGTAGATGATGATAATTTTCTCTAATTCTTTCCTTGGCTTAGATCACTCCAGTAATAATCTATTAGCAGCAAATGCTGGGAGTTAAAATTTTGTGCTGGAAGTTTTAATGATTCAGTGTTCTCTTTTTTTTTTCTTCTTCTTTTTTTTTTTTTTTTTTTTTTTTTTTTTTTTTTTTTTTTTGAGGGCTGATTTTTAAAGCCCTTTGCTGAGGGTTAATGCAGCCGTGCATTAAGAGCAGACAGCTGTGGTTCAGCCTTGTAATGATTGACTCTAAACTGGGCTGCCAGTCTAATCCTAACTTGTGCTGATCTGGGCTTTTTGCTCAGCTGCCTGCAGCCCAGGAGGTGGGTTTTGTCCAGAGCACAGGATTTGGGTGGTGAATCATCCTAAATAATAAATTGACTTGCATCTCCAGCAATGAAGTTGGTTTTTCCCACCCATTCACTTTTATCAGTTTCTCCCCCTGTCTAAATCACCTTCGCTTTTTCCTTGGTGGGTAGTACTTCTGCACGTGATTTAATCTTTTATTTCTTCTGTGCCGGCTTTAATTTGAATTTTCCCTGGCATGGTGCAGATGCTGTCCTCAGGTTTCAATTAGTGACTGCTACAGCCCATGACTGTACTTGAAAATTTGAATTTTTTTTCTTGAGACATTCTCATCCTCATCCTAAAAACATCTGCTTAACTCTTACATAGCAAAATGCTGTGAAAATTGAAAGTTTGCAGGAATTCTGGCGTATGTGTTGCCTTCTCAATAAGTTGAATGTGCCAGATATCTGTGATATTTTCTGTACATCACAAGGTGCCGCAGACTTGTGCCACTTATTTTTTAAAAGAGGAATTCTGGTACTGATGTAAGGTAGACTGGCTGGACAGTGTTCCCACTTCAATTGTTGATCTCCTTTCTCACTGCAAAAAAAAACATTTCCTGTTTCTGTACCTCAGTTTTCCGTTTTTTTCCAGCTAAGTTCCAGCAATTAAAGGAGCTGAAGTAATGAAGGGTTTGCCTATGTGAAGCAGTGCGTTTGGAAAATGATCCCTTTATCTGCTCTAAGCTGTCCTTAAGTTGTCTCCTCTGACTTGCAGAAATTGCTGAGAGGAAGCTGCTGTGCCTTTACCTTCCACTGCCTCTGATGTAACCCAGCATAGTTTGGGATACTCACGTGAAATATTAACTCATTTGTTCAGCAGGTTGTTTCCTGCTTTCCATAAAACCCATGCAGAGCAGCCAGAGAGAAAATTTCTTAGTCCTTTGCTGCTTCTGAGTGGCTGAGAGCGAGAAAAGGTTTTGAGACAACACACAGGCTCTTTTTTTTATTTATTTATTTTTAATGGAGGAAAGAAAATATAAAATTCGTCATGTTTGATTAAAGTGCAGTTCTGTGCCTCTAATGCCTTCATGATTTTTGTGGGATGTACTGACAGAGCAGGCCATGATTTTTGTGCCTGAAAACACTCAGGTGTTTCTCAGATGTGCCTGAAAGGTGCAGGTCATTGAATGAGCTCTGGGTCCTTGCTGAAATATCAGATTTCTCACATTTCTTCTTGTCTGTACTTTTGTATTTACACATTCTCTCAAAGAAAAACCCAAAAAAATCCCATAGCAGTCTTCTGCTAGTTCCTGTTTATTTAGGATGTGTGGGATGGGTTTTGTTCCTTGACATAAAATAGGAGACATGAACGTTCTGGGCCCAAAGAAAAGGGAAAGAATGAGAGCCAGTGCTAACATAAAGCTCAGGGGAGTATTTGGATATTCTGATCGGGGAACTGGGTGGCCCTGATAATTTTGGGAACTAATAAAATGTGTTGGCAAGCTTTTAATTTATTGATTGATTATAATGTTAGGGATTCACTGCTTAAAAATGCACATGCCCATCTACCTCGTATCCTGGAGGGGTCTGTGTGGAATTCTTTGGCAGTGACAGGTTGTTTTCATCCATCCATGTTTGAGCTTCCCAAAAACTGGGAGCGAGGTTTGGCCTCCTCCAGCTAAGCTGCAAATAGCACATCATGGAATCCAAGGCTAGGCTGGGTTTGGAGCCATAGGTGATTTTATAGGTGATTTTTATAGGTGATTTTGTCCCATGGGCAGGTGTTGGAGCCCTGGGCACTGAGGATTCCAGGCTTTCTGTGCTGCCAGGCACTGACCCCCAAGCAAACCCTGCATTCCACCTGAGGCTGTGGAGAAGGCTCCCAAAATTGAGTGATAGCACTGGGGTTGTGGGTGTGGGGTTTGGATAGCAGTGTGTAACAGCACAGGGGGCAAAACTCAGAGTTTAAGGGTTTAGAATACAGGAATGCAGATATAAAGCCAGATGGAGGTTTTAGGGCAGAGGCTGAGTCCTTCTTTCACCTTCTCCGTGGCTCTGGGGGGTGTTTTGGAATTGGAGAGAAAAATCCTCATTGCGGGCCAGGGGTGGTTGGTTATTGGGTTAAAAGTAAAAATAATTTAGGTGTCATTTCTTAATTGGACAGTTTGTGCTTAAAAGGCCTTGTAGAGAGAGGGGGGACTCCATTTTTAGGTTGTTAGCTGGCAATGCTGTAGATCTCACGGTTCATGAGACTGTACCACGGATAAGAATTAATAAACATCTGAGTCCCAACACGAAACAGCATCTTGAGCATTTAATCCTGACCCTGGCAGAGAAAAAAGAAGATAAAACACCCTGAAGGCAGGGACACCTTCCACTGTCCCAGGCTGCTCCTTGGACACTTCCAGGGATGCAGGGCCAGCCTGCAGGGTCTGCCCACATCCCAGACAGGATGCTGAGAGTTTGGTGCCTTGCAGGCTGAGGGTTTCCTGGCAGGGCTCCCCCAGCAGTGGCAGGATGGGATGCTGGGCTGCTCCTGGATCCTTTCCACAGGGGTGTGGGCTCCGTTCCTCGGGGAGCGCTCGCCTTCCGCCCTGCCGAGCTCTGGGAAGCTCTGCTTTTCCCAGGCCTGGCTCCTTGGTGGGGTAAAGGTCTGGAAATTCTGTGTAAATATTTACCACAGCCCAGCCTGACCAGCACAGAGCTGGGGTTTGAACCCAGAGCTGGGGTTTGAACCCAGAGGAGAGGAGCTTTGGGAGGAGGAAAGGATTCCTTAATCGATACAAAATACTGGGGACTGATGTTGTTGTTCTTTGCAAAGAGGGATGGAGCACAGAGGTTTGAAAATTCTGGAAAGTGGAACCTGGGATGTTCAGGCTTGGAACTTGTGGGATGTTTTAGAAGTTAGTTTTCATGCATTTTATTATTCTTTGTTCTAAACAGGCAAAGAGCTGGGGTTTGAACAAGGAGAGGAGCTTTGGGAGGAGGAAAGGATTCCTTAATCGATACAAAATACTGGGGACCAGTGTTGCTGTTCTTTGCAAAGAGGGATGGAGCACAGAGGTTTCAACATTTCTGAAGTGAAACCTGGGATGTGCAGGCTTGGAACTTGTGGGATATTTTAGAAGTTAGTTTTCTTGCATTTTATTATTTTTTGTTCTAAACAGGCAAAGACAACTCTTTAACCGAGTTGTTCACTACTTACTCCTACCCCATCTTTCCCATGTTCTTGGGGGAGATTTCCTTTTTAATTATGTATTTTTTTTTCTTCCATACTTTTTTTCCTTACCCTCCTTTCCTGCTGTTGTCCAGGACTGTAGAAATCCCTGTGGGTTTAAAACAGTGATATTCCATTTCCAGTCCTCGCCATTTCTTGGCTATCTCTGATTTCTCCTAAAAACGTGATTGCATCAGACTTTCTTGCTTTTTATGGTCATTTTTTTTTCCCCTCCTCCAAATTGTTTTCTTATTATGTCCTGTGACTGAGTGTTCTGGGGGAAGGAAATCTGGGAAATCAGAGTAGGAAGCAAGATAGAAGCTTCCATTCCTGAATCTTTCTTGTTTTTACACTGTTTCCTGGCAGCTGTGTTGGTTTGCACTTGAAAGGGGGACGTCTTGTGTTGCTTTCTCCCAAAAACTGCAGATAAAATAGAAATAAAAATTAATTCTCTAGTGTTCTTAAGTTAATTATTGCCATAAGCAAAAAAAGAAAAAAAATTGCAGACAACAGTTGAATCTTACATGACTGTGCCTTAAAGTCCTTTTTTTTATTATTATTCTAAATGTTTTTTCCTGATAGACTGAAATTTCATTTGGGTTCTTCAAAGTCTGCTTGGCTTCTTTACAACAAAGAGAAGCTGCAGTATCCATTTCTGACCCTTTTAAGCTTGTTTTATGGTACAAATGCATTTCTTTTCCCAAGTGCTCGTGCCAGTGACAGAATTGTTATGTTTCAGGGAATTGAAGATGTCCCTTCTTGAGTTAAAAGCCTTGAAGCATATTCCTTTTGTATTCCTGGTTCCTCCTCACTGCCTTTAATGACTTCAAGTTAAGCATTTTGCATGAAAATTTTAAATGGATGAATTTGAGGGGTTTTTTTGCGAGGTTATTTTTTATATATATGTATATATATGTGTGTATATATATGTATATGTGTATATATATATGTATGTATATATATAAAAAGACACAAATACATATATAAAAGACATAAATATGTGAAAGACATAAATATATAAAATATATAGAAATAATACATAATAGCCTATAATGTTTTTAGGTATTTTTATGATTGTAAAGCAACCTGCTGCCTTAAATTGGTGGTGAGGGTAGACTGAGGCAGGCAGCTGGGAAATGTGAATTTGCTCCGTACAGTGAAGGACATGGGAAATATCAATGTTCTAACCAAAATATGGTTTAGTAAATTAAGGTTTATTGGTCTGTCAGGTTGTCCCATCTGTGTTTTCACTTGATGATGAAGAGCATTAGGGAGAAAAATGTGGAAATGCTCAATTTCAGCATGTAACCCAAGTTTAAAAATATCTCTGTTTTGACACCCTCAGCAGAGGCTGCTTGGTGCATGTGATTCTCACTCAGGCATGAGCAAACTGGGTCTGAAGCCCTGCTCTGGCATTTGCAGCCCCTTTTCCCTGGCTTCCTTAACTCTGTGATCCCACATTGATTAAAAACCCCAATAGTGAGCATTTTTTCCCCCTTGTTCTTCCCAAGGATTGACAGGAAGGGGTGTTCCTGTCAGGATCTGAGCTGATCCTGGCCTGCCTTTTCTCCTTCTCTCTGGTTACCATTTTCTTCTGGAGAGCTGACATTTTCTGATTTGTGAAATTCCTAGAAAATTGAGGAGCTGGGCAAACGTTTCGAAATAGGAACCAATGAGACGGGGCCCTCTGCTATTCTGAAAATGATAATGCATGCCACTGGAAAAGGGGGAAGCATGGAAAATACAAGTTCTGGCTGGGAAATTATCGCATGGAGCAGGGAGATGGAGGGGTAGGAGTTGATTTCTTTGGCTTCTGTCTTCTGGGTAATTGCAGCCTTGCTGCAGTTGTGGCTTGGAGATGATGTTTGGTACCAGCATCTGCTGGACAGGCTAAAAAATTTGGTCTTGAGAACTGAGGAAATGCAAAAAGAAAATAACCCTTATTAATATATTAAAGTGGTTTGCTGCAGTTTCATTTTTTAATAGGCCTCGTGATTTGGGAAGGGAGAGAGTGGGGGGAAAAAAAGTGGAATTTAATGAGGAGTAGGGTAATTCAAGTCAAATCACCAGAAATGAGTTTGGTGGAGTTCTCTGGGCTTTATGGCAAGGACTAAAATAGAGATCTTGGTTTTTCTCCCTGCTCTGTCTGTACGTGGCAGTTTGGCCGCCTGTTAATGGAGAGCCGGAGCCCGGGGCGTGCTCGGAGCCCTGGGAAGATTTACATTAATCAAACACAAACAGACAGTGTAGCGTGAAGAAATTTCTATCCCGCCAGCACTGCTCCCAAACTTCATTAGGTTATTGGGGCAGAAAAAGAAAACAGCCCCTTCACCCTGCAATCCTTTCCCCGGGCCTTGACCACTCGGGGAAGCTCAAAAACCTCGCGGCCCCCCTGGTCTGACCTCTGAGTTTGGGTGGCACAGAGGGGCAGTGCTCGGTGTTCTGTCTCAGTGCCTGCCCTCCCTGCTCCTGGGACAAGCCAGAGGTTGTGTTTCCCTGCTGCCCAGCTCGGCTTTTCCAGGTGCCCCGCGTTGCAAAGCGCCCGGAGAGGCCGGTGCTGCGTGCCCGGCGTGGCACGGCCTGACCCTGGGGAGGGCTGCCAGTGGATTGAGGGGAAAAATCTCTGTGCCCTCTGCCAAGCCTTTGTTCCTGAGCCTCGTGATCCTTGGATCAGTGTTGGGATTTCAGGGCGGGAATGCACACAAACCTATATATATATATATATATATATATATATAAGAATATCTATATAATATTATATGTGTATTCTATACATTATACTTTATATATACACACTATATATACATTATACTATGTTTATATAAAAATATATTATATATAATATATAAATACAAAGATTATATGATGTATATTATATATAATAATATAATGTATTTATATATTAATTATATATCATATAACTATATACTATATACTATATAATATATGCTATAGACTATATTATATATCATATAGACTATATTATATATTATATATTATATATTACATTATATATTATATATCACATTATATATACTATATAATATATAGTATATAATATATAATACATAATATATAATACATAATATATAATATTATCTTTTTCATATTTTAATTATATATAATATATATTATAATATAAATTTGTATATTATATAAAGTAAGTATGTATAATGCTATGATATATAATATATATAAATATTTATTTATAGATAATATTTATATGTATTATTTAAAGATATAAAATACTGATATGTAATTTATTTATTTATTCTTTTTCTTTACTATTTTTATTATTTATTTATTAAATTTATTTATTAAATTTATTTATTAAATTTATTTATTATATTATATTTATTATATTTATATTTATATAATATATATTTATATATATGTATAATGCATGCCTATAGATGCACACAGAACAAAACATATCCATCCACCACATACACATAAATACATAAAAAAATACAGATATGCATTTTTCTGCCCCTCCTCCCTTGTCCAGGACAGCTGGAAATGCTGAATTTTAAACTCCCGGTTCTGCCTCTCCCTCCCTGCTGCTCCCCTGTTGCTGTGGGCTGGCCGTGGGCGCTGCTCTCCCCGTGCCCATGAGCAGCCCTGGCTGATGCTGCCTGGGAGGAGGTGGGAGAGAAGAGGTGGAGTTTCTTCCCTCCCCTGAGTGGTCAGTGAACCATCGGGCCGGTGCCTCCCAAGGATACCCGGGGAGAAGCCTGACAGCACCGGGAAGCTCCCAAAGAGAGCAGCTCGGGCTGCTCGGGCAGGATTTGGGATCAGAGCACTCACTCCCCCTGGGAAGGGGCCTTTGGGATGGCCCTGCTCAGCTGACTCTGCCGTGTGGAACAGGTAACACCGAGCCTTTGTTCCTATTCCTCAGCCACGAATACCTTCCTTGGATGCAGAGCAGAGAGAAAGGATTTTTATTTTCCTTTAATATCTACTGGAAAAAAGGGTGGGAGGGGAGGTTTGTCTCTTTTTTTTTTTTTCCTTTCCTCTTTTAGTAGCTGCTATGAGTTACTCCTTTGTATTTTTGTTGTGAAAATGGGCAGTTTAATGTGTTTGCTGTGAAAATCTGTGTCTTGGTGTCTGAGCTCAAGAACAAAGGTTTTGACAGCCTGGAAAGATGCTTTAGATGTAGCTGCTGGCAGCACTCCCTTCTTTCCATTTCCCAGTAATTCCATACCAGACCTTCCTCACCAGCCACAGGGAATGTGATTTTTGATAAGCTGATATTTTATGCATGTTGATGTTAAATTAGCTGTTGGTACTCAAGCAACCATCTCTTGAGCGCTTTGGGCGGGGTTTATTTTTCTGAATCTCTATTTTTTAATGATTTACTTGTTTTTATTATTTTATTTTCTTGTAAAACGTTCTGAAATTCAAACAAATTGTATCAGTCAGAGTGATGGTGTGGACAGATTGGAGGCAGTGTTGATACAGTGACAGCCATCAGCATTGAGAGAAAAAATGCAGTGTTCTGTGCTAAGATACGAGGTTGTGATGCAGCAAAGGCTGTGAGATGCTGGGGGGATTTGTTGTTGTTGTTGTTTTAATATAAATATAAATGCAAATACAGCCAGTGGGGGCTGGCAGTTCTCATCCCTCTGCCTGATGAGGGGGAGGCACCAAGAGCTGAAGGTGTCACTGAACCCAGTGGGGAAGCGACTCCAATCTGGCATTTCTGCTTTGGTTATCTCCATACCCCTTCCATGTATCTTGGGGAATTTGCTGCAGTCACCTTTCAGCAGCTGGGAGCTTTCCTGAGTAAATATTTCCCGGTTTGTTTTGTTCTTTATTGTGTTGTTTTTGTTGGGTTTTTTTTTCCCCTTTTGCTTGTATTTTTTATTTATTTTACAAGACCCAAGAGGCAAATACTAATACAAACACATCCAGAGGCCTATTAATAGCTCTGGGTTTGACTCACAGGCTGTTCTCAGGATCTTGAGCCATTTTACAAGGAGCTTCACTCCTGGATTTTTATCTTCCATTTTACAGTCGGGGAAGCAGGGCTTGATGTTGCTGAGAAATCCTAATCCTGTGTTCTGCTCCAGTCCTTCCCATTGCTCCTTCTTGGATTTATGCTGTAGTTTAGGTGGAGGGGAGATGAAATGGGAAGGAGCAAAGCATGCCACAGATGCCTGTGTGCATTTTTTTCCCTCCTCGTGCAATGTGTGCTATGTGCATCTTTCCTCTTGTGTTCTCTGGGCCAGAGCTGCATTTCAGGAGAGAAAGAATTGGTTTGCATACCCCAGAAGCCTCTTTCTTTTTCTTAGGCCATTTAAACAACTGAGACAGCTTCAACTCCAGTGTACAGCCCTGCTAATCTCTTTATAGCTCAGCTGACATCACATTTTCTTTTTTTGGAAAACTGCAATGTATGGTGGAGAAACTTTCTGGGGATGCTTCTCAAATCTGAGCAAATGCTGGGACAGAAACCCTGCTGCTGGGAGGTGTGGAAGGCAGCAAGGTGAAACGCTCATTTAGTTGCATACTTGGAATTTAGGCTCCCATCGTTTGGTTGCCCTTGGTGTTTTGTATCTCCAGGAGGAAAACTTCAGCAGAATTATCTGTGAAGCAGAATTGACTGACTGAGAGCTAAAAATGCACTGTACAGGTTAAGCAACACTGTGGTAATGATTTCTTGATTCTCTCCGTGCTGCAGCTTTCCTTTGTAAAACTGTGGATCCAATTTTTCCCTTGGTGTAAATTAAGCCTCTGGGAGCACTTTGCCTTTGGGTGGTTTTAGACATATTAACTGTAAATTAGTTTATGGCAGCTGGGAAATATTTAGAAGCTCTGCAGAGGTCAGAGGGGTGGATGTTGTCTGCACATCCCATGCAGAATGGGCGTAATTTGGCCAAAGGTTCATCACTGAGTGGGAGAAGGGAAGGCAGGGCTGGAAGTGCTCTTGGGTTGAGTGTCTGCTCAGCTTTGAACTCAGGAACTGCTGCTTCTGATGAGCAGGCAAGCCTTGGCTTTACATTTCCAGAGCAGTAAACACATGTGAACCTTTAAAACAACCTAAGGAGGGCTGAAGGGAAATTTAAATTAAGACAAGGTGCCTGCTGTCCTCGTTTGTCACAGCAGTAACTCCATGAAACTTTTGGGTTGTGCAGTAGGTCAGACAAGCTGATGATACCTTTGGAACGTGTAAATCCAGGGGGGAAGGTGCTGCTGAGCTCTTGTGCTGCTGCTGATGTTGTCAGGTCGTAGTGACATCTATGGCAGGGGAAATCACGGAATTCCAGGATGGTTCGGGTTGGGAGGGACCTTAAAGATCATCCAGTCCCATGGGCAGGGACACCTTCCACTGTCCCAGGGTGCTCCAGCCTGGCCTTGGGCACTTCCAGGGATCCAGGGGCAGCCACAGCTGCTCTGGGCACCCTCCCAGGGAACAATTCCTTCCTCATATCCAATCTAACCCCGCTCTCTGTCAGTTTGGAGCCATTCCCCCTTGCCCTGTCACCCCACCCCAGTCTCTCCATCTTCCCTGCAGCTTCTGGAAGGGCACAACGAGGTCACCCCAAAGCTTTTCCTTCTCCAGGCTGAACAATCCCAACTCTCCCAGCCTCTCCTCTGCTCACCTTAGTGGCCAGTGACACGTCAGGCAAAGCTGGCAATGCTGAGGAGCACACCAACAGCTCAGCCTTGGCAGTTCTTTAAAAAACACCTTTTGAAAGACAGATAGGAGGAATAACAAATGCCTTATTGCAGGTTCTGTAGTGCACTCTCAGTAGTTCCAGGCCATGGAGGTGTGGTGTTCCTGTGCCAGGCAACTGTACTCACTCCCCAGAAATGTGAACTCTGGGCCAAATACTCTTCTGTGCCTCTGAACCTTGTACATATATTTGCAAAACTTAAAGCTGCCTAATTGGAGGCAGCGTTACGCTATTTTGAAAGCTACATTTCCAGTTGTGTTACGTGTGCTCAGCGTTGGAGTGGATTTTTTTTGTTGTTTCTTTTTTCTTTTTTTTTTCTTTCTCTCCTCCCTTTCTAATTGCTGTCTTTTGCTGTTTTTAAGGGCTGTTTCCACACCAGGCTCGTTGCTGGTTCATAACAACCACAAGCTGGGTATGGCATTAATAAGGAACTAGGCTTGGTGCCTAATGAAATGCAAAAAAAAAAAACTGCTCCCCATGCTGGGGCAGCACCAGTGATCCCAGCCCTGGGTGTGTGTGTGTGTGTGTCAGGTGAAAGCAAACCCCGTGGCACTCCACAGCTTTGGGTCTCTCTGGTCTGCTTAGAAAAAAATAAAATTATTTCTCTGCTTTGATTTTTTTTTGGGGGGGCAGCTCACTGGAAAGCTGCTGCAGCCGCCGTGGAGGAGGAGGAGCGCTGCTGCTGCCACCGAGCCAGCTCTGCGTTGCAATTATTGGCAAGCAAAGCAAACATTTCATTTCCCTGTAATTAGCTGCAGTTTAGGGAGGGCAGGTTAATTTGGACTCCACGCCCTGTCTGCGCAAGAAACCCCGGTGCTCGGTTTGATTCTTTCAGGCTGCGGGCAGAGGGGTTTGAAAGGATTTTTTCAGAAGTGAAAGCTGGAGGAATGAATCGCAACAAACGTGTTCTACCCCTCTTCCTTCCCTTCTTCCAAACAGCCAAAGCTCAGGATGAAAGGGTGATGTGAAAATATGGAGAAAATTGGATATTTTTGGGGGCTGTTCTAGTGTGGGCAAATCACACACTTCAGCTTTTTCTTGCTTCAGTATAGCTTGAGCTCCCTAGGCCTGGGAATATTTGTGTATGGCCTGCTTCAAAATAAGTAACTGAGAAAACTGGGTTATAACTTCTGAAATCACAAGCTTGACCTTTTCCCCTCTACCTGGTCACTTGTATAAAATGGGCCGTGCAGTAAAAGCTTGGAAAGGAACAAATCCTGAACGTTTCTTTCCTGCCGTGCGCTGGTTTCGTGTGAATTTTTGGTGATGATAACATTTTCTGGAAGCCTTCTTAGAAAAACACTTGGCCTCTTTCAGCATTTGTGGTGTTTAATTTTTTTCCCTTTCGAAGCTGTCAATTTTTTATTTTTTTTTTCTTTCCCAGAGGTGAAAACTGAGAGATTCAGTAATTTGTAACCAGTCACGGGGAACCAGTAGGAAATTGCTTGGGATTTGGCAACCTCTGCTCCCCACCAATTTCTGAGCAGGGTTTGTGCTTGCTCTGAGTTACATTCAGTGGCCAGACCATACCCCTGTTACTCAAATCTTGCTTTTGGGCTGAATCTAAAGGCAGCATTAAGGCAACATGAGCAACCTGGTTTATTTGTGTTCCCCTCCAGTGCCCCCTCCCCAGTTTTCATTTGTTTGGCTACTCCCAGCCCGTTGTGGGGGATATTAAACAATAAACAGCCTTGTCCGACAACTTCAGGGCCTGCAAGAGGGAAAGCTTTCTGCTGCTTCTGAGCCTTGGAAGTCAGTCAGGAGTGGAGGAACAGCACTGGCTGCTGAAAATGTCTCTGTGCCCTCCCCTTTGGAGAGTTTCTGCGGGGACTCAAAGTTCTTGCAGGGTCCTGGCCTGAGCAGCAGAGCAGCACAAAGGCCACATTGAGAATGGCTGCTGGGGAAGCCCTCCTTCCTTGCCTGCCCAGTAAATGCAGCTCTTTCTCCATGAAAAGCCCTGACATCAGCTCTTGGAAAAATCCAAGTGCTTGTGTCATGGAAAAAAAGCTGAGGCACTTGCTTGGGCTGGGAGTGAATGACTGAACTGTGGATGAAACTCCTCTGGAGATGCTTTTCTTCTTCCTTTTCTGAACCTTGCTGCTCACAGAGAGACTGAAACCCTTCCCATCTCAGGGATTTGCAGGGAAGGGCACGGAGGAAGGAGCTACAGCTGGCTGCAGTGAACTCAGGGTAGCCTGCTTGTCATTTTTACAGGACATAGTAGGATGATACACATTCCTGTATCATCAGGAAATTCCATGTGTGGAGGCAGATCTCCAGATTCTTGCTGTTTGTTTTATGGAGAAGATTTATCTTTGCATTTGGTTTTTCTTTCATAATTTTAAACTGGTTTCTTTCTCTTCCTTTCTTGCTCCCTGCTCATGCTGCCACCTTCTCTTCACCCCTCTTCCCTCACCCAGAGCCAACCACAAATATAAAAGAGAAATCTGTATATAGAGATTGAATTTTTTGAAGCTCAAAAAGGGAGCATCCTGTGAAGGCAAGGCACCAGTGGAATTCTCTTTCCCTGTAGAAATACCTCCCTCTTGGAGCCCTGACCCTCCCCATCTTACAGATGGAACTCGCCAGCCTTCCAGACTTTGATTTTTATCAAATTCATCTTAACCTAGTTTAAGTGTTTGGCTCAGCACGTTGGTTGCCATAGCACCAGTCCCTTGCATTGATCCATCTCCTGATCCATCAGGAAATATGCTGATGGGCTCTACTGGCTACTCTGCATTTTCTCTCCTGAAAGGAAAACTGAATGGTTATGGGTAGAGACCTTAGAGGCCTGAAAAATGATACAATATCGAGTGGGAGGCATTTGCTGATGCTTGATGAAGGCAAATGCAGCACTGAGGCTGCTGGGGATGGTCAGAGGGGTTTGACACTAAATTCCCTTCTCTGGAGGCAGTGACTCCTGTCCGTGGAGCTGCCAGCAGAGCAGGGTTAATAATGCCAGGGAGGATTGCTCCATGAGTCACTGCGTCAGCTGTGCTGCCTGCCTCGGACTCCCACAAAAATAACACCCAGCCCGCAGTGCCTCCCTCCCTCCTGCCTCCTTGCAAGTCCCTAAAATCCATCCCTGGGCTCTGGCAGCTCCCAGGAATCCTCCCCAGTCGGATCCTCCCTGCTCCGTGTGCCCAGTCCGTTGCCGTCGGTATGCGACGGGTTTGGGGTTTGGGTTTTTTTTATTTATTTAGGGAAAAACCTCAGTGGTTTCCTGAGCCTTCTGTGCTTTGATCCGTGGAAAGGATGATCCAGCAGAAAGCTGCTCTCCCCGTGGGTTGGTGCCGAGGTGAATGGACTGGATGTGTTGGATCAGGGCTGTCCCAGGCTGGCTGGAGTGGTTCCTGCAGTCGGTGGCTGTGTTTTCTCTGCTTTCTCCTGATTGCCAAGAGCTGCCTGCTTGCTGCATCCGTGTTTTCCCTGGATCTGCCTGTCAGTTGTTATCTGCTCAGCTCCTCTGGCTCTCCCAGTGCCCTGTGCCCTTTTCCTTGGGACACAGAGCTGCCTTCAGCTCCACGGAAAGGTCGTGTTGGTGCTGCTTCACGTCAGCACTCTGCCCTGAAACCTTTGTCAGGGCTTTTAGAAACCTGCTCTGGTGGATCTGTGCCTCTACGACCCTGGAAAACAGATTCCCTTCCTTGTTTTTCTTTCATTCTGTCTCCTCCAAGAGGAAATTCTGGGAGTTATTTGCAGAACAGCATTTATGTCAATGCTTGCTGTGCTTTCAGGGCACTTCAGACATCCTAGATTTAGACAGAAAATGCATCATTTCTTTGAGTGCTGGTCCAATCAGGGTGTGGAAAATGAAGTTTAATAGGTATTAAAGGAGCTGGATGCACTAGGAATAGTCCTGGAATTGTTCAGTGATTTTTGCCTGTCACCCAGGAACACAGTTTGGTTTTTCCTGGATCTGTTTGAGGATGTATGAACGAGAGAAGAATCCTGCTCAGCATTCCCCAAACCATTGAACACCCATCCCTGGGGGTGTCCAAGGCCAGGTTGGATGGGACTTGGAGCAGCCTGGGATAGTGGAAGGTGTCCCTGCCCATGGCAGGAGGAGCTCTAAGGTCCTTCCAGCCCAAACCATTCTGGAATTCTGAGTGAGTTAAAATCACTTTTCACCAAAATCCATGGAGCTGATGGCAGCCAAAGGCTTCTCATTGACTCATGACTTGGTGGAAACCTCCTAAATTAGGATGAGATCTTAAAAAGCCAGAGTTTGGGGTTTTTACTGGGGGGACTATGAGATAACCTTTGGTTTTCCTCTTCTCCTCCTAAATGTGTCAAAAAGACCAATGATCAGCTTGGACTGTTGCTCCTCCTGAATTTGGCATGATCGCTTGTGTTGGCTGCTTTTCTTTGAAATCCACAATTCATTCAGAGGGTTTTTCTGCAACAAGGAACATCTTATTTAAATGAACCTAATAAAGCACTGAAGCAGCTTCTATTGCAACTGTTCATCTCCTAATTAAAGATTAGTTCTGTCAAGCAAGCAGTTTTTGGCTGTTCTCTTCTGCACGGGTTTCACAACATTTCTTACTCATCTGGGCACAAGTTGGAGTAATTTCTCCCTTGCAAACACACACAGGCTTCACTTCAGGCATGTGAGCAGTCCTGGAACTAAAGTTAGGCACATGAATAAATATTTCCAAGGTTGAGGCCCTTGTCTGAATCTAAATATTTTTTCTCTTTGATCAGCTTTGGAGATAGGAGATGCTTGAATTCTGGTAATATTTTAGTAGGGGAGGAAAAAAAAAAAAAAAACCAAAAAAAAACAACCCAACATGGTTATCTGGATGATGTGCTATTTATGGTCAGCTATATTTCCAACCTCCCAGGCTAGAATGGAATGCTTTGTACTGCTGGGAGCTGGGAATCCTCCCTGCTCTCGTGTTTTTTTGACACATGAAGTCTTCAAATTACCTTCTTCTGCTTGGCTTCAAGGTGGTTGTTAGGCACTGCTGGTGTGTCTGTGGGAGCTAACCTGAAATCCAATGTTTAATCCACGGTGTCACTGCTCGTAGGTGTATTTTCCTCACTTAAATAGATTTTCCTAATGCAGCATGACTAAGAGGACACACTTTTAGTCACTTGATGCATTCAAGTGACTCAAATTATTCGGGCCCAGCGTTTTAAAAAACAAAATCTGACTTGGCTTTTAATTGGGGCTGGTGTTTGGGAGAGTGGAACAACTCGTTTGAAAATGTGCTGATGTTCATCAGTTATCAGACAAAATGTCTACAGGGTTTTTATCGTGGAGCCTAAACTTGCCAGCTCCACTTGGAATTAAAGCTCCAGCTGTTCACCACGCCCTGCTCTGCCCTCTTGCTGCTGTTTACAGTAGGAGGTGAAATAAATTTTAATTTGAATTATGTTGTGCTGGGTGCTGTAACACGGCGAGGGGATTTTCAAGGCCGCTTTCAAATTTAGTGTTATTTCCAAGGGAAGAACACAGATAAATTCACAGGAGCTCCTCTGTGATCTTTGATTGGATTTTATCCCTTTTCACTCTGCTTCCTGCTGTGGTTTGGGAAATGAGGAATGTCTTCCAGGTGGTATTCAGGCAGGGAAATGGGAAAAAGGAGGAATGTGGGGTACTGAATGCTCCCAGCAAGGATCAGTGTTGGAGCCTCAGCTCAGCTGGCTCTTCCACCTGAAATATCTATGGTTTCATAACTTGGTGTTATGGAATGATTTCAGATCCTGGAGGGGAGGTTTTCTGGGGGGGCTGGAGAGCTTCACCTTCAGCCTGGCTGGACAAAGCCCATCCCTTTCCTACTGTGATTTTAGGGAATACCTCTAACGGAAAGGCAAGGCAAGAGAGGGTGTGGAGTGGTGGTTGTGCAGCACCCAGAGACTTTGCTGGGGTGATCTGCTGCCTCCTTCCCTCCTCCCCAGCCTGTCCCTGCCTCCTTCCCTGCTCCCCAGCCTGTCCCTGCCTCCATCCCTGCTCTCTGTCCCTGCTCCCCAGCCTGTCCCTGCCTCCATCCCTGCTCTCTGTCCCTGCTTCCCAACCTGTCCCTGCCTCCTTCCCTGCTCTCTGTCCCTGCTTCCCAACCTGTCCCTGCCTCCATCCCTGCTCCCTGTCCCTGCTCCCCAGCCTGTCCCTGCCTCCATCCCTGCTTGCCTGGGACAAGAAGGAACCTCAGGAAGCTGGCAGGTGGCCAAGGGGCTCCAGCGCTTCCTGGAGCTGCCTGGGATGGGGGGCACAGCCCTGGGCTGGGGTCTGTTCCCAGGGAGGAGGATTCTCTGGATCCCTGGCCCCTTGTAGCATCCAGCTGTGAGCACAGCTCTGGATTAGGAGCAGGGGATTTTTGGCTCCCACCCCACAGGAAGTTCGTCTTCACCGGTAACGTCAAAGCACAGAAAAAAAATCTCAGTGTTTTCAGCGCTGCTTTATTTACAAAAACTTTAAAGTTCCTTCCTAAATAATTCATCACCAGCCTAGGTGTAATAAGCAGGAAGGTTTTCCACAACTTCTGGACCTGGAAAATGGGACGTTTGTGTTTCACAGATGATAGAGAGCTCTGGACCAGCCCCAGAGGTACAGCACTGAACTCACTTGGTGTTGTGCACAGCCTGCAGTGCTGGGGGCTGAAAAGAACCTCTGCAGGATGAAGTTTGTCACTAAAATGCTTCATTAAAATACTGACCAGTGGTGTTAGGGTATTTATGCAGCTCAAGAGTTCGAATGCATCAGATAAAAAAATGGGGTGTAACTCATCCTAAGCATCTTTTCCTGGGTTCCATGTTTTTTTCCCTCTTTTCTGCTTTTCAGTCAAGCACTTGATTGCAGCTGCCTCTGTTGGCTGCTCAGGGTTCAGGCAGGGTTAGATTGGCCCGAGATGACTTTGGTTGGCTTTCCTTTGGGATTCAAGCTGCCTGCCTTGCACCAGGAACTCCTTCACTGGCTGGAATTGGTAAATGGGAGGATGGGATGCTGAAGAGATGTGGCTTTGCAGGCAGAGCAGAACGAGGAGAGGATGTTTCTTCTTTGAATCAGAGTGGATTTCCCAGACTTTTAAGATTATAATAGAGCTTTTGGGGGCAGGAGGAAGGAGGGCTACCACCTCTTGCCTTCAAGTGATTAACTTTTTGCTGTTCATGCAATCACAGGCCCTATCTACCCCCTTCATTTGGAAGCTGCTGCTGTAGTTCAGCTGAATTCGGAGCTGTTATCTGAAAGATGGCAAGTGTCTTGCTGTGGGTAATTATTTTCAGGAACAGGCAGACAACATTTTAATTTCCCTTGCCTAATGTGTCATCATCAGCTGCTCTTGCTGGAGTTCCATATTAGTGCATGTTTGCACAGGGGGTTGGCGTGTGGGAGCTGGCCAGTTTTTGGGTGGATCCACCCTTGGTGGCACAGCTCCTGGAGCTTTGGGACTGGGCTCTTCCTGCCTGGGCTGCTCCAGGTGGAGTTACTGAGGAAGGAAGAGGGCAGGAGGTGACAAGAGGAGCATTTTTTTTGTGCTGCCACTCAAGGAGCCTTGGCTGTAATGGTCTGGAAAGCTCTGGGAGCCTGGTTTGGCTCTGTGTGTTGGAGCAGCTCAGGGTCCCAGAAATGCCATATCCCCCAGGGATGGGCACTGCTCCCTGGGCAGCCCCTCCCAGTGTCTGACAACCCTTTTCATGGAAAAATTCCTGCTGGGGCCCAACCTGAGCCTCCTTCCCTCTCATCCTTGCACTCACCTGGGGAAGGTTCCAACTTCCTCTCACCTGAGCCTGACTTTGGAGCTGCTCCTTGTCCCTCTCCCGTTGTCCTTTTCTGACCCAGACTTAACTGTGGGAATTTTGATCGTCACCAAACATCAAATTTTATTTTATGTTTTTAGTTTAAACCCGCCTGTTCAAACTAAAAACATAAAATTTAAAAATAAATGGCAGTTTGTTGCCCTGGTAACCTCTGTGGTGGTCAGATTGTGTGGGTTTGAATTTCTTCCCTCTCGTCCCTCACCCCAGCACTTCTTGAAAAATGTACATAAATAGGAAAAAAATACATTAAAAATATCTGTTATATATATATATATATAGGGGGAAATTATCAGCTCTAAACCATCTGCAGAGTCTTCATTTAGAACAAAAAGTGATTTAAGTTACCTGTTCTTGCTTCGTACGGCTGTAAATGTGTGTTTTACCTTCCAGCTGAAGGATCTAAAACATAAATCGAGTAGGAATGGAGCTGAGCTTGTAAGCCTGAGAAGGAAATAGTTGTGTTTTATGAGAGTAGAAGCTTTGGTGCCTCGAGCTGGATGGCACCCACCTTGTTCTGTCAAGAATTCGAGGGGAAAAAAAGGTCCTGGATTCATAAATCCCACATTTTCCTCAGTTAAAAATACAAATATGCTTTTGTCTCCCTGCAGCTTTGGATTTGTTGCTTTTGTTATCTGTATCTATAATTGCCACTTGGAATAGGTAATTTAATTTCAACTTTGTTGCACTTATCTCAAAGACAGCAAGTTCATGGAGTTCCATGAAAGCAGAGATTATTTTTTTTTGTGACGATACCACAGAAGTGTAAAAGAACTGTTTGTATTTAAGCACTGATGTTGTTATCAAACCTAATATTGAAAAACAAAAGTTCATTCAACTGATTTTTTTTTCTTTTTCTTTTCAGGTTTCCTCTCAAAAAACCTTCGAGGTGAGTTCCCAAAATTCGCTTTTTTTTTTAATCTGTAATGTAAATTATGCTGCAGCATTTTTGCAGGGGGAATGCTTTTAAAAGTTGTAAAAGTTATAAAAGTTATAAAACTTTTTAAAGTTTATATATTTATATTTATATATCTATATAAAATAGATATCTATAAAATATATCTATAAAATATATCTATTTTATATATACATATATATATATTTATATATATTTTTATATATATATATATATATATATATATATACAAACACAGCTTGTAGTAGCCATTACAGATGTGAGGAAATCAATATCCAGATGGGGATGAGGTGCCAAAAATAGATTTATTGGTGGTGTCCTTGGCATGGGGTGACCATTTGCATTCTGTGACATGGCTGGGGGCTCACCTTACCTGAGATTTGAGATGGTCAGGGAAGGAAGGGGACACTGTTGGTACAGGATGTCCAGGTGCTTCCCTTCTGGGGATGTTCTAAATCTTTAATTTTGGCCTGCTGAGGTATTTAAAGTTTGCTGGGAGAGTTCAGATTTCAGGAGGGTTTTTTTTTTTTTTTCCCCCTCACTAAATTTATATGGCTTTTAAGATTAAATATGGGCTGATGCTGAGTGATAAAGAGAATGCACTTGCTGTTACCAATTCTGGAGGTTACCAAGACTGTTCCTGGAACCTTGGATCCACTCCCAGAGATTGCGAGGGAGATCGTGTTCCCCTCTGAATTCAGCCCTGGGAATGAATTTTTTAAGGGAACTCGATGCCCGGGTTTGAATCTGAATTTCTGGTGAGCAGGCAGGGCTGGGTGAGGTCTGTGTGAGAGCTCAGGCAGCTCCTCTGGGCTCTGGTGTGAGGGTTTGGTGCTTTTTCTGTGCCCCAGACACGGCAGCATTCTGAGCAGAGAGTCTCCAGCAGACAAGAAGCAGAAGGTTGAGCGCTGCAGCAGCACCCACGACTTCGACCCCACAGGTAAAGTCCTCAAATCTGAGGGGGAAAAAAAAACCAACAAAAACAACCAAACAAAAGCACTGGGAAGCAGAATTAAAAAAAAAAAAAAAGTGATTTTAATGTGGTTTTCAGAGCTGTGTTGTTCTGCAGAGGCAGTGTGGGCACTGAAATGAATGTGGGCTTGATTTTGAACACCCTCATAATCGACCTGGATTAGCGTATCAGTAAATAATTATAACGACTTCCACTTGCAGCAAAGTCAGGAGGCAAAGGCTGTAATTAGCTGTGAGGAGTTCCTTAGGGAAGTCTGGAACTGGAGACGTGGCTGGCTCAGCCAGGACTGGGGTTTTAATTTTGGCGGGGGGGGGGTTGTTTTTGTTCTTCAGTAGATTTGGATCCCTCTCTGCCACCTGCAGAGGGAATTTGTGCTTCCCAAGGTGACGTGTTTGAAGGCAAACACCTCCTTTTGAAGGATTTGCTCCCCCACTTCCCTTTAGCCTGCTTTTCTTTTAGTCAACCCAGGGAGGTGAGGGTGCACACAGGGTTCTTGTTCTCTCTGAAGCACTCACCCTGTGCCTGCTGGTGAAATGCCTGCCAGGCTCCTGTCTGAGCCCCCTGGCCCCATGCAAGGTGCATTTTTCCTGTCTGTGCATCCAGGCTTTTCTCTGGGCCTTGGGGATCACAGGGGAGCTGAAGGGAAGGGGGGGCACAGCCTGTAGGATGTGAGGGGTTTTTGTGCACAGGGCTGATGCTTATAAACCACCCTGGTAATGGTTTCTGCCACTGGCTGCATGAGTCCTTCCAGTGCACGCAGAATAAATGAAAATGGGCTTTAAATGCCAGATAAAAACATCCTGTAAGGGGAAAAAAACTGGTTTTGTGCTCACCTTCTTTTCCTTTGTCCTTTGGGATAGGTGATGTCAAATCATTTCAGGTTGGGGGAGGTCTTAGGCTGTGAACTCATTTTGTAGAAGGAATTTAATTTCTCCAGAAACAAACTTCAGGAATCCTGTAATCTCAGTTTGCAGAGAGTCCCTCCAGTGTTGAGAGCTGTTCCCTGGCCCCTGCTTGTGCTGTGATAGGGGAACTCTGCACTGCAGCCTGCAGAAAACCCTTTTCTTTTCAAGGGGTGAATTCAGGGTGCTGAACTGCTGTGCCCGTGCTGATTATTGACTCTGGGGAGAAACACTGCCAGAGTCTCCGTGCTTGGACTGGTTTTGAACCTGTAGCTACTGCAGAGAGCTCCCTTGGTTGTGTCCCAGCTCCTGTAACAGATTCTGTGTGCTGTTACCTGTGTCTCGTGTATTATTCACCCCTTATTCCAAGTGTTCCACCTGTGTTTCGTTCACATCTTATTTGTGTTTTGCACGATTTAACCCGATAGATCTGTGTTTTTGTTTTTTTTCATGAAGTTTGTTGTTGTTTTGTTGTTGTTTTTTTTTTTCCTCATGTTTGGTCTCCATATTTTCTATATCTCTCTCTCCTTTTCTCCTGCTCTCGTGCAGATAGCTCCTCCAAGAAGACAAAGTCTAGTTCTGAGGAGAGTAGATCCGAGACGTATGGTAAGCCAAAGCTGCAGCCTCCCCCCCTGGGCAGCTCCTGCTTTTCCTGTCTGTCAATCCCAGGCTTTTCCCTCCTCCCCTGATCTGCATGGTTGGCTCTGCAGCAGGGACTGCCCTTCCATCCTGCTTCAGTTCTCAGCTTGTGGCGTGCTCCTGGCTGGGAAAGGTTTGAGCTGGCACCTGTGGAGGTGCCACTGGGTGCTGCTGGCAGTGAGGGCACAGCTCCCCAAGGGGTTTGTGCTGTCAGGAAAGCCTCTGCCATGTTCTCACCATGGAGGTTGGAGCAAGAAATTCATGTTCCTGCGTCATTTGTAGGTGTTGCCTGTCGGTTCCTTTGGACAGAAATGGAAAAAGGTGTCTGTGAATAATTTAAATGGAGTGTAAGGATGTGGGTTTCCCCATTCTCTGTCCCGGAGAGAGGGAGTGACCCTGCTCCCCTGGGCTTGTTGGTGGCAATAAATGACACACACATGACAAGTTTGGGATGGGAATATCCCCACAGATCCTGGTGTTGTCCCTACACCCTGTGGGGCCTGTTTGCTCTCTCAGCTTTCCCAGCTGTGTCAGTCTGGGGCTGTGACACTCCCCCTGCTCTAATCACTTATTCCCCTTCCAGTCTCTGGAGGTATTTGCACTCAGACCTTAGAATCTAGAAGGCAAAGAGTATTCACAAGTTGTTTTTTGGATCCTGTCAGGATCTTCAGCCCCTTGGACTTGGGCTGAATCTGGCTGCATTTCCTATTTCCAAGTGTGCATGTCTTGACTCCAGCCATGGGTTGCCTTTCTTTCCCTTTACTGTTCTGTTTGGGGTGGTTTTTTTAATTCATGTTTAAAACAGTCTGTGACACTTTCTGATTTTAATCTGTTCAGAAAATTGCTGCTGTTAAATCTGCTGTGGTATTTTGGATGCAGTGACTCTTCCAGAATCATCAGCTTTATCATTCCACTGGAATAAAACTGCCAGGTGTGCATGGCCGTGCTCCAGCTTCTTAAGCCACCTCTGGAGTACAAAGTGATGCTGTCAGAGCAAGAAGCACTAAAAAAAAAAAAAATAACCAAACCAGCACCAACCCTGAAGAGTTTAAACCAACACAGGCATGTCAGGAAAAGCTGGTGCAGTCTGGGGGAGGAGTGTCCTGTTCGTTCTGTGAGATCTCTTTGCTTCCCCAGGAATTTTGAATCACACATGTCTTTTTTTTTTAAAAAAAAAAGAAGAAAAAAAAAAAGAAAAAAAAAAAAAAAGCAAAGTAATATGATAGTCACGTTCCTGAGGGTGTGAGAGTGTTCCTTCAGCAGCTGTAAACAGCTTTGGAGGGTGCCTTGATGGAAACCTGTCTGCAGGAGAGCTGGCTTGCTGCAGCTTGTCGTCCCTGCTGCCACCCTCCCAGGGCAGGAGCAGGGAGGGGGCTGCTGGAGCAGCAGGGGTTTGGGGAGGGTTTGCTGCTTCTGAGGCCAGCTTAGTCAGGGTAAGCAGAGCCCTGTGCTCGTTCCTGCACTGTGTTAATGACAGGAAACATGTGCTGCCTTTGCTGGGACATCTCTGTTTGTCCCCCTGCCCCAGGCTGGCAGTGGCCTGGCTCCCCACGTGTGCCAGCACCGAGCACAACTTCCTCACCTCAGCTGTGACTTCCCCCAGGCTTCCTGCAGGTGCTGTCCCCGTGCCCAGGATCCCTGGGAGCAGCTCCCACTCATCCTTCCTCTCCAGTGGCCTTGCCCTGCCTTTTGTCTGCTTTTTTTTCCCAGGTTTCTCTGGAATGTGTGCAGAGCTCTGCTGTTTGCTTTGGAAGGGAGCAAACTATTCCAAAGGCTCCAAGCAGAACTCCTGGGCTGATATTTTCCTCACTGCTGACTGGATGGGGGCTGGCCACTGGAAAGGGAATAATGGGGGAGGCTGGGATGACAGCAGGGAGAGGAGGTGTGGCTTTGGTGGCTGTTTGTTCTCACCTCTTGAATTTTTTAATTCAGGAGAGAATTTCGTGAGGTGTGTGAGTGGCTTGGGGTGGGGGGGGCAGAGTGGTCAGGGAGGGAAATTGTTGTGATTCACAGAAATTAGTTTATAGTGACATGGAGCTCTCAGTGAGGTATTTTCATTCATAAACCCAACCACCTCACATTTGTGTATTCAAAATTCAGATTATCAGGAGAGAGAATGAGCGTAGTTTGTTTTGCTGTAATTTGCTAATTAGTGCCGTGATCTCCCACAATATTTAATATCTTTTTTTCAAAGTAGCATTTTCATCCCTTAAATGAACTTAAAACTGTGATTACCTTCCAGGGTGGTAGGTGAGGTATCAGTTTCCCTTTCCTTTTCCTCACAACTTGTTGCTCTCCAAAAATACCTTCCTTTATATTTAGCAATCATCAATTTCTGGCCTGAATATTAGCCTGGACCTGACACAAACTCTTTCACATATTTTCTCCAGCTTTGTGAGAGGTTTTGTTTTGAAATCTCAGATTTGAGATGTTTTTAAATTGAAATTTACTCTTCCCAGGGGTTTTTTGTTTGTTTGTTTGTTTGATTTTGCCCTTTTTTTTTGTTTTGTTTTTGGGTTTGTTTTGGGTTTTTTTGTTTTTGTTTTTTTTCAGCCCTTACCAGCTTTGTGTCTTTATGTTGTGGCCACCGTTTTCCAAGAGAAAATTAAAATTGCCTTTATAAAAGTTCTGACTATCTTTGTGGAGCAGCATTTCTGACAATATTTTATAGACAGAAAGCTTCCCAAGTGAAGTGAGACATTTGGCCACTCTCAAACCCCCAAGGAGCTGGGTTTGTTTTTTGTTTTTTCCCCTTTATGGAATGATTCATTTCAAATTTCAAATCCCAAAACTGCATTTTCCTAGGGTGGCCTCATGCCCCCAGGGGAGGCTTTAATTCCCAAATCTCAGCCCCTGGGCCGTGTCCTGCAAACCTGGGAGATGGAATTCTCATCCCATGGGATCCCAGGCTGCTTTGGGTTGGAAGAAATCTCAGAAATGTTTTTGTTCCAGCCCTTCCATGGGGCAGGGACACCTTCCACTGGCCCATCCTGCCCTCTCCATCCCCTCAGTCAGATTTGGGGAGTGAATCCCTGCTCTGTTTGTTGCTGAAGGAATTCCCTCTTTTGTGAAATAACTTCCAGACGGGATGTGGAGAAGAGAGAAGCCAAGAAGAGCTGCTCAGAGGGGCTGTTGGACAGCCCAGATGTGCCTGGCCAGGCTGGGGGAGACAATTCTTTTGGCCCTGGGGCGTCAGTGACCTTGAGCAGAGCTCTGCCCTTGCACCATCCCAGAGATCCTGGAGCAGGGCTGGAGAAGGGAGAGGGACGAGTGCCACCTACTGAAGCTCCTCTCGGCTTTCCCTGCAGTTTTTCCGCTTTCACTTTGGATTTTAACCTCTTCAGCTCCAGCACACCTTTGGCTGCTTTGTTGTTCTCCTGGCTCGAGGCTGCACCAGTGAGTCTGGGGGAGTTTTCATCTCCATGAGGACCAAAAAACCCATGAAAATTGATTATTTTTCCTCCAGAATTGTAGGAATCCGCTCAAGACACAAACAGAGACTCTGATTTTAAAGCATAGTGAAGTGATGTCTCCTCACTTCATGACACAAAGATACTGGTAAGGAAAGCAAAAATGGGAATAAGATGATTATTGATTTAATTTTCACTGAGTTTCAGCTGGAAGAAGTGAAATGCCATGGTGGGATATTTCAAAATGAGCAGAGTAAAAGCTCCTGGAGGTTGGTTCAGGCAGGGAGTGCCAGCAGAGCTGATCACAGCATTATCTCCAGGAAACTTCCAGATAACTTCATTCAAGTCACTATAAAGTGTGTCTCAGTCAAGCATGGTATCTCCTCATTCCAGCCTTTTATGTTGGGTTAGGAGGAGGGTGAAGTGTCCCTTATCTGAAGGAAACAACTACAGGAAAAAGCAGTTATGGACTAATTTCAGGTCGAGTTGTCCTAATTCCAGTTGTCTCTCCGTGCTAAGTTTATAAGGTGGTCTTGGGTGAAACTGCAGCTTGTGGAGTGAAGGAGTTTAAGCTGAATTAACCTGAATTCACTTCAGTTGTACTCTGCCAGGTCAGTTTATGTTGTGTGGGCACTGCTTTGGCATCAGGCTCATCCAAAGAGGGAGCTCATCAGCAGATCCAGGGATTGTTGCTTCTGGAGAAACAGAAGTGCAGAGGCAGGGCAGGCTCGGGGCTCTGCTGTGTCTTTAAGCAAGGCCAGCGCTGGTGAGTCAAGAGCTGAGTTCAGTGCCTTACTCATGGGAGCTGTGGGGCTGGCAGGGAGCTGGAGAGGAGCTGTTCCTCTGAAATGGCACCAGTTCCCACACCCCAGCCCCGGGCATCATTCTTGGGAAGTGAGACTTCAAGAAGCTTGGTCATATGAAAGCAGGGGAGGTGCAGGAGGGAGAGGCACCTTCCTTCACTTCTCCCTGTGCACAGGGGGTGAAAGGTGGGGGGGATTTTCCTTTCCATCCACTCCCCAGCCCTGCAGGTGCCAGGCATCCCATGCTTTGCTCCTGCTTTGTTGGCAGGAGGGGAATTCCTGGCATGTGATAGGGCTGCGGAAGCCCTGGAATCCTTTTTGCACTGCTCCCACACCCGTTTTCATCTGTGCCACACTGCAGGGGAGAGCAGGACTGGCTGGGCAGGCAGTGTTGGCTCTTGAGGCTCCTCATTTCCCTGGGGAGTTGCTCCAGAGAAGTGAAAGGAGCCGTGGTGCTTTGGGACTCCCTGCTCTGTTACCATTCACACCTTAAACTCATTCCAGAAGAGCCAGTCTGGCTGGGACAGCATCTTCCCAATTCCCCCTGTTCCCTCCACACCAAACAAAGCTGCTGCAGTTCTGGAATGGGATTTGGGAGAGCTCTGGTTCCTTTCTCAAGGTGCCAGTGTAGGAATTTTGCCTGCTGTGCCTTTAGAAATGGGAAGGCAAAGCAAGCTGTTAGAAATAAGGGTGATGGAAATAAAAGAACATTGGGGGAGCATTTACAGAGTTCCTGAAGTCACTTTTCAGGATCAGGGCTCTGCTGTGGGAGGATTTTTGCAGCTGCTCCTAGGAAAGTGCTTGGCGAGGAATATGCCAGGGCTGCTGCTTGCTTGTGTTTTGTCTTTGTCTTGTTTCATTTCCAGGTGAACAAAAGACATCCCCAGCATCCCACCTGGTCCAAATGCTGCTCCTACTAAACGAAATTATCTCTGCAACAGCATTTGTGTTCACATTATACTGAGTGTACCAGGAAACAAAACAAGCTGCCTTTGATGTCTCACAGCAAATTAAAGGAGGGGCACATTCAAACTCATCTCCTGGGGTTTTGGCCCTGGACTGGGCTTTATTTCAGAAGTCCTGTTCAGGACAGTTAGATGTGGCTTGTCCCTCCTCACCTCTGCTCTTCTGGCTCTGTGCAATATTTCACTTGGAGCAGAAGGTGCCCCGGGAAGAGATTTTGGCTGAGAATTGGGGCAACTTTTCCTGATCAATAAATCTGTTTCAGCCCAACCCCTTCATATTACTCTGAGGGATTTGTGCTTCTGTTTTAGAGCAGCTTGTGAGGTGTTTCTGGTGGTGCAGCAGCACCTGACAGCTCTCTGAACTGTTAATGCAGACAAAGGGAAATCCTGCTCATTGCTGTGGGTACTGCTGCTTTTCTTTAAAAGCTGCTTTTCCCTCAGGTTGTGTCTGGCGTGCCAGAGCTGTCTGCATCTCTGTTTTGTGTAGCTGGAGCAATAAGCTTGCCCTGTCTCGACATCCCTCTCCATTCCTGGACTGCTGCCCTGGTCCTGTCTCTCCTACATTTTCCCCGTGCCGTGTTGTCCCCGTTCCTTTGAGCGCCCTATGACGATCTGGAGGATAAGGTTTTTTGACTGATGCCTGGCTTGTGTCTCTCTTTGTGTTCCCCTCCTCTGTGTGTGTGTGTGTGTGTCCCCTGTTGTCCCCAGGCCTGGTGCAGAGGTGTGTGGTGATCCAGCGGGATGAGAACGGCTTCGGGCTGACGGTCAGCGGGGACAACCCCGTCTTCGTGCAGTCCGTCAAGGAAGGTGAGAGCCTCCCCCAAACCTGCCAGCCCCCCGTGGGGACCCTGGAAACCTGTGTCAGCTGGGGCAGGAAACTCCCAAACGCCTCCCCCTGTCGCTGTTGGACACCAAAGAAAGACACGAAGTCATGGTTTGGAAGGCTGGTGGTTCTAAGAAGGGGCTGGGTTATTCTCAAAACTTCTTTTATACTTTTTTATAATGTGCCCGCCTAAGGTGGGATCCTTGGACTCATTGGTCACATCAAGGGTCAACAAGCTAAGTCCCTCCTTAGGAGAGTGTCTTGGTTTGGAAAGACAGGTATCAGCCAGGGAAAGTTGGAGTTTCCCTTAGAATGGAGAATGTAAACCCCTCACCCCTGCCAAATTATAATTTTGCAATCAAGGGCTTTCAGGCAAAGATTTGGGAATGGGAATTAACAGTTCTTTACTAGGAATATTAACAATACAAATGTAGTAGAAAGACAAAACCACCCAACCAAACCAACAAACAAACAACAATTTTGGAGAACCCTGACAGAGTCAGAGCTACAACCTGACACCCTGTTGGTCAGGGGGTTGGGAGCAGCCCACAGTGAGTCCTCCTGGAGTGGCAGAGGTGGTTCTGTTGAAGTAGAGATGATCCTGAGAGAAAAGGGTCCAGGGATGGTGAGAAGGCGTCCAGTCTTCCTCCAGAAATCAGGTGAAGCTGGATACCTTCTGGGTTCCTGTGTCTCAGTTTTATCCAGGTAGGAATGGTTGGCTCCCCCCACTGGGTGGAGCATCTCCCAATGGGATGATGTAATGTGGACAGTCTATTTTGGGGATGTGTTAATGATCCATTAGCAGAAAATATCCCCCTGGAGGAAGGACTGGTGGTGACAGAGATAAGAAACAATGCCCTACCAAGTTTTGAGAGTTGGCCTATTATCAGAAGGCATCCACCCCCCTCCTCCCAGAGTAAAGAGCAATTCTCCAGCTGCTTTCAGCAGATGAAATAGAATCCACATTTTTGGTTCCATAACCCAAGACAGAGAGGAATGTGAAAACCAGGATAGTTTAGAAAAACATGCCCTTGTTTACCAGTTTCATCTCTGGGAAAAGAATTTCAGAAAACCAAAACATGACAGGCAGTGACTACACCCCCCAGGTGGGGTGGCTGCAGCTTGGGGAGGGATGTGCGAGCTCAGGGTTTGAGCAGGGAATCCTTTCCTGGGAATCTTCTGACAGAATGAGAGGACACAGCCTGAAGCTGTGGTTGGAAACCTCAACTTTCCTAAATCAGGGAAAAATTCTTCACTGAAAGATTGACTGGGCGCTGGAATCCTCTGCCCAGGGTGGGGTGGAGTCTTTGTCCCCCGAGGTGTTTGAAACAAGACTGGCTGTGGCACTCAGTGCCAGGGTTTAGTTGCTGAGGAGGTGTCAGGTCACAGGTTGGACTTGATGATCTCCCAGGGCTTTTCCAGCCTGGCTCACTCTGTGATCTGGTGGGTTTGGAGCTGACCTCTTGCATCCCAACAGGAGGAAATTGCTCCTTGGGACATGCTGGGATCACGTGCTGTGCATCCAGTGCCAGGTGCCAGCAAAGCTGCTCTAAGACCTGAAACCCAGAGCTGTTAGTGACAGAGGAAGCTTGGCTGAGGGCAGGAGTATTTTGCCTGTTTTACAGAAGTCTTAAAACCATTTTTGCTCTAAATGATTGCACTGAAAGGGGAACTGAGTGATTTCTTGCCTCTGCAGATGGAGCAGCCATGCGGGCTGGAGTGCAGACAGGTGACAGGATTATCAAGGTAAGGCAGGGAAACTCTGAGAGAGATGGGTCCTTTGTATTAAAT